>JAPDNY010000003.1:161510910-162710910 GCA_029375565.1 Gekko gecko | reverse complement strand
AAAGCAAGAAATTGCAAGTAGATAAATAGGTACTAGCATTCTGTGCACCTTGGTGTCTAGTCATGCCGGCCTCATGACCACGGAAACATCTTCGGACAGCACTGGCTCTTTGGCTTGGAAACGGAGATGAGCACCACATCCCTAGAGTCGGATTTAACTGGCTTTCAAGCAAGGGAAACCTTTACCTTTACCATAGAGTTTTGCCCAAAAACTAGAGCATCGCCACATGACATCAGCAAAAAAAAAAAAAATCAAAGCGATGTCGTCACTTCTGGGTGATGTTATCCCTGCAAAAGTGGGAGAGGAATGCTTTTGAGTTCCCAGTTTTATTAAATAAGATAGGTTTGTTATATGGTGGTTATTACAAACCACTCTGTTGGAACACAAGTTGAACATACTTTTAATTAATCATCTATAGTTGTTGTATGCTACTTTCTGGACTGCCTTGTGGATGTTATTATATGTAATGGGATCCTATGGACCAGAAGTGCACGGTCAGTCTCAGCAGTCTCCTGAGAATCAGCAAAGTTTACTAGCAGACTTTCCACTGATTGAAAATTACATCGGTCCAAGAGGGAAGAGGGGGTGATGCTGCCGAATCATAGCATTCACCTGAAATTCATGACATTTCTCTGTGGGGCTCCTGTGACTCCAAGCATCTTTTTTTTGGCAGTCACAGGAGGCTGCCGTGAAAGGAGGAAGTGGAAAAGATCAACTACTGTTAGTGTCTTCCATTCACAGTTTGTAAGGTTCACCTCAAAATTAGTATTGAGTTTTTCACTAACATTTTCAACAGTGCTGAAAAATACCTTCCATCATTATTGCCACTCTTTGAGAAAAGTTTTGCTCATTTATTCAGTTCACCCTCACTTGCCCCCAGTGACATAATCACTCATCCAAATCTGATTGGCAGTGTGGCATCATGATGTCATCCCATTCACTGTTCTATTCACTATTGCCTATTTGGACAGGATTTAGGAAGGACAAAGTAGTATCAGTTGAAGAGGAAAAAGCATCCATGGGATGTGTGGGTGGGTGTATATGTGTGTGTGTATAAAAACACATTGTCCAAGAGGCAGTTTACAATGAGTGAGCTCTATTGGGAGGATGATAAAGGAGAGTGGAAGGAAAAAATACAGAGAGTGGAAGGAAAAAAATCAAATAGGACATGTAAGAACAATCCACAGTTCACTTAACATTGCTTCCAATTAGAGTTCAAACTTTAGACTCCAGGAATGCCCACTGACACACACACACACACCCAGGAATGAACTGGTTTGAATCTGATGCACCATAAGCAATTTTAACAAAATGAATGCAATTTAATATCTATACAAAAATAAACTAAAAATGGTTCAAAATACTCATAACAACCATAAAACAATAACAAAATGCATAAACTTCAGTCATGTTTTGACACCAAAGTCATCTTCCATGTTCAACCCAATATTAATATTTGCAAGATTAAAAATTCTGCTAAATCTACATCTAATGATTATGAACAATTTACAGGGATCTTTCAAAATACATATAATAACATCCACAGGGCAGTCCATAAAGTAGCATACAACAACTATAGATGATTAATTAAAAGTATGTTCAACTTGTGTTCCAACAAAGAGTGGTTTGTAATAACCACCATATAACAAACCTATCTTATTTAATAAAACTGGGAACTCAAAAGCATTCCTCTCCCCTAAAAAAAAGTCTCAGAGAGAAAAAAAATCAGAATAAGGGAAAAGGCCATTTTTAATGCAGTCCTAAACAGAATTACACCCTTCTAAATAATCCATTGACATCAACGTGCTTAGAAGGGTATAATTTGGTTTAGGATTATAGGATTTAAAAAATCTATATATTCCAGGAAAAAAAAGCTTTACTGAAATAGATAAAAAAAGACACAAGATTTCAAAAAAAAAGTTTCCTGTTCAAGATCCCCGTGAACCTCCCCCTGCTCCTCCAGTAACATCAGAAAATCTAAAACATTGCCACATGATGAAGACTGAAGTTCCTGCTACCACTCCTCATGCTTCAGGGGAAACCTCATGGTGTAAAGACATTGTGTGTTACACTTTGTTTTACTACACATTCTTAGGGCCACTTCACATGATAAAAAGTCCTTTGCTAGTGGATGACCCAGGGACTTTGCATCAGACATTCAATGGGAGTTTGGTGACTCCCAGACCCACACATGCATGGTAGAAGAAACTTTAACTTCCTTACTGTGCCATTTTGGCTTCCTCAAAGCACATACAAACCACTATTGGCTCTGTTTGCAAAGTCATATTCCTTCTGCATGCAAATTTCACAACAGTCAATAGCAGTTCCATGGGGCAATTTGAAGAAACAAAAATGGCATGGGGGAGGGGAGAGAAGGCTGAAATGACTTACGCCTGCACATCACCGTCACAAGGTGAAAATAGCATGCATGGGTTTGGGTGGCACAAAACTCCCATTGTACTAAAGGAAATACTTCTTTACACAACAAATGATTAAAATGTGGAATTTGCTGCCAGAGGATGTGGTGATGGCCACACACATAGACAACTTTAAAAGAGGTTAGGCAGATCCATGGAAGGCAGGTGTCCCAGTGCCAGGCCTCCCAGTGCCAGGAGGCAACATCAGGGGAAGGTCTGGGCCTCTTTGCCCTGTTGTTGGCTCTCCATAGTAACGGGTTGGCCACTGTGTGAGACAGGATGTTGGAGTCACTAGATGGACCACTGGTCAGATCCAGCAGGGCTCTTCTTATGTTCTTATGTACTAGTATTTATACCCTGTGAACTATTATTATTATTGTATTTTTTACCACCATGAGCTGTTCCATTTGGCTTTTATGCTTCAGGCAGTAAAATATCTTGTCTTATCCCTGAAAACAGCATACAAGGCACAAAAATGTTAAAGTTGAAACATTTACACATGGAGATATGTATTCCAAGTCAAATGCTCAGCACAGATATATATATATAAACAATCCTCCATCTTTGCCAAACAAAAAAACCATTCATGCACTCAATGAAATGACAGGCCAACTGAACCAGTGTGGGAAACAGGCATTCTTGAAGCTTGGAAGCTGCAGGTGAGGGAAGAGCCACAGTCCCTCTTTACACTCGAAGCACAACACCAGCTGAGCAAACATCAGGGGAAATATATGGATCAGACTTTGTCCTCACTTCTCTTATACAACAACAACACCTGCAACTTCTCATGGCATACCATTTGGTGTGGAACAGTAACCCTTGAAGGATTTTACTTTTTTGAAGACATATAATGGAAAATATTTGTTTTAAAAAACCTCTTCTGTATTCCAAATTCAGCTTTCAAAGTTCAACGGTTTTGCCTTTGATTCAAGAGAAGAAAATTCCTCTCCCAACTTTACAGCGCACAGCACTTTTGTGTAGAGGACATTTTCTTTCTCAGGTGGTGTGTTATTCTTTGCCACCTAGTGCATTTCACTCTACTGTCCTCCTAACCGTACAAGTCTAACTAAAATGGGCTTTGAATGGTATAACTCTGCTTAGGAATGCACTATGTTAGATCTGCAGTTAAATGTAAACCAAATCATACACCAATTTACAGTGCCCACAAATTATTTGATTTAAAGTAGATAAGGTGGAGCCTCACATAAGTCCAGTAGAAACTTTCAAAACTCCTTGGTTAGAACCCTGAAGTCTGTTCTATATGAAATGAAAAGCATACAAGATCTACTCCTTCTCAAACTCACTTTAACCCAGGCCATCATAAATATAACCATTTGAAGTATGCATCTGAAACATTTCTCCATGTTTTATCCCATTGCTTTCATTACAGCTCTACGGCTTGTATCCAACCATAGAGTTAAGAAATCTTAAATGTCCTAATGTTTTCTAAGAGGGAGAGGCGATTTCTCCTAATTCTCTCTTCAGCTGCTGCCCACTGAATCTACCCCCCCCCCATTCTGCTTCTTTTTTGGGGGAAGAATTGGCAGAGATCACTGCCCTCTCTCTAAAAGTGCCCTTAAGTGTTCAGCATGTGTTTGGATACAGTTCAATTTCTAACTGATTTTCTAAAAGCAGGCTCAATGTATTATGTAGCTATCAAGTGGAGCACTGAACTGAACCGGAATCTGGCTCTGGTACTTGTGGGTTTTCCTGATTCTTCTGTGCATCCCAGAGGGTCCTGAACTCAATAATACCCTCTGCCTGAGTTGTCTGAAAAGAGAAGGCTGCTCAGAGTTCTTGATGGACCTTCTCTCCCCATTTGTTCCCATGTGCACCAACTACTGGCTGTGCCCCCCCACAAGGCAATCCATCTGGCATCCACCAGCACCCACATCTTTTCCAGTATAGTGCCTGCCTTGTAGAATGGGCTTGCTGAGGAAGTGAACGGAGTGCTGTCACTAGAAATTTTCAGGAGGTGTGGCAAGCCTATTGCATAAGCTAAAGCTTTAAATTAGATATAGATGGCAGACATTGGGGGATGAGGTTATTTGGACTTTATTCAATACTTTTTAAATTGTGATTTGTAAACTGACTTGAGCCACTAGGAAAGGTGCGATATGAATACTTTAATTGTAAATAACATTAAAATGCTCAAATGCCATCACCCAGGACAGACATATGACAATCACTCGTGCAAAATGGGCCCTAGCCCATGAAAATGTATTATTTATTTATTATTTTCAATTTATATCCCAGTTGCTGAAAACTGGCTACAATAAATTTGTTAGACTAAGGTATCCTAAGATTTCTGTTGCTTTGGCATCAACTGTCAAACATGACTACCTTTCTGGAATTTCTCATGTATGTTCTGTCATGCTGATGAGCAGCAGAGCTGACCTAGATTTGGGGTACTATGTATAGCATATAACAAGTGAAGAGAACATACTTGCTACTACCTACATCATTGTTGTATATGTACACAGAACACAATTTGGGGAGGCAGCAGTAGTATCAAATTACAAATGACGTTCCCTTTGCTTCTCCTTCCTCTCCCTTCCTCCCCTCAAGTACCAGTGCAGTTTGGAAAGCTTTAAGTCAAGATCCAATTTGCCAAGACATCTGAATGCAGACAGAAGGTTATTTGTTTCCACTCCACAAACTAGGATTCTAGAGAAGTCTACCCAAGTCTGAGATACAGCACCTTGATTTCTGGCAAATTAACCACTGCTTAACGAACATAAAATTAAGCAAACTTTGGAGGACAGCGGAAGACAGGAGGGCCTGGTGTGATGTGGTCCATGGGGTTGTGAAGAGTCGGACTCAACTGTGCAGCTGAAGAACAACAATAACAACAACAATACGCAAGCTGCACTGGTTGAGGAATTTGATTCTATCATTTCTCTTGCCCCCCCCCCCAGCCCCAATGGCTGTCCATGGGGTTCCACCAAAGTGCTTTTACATTTCATCCTAACTTTTCATGACACCTTGTTTCCCCTGTCACCTTGCTGCTCTCTCTGTCTCTCTTCTTTTCCCCTCCTGCCCCGTGTGCCTTAACAGCAGCTGTGGGGATTGCAGCTATGACTTTGTGCCTGGAGTCATTTGTTTTCTTTCTTTGGAGGCAGGAGAGAGACTGAATTCTTTAGGAATGATTTATCACATGGCAGCAGGGGCGAACCTCATTTATTTGTCTAGCTGCATATGGTTTTACCACCTATGATTGCACACTGATTATTATATGGTGTTATTTTTCCCAGTTGTATACTTTGCACCTTTTCATAAGGTTAGATTAACTGGTCCCCAGTGGCATGTTATTCATTATTTTGTTTGCCAGCTGTCTGGAAGGGCGTAAGTTCTTGGCTCTTCCCTTCACTCCCTCTCTTCAGACATACCTGCCTCCAGATGAGTCAACCTGAAATTCCTATTCACCAATGATATACCACATCAGTTCTAATTCTCAGTTAGATTTGCTATTGAAGCTTTACAAAAATGGATTGAACTCTGATGTTCCATCACTTCCAAAGAAAATTTCACATTCTCATCCAAAATCTTTCATCTCAGCAATTAAACTGCTTGTATTCTAATAGCATTTGCATTCCCCAGGAATCTGAATCTTTGTGTAATGCCTAAGAATCTTGGACTTGTGTTTACTTTTTGGAAAATTACGTACTGACCCAAAACAGCAACTTTTGGGTTTATTTTCAGCTTGGGATTTTTGGGATGCACATCCCTTGTGTCTATATATTTAAAAGCATGAATAGGGCTTGTAACTGAAATACTACTGAAGGTATGGCAGGATGAATAGAATCAGTCAAAATTCAAAGAGGGATATGGTTTTTTCCAGAGAAAACTGCAAATCAGGGAGCTAAAAACAGAATTCCCCTGTGAGTTTTGCACAAGCTTATTCCCAACAGAATCTAGGTACAATCTCCAGGCTTCAATCAAGAAGAGCAGTAAGAACAGCCACTGTATATAGAAATAGCATTTATTTTAATGACGCTTTCCACATGGTTGTCAGGTGGTCCTGTCATGTGTATGGTATGCAGAGGGAGTACTCCGGTCTCCCATCCTTTGAACTTTCATTCACTGTCTCTTATCAGGTCTCTGACCTTGCTTCTCCAGCTGCTGGACTTTCAGCTGGGAACCAAACGGTTTCTAAATTGTTTTGCTGGCTTGCCTGCTGCTTTTGCCCACGTGCACGAACTATAATCATTGGCTTTTGCTATATGGGGGGGATGCTTGAATGTAGTATAGCTTAGCCAGCCCTATTGTATGTGGCCATTACAGACACAAGCTGTACAAGTGTCTTTAGTTCTGATTCACCATTAAACATTGTCTTCTGAAGAAGCCCTGTGTTGCGTGAGCTGACTGAAGAACCTGACAATGGTGAGAATTTAATTAAGGAATTTGGTTCAAGGACTTTCGGTTTCGGCGGAGCGAATGGCGGCCACCTCTCGGGACGCTCCCGGAGATGGTTAGCCCACACGCAGTCTGGGGGGGTCTTCGCATGTGCGAAAGACCCTAGTGAGCCTTAGGCAAAGGCTCCGAACCGGGGGCGCTTGGGGAGTAGCCTCTTTGCCGGCAAACAGCCGGGAAATTGAGGCTTTCTCCCCGCCCCAATCGGCCCCGCTGCGTCGTGCCCGTAATGGGACTTAGCAACGCCACCGACTTCCAAGAGTGAAGAAAGCGACATGAATTAAAATAAAAAGAAGAATTGGCATCGAATCGTGAGTTGAAGATCTATTTTGAGCGAGAATTTGAACCCCCCCACAAGCGTATAAGCGTAGGGGAGGAGGGAGGAATCCCCCCCCCCTTTTGAGAAGCGGGATTTATAAAGGAAAAGCGAAGGGGGGTAAAGAGAAAAAAGTGTTGGTGAAAGTACCTTTGGGGTTTTACGGAAGATTATGAGCTTATTAGCTTCCTGAGGGATGCGGCACGAACTTTGAAAAAGTAAACAAAAAAAAGAAAATGTCGACGGTAGAAGTCCCGCAGAAACCGGAAAAGAAGAGGGGAGGGACTTCCGGTCCGGGTAACCCCCCCCCGAGCTAGCTGTCAATCAACAGGAAAGTGAGATACTGTGCCCTCTGCTGGATCAAATGCAGAAAATCAACGAAACTTTGGTTAAAATGGAAAGTGTTCTCATCAGCTGACAAAAACAAATTTCAGAAACAACAAAGAAGATGGAGGAAATCGCACAGAAATCTAATCTGACTCTACATTTTCAGGGCGTGAAAGAAGAAGGGAAAGAAGATCTCAGATCTACCTTAGCGAGTGTCTTGGCACCCCTAACTGGCAGAGAAGCGAAAAAATTAAAAGAAGAGGTGGATATGGCCTTTAAAGCCTATCCCGTTTTTATGGGGAAAAAAATCTGCCAGCAGAAGGGGTTGTTGAGCCTATCAAGCAGTACTCTAGAGATCCAATTTCATGTGTAGTGTTTGTGGAGCCTGTGAAAACTGGAGGGCAGAAATATAAAGATAAAGATAAAAGAGAGAAGACAGACTCCGTCTTTAAAACACAAAGATTTCTGGAGAGACACGCCAGCACAGAGGAAGACGCAGCACTCACAATTTGGACAGACTCAAGCAGTGAAGAAGACAGCAGCCCAGAGGAAGGAGGTGCCGGAGCGGGAGATACCAAGGCCAAAAAGGGCTCAAATTATAATTTGAGAGACTTAAAAAGAAGACACCTTAAGAAGTAACTGTTCGTGTAACATCTGAAAGGAGCTGATTAATAACTAACCCCAATGGACTTTACTAACTTTATTAACAGAGTTATTTTGGACTTTGGAAAGCTGAAAAGAAGATCTTTCAACCGTGATGGATGCCAAAAACTGTATTAATTACTAACCAAAACTAACTTTTTTTAACAGAAAAAATTCACTCCACTCTTTTTCTTATCCCATCTATATACCCTACCCTTTTTTTATAAAAAAAAAACAATAAAATTCTCTCCTTTTTAGGAGAGTTTTAACAAAAAAAAAAAAAAAAAAGGAATTTGGTTCAAGAAGGGAATAAGGAAGAGGAACTGAAGGGATGTATCAAGGGTCTCTTCTGACATTAAGCATCTGGATAAATAACTTGCTAAGAACATTTCTCTAGGATTCATCTGCTAGTTTTTCTTCAGAGTCCTAGATACCCAAGAATACACATATTTTGATGGTATCACTTTGAAGTTATTTCATAGCACTCGGTTCTAAAACAGCAACATGGTTCAGAATGACAGGGGTGATCATCTGGAACCCTGAGCAAAAGTGCAGCGTGGGGCCTCAGAAAAACTGCTGCCCCCACCCAACCTGTGCCAACCTCACCCCATGAAGACTGGCTGGCTGCCTGAGCCCTGGATGGAGTGAGCATAAGCAGCTACCACTACATCAGGTGCCTGAACCCACATGGCATACGCATAAGCAGCTGTCACTGTGAGTGGACAGCCCAAGCCCTAAACAAGCCAGGTGTCAAAGAGCTACAAGAGCCTGCTCTTTTTCTTCCTTTGCCTTGGGCCATGGGTGTTACTTCCCCCAGCAGGGGGCCTGGAACAGCAGCCCCTGTTGCTCACAGGGGCTAAGACAACACCTGCTGACTGAGAATCAGGCCCATAGGCAGGATTTTTTTTATCCTGGAGGGCTATAGGGTTCTGGGGGCTGGGGGGCTGTTGGTGCCAGGGGCTTAATTTAAAATAAAAATTTAAACCTCGGGTAAGTCTTCTCCCTACTTGCTAGCAGGGAGAAGACTTAGGAGCCAGCAATCATGGCCACCCCTTCTCTTCCCCTGCCAGCCAGCTGAGCAGAGAGGGGATTTAAACCCACTTTCTGCTCAGCTGGTTGGTGGGGGAAGAGAGGGGCAGCTGCGTGGCCTCTATTGCCAGCCATGGAGTCTTCTTCCTGCTAGCACTTCCTGCTAGACTCCACCAGAAAGGGAGGAGGGAAATCTTGTGGGGCTATCCCTTTAAGGGAAGAGGCTGAGCCCCCAATAGCCCCACCATAGCTATGGACTAGCTGAGAATCCACCTGAAGCTGGAAGAATTGCTAATCTTGATGAGCAACCCAGCTTACTGCGTAGTTTAAGGCTTCAACTACCTTGTCTCATTCAAAGCAGTACATTAACATAAATTTGCAAGCCTTTTAAAAGCAGTTTGGTGTTTCTTTGCACACTGACACATTTTCACATGGACTTTTGGAAGCCTGAGCTTTGGTAAAAGCTCCTTCAAATGGCATGACAACCACTTGCCTTCCTCTTGATATCAGTACCCTAACCCCAGCAACTCAGGCCTTTACTCCCTGGGAGATCACAATGTGGTTCATGCTAAATGTCCAGCCAACATACATGAGAAGAATGATTATAGAAATGTCACTTCCAGAGAAAGTGGGGCTACACAATGTTCATCAGCTCATCCCAGTTCTGCTCCCTTAACCTCCCCCCAAAAAGCCCAATTAAACTGAATCAAAGATGTATGGGGGGGGGGCACAACAAGCAGTAGGAGCAGGATCATGGCTTCTAGATTACTTCTAGGTGTATGTATTAACTCCTTGGGATACCAACCCATAAAGGGTAGGTTCTTCCATCAACTTTTCAATGCCAGTCTTTTGTTTCTCTTTTCTCCTCAAGCCTCATAGTTTCCCCACCAGGCCCATAGCCAGGAAATTTTTAGGGGGGCACTGGGGAAACTGGTAGGGCATGACATCACAAAATAAATAAATAAATAAAATTAAAAGCCCCAGGATGAGCAAGTACACATACCAAAGAGTAAGCACATACCTGAAGGAGAAGGAAAGCCTGGCAGAAAAGTTTGCTGTGGCAGCAGTGCAAGAGAGAGAGGCTCACCTTGTCCTGGTGAGGCTGGCTGGGGAGAGACTGGCACAGGTCCCTGGCTGGCTGGCCAGCTTCCACATTCCTGGCTTCCCCCCTTCCTTCACCGGTGCCTCCCTGCCTGCCTTCCTTCTGGGGAGGTGTTGCTGCTGTCGCTGCAGCCATGCCGGTCTCAGCTCAGTGGCTCCAGACAAAAAACAAAGCGGGCAGTGGGGGCTGCATGCCACGTGTGAGGCTCGCCAGCACCAGCAGTGGAAAGGGCAGCTGGGGGCTCTTCACCACCCTGCCAGGCCCGATGCATGTTTGCTCCACAGGAAGCCAGCCTGAGGAGTGAAAGTGCGGGAGCCAGCCAAGGAGTGAGCGTGCTGCCCACCCGTCTGCCTCCCTGGCCACTTGCCCACCAGTGCCACTTTCCACCTGGAAATACCACCCTGTGGGCCCCTGAGCCCCACAGCCCTTAGCAACAACACTGGAGCTCCCTTTGTCAGGGCAGGGCACCAGCATGACACACTGCAATGTGATTTCAATGGATCTCAAATGGATTTAAAAGTCTGCAAAAAAACACACCCACGATTTTCAGAAAAGTAACGTTTTTGGGCATGGAGGAAGAGTCGGGGCTTGGCCACAATATACAACTGTTCCCCACATTTCCCAGCTGTTTGTCAGTTGTCCCATAAGGTCTTTGTTCATCCACCCATGCAGTTTGCTAGCCCATTTGTAATTCACATACCTTCAGTCTCAGCTACCAAAGCATTACTAAGACTCATTCACTAAACATGCAATGATGATGGTGACGGTGATGATGATGGTGGCATCATGTTACACTCCCTTGTTTCATATGATGACATTAGGTGGGGAAATTTAACTAGACCTATAGACCTGGGATAGAGTTGTTGGTCTGATACTGAAGAAGGACTAGGGAGTAGTAGATCTTAGAGCAACCTTCTCCTAAGTTGACAATAGCATACTATCCTTCTTCCATGACCTTGTATGGCAGAGAAGAGATCCCCTATCTTCCTTACATGAACTTGTACAGCAGTGAATAGATCCCAAAGCAGTTCACAGAGAAACACATCCACATACATTTCTTAACAATTTGGGCTTTGAGTACTGTAATTTTTAAAAGCAGATATTTGGAGTTCTGTATGCTTAGTAAAAGCCCTCTCTGCCTGCTGAAGATCTTACATTACAAAGCAGGAAGCAAAGCTACTCAAAAGATTTCTAGGAGCAAAAAAACCAAAACAAAAGCCAGGGTAAAGTGGCATGGAACTGGGCATATACCCAAGAGACAGCTTTTAAAAATAAACATCAAGGATAGGTTGTTGTTTTTTAAAAAGACACACATACAAACCTGTCTTCAGCTGCTAACCTTAATAAATTACTCATTCTTCTTTTTAAATAACGTCATGTACAAACCACAGGTTACTGCAACATATTTGCTACTGCTGGCTTTCCCAGAGCTGTTTATATTTCCATTTATCCACTCATTACATCATCCTGTGGTTTTCTTAAAGGGTGCCAGGGTAGGTTGAATACATGGTTGGAATCTCTCTTTAGCCAAAACCAAATAATTCTGTACTGTGAAGTGATCTAGGTAAAGCCCACTCTTTACAGTGAAGGAACCATCACAATGTACCATGCTGAAGATGTGCTTTTCTATTAGATTTATTTTCCTGGAAAACATCAACCTTTTCAGGCACTGCCTTTACACTGGCCTTATAAATGGGTGGCACCAGTAGTAACCACTGTACTATGGGAAGGTTAAAAAATTAGAAGAAGCAGGAGAGACCACCAGTGACTGAAATGCCTCACCTCTTGCACATTAACTTCACCAGTAGAGCCTACAAGAAGAAGAGCACTATATTAAGTTTCCCTGATGCCTCTGGAATCTCACACTGTGATCAACTGCCCATCAGGAGGTGTTCTTGGAGACCAACAACACATTCTAATGTTGGTTGGGCAGCGAGGTGTGTGTGCCATTCTCACTGCAAACTGCTAAGAAACATTACCAAAGAGGGCAAGACTCCTTTTAAGCAATGGCCTCTCCTACAGCTCAGGGCAGGCAGTAAAGGATGCATAGTAAGGACGTAAAATTACATTGGTTGATTTCATCCAGTTCTAGGCGCAGCCACCCAAGTCACTCAAGGAGCATCCCCACTATAAGGAAAGGCCCAGGGCACATGAACAGCAACTGATCAAGAGCTACCCTCATACTGAGAGCTATTTGACTGCTAAAAGTTAGTAGGATAGTCACCACAGTGGATTTTACAATTCCATAGGGATTTTATGATCAGCTATGCTTAAATTGCCCAAATTCTTGTGTTTTCTATTGACCTCCTTTCCTAGCTTTTTACTCCATAATTCACAACTTTGGAACTGGTATTTTCTCCTAGCCTCCTAGGATTACTACACTAGCAGAGGCAGGTGAGAAGTGGCACAATGAGAGCCAATAGGGTACAGTGGCTAGAAATGTTGGAACATAACCCGTATTTAAATCTCCATTCAAGCCATGAAGATCATTATGTGACCTTGGGCCTATCACCAATTCTAAACTTAATATACCTCAGGTAAGCAGACATCACAATCATATGCAGCATCCCAAACTCCTAGACGACAAGGTGAGATGAAAACTAAAGAAAGATTTGTGAAGATGCGAGATAGCCTTATCTAACTATGAATGAGGTTTACAGAGTATAGATACTACTTGTTCAGCATATATTAAGTCAGGCAAACTGTCTATCACATATACCCTGACTGCCCTTTTGTGCTCATTTGAAAGGAATTTCCATACACACAGTCAGTCAGACCATAAAGCCCTCATACGGAGCATCAAGAACAGTAGAAAAATCTATGGAAAGAAAAAAAGAAAGAAAATAGAGCTCCCATTAGTTGTGGGAGTTTTCCCAGCTGTGGCTATGGATTCTATGCAATGATTTATGAACAGAACAATAATTGCAATAAGGAGGTATAAAGGACAGTGTGGGAAAAGTTAAGATCACCCTGCCTGCCTAAACTTACTTCCCCCTGTAAAAAGCAAACATACCTGAATTTTTCATACTGGAACTATTTAGTTTGGAATCTTTGATGACCAGATGTTTAATCCAAAGCGTGGGAGCTGTAATTTCTGAATCAAAAAGATAGAATATATGCAATTATTTTTATTAAGCAGAGCAATATCTTCCATAAAAAGTTTTTCTCCATAATTACTAATTCCTTTTTTTAGTTCATTTATTTGTTGCTTGATTTTATCCTCATATTTTCAGTGTTTCATCTTTGTCATTGTTCACATGTACTAGGTCTCTAGTGGACCATCAACCCATATGTTAATTTTAGTTGATCACATGCTTTTTACAATGATTCTTTGAAGGTCCAGAAGGGAATACATGAGAAATAAATAGATTAGGGGTATGGCCAGCAGAAGGAACTGGTGAAGCAGGAAAACTAAACATTTCATCCAAGAATCTGAAAACTGATAAATACAGATTTGGATTCTTCCAAAATGAAGACAGGGGAAAATCAGAGGGTGCTCACTGTTTAGAAAGAGATCCATTTCCCCGAAGGAGAAATATTCCACTGAAGGTAAATGGAATATGGGTGGGGGAAGATCCTTCAGTTCTAAAACAGTGTTGTAAAAGAGAGGAGCTTCAGGTTTGAAACCTGAACTGTTCAGATGAATAGGGAGCAACCCAACCTCTTTTCCATGGTTTCTGTTCTCAAGGCTTACTTCAGAGAAGAAGTAAATGAAGTGACAGGAGCTGGGACTCTGGTGGTACCCTTCTGCTTCTGTGTGTTTTCTCTGAAGTAAATCCCATTTAATTCAATGTGACTTTCTTACAAAGCACCATGAATAAACCTTGTTGAATATAGAAACTTACTTCTGAGTAGCTGTGCATAGGGTTGTGCATTCTGATGGGTTGTGGAAGAGATGCATTAATTCTTGGTGCTGTGGGGGGGTTTAAATTAAAATTTTAAATTGCCAAAGAATAAATAAATCTGGTAGCCTTTAAGGTTCAACAAGATCTATTTGCTGTCTCTATAATTTTTATATCTCATGAAGCGATAACCTGCAATCAGATAGTTGTGTTCTTACATCACATAAAAAGCTGTGTATAATTTATGTAAGTGTAATAAGTATTTCAACAAATTCCACAATAATAGGCATGTTAAGTAAATTTTTGCTTTGATAACTTGAGTAATGGTTATAAAATAAGAAAACTTGCAGTTCAAATGGATGAAAACGATGGCTGTCAAAAAACTACAATGCAAAAATCATGTGATGAAATTAGGGGTCACCATATCAAAAGGTTGGGACCAGTGGTTTATCTTACAGTGCAGATGGCTGTTCTTGGAAACAGTGCTTAAAAGTGGTATGGCATAAATGGAGTTTACCAAGCTACCTTTTAAAACTGAGGGCCTGATATTCATGGACTAGGTTTCTCTTGAGCTGATTAATTAAAAGAGGAGAGTCAAGTTGCAATAAGCTACATGATGCATATACATCCAGTTTTTGAGTCATTGTTGATCTTCTCTTGAGCCCGTGTGCCTATACTGTACAAGGGGATTGTGATAGAAAATGCTAATAATGAGGAAAAGCAGGAACCTCAAAGGAGTCACCATCAAAAAGACTAATTTTTCATCCCGTTAAGTTACACATGTGCAGACATTCAATGAAATTATTTTGGACCAATTCATCTTCCCAATAGATCCGGCAGACAGAATACTAAACTCTCATTACACTTTACAGATGAAAAAATGCAGGGAGAGGTGGGGTATAAACGAAGAAAAAAATAAATATAGCTGAAGATGGGGGACAGATAAAATATATGTTGGTGGGTAGGTGGGAACAAGAGAAGGAAAAATAGAAAGATGAAGATATGAGGGTTGCCCGGAGGAGGAGAAGCAGCAATAGTGTGGGAAGAGGGATACAAGGGAAACTGAGGTATTTATCACAAGTTCTTGTGGGTTCCTCACCACATAACTGGACCTGGACCGGCAGATGACATGAGCAACTTGGCTCGACTTTCCCAGGGAGAGGCTGCTGTGGGTAGGGAAGCAAAGAAAACTGAAAATGGGTGAGATAAAGATTGGCAGGTGGGTGGGAAGGAGAGATGGAAGCAGGAAAAGGGGACTTTCATGGGAGAAAATGAAATAGTGGTGGAGGGGAAAATGAGATGCCCCCTGCAAATCTTTGTGGATTCTCTGCTTGTTTATACTAGCTGCAAGTGTTGTAGAGTTCGGTAGGTGCTCAAGTTTGAAAAAATAAAGCTCTAGTTTTCAAAGCTGTAGATCAGGGGTCCTCAAACTACGGCCCGCAGGCCACATGCGGCCCGCCGAGGACATTTATGTGGCCCGCCGAGTGTTTATGCCCGCCCCCCCACCCGGAGCCGCCTCCTCCTCGAGGAGCGCAGCAGCAGCGCCCCCGCAGCCTCTTTCTTCCTCCAGCAGCCCTGGGCAGCAAGAGCATCCAGGAGCTGAGGAGGAGGAAGGGGCGAGCAGGCTGGTCGTGGGGGAGGGGCGAATGCGGCGGCGGGGTGAGCAGGCTGGTGGGGGGCAGGGGGCGAGCAGGCTGGTGGGGGGGAGTGAACGCGGCGGCGGGGCGAGCAGGCTGGTGGGGGGAGGGGGCGAACGCGGTGGCGAGGCGAGCAGGCTGGTCGTGGGGGGGAGGGGCGAACGTGGCGGCCCTCCAACGGTCTGAGGGACAGTGAACTGGCCCCCTGTTTAAAAAGTTTGAGGACCCCTTCTGTAGATAATACTGATAGCACAGATCTAAGAGAGTGCAGAACTAGTTTGGTTCAGCACTTATGAATATCAATTCAATCACTTTGCAATGGTGGCATATTTCCATAAAATTGGTCACCTTGAAACTCAACAGCATTTATTTTTTTTTGGTTCTCTTATCTGTACATCTCATGACAATTTTTAAAGAACTGAATCAGAAGAGATAGCAAGTGTAATTATTGCTTTTTTAATATGGCAAGAATATTGGGTACAGTGAGAGAAAAGAATGTATAATCCATGCATAACATGGACTGTGTAACTTCTAAGTGAGGTAGGGCTAGCAGGTTCCCACCACTGGCAGGGGTCCTCCACCCCCAACTCCTGTTTCCTGCTACTGCTTCAGTGGCCAGCAGGAGAACAAAAAGTTTAAAGGATTACCATCAGCCACCATCATTACATTGCTTCCAGCCAGGAAGTGACATCAGTCCACTTTAGGAATCACTGGAAACTCTATGGTAAAAGCAGCAATTCTGAGAGCAGACTGATATCACTTCTGAGTTTTCCCTGGAAGTGATGTAATGCTATTGGCAGACAGTGGCCACCCCACATTCCTGCCCCTCCAAGACTCCCCAAGTTGCTAGCTGCTGGCTGGTAACCCCAATGTGGTTTGGAGATTGGAGGCACTGTGTCCACCTTGTTCAGTTGCAGCAACTGAAATTCACCCAAGCAATTATGTGTTCCAAAGATATTATATGAATGTCCTACAAAAGAAGTGAAATCTGGATCAGAATGTGGTTAGTTTTTTTACCTGCAAAATATCTTGCAAATAAGACACAGAATGCCTCTGAGTGATCACAGCCTGGGGGTGGGTTCAGGTAGGAGGATGGGCTGTGCCTAGAGTTTATTTATTTACAAAATTTCTGCCCTTATCAGGGTCACCAGGGCAGCTAGCAGATTTAAAACATAATAAAAACACATCTCACAAATCACCAAAACCAAACAAAGGCCGAGGACAGACTGGCAGTTTGCCCCGGTAGCCAGTCGTAGCAAAAAAAACCCAGATTAAACTATACCTGGTTTTCCCGTCCACACAGCAGGGGCCGCTGCTGGAAGATACAGGATGGAGGCACACGGGAGCGTTCAGACTGCCGCGCCAGAGGCATGCTATATTCGCCATTTCCCCATTAATTCGGCTGTGGGTGTATGGGTGTATGTGCGCATGAGCGCTCATGTGCATAAGCGCATTTTGCCGATTTTTTCCCCCTGCAATGCTGGCACCGCATTGGGCAGTGGAGCGGAGCGCAGCCAATCACACCGCTGCTGCCTCATGCCCAACGCGGGTTGCTCCCGGCTTTTCGCCTGCGCGTTCAGACTCCCCGGAAGCGGAGAAACGCGCAACGAACGCGGGCTTTCGGATTTGCAATAGCTTTTATCAGGTGTTTTTTTAATCCGGCAGTGAAGCGCAAGAGCACCGGTAGGCTACAGGTGGGGGATGCCAGGCAGATGTGCCTGTGTGAACGTTCCATTTACTCCGGTATTGAATCGTTGTCGGCCTGGGGCCCTTCCCGGGGCAAATTGCCAGTCTGTCCTCGGCCAAAAGCACATCACCAAAACTATTAAAATCAGTTGTTCTTTTTAGTTTTTTGTATGTGCATTTTGTCTTTGTCTTCCCCATGCTCCATGCCCAAATCTCCAGGTATTTCCCAATTGTCCTGCCTGGAGATTTGGAGGCAGAGCTTAGGGAAGACAGAGTTGAGGGCAGGAAGCTCAGCAGGGATGTTGTGTCACTCGAAGAATTATGTTTCTCATCAGTTCTATGCTATATCATACGAGTTCATCCTCTAAAGCTGGCATTTCCTTCAGGGGAAGTGATCACCATTGTCTGGAGAGCAACTGTAATTCTGGGAAAGTTCCAGGCTCCAACCTGAAGTTGCTAGTTTTAGCTCTCTGATTCAAAAACTGATCAGGGAGATGGGAATTGCTCTAGATTCCTGTTGAATGAACTAAGTGGCAATGCTGGGTTTGCTTCTGTGCCTTTCATTTATCTATTTACAATATAACCCATTCCCCTGCTTTGAGCAGTATGCGTTCTCAAATCAGCAGTATGTGAAATGGTTTATTGTCATAAACCTTCCTTTTGCCCACTCCCACCCCTGCCTTCCCATGCTGAGGCTGGTCAAGAAACCAAGGGATCTTTTAACCTCTACCCCTCCCAATAAAACCCCTTCCCCCAACACCTCTGGTTTGGGATCTTATTCTTTGGGTAAAATCTGTCACCACCAAAGAATTCCTTCCCTTTTCTGTCCCCCCCAGCTCTCTTGGACACCAGGGGTATCATGTATATGTACATGAGAAATGAAGGTGTCAGGACAGGTTTCCCTCCTTCTTCCTTCTGTTCTCCTGTTCTGTTCAGCCAGCGCTGTCCCTTCAGTACCTGGCTGAATCTTGTTGGTATGGGTGAGTGTTTGGGCTGCTTGACTGAGATTCTAAGTAGTCAATTCAAGACTGTTAAGAGAACAAATCTTTAAAAACTAGGCAGAACTCCTAATAAAACACAGCTAAATAGGAATAATCAGAAGACAAATCATTAGAGGCACTATATTAGGCAAAATAACTAAAAGATGTACTGCCAGCAAAGTCTATACTTACAAAAGGAAACCTCTACATGTTTCCCAGCAATGGGTTCAAGAGTTAGAAGCTGGACACAGACCATCTTTCTGACCTGGAAACAGTCTTGCACCCCCTTCCCAATCTTGATGAGTCTCCTAGTCTTGAACACATTTCAGGTTGTTTTATTGATTTTCTTTGTTAACCCAATCAAATTTTGGATTGGCAGGATCCAAGCCTGCTCTTAGCCAATCACTTCAAATGCTTGCATAAGGATTTTAGGGTGCCAGAACAGGAAATTAAAGTATCCATCTTGTATCCTTTGATGGCTGTGACAAATGGAGAACATGAGTCCCAGTGTCTATTCTATTCCCAGCCCATCTGCCACCTTATATTTATTTCCTTCCCCTCTTAGATGGGCTTTAGGATTTAATACACCCTCACAAATAAGCCTCTGTTATTCTAAGACACACTTCAGTCTCCCATAAAATATATGTCTGCCTATTCCAGAGAACAGATAAGGATAGAAAGTCAATTATGTCAGGCAGAAACTTCACACAGTCCAAACATAAAACTTTCAGAAAGGTTTAGATATGAGCGCAGCTCTCGGGACTGCACAAAAAGATTTCAAAAGAAAGTTAGTAGATTCACTGTCATATAAATGTTGGCACACCTGTTTCAGAAGCAGTAAGGAGGTAGGAGCCAAACTTAACACTGGCAGCCTCTACTGCCAAAATTTAGACAGAAATAGATTTTGAAATAGCTTTTTATCCCCAAAATACATTTGCTAAGTGGTAGTTCAGATATTCCAAAGTGGCTGTTTTGCTGTCTTATATGTAGATATGGTACCATGTGATCAACTAGCTACATAAACTAGATAGTTGTCATCAGTTTCAATTATTATGGTCAGAAAATGATAATGGGCACAGTTCACAAAAGCATCATTTTCAGACCCGAGAAGAGATCAGGAGCAAAAGAAAAATGCATTAATTACTTACAGTGCTTGTCCTAAGCAGAGTTATACCCTTTTAAAGTTCACTGAAGTCAGTAGGCTTAGAAAGGTATAACTGCTTCCCACTGTACAGCACTTGAACTGAACTGAAATGAAAATTTTGTGAGGTGTTGTGGGTGGGGTGGGTTTTTTTGGAATAATTTGAAATATCCAAATATTTGGAGATTGTGGAATCTAGTGGAAGATTATCTGAGGCACTTACCCTCTCCATCAAAAACAGGTTGGGTCTCCATGGTAGGCGTTGGCTTCAAACCATCATCTGAATTGAGAGTTAAAAAGAATCGAAAAGAAACTACCATTATTGAGGTAAATACTATCTACTCTCCAGTACAGTTGAATGATTGGGAGTTTTACATGGCCCGGCCAAGTCCATGAGAAAGAAGATCAAAGAGATATAGGGAAAAAAAGAAAACCAGAAAATAACAACAAAATTACTTTATGAAATGTGCTTTTTAGAATTAGAAAATCTTTGCTATCTCCTATCATCATCACATTACAACAACCCCCCAATCCTGTTTTCCTGAAGTACAAATGGCATGGGTTTCTGCACAAGAGAGACAGAGAGAAATAGAGAATTATTACCTTTAAGATCAGCTGGACCTATCTCACACAGGATAGTCTTATACACAGAACCATTTTAGTGTGGCTGTTACATGTCTTTTAGTCACAGTAACTAGTCTAATGGACAGGCGATTCAATCCACATTTCGAAAGATTTTGAGGATGAGGTCTCTCTGCGTTTGTTACTATACACATAAAGCCAGTCATTTAACTATGCCAAAAAGTGAATCAGTTAGCGCTTCAGTACAATGTTACCATGTAAGTAACAGGTTGCATCCAGGACTATTTTTGGGCAGGAACACACAGGAACGGAGTTCCAGCTGGCTCCTGAGTTGGCCATGCCCAGCAGGAACTTATTAGCATAATAGGCCACACCCAACAGCAGAAACTGATTAGGATTGGCTATATTAGGGGTATGTGGCCTAACATGCAAAGGAATTCCTGCTACAAAAAACCCTCTGGGTTTTGACAACAAACAAGGTAAACAGAATAAGAAGCAAAGGTGGGTATGGCTGGATGACCACACTCCTGGTAAAAATGGGGGTGTGGCCTAATATGCTAATGAGCTGTGCTGTCATGGGTGTGACCTAATATGCTGAGTTTCTGCTGTTGGGTGTGGCCTATTACGCTAATGAGTTCCTGCTGGGCTTTTTCTACAAAAAAAGCCCTGGTTGCATCCAATGATTCTATTCTACTGATCAGGGACCTTTTTGCCAGTGTAAGGAGCCACTTCCACTGGCAGAAAGCTCAAAAGAATAGAATTGATGGAGACAAGCCAGTGGTCATGAGTACTGGAACAAGAATCTGGTTGCAAAGTACAAAATCCTTTCAAGTCTTCCCTGTTTGATTTAACTGAAAGACATTACTTTCTGAAACTTACCCACAAGGAATTTGGCATCAGTCTCTGCTGTAGAGGCATTAAGCCACAATAATCACAATGATATTATTTCTGATATTTACATGGGCACATCTAACACCAACACAGTTTTAACAGAAGAGTGAACAAAAGAAATGCACTCTTATAGCCTTCCCTTATCCAGAAATTCTCTGTTCCCCAAGAAAAAACAATGGAACATTTCTCATTACAGACTGAACCAAGTGAAATCTGTAACAAATAAACCTCATGAAAAACAATCAATATTGAAACCTGAGCACATGATGAAGGATATTGGCAGATTCATGCTTTCCTTGCGAAATCTTCTCTTTCATTCCATGAATGCTTGGGCTTTAAAATCAGGTTCATTGCATGGAGAGTTCCATGCCACAAATGTCTGGATCTAGGGTTTGCTCCAGAGTTTGTCATGTGTGCATGCCTACATGCAAGGCTGCTGTTTTTGATGATAATGAAATTATGTGCAGGAAGAATGAAAAAGTATCATGGTCAAAAAATAAAGCTGGAGAACCACTGACTTGTTAGAATATAAGAGTGGACACTTACTACATTCTCTGGCTTTGTCACAATTTTTGTGTCCTCATGCCCTGAGACAAGGTATACACAAAGAAATCTCAGTCACATAACCATGGTGGATTATAATGAAGTGATATCCAGCATTTAGAAACAGAAATCCTGTCCAGTTTTCATGAACTGTTAAGAATCAATATTTAAATTTCTAAACAGCAAAACTAGCATCCTTGTGCCATTCAAAAACAGAGCAGGAAGGAGACCAAAAAAAGAAAAGAGTGAATAAAGAAGCATACAGTTATTTAAAAGTCAATGTGGTACATAAGAACATAAGAAAAGCTCTGCTGGATCAGAAAAATGATCCATCTAGTCCAGCATCCTGTATCACACACTGGCCAATCAGTTCCTCTGGAGGGCCAACAACACAGAAAAGAGGGTGAGACCTTCCCCTGATGTTGCCTACTGGCTCTGGAATTCAGAGATTTAGTGCCTCTGATCATGGAGATTCCCCTCAGTCAACATGGCTAGTAGCCGCTGATAGGCCTGTCCTCTATAAATCTATCTAATTCCCTTTGAAATCAGTTTATTCCTGTGGCCATCACTACATCCTCTGGCAGTGAATTTCACATTTCAATCACTCTCTGTATAAAGAAGTATTTCCTTTTGTCCATCCTGAATCTACTGCCCATCTGCTTCACTTGATGCCCTCAAGTTCTAGTATTTGTCAAATTTCTCTTTGTCATCTCCCTTCACTCCAAGCCTCTATCAAGTCCCCCTTAGTTGTCTCTAGGAATGTATGACAGAGGTCCGTATTTGTATGACTGTAAGCCTTAATTATTTATGTTCTATATTAAATAATTACAGTTCATATCTCAGTTCTAGGTCCAAGGATGGTGCATAGCAACTGAACAGGTCCACAGCAACACCATCACCATCCAGCAATCATGGTACAGCAGTCTTGTATAGAAGCTAAGGATGCACCCCTTGGGAAAAAATGGTAATTTTTGGATCCACTATCAGGGAGAAGAAAAATATCAGTACTCCTGGTTATACAGGATCCAATGCTGATTTGGTATTTGGAGCTGTTTTGTTGTTTTTTCTTTTTGGGATGGGGGGTCCAATATCCTTTGGCTCCATTATTCTTTATATGGAATCTCGCTGTAGGGGCTATTTTTTGAATAAATGGGGGGACAGAGGCTGGTGCTTGGAGGGAGCTCTCGCAACAACACCCATTGGAATGTGCTGTGCCACAGGGAATGATCCTGTCCCCTATGTTGTTTAATATCTACTTGCACCCTCTCACAGATTATCTGGAGATATGGGTTGGGTTGTCACCAGTATGCGGATGACACCCAGCTCTATCTACTGATGGACGGCCACCCAGACTCAGCCCCAGAAGATCTGGACAGGGCTTTACAAGCTGTGGCTGGATGGTTGCAACAGAGCTGACTGAAATTGAATACACCGAAGACAGAGGTCCTGCACCTGAGTCGCGGGAGGCTGGAACCAGAAATCAGGCTCCCAGCCTTGGATGGGCCTCCATTGGTGCCAGCATCGAGGGTGAAAAACCTGGGGGTGCTCCTGGATGCCTCCCTTTCCTTGGAGGCACAGATCACCACCACTGCCAGGTCTGCCTTTTTCTATTTGAGATAGATCAGGCAACTGGCCCCATATCTCACCCCCCAAGTCTTGGCTACAGTGACCCATGCAATGATCATGTCCAGGCTGGATTATTTAACTGTCTCTATGTGGGGATGCCCTTGACTTTGCTCCGGAAGTTGCAACTAGTGCAGAACATGGCAGCACAGATGTTGATGGTGACACCTATGTGGGCTCACATCCTCCCAGTGCATGAACTGCACTGGCTGCCTATTGAATTTCAGATCTGTTTCAAGGTGCTGGTGCTTACCGGTAAAGCCCTATACAGCCCAGGGCCAACATATCTTCAGGACCAACTCTCCCAATATGAGCCCCATAGACTACTGAGATCTACAAATCAACATCTTTTGGTAATCCCTGGCCCTAGGGACATCCAACCTGCCTTGACTAGGACCAGGGCCTTTTCAGCCTTGGCCCCTGCCTGGTGGAATGGGCTCCCAATTGAGATCAGAGCCCTGCGAGATTTATTACAGTTCTGCAGGGCCTGTAAGATGGAGCTCTTCCACTGGGCTTTTAGCTGAGGCAGTGGGCATCCCCTCCTTTAACTGGCCTCCCATCAGTGTCCTGGATTTTGAACAGCTACCTGGGATCTACTCTATAGTATCCATCTTTGCTACTGAGTTATTGATTTGATCCGCATGGTATTTTATAATTATTGCATTGCATTGTGTTGTTTTAATTTTATTGTTTTTAAATGGTTTTGATTGTTATTCTACAATTCTGCAGGGCCTGTAAGATGGAGATCTTCTTCCAGACTTTTGGGTGAGGCAGCAGACATCAAATATCATCTGGCCCCTCCTGTTACTATTGTGCTACCTCTCTGTTACCATCTGTATTATGGTCTTCAATTTTTGAGGACACAGAATGATAGCCACCTTGGTCTATCCAAGGTAGGGTACTCATAATCTGGAATTTCTTTTTGGATCTAGCCCTTTCCATCTTTAATTGTCTAACATCAAGGCACCATTGTAATAGCTGTGATGTAGTTTGATCACCATCGTTTAAGGGTTAAGATTATAGTTTTATCTTGATTATATTGTTTTATGTTAATGTTGTAACCCACCCCGAGCCCACTTGCAGGAAAGCTGGGATAGAAATTGAACCAAATGAATAAATGGATAAATAAATACATAAATAATGGTATATAGTATGAACATTGATGGAACCCATTCTAAGCTTGCATGCGGGCAGGGTGGGATACAAGCCCAATAGAATAAAAATAAAAATTGCAGCAGAACTGCTGGTGCCTGTCCATTAAATAACCCTCAAGTTTCAAGTGAATTGGACTAATTCTATGGGCCCCTGAACAAGGAGCCCCCAGCCATCCTCCATTGCTTCCTATGGAGGGGGGGGAATTCTGTGCTTTCACCAGGGCAAACAATACCTAAAGACACAACAGCAAACAAAGCAACAACTGGCCACAGGCCTCTCAAAGCAGACAGAATCCACTAGTCAAAAAACCCAATGCAGAACCAGGGAAATCCCAGCAATCCCAGTAAAATGTGGCAAGCCTAACATAACAAATGTACACCCTGAAAAACCAAGCCAACGTCAAAGAGACTCCTCCAACCCAACCAAATAGGAATTCTGTCACAAGCCCAGCAAATGTAAAATCTGAGAATCCAAGCCAATGTACAAACAAAAAAACTAAGGCAATGTCAAACCAGAGAGTCCACTGCAACTCACAAACCTAACACAAATCAACTCAAACAAAAAGCACAATGTTGCAAGACCAACAGTTTCAAAGGGCAGAATCAAATCCAAATCAACCTGGCAAGCCACTACCAAGCCCTGACAAGAAGACATTGACAAAGATACACAGTAAAATTAAAGCTGGCTCCCAGTTTTCCCAATTATTCTTAAATATTTCCGTAATTTTTGTGACCCATTTCCCAGTATCCCGGAAAATCACAGATAGCATCTGGACACCCAAATACATCTGAAAAATACCAATAAGGTATTTTTAGATATATATTTGGAGTGGATATATCCAAATGCACATTCCTAATAGAAGCAGCAAAAAACCTCACTGTGATGCTAGTACACCTCCCTGACATCAACCTGCCCCTATCCATACAAAAAACATAACAAGTGAAAGAGCCCCCCCAAAAGAGCACCTTCCACTGTAAGGAGACTGTGGCATCCCAGTACTAGGAGCCCTGTAACTACCCACTCCAGGAAACTCTACAGATGTGGGTTCAACTATCATCCTTCAAGGAAAGAAGAAGAAGAAGTAGAGTTTGGATTTATACCCCACCCTTCACTGCCCAAAGGCGTCTCAGAGCGGCTTACAAACTCCTTTCCCTTCCCCTCCCCACAACAGACACCCTGTGAGGTAGGTGGGGCTGAGAGAACTTCTGACAGAAACTGCCCTTGAGAAAACAGCTGTGCCAGAGCTTGTGACTGACCCAAGGTCACATCAGCAGGTGCAAGTGGAGGAGTGGGGAATCAAACCCGGTTCTCCCAGATAAGAGTCCGCGCACTTAACCACTACACCAAACTGGAAAGGAAGTATGGCCACTCCAACCATACCACTCAGATACCTTTACAGCTCATTAAGCAGAGAAAACCCCAGCAGAAAACTCAAAGCCTCTCCCAGGCAAAGATTCACATCTCAGGAGCCAGTTCCTCCAGCAAGGCGGGATATAAATTGCAATAATAAATAAATAAATAATAAACACCCCAAGGAGCAGCTTTTTGCCAGGCAAGGAGGACAGAGACATTAGGACAGCAACAAAAGAACACAACACCACAGTCCTAGAAGGCATTCCTGTCATTCCTGTAACAGCTCACTTGGGGAAAACAAGTTGATCACCAGCAAAATAGGAAGAGGATGAGGAGGAGAGATTAGAGCTTGCACTAGTTCACACACACTGCAGAACATTCCTCTAACTCACATCCAACTAGACAATTTTTTTAAAGAATGCATCATGGAATATTTGGAATTCTTTACCAGCTCTGGTGTCAAAACAAGTTATGTAGACCTGGCCAGGAAAGACTACGGAGAATGGTGTAATGCTGTGGAAAAGCATTATGATGATATGACACTTCACCCAAGTATCTGTGTAAGAACTGTCTATTTTCATTTGTGAATGTTAAGTCTGTAGTCTGTGAACGCTCAGGGTTAAGCTCAAACAGCACTGACAAACAGTCTGGTTAGAAGACAGAGCCAGTTGTCTCCCTTCCTTTTCCAGTTTCTCTAATTTAAGAACATAAGAGAAGCCAATTTTGGATCAGGCCAATGGCCCATTCAGTCCAATGCTTTGTCACACAGTGGCCAAAAATACCAGGTGCCATCAGGAGGTCCAGCAGTGGAGCCAGGACACTAGAAGCCCTCCCACTGTTGCCCCCCCAAACACCAAGAATACAGTGCATCCCTTGCCTCAGACTGAGAGTTCCTATCTATACCTTGTGGCTAATAGCCACTGATGGACCTCTGCTCCATATGCTTATCTAATTCCCCCTTGAAACTGTTCATGCTTATAGCCGCTGCCACCTCCTGTGGCAGTGAATTCCACGTGTTAATCACTCTTTGGGTGAAGAAGTACTTCCTTTTATTTTGGGCAATAAAGCCATTTGGTATGATAATGAAGGCAACCCAAGAGACAGGACATGGGCTGTGTGCAGTATGCAATGGAATTTCTTTCCCTTCCTGGTGAATTTACATTTGGAGAGGTTTTGGTGGTCTGTGTGTTGAAGAAGCCCTCTCTGGAGGGAAGCAGCCAATCTTAGGAACAGCTGATATAATTTGGAAAGATTTTTCTTAATAACACAAGGAGACGTGGGTCCTTTCTTCGTTTTTGCCTGCCACTATGAATTTTCTCAATGTTCGAGTCGAGGCAATTTAAGTTCATGGCAAAACAGCATCCAAATAACCTGGGGCAACTGCAGACTGAAACTGGGCTGACCACTGAAGGGAGGAGATGTAATGCAGAATGGGGGGGGGCACACACAGAATCAAAAGAAGGTTGTACTTGTTTTTCATACAGAATGGGGGGAAATAGATTAAAAAGGAGCTTAAATTCAATTTTAGTGCAGAATTGCTTGGAGGACACTGCGGTGAACATGGATTAAAAGGAGAGTGCAGAGAGGGCCATAGAAACAGACTTCATGAGAATTCTGAAGGTGTGGCAAACTGGCAAAAAGGTGACCCAAAAAGAGGTGATCACCCAGATGGAGGAAAAGGTAATTTGAAAGAAACAGAACAACAAATCTGAAACTATTAATATATTTATGCCTATCTCTTTAACGTCACAGAGATAAGTTCAGACCAATAGAAGGGGAGTGTGTTTAAACCTATTTGATTTTCTCTGTGCTCAGATGCTCTAGTCTTTTGCCATTCAACTGTATTCTTCCACTTTATTGGATCAACTGCATTCTTTAAGATTAAAAAAATATTTTTCTGAAATTGAAGTTATTTGTTTTTTCCAACTACCAAAAAATGCTTTGTTTTGTGCTTTTCAAGTTATAAAAGTAGTTAAGAAAACCTCTAACAAGTGATATTTCAAGATTTTTTCCCCTGCTCCCATGTTGGCTGAACTAAAGAGGAGATTTCTCTATAGGGTGTCTGACTGTGGGCTGGCAGACTTCGATTCTATTAATGGCCTGCTGGTGGCAGCACAGAGTACACCATATTTGTGAAAGGAAATGAGTGGGATAAAGCTGGAGGAATGAACCCCTCTTTGGATTCCAGCAGCTTGAGAACTAGGCCACCTGAATAAATCCTTCATTCTTTGTGGTAAAAACAAGGACCTGGAGTGTTCATTTCCCACACAGCATGCTTGTGGCAAGCTACCACATGGAGCTGGCCACCAGATTGCCCTTGAAGGCTGTCTGTTAGTAACATGAAATCGAATCATTGGGGATTGGCCATTCACATCAGCTGGTTTCTACAGATTCCAGTCATCTCGGAAAAGCATGTAGCCATTGCTCTGCAGCATGTGTTCATTGATTCATTTTTAACTTATTTGTTTGTATCCTACTTTCCTACCCAGTGGAGACCAAAAGCAGCTCACAATACAGAAAATGCAATAGAAATGAACAAGGAAAAGAGGGACCAGGGGAGGGGCTTCTGAATACACAGCAGGTCTTCCTCTCTCTCCTGACCAGGGATTCTGCCAGCTCAAGGCAGTGAACTTTAGGCTAAGAGCAGAAGGAATAGAGTCCTTTGGCTTTTGCCTCCAGGCTGCCCTGACAGACACTAGAATCACCGGCCAAACTGATACTGAGTCCTGTCACTCCTGCCCGTGATGGGTACTGCCAGCTTCCAGGTGGGGCTGGAGATCTCCTGATATCACAACTGATCTCCAGACAGAGATTAGTTTCCCTGGAGAAAATGGCTGCTTTGGAGGGTGGATTCCATGGCGTTATACCCTGCTGAGGGCCTTCCCCGGGCTCCACCCCCAAATCTCTGGGAAACAGTGATCTTGTCAGCAGTTTGCAATGTTTTACAACTTTGGAAACAACTACTGCAGGTTTCTTTCTTTTCAGCAATGAGGAGCAGCTTCTCATTCCTTCAGATGTCAGATTCTCAACTAAGCCCTTCAGCTTCATTCAAGACTGTTATTTTGTTTTTTAAAGGCATCTTTTGTGATGTTGCAAAACATATTTCAGTCAAATCCAGAAGGGAGGATGAAGCCACTGAGGTTGCCTTGTGCAAGAACTGACAAACAAAGGGGAATCTCACAAGCAACACCGTTGCCAAAAAGACATCCCATTCCTGATAGTTGACTCCCTGGAAGAAGAGAAAGATGAGATTCTGGGAACCAGAATTCAGTAGGAATCAATGCTGGGTGGGGCCTTTCTATTCAAAGGGACAGAGGATGATGGTGGCTTAAATTTTTCAGGGTATTCTTCATCCTCTCTCATGCTTCAGTGCACAATGTGAGAATTGCTGATCCTATCAGTTAATTAATTATCCTGTAGAAAGTTGATCAAATAAAAGATCTTTAATTGATTGACAGCTTCAGGTCTTTCAGGCAAATAACAGAAATCAGTCCAAACTTTTTTTTTAAGTGGCTTCTATAAGGGAATGTACTACTCCTGCTTTGGTAATCTGTATCAGTTGAATGTTAACTCTTTATATTTCGCATTGACATATCTCTTGGTTGCTTAGATCCTGAATAAGAAGAAGAGTTGGTTTTTATACCCCACTTTACCCAAAGGAGTCTTAAATCAGCTTACAATCGCCTTCCCTTCCTCTCCCCACAACAGTCACCCTGTGAGGTCGGTGGGGCTGGGAGAGTTCTGACAGTGACAGTGATTGGCCCAAGGTCACCCAGCAGGCTTCATGTGAAGGAGTGGGGAATCAGACCAGATTAGAATCTGCTGCTCTTAACCACTGCATTGTGCAGTGAACCACACTGTTAATTGTGACTTCAAGCCAAGGAACAGTTAAGACAACTGTTCAAACTCACTTTAACAGCCATTTACTACATATTGTTCCACCTTACTCAGTTCATTGAACACAGAACACACATTTTCTACAGTTTTGTCTATTCTTGATAGAAACAAAATGTTTGTTTTAAAGCAAATGTTATTGCCAACAAGTCAATCAGTAGAAATGACTCTCAAGCAGTGTTCCCTCTAAGCTGACTTAGTGTGAGCTAGCTCAAAGTTTTTTAGCCTCCAGATCACACATTTTTATTTATTTACTTATTGTTTTAACTTTTACCCTGTCCTCCCCGCCAAGGCGGGCTCAGGGCTTTTTTTTTTTTTTTTAACTTAGCTCAGGAAGGATGGCTCCAGAACAAACTAATTTATGCAGCAGCCAAATTGCTCACTCACAACTTTAATGCCAGTAGCTCACAAAGTAGAATTTTTGCTAATAAGACTCCACAACTTAGAAGGAACGTTGCTCTCAAGCAACTTTTATGAAATATTTGTTTTAAAAAGTTGACAGTCTAAAGAAGTTACTTTGCATTTTACTCAGTCATAATAGTCTTCACCATATATTCTATATCCATGCTTGTAAATTGATTGAAAAGTAGTATGATCTTGCAACAGTCAGTTATCTGTGTAAGTACACAGGAATCTGAAAGGATATATGTTGGCTGCGTTCACACGCACTAAATAATCAACTTTCAATCCACTTTCAGGGCAATTTCGAATTGGATTTTGCCAGTTCACACAGTAAGAATCCAGTTGGAAAGTGCATTGAAAGTGGATTAAAAGTGGATTATTTAGTGTGTGTGACCACAGCCATTGATTCATCAGGTAATGGCTATGCTATTGGACTAGAAGTGGTTCAAATCCCATAATTCAGCTATGAAATTCACTTGGGAGAGGAGACACACCTGACAAACATTAAATAAGGATAAGCATTATTAAATAAACTACACACAAACACACACCTATAAATATATAAACTTAGAGTGGTGAAGTGATGAGAGTGTCAGAGTAGGAACATCTAGTTTCCAGTCCCCACCCTGCCATGAATCTGATGAGTGACTTTGGGCCAATCTCTCTCTCTCAGCTTAATTTACCTCACAGGGTAAAGGAAAGCAATATGGACAACTCTGAGCTCTCTGGAGAAAGGGCAGGACAAAAATAATAATAGTTTGTGGAACTTTTATAATAAACATTCTACACTGAATATTTAACATGAATGCTTTTGAATTTTATTAAAGTGATCAAGTTTTCATACACCCTGCCAGTTAGGGTCCACCTCATAAGCCCTGCTCTCTGTGCTCCTGCTATCAGAGGTGAAGCGGGTGGCAACCAGTGACGGCTTTTTCAGCCGTGACATCTTCTGTAGCATGCCCTTCCCCTTGAGGCTCACCTGGCATCTATATTGCTTTCTTTTAGGTGCCAGCCCAAACCATTTCACCCAGGCTTTTGATTAAGGGGTTGATCTTGTGTCACTATTTTAGTCTAGAAACGCTTGTTTCAAGCAGTCAGTGGTCTGTTTTTGTCATTTGGTTTTTTATCCTGGGTTGAGTTTTTAATACTGGGTTTCAATTAATATCTTCTAATGTTTTTGTTTTTGTTCTAATTTTTTAAAATTGTTTTTAAGCCATCTCAAGCAGATTCTTTGAGAGGCAGCATAATTTTTTCTAAATAAATACAATAAATTATTGCCATGTATCCTGAGCTTTTTAAAGAAGGGTGGATATAAATTTATAAACAAATAAGCAATATGTTCACTAACACATTCAGAACCAAAAAAGTTTCTAAGGGACAGGACATAAAACACATTTTTCACTGCTATATTAGGCTCTATTGAATAAAGTTTTCAACAACATATATCAAATGGTACATTCTGCTGTTAGATATATCTCCCAACAATTCATCTGGGGGGCAAGAAAGAGAAAATCAGCTGCAAAACTAGTCTGAATTATTTAAAATGTGATATACATTATTTATCTTCCTTAAAGAAAAAACTTCCACCCACATTCTATAATAAGTTCCTTCAAGGCCATTTTTAAAAATGACAGGTATAGTCCTACTTCAGCTAAACAGGATTGCTAGTGGCACAAGGTTAAAGTTATGTGAGACAGCAGGAAGAGACAGAGCAGATTCTTGTTTTTAAAGGGCTTTGATAAAGGGGACACAGTTTTGAATTAATAGCACTCCTTGCACTGTTTCAGACCTCAAGGATCTCAGTCCAGGAGGTAACAGTTTGATAAATATAATGAAAAGGCTCTGCTAGAATCCAAAGGCTCTGATACTCAAGATACCTGACATTTAAACCCTAAACAGAAAACTGCACACTTTTGTAATAAAACAGTACCTTGTACTTTACAAATGGTGCCAGTGCTAATTGCAACAATATGCTGTGAGAATCGTCATCCAAGTCGAAAGTAGTTACTTCCATTAACTTTCTGGAACTCATTAGTCCCTCTCTCCCTTCCCCCTAGCCCTCAATATCTCCCTTGCAGGTGCGTCAATTTGTGCATGTGGGGGTGGGGGGGGAGCAATCTCTCATGCCCTGAAGAATTTTGTGCTCCAGCATAGCCAGCCAGCATGCTTCTGCAACAGACAGTGCAATTCTTTCCGAGAAAGGCTGTCCAATGCAAAGACAGCTGGAAGTCACTTCGACCCCTGAAGACACGATTCAAAGCCTCTTCTGTTTGGCTTTTTGATTCCTGATTGACACATTCACTGCCGGCTGGAGATAAATGCTGTTGTGAGGACAATGTTGATCCGCTCCAGCTATTCCAGTGAAGGACTTTTTTTTAATAATAAACAAAACAAAAATGGTATCTGAATAGAGCTTGAGATAGACAGAGAGGGAGCATAGTAGCTTTAAAGAGGCTGGCAAGTCGATTGAAGAGTTAATTGTCTGGGTGTACAAAGAGTTATTCTGACCACAGACAAAGCACTCTCTCTTCCTGGTAGCAGTTTTTAAAAAGGGATGTGTCAAAAAAGACCTTCTAGAGCTGCTAGGTTTCTCTTACAAATGGCATTGCTTTGAAAACTTCTGACGGTTTGAGTCAGATATAGAGCACTTTCCTACAACCTACTGAAATCCAATTGTAAATCTATTCAGTTTAAAAGCCTCTGGATTGCACTAAATCATCAGTTAAATACCAGGTGTGGTATTAATATGCCGAGGAGACCTTTCTTCTTCCCAGTTTCCTGAATCAAGGCATGGGTACTATAGAAAATTATTATATATTTCGTCCAAACATTGATCTCGCATTTAAAATTACAAAGCTAAAAATCCAAATGCAATCTTAGGTGAAAACGCACACACCATCTCCCTAGCTTCTGTCATTTGCACCATACATCGACCAATTTCCTTGTATTATCAGAACAGGAAATCTCATACAGATGTATATAACCTGTCTAATTAATATCCATGCTGCAAATGCTTTAAAGTGACATTGATTTCAGTCCACATCTAACACCCACAAGTCTTTGAGTGTTCATTAGAAGCATCAAAAGTCCATCTTTCAGCTTGGCATGTCCTGTGTTAGCTCTAGCTAATGGTGTATTAGCAAAAAAGAAGGGTATTGGAAGGGTTACTGCAAAAATCAATTCTGTGTATCCATTCACAATTAATTAGGCAGGCCCATGCAGGCAGATGAGCTTGTGCGTGTACACACAACATCCCTCAACAAGAAGTAATAGAAAGATACGTCATTTTTACTAACTTAAACAGAGAACAAAACCCCCCTCTATGTTAGGCATACTGATTCAGTAGAGACTTGAACTATCTCTCTGCTGAATCCCACTAATCCAAATAGTAGGGTCACACTCAGCACAGTCCAAGTGAGAGACTGCTGAGGAACTGCTGCGCAGAACTGCATGCCAGCTTGTTTTCCAATTTTATGAGAGTTTCCACCCTTAGCAGGCACAACATTTGCAAAATTCCTACACAGAAGACACTTTCATGTAGGAATTGCCATGTAATACATGCATAAACCATTCCTGTCCTCCAAATCACTGCATATGAATAATTTACATACATGTAATGACAATATACATGTGAATGCACACAGTGGGGTTTAGTTTAAATGCTTAGGGAAAAGATTACACGATTACATAACAAAGTCTGAGTCCAGTGGCACCTTGACGACCAACCGAGTTTTATTCAAGGTATAAACAGTTTTATGCAGTTTTTATGTGTGGCTTGTTTGTAATGGCTTGCTTGTTTTTATATTGATAATGTATGTCATTTTTATGATTGGGGAGGAAGTTACTTGTAAGTCACCTCAAGTAGACCTCAATGGAGGCAGCACATAAATTGCCTAAATAAATGAATAAACGAAGGGAGCTAATGCTGGCTGTGCTATTTTCTCAGATCGGGATGTCATCGTAACATTGTGTCTTCCACAGCTTACTGTTTCAAACACTATCTTCTGAACCAACTTCCAATTTCACTAAAGAAACAGGGATATGAGAAAGTTTCCATACAGAAAACTAGCTCACACTATGGATGGATTTTTGTGAGGTCAGAGCAGTTTCTCTCCAATACATTCTGCCCCTCAGTTTCTCTCCTTCAGCAAAAAAATGAAGTACTAAAGAAAAACTTTGGTAGCAAAGCTGGTTGACATTAATAAAGTGTGCTAGACACTATGGAGAACCCATTCAAAAACTGAAGGATGAGAATTATACAGAATATACAGCTGTAGGAAATATTTAAACATATCTAGTGAGGTAATAAGGGTTTCCCATTTCTTCTTGCAAATGGCAGTGCAGGGAAAAGGCTGGCTTAAGCACAAGCTTTTTGCCTTTTAGGACAGGATTCTGAATTAATACCTCTTTTTAAAAAAGTCTCATGTTCTTATATTTTAATGTGAGTTTCTGAATTTTACATGCAGTTAAAGGCACCTTAGAGAACACCCCATGCCTTTAAGCTACTCTTGCCTCAGCCCAACAGTCTCTCTCTGAAGTAAAGTCTCTCTATAAAATCTCCCTCACATCTTCAAGGCCTTGGGTTGCAAAGTGGGGGTGGGGAGCAAGCTTCCCAGATCAATGGCCATTTGAAATTCAACCATATGGCTGAAGCCCTACAGCTGCATGTGTTAATTACCACACGTGCCCCCTGTAAAGCAGTCTGTTAAACACAAAAAGAAAAACAGAAGAGAAAAAAGACTGTTCCACAGGATTAAGTAAATAGTCCAGATTTTTTTTTTTTGCCTAATTCCTCCCAGACACACAGACACACAAACTGCTTTCCTTCTGACACCTGCATGCTTGGGAGCTATAACACACGCACAGACACCCTTTACATTCCCTGCTATGTGCAGTGTACCGAGGCAAACCATTGCAAAATGTGCTTCCTCTTCTCAATCCCTTTCTCACTCCACCCACCACTTAGAGACCTGATTTCTGGCTGACAACTTGACTAAATTTGGGGGCTTACAATATGCTTTTTCATGTCCTCAGAAAAGAGAATGGGGCACTTCATCAGCGAGGTCTGCATTGCTTGTGAGGGGAAATAGAAAGGGCAGGTTCACAAAAACACAGCAGTCCCTTCTCAGTTTTGACAGGGTTTTTCCTTGTAGACGGAAACAGTGTGGAAATCCACCAATTCCAAATGAAGATATATCTGGTTGTCACAGGTATAAACTGAATCTAATCAGCCCAATAACTCCACAACAAAGATTATAAATAAAGGAACATGACACTGTGGAATACAGTAAGGAAAGAAAGAGAACTTCAAATGGACAGAATATATCCCTAGAAGTCATAACATATCAGTTTCATAAAAATTTCTGGAAGACAGCTATAAAGAAGCAAGCTACCATCACTACACTTTTCTGGAGAAATTAAGATTAGTAAACTCTCAAGTATATGTGATTGCCAGTTATATATAACATACACCTTCCAGGAAGAGCTGACCAAACAAACTAAGTCTGCTGCCTTTCCAAACACGCATATGTATCATTTGTGTATTTTGTGTCAGCATTCCTTAATCACACACACAAAAATGCTAATCTCACAGATATTCCTAGGCAGCTACCACGTCCTGAACCAAAGAATCTGTTCCTCTAGCTTGCTAATTAACAAGACCTGTAAAATGCTTTATGGATTTAAATTATCAGATTACAGTTTTAAAGTTTATTGCATTCGATTTTTATCCTGCCCCTCCCCCAGCAGTTGGGGCCTGGGGCAGTTAACAACATAAATACAAAACATACATTAAAATACAAATATTTTATAAAACAATTAAAAATGCCAGCACTCTGGCATTCTTTTTTACTTAAATCACAGTCCAGAATATGCTTTTCTGGCAGCTCAGAGGGCAGTTTGGTTCTTGCCTTATTGTAGAGCTGGCTTTCTCTATTCAGCAAAATAAAAAGAACAGGCCATTCTTTTTTAATGTTTATCTGGGAACCTAAAAAAGAACATTAGATCAGCCCCACTTTAGAGTGTTGGCTTCCTACTGCGTTCCATCAGGACAACAAGAATCTTGACAGAAAAAGGTAGAAATGATGAACCTTCTCAGGCATCGTGATGATTCTACATGGCAATTTTTTTGCACTGTTGAAGGATCTCTTGTCTGCATTAAGGGGCAACCAGAACTGAAAAAAGGATTCCAAATAGCACTTAACATTGTAGTACATCTCCCCCCCCAAAAAAAAAAAAAAATCTTGCAATGATTGCATAGGAAACCAAGAACCTACTATATGTCAACTCAAAAGTCTTTCAGCAAATCCCCCATTCTCCCTACCTAATTAAGTACTTCTTCCTGATGGCTGTGTTTCTCTTCTGGCACTCATAAATAAAATGGTGCGGGTGCTTAAGTGTTTTGTGTTTTTTTTAAACTTGGTAGCAAGCCAAAGTCACTATTCATATATTTTTTAAGTATGTGCATAACCTTAACTGGTTTATACTAGCAGCAGCGTGAAGGCTAAAGCTTATTATGACATGACTTTTCATGGATGAGAGGACATTTTTATCAAATGCATAAACTTTCTTTCTAACTGAGATTGCTAGCAAGTTTGCTTAAGACAGGAAAAGTAGGTGATCTGACCCTGGCATTTCAGTCCAACTTAGGAAGGAATTATCATATTTCTGTTTAACAAACCATTCCTTTTGTGAAGGATTCTCCACTGAGTCTGGAACTTTTGGAATTTGCTAACTACAAAAAGATGGATTGCTAGATTCTGACTGAACTAACAGTGGATGATTTAGTGCCCAAGGCAAACACCTGTTTCTCCCCACCCTCTTTTTAAAAAAGCCATTTTGTGTATGCTGTGCCAGATCCATGGCCTAGATATCAAGAAATTTTATTCAAAAGAATGTGAACTTCCTTTGTGAGAGACTATACAATGAATCAGTTCACATAAACCTCTCATGGCTCCTGGGAGGGAGATGGATATTAATTACATTTTAAAATATTAGACTTAACATTGAAGTAGAAAAAGGTGACAATACATATCTAAAATGCTAGATCCAGTCAAGATCACAAGTTCAACATCTGGCAACACTGGAGCTGTGATGTAGATAAAGCTTAAAAGAGGCCAGTAGCCAAAGGCAGTCAGGAAACATAAATGGTTAGACCAGAACTGATACAAACAGTAAAATGTGAACGAAGAACCACAGTAAAATATGAAGTAAGACATATGTAAGATAGAAAATTAATCACAGTGGGTTGGATCCAATGATTTATTCTGCTCGGTGCAAGGCGTCTTCTGCTGCCCTGGCACAAGGAGCCCCCTCTGCCGCAGCCATGCTGAATGCTCCTTGGATCAGTGGAAGGCTCCCCCACTAGCACACCATGGGGTTCAGATCCATCCCAGTGAGCTGTGACATTGAGGCAATGGGTGGTTAAATCATTTCACAGGCAAGAAACAGGGTGATAGAAGGACAGGGGTGAAATTAGAGCAACTACATTCACCAAAGCAAGCTGAGAGGGTTCAGAACAGATCACCTGACAGCAGTTCTAACATTCAAGCCAAAAGCAGGTATTTATATCATTTCTATCCCATGGGTCCACATTCGGTATGTTAATATATTTAATGTTTTCAGGGCTGGCCCCAGGTGTCTGGGCACCCTAGGCAGGACAGCCTGGGGCGCCCACCCCACTGGGGATGCCAACCTCCCGGTGGGGCCTGGAGCTGACCCAGCGCCGTTGTCCTGGGCTGCCAGCGCTGGGCGGGAAAGGGGGCTTTTCACGGGGGGGGCAGGGGGCATTTTGGTGCCCCTGCAGGGCCGGCACCCTAGGCGAGCGCCTAGTGGGCAAGCTGGCCCTGAATGTTTTATTAGATAGGAATCAAGAAACTTAAGGTCAGTGCTGGCAAGAATCTGCAAAAGGACAGGGCATACAGGTAGATAACCTAGCAGACTTATTGAATAGGGTGAAGAATCTTCGGACTTTTGGCCAGACTCCCAATTGCACAAGGAGCAATCTTATGCACAATTATATATTGAATGGGAACAGCCACGTTGGGAGACTTCAGCTCTTGCTTGCTTATATCCTTTTATGTTAAAGTAGAAGAATGTACTACCTTAATTTTGCAAAGGCAAACTCGTTTATGAGGAATACTGAAAGGGGGGGAAACACAGGCGTGCAGTGTGACAATCTTCTTCTGAGACCACTAGCATGGCAAACAAATGGGAAAGTTCAACAAAAGGACAGTGCCACAAGGATGGAGACAGACATAAAAATATTGTCAAGCTTCAGTCAATTCACCATTCAGCACATGGCAACAAAGAGCTGAGCTGATCTGCTTTACATCAACCACATATGAGAAGGATTAAAGGTCATAAGTGGTTAATCCAAGAGCTGAATGAGCAAGAGGTTCTATAAACCTCAAGTGTTATTCTCACTTCCAAGGTGATGTACAAGAGCTGAAGAAATATTGCTAAAAAGGCAGACCAACCATATGTTTTAGACAACCCAAATGGCTGACAGAGGATCCCATTTTGAAATGGAAAAATTCTGCATCTTTGCAGCAATGAGATCCATACAGTATTTGGCTTAGGAAAAGGGGAATGGATTTTTTTCCCTACTGAATAATGAAGATGCTCTGTGAGAAAAGAGAATGAACAGTGGACTGGAAGAGTTATAGCCAAGCACTGCATTTTCCTCAAGCAAGTCATCAATAGTTTCTCTTCTTCGAACTTTAAAAGCCCATCCACTAAGGACAATTAAAGAATTGGTCTGTGTATATATGGTCCTCCCTTTCAAAACTGGAGCATGTTTTCTGCTGCAAGGCAAACTTCCTTACTCCAAGCCCTCACTCCTCGACTGCTACATATACCCTGCTCAGACATTAGTGTGGACTTTGGACATACACACACAACTGTTCTCTGGACTTGTTTCAGAGTCTATTTAATAATTTAATAGTCCCATAGGGATGCCAGCCTCCAGGTGGGACCTGGGGAGCCTCTGGAATTACAGCTCATTTCCAGACTGTAGAGATCAATTCCCCTAGATAAAATGGATGCTTTAGAGGGTGGACTCTATGGCATTGTACCCCACTGAGGTCCCTGTCCTCCCCAGGCTCCATCCCCAAATCTCCAGAAGTTTCCTAACCCAGATCTGGCATCCCTACCTCCCACCCCCCGGCAGTGGCCAGAGGGGACCTGGCAACCCTATGCTTTTCAAACCAATTAGATTCCGGGGTTTTACCAATTAGATTGGGTTTAAGGTTTTCACACTTTGGCTTTAAACTCTAAGTACAGGGGTGGCTTCATGGCTGCCAGAAGGCCCAGTTAATCAGCACTCCACAGAGCCAGGTTCTGCTGGAAATGGGTTGGTCCTGAGCTCAGTTCACTTTGTAGATCAAAAGTGGGGCCACCAGTGGGCTGTGCACTTGGTCTTATATATGGTGGCAAACAATTTGGGGCAGATCTAGCGAATGGCCTAGAGTCCCATTCCTTTGATACTACAGTCCTATACATTTGCAAAGTGTATTTTGTGAGGGAGGGAATCCTGAGGTAAAGCTGTAACTAGATGTCACTATGTGGTTTATTCACAACTGAAGTAGATCTCACTTCCCTGTCACTCTTCACAAAATGCTGTCCTTAGGCATGTAGATATGCTGCCAACACTACAAAACAAACCACCGTCTGAAGATGTGTTTTGTTTGATTGATTTTCTTGCAGGTATCCAACCAATGCCAATCAGAAGTGTGAACAGTGGCCTTCATAATCTTAGAAGCCTGGACTGCAGGAACTTAAAATGTTGAACTAAATGATGGGTTTGAGCCACAAAATGAAAGCAATCTGGATACATCTATATATTTCTGGATCACTTAGTTATTTGGTTACAAAAATACGGCAGGGACTTCACAGTGGAACCTACATTTAAGACTTTAATGGATTCTTAGCTACATTCTTTAGCAGATTTTCCTATTTTTGTCATGCTGTCAATACATTAATATATAGTCCTCACATTTGGGATTGCATAGCCTTTAAAAAAAAACAGGTTGCTTACCTGTAACTGATGTTCTTCGAGTGGTCATCTGTGCATTCACACCTCTAGGATATAGTGCCCTGCATCGACCTCGATCGGTTCCTCTTGAAAGCAAAAGGGATTTCACGCCCACCCCTCGTCATGCGCCAACCTCACTGTGCATGACCAAGGGAGGGGCATGACAATCCTGCCAGTTCCTTCTGACCACTGCCATCAGTCTCAGAATAATAAAGAGGAGAGGACTGAAAGCAGAGGGGAAGGAGGGCGGGTGGTGTGAATGCACAGATGACCACTCAAAGATCATCAGTTACAGGTAAGCAACCTGTTTATCTTCTTCGTGGTCTCTGTGCAGCACACCTCCGGGAGATTAGCAAGCAAAAATAGGCCTACCTGGAGGAGGGAGCTGAAGGTCCTAGACTTGTGCCGCCTGCAACACTGCCCAGCCCACCACGGAACGTTGATGGAGATATACACCCAGGGCATAATGGTTCACAAACATGTAAGGGGTAGCCCAGGTTGCTGCTTGACAGATTTCAGTGAGTGACGAACTTCTCAGGAAGGCTGTGGATATGGCTTCTGTCTGGGTGGAATGCACTCAGAGCAGGCCTGTAAGTGGCCGTTTGGCCAGTAAGTAACACAGTTTAATGGTTTCCATGATCCACTTGGATAGACGTTGTGAAGAGAGCTTCTTCCCCTGCACAGGTGTGCTATAGGAGACAAACAAAGGCTGATGACTGCCAGAATGACCTCGTTCTATCAAGGTAGAAGAGTATGGCTCTTTCAACGTCTAAAGTATGAAGATGGCGTTCCTTGTCGCTCGTAGGGGATGGGAAAAACGTCGGAAGGGCAATGTCAGTTTGCAAATGGAACTCAGAAACAACCTTGAGCAGGAAAGAGACATCCAGGGCCAAGGTGATGCCATCATGGTGAAAAACCAGGTACGGAGAGTCACAACAGAGTGTAGACAATTCGTTCACTTGTCTTGCCAAGATAATGGCTACTAGGAAGGCGGTCTTCCATGAGAGAAGATGCAGACTAGATGTGGCCATGGTTTCAAACTGTTAGCCCATTAGTCTGGACAGTACTAGAGGTAAGTTCCAGGAGGAAGTCAGCCCACGAGTCAGAGGAAAGAGAGGCCCTTCAGAAACTGCTTCATTTGAGGGTGAGAAAAAATGGAATAACCGTCCACCACAGGATGATTGGTGGAAATAGCAGCTAAATAGACACTTAAGGAGGAACAACTAAGACCCAAGTCCAGGTGGGTCAACAGAAATCCGAAAATTGCTCTCAAGTCCGTAGGGGGTGGTGGCAAACCCAATGACTCAAAGTAAGACAGGAATTTCTTCCATTTCCCTTCATAGGAAGCATGTGTAGTTGGCTTACGATGGTTCAACAGGACAAGGTCTATCCTGCTTTTAAGTTGTGCTAGGGGATCCACCATGCCGTGAGTTTGAGGTATGGTACATCGTGGTGAAGCACTCAGCCCTCCTGAGCCAGGAGGCGGTCTGGTACTGGGGGGAAATGGATGTAGGTGCCCTGGGACATTTGGAGTAGAGTCGGGAACCAGTGTTGATGTAGCCACCAAGGCGCCACAAGAATGCATTGAGGTTGTTCCTTCATGATTTTGCTGATCACTTTGGTAAGTAGAGGAATTGGTGGGAACAGGTACATGCGCCTATGGGACCATGGGAAAAGGAGGCCGTCCCCCAGAGACAGGGGGTCCTGTCCCGCCCTGGTACAAAACAGACGACACTTCACGTCGTGAACACATCTATTTCTGGGCAACCCCATCTGCGAAAAATTGGTTGGAGGTACATCCAGTTGAATTCCCACTCGTGAAGGGATGTGCCACCCCTGCTCAGAAAGTCTGCATGCACGTTGAGCGATCCAGGCAGGTGAGCGGCAACGATAAACATGCCCCGAGATTGACATTCAATCCAAATCTCCAGGGCCAGTCGACAAAGTCCCCTGGACACCGTCCCGCCTTGCCTGTTCAGGTAGCACGGTGGTGTTGTCTGTCAGGTTTGCCACTGTATGGTGAGCTACGAAGTGGCGAAAAGACCTCAGGGCCTACTGGATAGCAAGCAGTTCCAGGAAGTTGATGTGGGCCAGATGAGGTTCCCATTTGGCGCCCACACACACACCTTAAGCTCCCCATCCCCACAAGGACGTATCCATGGTTAGGGTCATTTCAGGGCTAGGTACAAGAAATGGGGCTCCCTGAAGGAGGTTTTCTGGATTTTCCCACCATTGTAGGGAACTCAGCACTTGCACAGGAAGCACGAACCATTGACATTGGAGTTGCCATTATGGGTGGAAACGTTTGAGGAACCACAGCTGAAGTGGTCTCATCTATAATCTGGCGAAGACAAGCACTGCTGTGATGGTGGCCATCAGACCCAAGAGTCATTGGATCTGTCTTAAGAACACATCTCCCTTCGTCCTCATTAGGCTGATGAGAGTGATAATGTCGCCCGCCCTGTTGGGAGGGAGAAAAGCTCGACAGACAGTCAAATCTAGAATTGCTCAGATAAATTGGACTCTCAATGACGAAAGGAACATTGACTTCTTTAAGTTCACCTTCAGGCCCAATGCATTTAGGGTGACCAGCATTAAATCGATATGGTTGAACAGAGTCCCCCTGGAGCTTGCTACCAACAACCAATCGTCTATATACGGAAAAATCCGTATGCTCTGAAGATGAAGGTATGCTGCAATGACAACCATCATTTTTGTAAAGACTCTGGGAGCTGTTGAGAGTCCAAAGGGGAGGGCTTTGTACTGAAAATGGCCCTCTGCAACCGCAAAACGCAAAAACTTCCTATGGGAGGGGTGGACAGTTATATGAAAATATACATCTTGCAAGTCCAGGGTTACCATCCAGACACCTTCGCTGAGGAGGAGAAGAATGCTTTGCAATGTTGCCATTCAGAATTTCCAGTATGAGATAAACCAGTTGAGTACCCTGAGATCCATAATAGGACAGAGGCCTCCGTCTTTTTTGGGGACCATGAAATAATAGGAGTAGAACCCGTGCTGACGTTGTGTTGTCGGGACTGGTTCTATAGCATCCTTCAGGAGAAGGTTCTGGATCTCTTCCAGGAGTGTACCGGATGGTGGGGTAGGTATGAAGGTGGGGGACTTGGGTATCTGGATAAATTCTATGAGGTACCCCTTCTCAACAATGGAGAGTACCCACCAATCTGACGTTATTCGCTGCCAGGCAGCCAAGTAGTTAAACGGGTGGGTGGGGGTGGGACGACAGGGGTCAAAGGCTCTGTTTAGGAGCTTTGGAGGTCTTAGCCCTAGGCTGAGTGATGGATGAGATCTTTGATTTGTGTCCATAAGGACAGGAAGACACAGTGGGAGAGCGTTGCCACTGTGCTTCCAGGGACGATTTAAGAGAGAATCTGCAAGACCATGGCTTGTTCCAAGATTTCGCTTTGGATAGTTTAGGAGCTGACATGACCCCTAAATTCCGTGATATTTTTATGCTCTTGTCCAGGTCTTGCAGGACCGTATCAGTTGTAGCACTGAAGAGGCCTTCACCCTCGAATGGGAGATCATCAATGAGAGTCCTGGTGTCCTGTGGTAAAGCAGTGGAGTGCAACCAGGCATGCCATCGAAGGGTAACCACTGAAGTTAGTGTTTTGGCTGCCACATCCAGTGTGTGCTTAGCTGCATTGAGCTGGTGTTTGGCCAAAAGCATTCCTTCTTTTTGAATTCTATGAGCCTGGCGGTTAGATTCCTCAGGGAGGGTTGTGATAAATTCAGACATCTGCTCCCAAAGAGCAAACTGATATCTCCCCATACATGCTGTATAGTTCGAAGTCTTGATGCCAAGTGCTCCAGCAGAATAAAATCTTCTTCCAAACGAATCAAGTTTCCTCCCTTCTTTCTCAGTGTGTGTATGTGTGTGTGTGGAATGACCATGTCTTCCTTTGGAAGACGAGGTGACTACGACTGAATTAGGTGTAGGGTGGGTGAATAAAAATCCAGCACCTCGCTTCTGCACCTTGTACATATGATCTACTCTCTGGCTTGAGACAGGGGTAGATGCCAAGTGAGACCATGGGACTTTAGCTGCCTGGAGCAGGACCGACGTCATTGGTAAGGCAATCGGGGTAGAGGTGTCCATCTGGACAATATTGAACATGGAGTCTGTCACAGTAGGTGGGAGTTGTACCGTAGACAGGCCAGTGTATTGGCCATCCATTTGATGAAATCCCCATAAGATTTTAAATCTTCCGAAGGGGAAATTGGGAGATCATCGCCCACTTGTTGAGGGGGGCAAGAGTTCCACTGGAGGATCGGGGGCTTTGTCTCCTGATTGGGAGGGGGCGTCGCAAGAGGTAGAAAGCACAGACAGTTCGGAAAAAGACATAGGCAAGGTTGGTGCCAATGGGATCGTATTCAATGGAATTATCAGAGGCGATGGTTTAGGAGGTTTGCCTGTTAGTCTCAACAGTTGAGGCCTCACAAACTCTGGCGTCGATGGAGGATCTCGATATCAGGAGAGTCAGGAGGAAGTGGACTGATAGTCCCATTCCATCAGTTGGGGTGGGAACCATGGCATGCTGCCCGAAAATGGATAGACCCGATACATGTATTGCCATTGTTGTTGATCCCAGGTGGGTGGATCAGTGCTGAGGGCCATTCTCAATCATCAGGTCAGAGTTGAGAAGGATGGACAAAGGCGTTGGCTCCATGGTCGAAATGTAGGCTTTCGACACTGGAAGACCAGGAGATCTGTGTTAAGTCCATATCGTGCTCAGAGTCGGTGTCCTGGGTCAGGGCAGACTCAGCCAAGACCAAGGGGATGAGGCAGATTCACTAGCCAGAAGCGTGAGTCAAGAGTTCAGTCCAAGGGTGGAGTTCCAGGTTTTGGAGCAGCACTGCAGACGATTTCTCAGGAAGCTCCCTGAGAATTGCTGAATCTTCATGGTTTTTAGGGGATCTGCAATGTTTGTGGTCCCACTGACTCTTTCGGGGGAAGAGGCAGTTGCAGGGCACTTGATCCTGTGCCCCGTGAGCAGCAGCAAGCGCCTGGCAGATCAGGAACATCCCGAAGCAGAATCACGAAGAGAGGCAGTTATGGAGCCATGACTGCTGAAGCTGTTTTCACACCCGCATAGGAGAGCTTCGGACCTCGTCACAACATCAGATGAAGACATAATCTTCTATACTGTGAGTAAATAAATACGCAACAAACAACAACTAAAATTCTACGATTTACAGCTTTTTATACCCCCCTTAAATCTTCCCAACAAAGAAGGTCTGAGGAGTGGAATTTCCCTCCCCCTCTGTCCATTCATAAGAGGCGGAGACAAGACTGGGAAAGATCTACATAATAATACTTGGGGGTAAAAGGGATATACTAAAACAACAAAAGACAAATACTTAAACTTTGTACTGGGAAAATAAAGACAAGTTCCTGGCTTTATTTTCCCGAAGTTAAAGTAAACTTTGCTTCTTGCGTTATAAGGGCTTGAAAATGAAACTTTCATTGTTTGGTCTACATTGAAGCCCTTTGGAACAGTACTCCTGGGAACAGTTTTGTATGGGAATAGTAGGCACAGAGATTGCTATTTTTACTGGATATAAATAAAATCCTCTGATGTGAAGGAGAAGATAGATTCCCAAAGTGCATGCAATGACTTGGACAGCCGAGATGCTTATGATGATTTGCAAACGATACATTTCTTTAGGAAGCTAAAGAAGGAGCTCACAGAAACAATTCAAAGGGCTGTCCAAACAGCAATCCAAGAAGCATGTCAAAGATTCCTTGATAAGGAGCAAAAGGACTCTGTGCTGGAACAAGAGGATCCACAACAACAACAACAGACTACTCCAGAAGAGCAGATTTTAAACCAAGAGCTGGCTTTTGCAGCCAAAGAGAAGACAAGAAATTCTATAGGTCAATTTAGCTCCACTATTAACAACTTGGCAAATCCTTCTGCTGCGGAAATGCTGATTAAGAAGAAGATTCTACTCCTAGAAGACAAACCAGAACTTAAATACAGATGGAATGAAACAAGGGAATTGCTTTTCCTATTCAAAGAGGAAAGACATCAAAACATGATAATCTTAAAGAAAAAGGTACAAAAGAAGAAAAAGGCTAAATATTATAAACAATCTGTTTGGTGTGTAATTTTGCCTGTTCTATGAATAAATTGATTAACATGAAATATAATCCAATTTAAAATTACAACTAAAAGGTAAAAAAGAGGAAGATTTGTTGACGTTAAAATCTGTAGAAAGGATACTTTAGCATAGTATAAAACAATTTAGTTAAAGATATTTGGAGATATTTGGACTTAGAAATGGTTAAATGGAGACCCCTTAAGATTTGTTTTATGAGAAATGTATTTAAAGGACTGATGTGTCTTAGGTTTATGAATAATTGATTATATAAGTAAGATTTTAATAGAAAATTTTGAAAATGTTTGTCAGAAACCGGTTTGGAATGTTCAAGTGGAAACTTTTTAGGATTTGTATTATTAGAGACTAGGAATAAGGCCCGTTGTGGAAATAAATACAACGAGCTCTAGAAAGAGGCTCTGGGCAGGTGCCCTGGTCCTGGGCACTCAGTGTCAATTTGCTGTGGTGACCTCAGCAGGGTATAATGACACAGAGTCCACCATTTTCTCCAGAGGAACTGATTTCTGCTACCTGAAGAACAGTTGTAATTCTGAGTGGTCTCCAGGCCTCACCTGGAGATTGGCAACAATGATTCCCCATGAGGGAATGGCTGGTTTGGAGGGTGGATTATATGGCATTGTATCTGTCTGAGGTCCCATCCCTCCTCAAACCCCACCCTTTCCAGGCTCCACCCCTCAAATCTCCAGGAATTTTCCAGCCTGGAGTTGGCAACCCTATCTCCTTCACAGCCAACCATCAACTTACCTTGATCTGCCCCTCTGACTTCAGGTTTCCATCTCCTCCCCCCTCCCACCTGGACAGCAGTTGTGATTCTGAGTGATCTCCAGCCCTCATCTGGCGATTGGCAACAATGGTTCCCTATGAGGGAATGGCTGGTTTGGAGGGTGGAGTCTATGCCATTGTACCTGTCTGAGGTCCCACCCCTCCTGAAACCTCACCCTCTCCAGGTTCCATCCCTCAAATCTCCAGGAATTTCCCACTTGGAGTTGGCAACCCTATCTCCTTCCCAGCCAATCATCAACCTACCTTTATTTTCTCCTCACTTTTCAGCTTTCCACCCCACCCCTCACACCTGCAGCCTCTACCATGTTCTGAAGCCCTGACTGCTATGTCACATTGGCTGTCATACCAGGGCCATCTCAGCAGGATATAAGGACACAGAGTCCACCATTTTCTCCAGGGGAACTGATCTCTGCGTTCTGGAAAGCAGTTGTAATTCTGAGTGATCTTCAGCCCTCACCTGGAGATTGGCAACAATGGTTCCCCCAACAGGCACTAAGGGGGAATATATTTTACCTCGGAACAGCAAACTGTTTAGAATGTTAGAGCCAAAGGCTGCATATGCAAACGACCTCTGTGTTCCGAGGCAAAGCCCAATCATGCCACATATGCAAATGATCTCTCTGTTCTGACTGGCTGTGGGGGGGAGAGGAACAGTAAACTGTTTAGAATGTTGGAGGCAGGACTCAGGCAAAGCAGCCAGTGGATAGAGAGACTCTCTGAATGACAGATCAGAAAGCGAACTGATTTTGGAACGTGTTGGAATGTTCAGGGGAGTCCAAGACCAAAACGGAATTATATATACCGGAAGATGTATACAGATGAAGATCCTAACAATAACATAAAGGGCAAGACTAAAATGCAGTGAGAATTAATTTAAAGGTATAAGAAGTGAACCTTTCAACATATTTACTTGAAAAATTATAATCTTTTTTTTTCTTTCTTTTCATCTTCTGCTCCTTTCTCTTTTTCCTCATCTCATTAATTGTTTAAGGTATGGTTGCTAACATACAGACCAGAAACGCTTAAAACTAGTATATAGTAAATAGTGTAAACAAGGGAATATTTTGGCTTCTTTTTTTAACTATGTATTATTTCCCCTTTCAGATAAAGATTCTAGGTAAGAAGTTAGTTAACTCTATCATTAGAATATGTTTACTGGGAATGACAGAATAATATATAGCAGAGTATAAGAATAATAGAAAACATAACTCTTCATTTTTTTTGTATAATGTTGCTAAATAGGTATCTTATGAGAAGGTATAACTGTAGAAGACTCTAATATCATGTTATGTATGAGAAACCTAAACAGGTACTGTGAAAATGTATGATTCTCTCCTTTTTTCTTTCTTTTCCTTTCTGAAAATCAATAAATATATATTTTTAAAAAAAGTTCAGTCCAAGGGTCATACACAAGGGAAGTCAGCCAAGGGTCCAAGAAGCAGGGTTCAAGCAGGTCCGAGAGGCATTGTCAAGCAGGTCCGGGGTCAAGGCCAAAGGTTCATGAATAGCAGCCAGAAACAGGTCAGGGTGGCATGGAGGCATGATTCCAGAGAGATAACAAGTTGCTCCCACGCCTTCTTTCTTTCAGCCCTGTCCTTTTATCAGCAGCTCACAGCTGGGTCTCATTGCTTGCAGGAGCGCTGTCCATCAACTCCAGGTGTTCCTCTTGATCTGGCAGTTGCTGGGCAGCAAGGCATGGGCTCCGCCTCCTCTTGCATTCCCCTGGCTCCAGGGACTGAGGAGGCAAGGCAACCTGTAAAGTTTCCCCACGATCTTGGGTTGTCTCTTCCGTGTTCCCGGTGTTCATGGGGCTGGAGTGCCTGCTGTCTTCATCAACTGGGGCACTAAGACCTGCCTATGCCATCTCAGGTTTATTAGTAGCATCAGCTGGCTGAGCCTCAGAGGTGCTGCCAGGGCTGGTATCAGTATCAGCTGAGCGTTCTTCAGTTAAAGCAGACTGGCCCACAACAGTCGGTGATCTGGATAGGATGCAGCAAAGGTGACCGAGGTACACCTTGTGGCTGCACTCAGCTCAAAGAGTCAAGTGAAGCAGCCCCTGTAGGATTCAGTTCCGTGGCCTTCTGAGGGGTCAGCGGAGTTTGCATAGGAGGAGTTTTCTTACGCTTTTTCTGCTTGACTGGCTGATCGTCCTTGCCCTCCCTGCATTTTTTGGAGGGAGTATGGGCTTCAGACTGAGATGTCTGCACCAAACATTTCAGCATTGGGTGGTCGACATCTTAATGAGTCGGTATTGGGGACAGCGCAGCTGTCAATGCCGAAGTGGGAGTTGACATTGACACATGCCCCAAAGTGTCCTGTGACGACATCAGTGAGAATGCTAACTCCAGAAGCGCAACGCGAAGTCTGGCGGCTCTATTCTTTCTCTTCTGTTTCGAGAACTTCACACAATGAACACAAGAGTCCATTTGGTGCAGTTCCCTGAGGCACAAAAGACAAAGCAAGCGTCCACCTGGGGAGGGCCATTTTACTACTGTACTTGTGGCACCGTTTAAAGAAACCCCACCTCTTGGCCATAGGCTGGGAGGGGGGGGGCACACGTGGTCTTGAAAAAAGAATGACCAAACGACAAAATCCAAAAGAAATAAATCTGTAGTAACAATGTCCTTTCACTTAACAAAAACAAACAAGAAAAAATCAAAGAAAACTTTGAAGAAAAAAGAGGAATAGGCCTTAAAGACCAAATTTTTACCAACCGAAGCAGAGAGGATCCTACCAGAGTGGCGGTCAGAAGAGAACTGGCGGGATTGCCGTGCCCCTCCCTTGGTCATGCACAGTGGGGCCGGCACATGACGAGGGGTGGGCACGAAAATCCCTTTCGCTTTCAAGAGGAACTGATCAAGGTCGGCACAGGCACACTATATATCCCAAAGGTGTGATGCACAGAGACCACAAAGAAGATCCATATTTATCTTTTACTCAGAATAACAGAAAATTCCTTTGATGCACCAGGCTTTAGGTCTACCTTGCCCAGAATGCCAACTATGTGCAGTCAGATCTCACCTGAGATACACAAGTAATGTTCCCTCTAAGCTGTGGAGTCTTGTCAGCAAAAATTCTACTTTGTGAGCTACTGGCATTAAAGTTGTGAGCAAGCAATTTGGTTACTGCATAAATTAGTTTGCTCTGGAGCCCTCCTTCTTGAGCTAGGACAAAAATGTGTGAGCCGGAAGCTAAAAAACTGTGAGCTAGCTCACACTAACTCAACTTAAAAGGAACATTGCTCACAAGCATGGTACAATAATAGCATCCACGTCTCATTGTTTTCCATCAACTTCTGGTAATCAGAAATATGCCTCTGAAGGAGGCTGCTTCCCTTTAGTTTTTATGATGAACAGCCATTATGGCCAAGTTATATTATAAGTTGCTGTAGCATGCCACTACAATGACAACTGACAACCAGTGGAGCACATCTTCAATTATTATTCCCAAGATATGTTTCAAATGCCTCTAGCATTGACCTCAGAAATTTGGAAAAAATGGAATCATTGGGCAGAAGTATTGCAAATGAAGTATTTATTTAAATGCATTAGCCATGAACCATATGAACAAAAAGACAACTTAAGTGGGAAGAACATAAAAAAAATTCTAATACAAGATACTTCAGCAACAAAAACTAAGAATTCCTGATGAGTATTAAAAATAAACCCATTTATAATAAAACATATATACCAGTAAAATTACTGTATCAATTCATTCAACTAATAAATTTATGATATTCTGTATCATTGCTATAATTTTGAGTAGTTGCTATTGAGATGTGTTACCTCTGCATCCTTGCCTCCTGGAATTGTAGAATGCAGCATTTTCTATAGAACTGGATTCAACAAGAAGCTCTTGCTTCTAAATTGACATAACTGTAATATACCTTCTATAAGCTTCCACAGCAGGAAGACATAATTCAAAACTTCTTTTAATTTCTTTTTTCTACAAACATAATAGGAATTGACTGAAATATTAAAGTTGTTAAGCTATTTTTCGGGTTTATTTAAATACTCTGCATGAAGGAAAGAGCCTGATGGACTGAGCTAGTGCTAGCTCTTGTTGTAGAAATAGTCACAACTGTTATGAAACTTTGTAAAGGAACTGTTTGTGGAAAACAGAAGATATCTGAGGTTGTGTGTTTCAATAAATGCTTTGGTTTGATCAGATCATCTCTGATGAACTCAACCAAAACATGAAAAATACTTACAAAATGATGAGTTAGGAAAGAGTTAGGGAAGCATCTTTGAAAATTCCCCCTTGGAAAAGCTGACCAGTGGCTCCTGGATGTCTACTCCACATTGCTAGGAGCCTCTGGCCACCATGCAGACTTTCCATTCTCTAAAATTATTAAATATGAACAAGTTTAACTCAATTCATAAAGCTATCCTTAGAATCTTCTGATAAGACTCTGCTTTCTTGTGAGATGTTGCCATCTGCCTCATAAAAGTAGAACTTATGACTCAAATTTAATAGTATGGTATCCTTTGAATTTAATCATGTTTTGTCATGAGAAGTTCCAACATGGTTCAAAGTATGGCCCTAAACCAACCAATCCTCCTACTAACTTCATTATATTAGAGCATGGGACTCCACTCACCTTTTCTCCCAGAATTACCCTGTCCTAATGGCTTGTCAGTTACTGAACCTTAAAAAGAAGAAAACAAACAGATGTGTTAAGAAACTATGTGAGTAAAGTATTTCTGCTCTTAAGATTTTTATATCAAACAGAACAAGCAAAATTGATAGGGTGGGGAGGCAAAGAAAGACACCTGCAGCAGCTAGACGATGTAGTTTGTGGCAAGATCTAAAAAACTAATTTAGATGTGATTATTAAAATCTTACTCAATGTCTATTTAATCCACTTCTTTCCTAAAATATTTCTGATGGACAAGTGCCTAATCATATGCATGTATTTATATATCTGTATCATTAGACTCTTCGCATGAAGAATATACAAGTTTGATAGGATCAAAAGGCTACTTTGCTCCTAAAAATATATTCTGTTTGATTAACAAAAAGCTATGGAACTATGTGCTACAACTAGTACAGTTCCAGCTTGCTACACTAGAACTCACAGAAATGACCCAAATAGACCCTTATTGAGCTTGTTCCATTCTCAAAGTATGCTCCATCTTGCTTCATCTGCTACCCATATACATTTATGGCTTATGAAAATTGATATGCTGTTACAGCATGCAAATAGCCACTTGTTAACCTGTATTGGATCTTCCAAACTTGGGCCTAACCTTTGGTTGCATGAATGATTCTAGGCATTTGTATTAAAAACTAAAAAGTTTTCTCTCTCACCTTGTCACTACAGTATCTAAATAAGTGAATTATTTTTGTCAGCCCACAGTACCTGAACACACAGGAGTTTTGTTCTGAACAGAAGAACCACTGATGGGTTTGCCATCTGGAGTGACACACCAGCAATACCCAGTGTAAGTATGACACTGCACCTGTTTTGGGAGAAAGAGGAAGCATACTAGTAAATCATTCATTTCTCAGTATCCACTTCTATCTGTGCTAAAGTGAATATAAAAGTTTCTGTGCCAGCCACAGGGCAGATCATTCAGCTAAAGGTCATACAATATTGTCAGTGAGAAGCAAAAGAAATGTCCCTGCTTCACACTTTTTAATATAAGACCTGCAATGTTGCCAGCACCTAAAATCACAGTTGTGGTAGTCAGTATGGTATTTCAGGAAAAGGGCAATCACTTTAGCAAGAGCTGCTAAGAACTAGCATGAGCCCCCAGGCAAAGATCCCTTGTGCACCCCCTCCCTCGCAATATACAGACCCAACCTAAAGACAGAAGGAAAACAAATGACATGATTTGCCCAGTTCAACAAGCCCCCAATTACGAAAAACTGCATTTCTGGAGGGTCCGCTAAGTACATCCCACAACAGCTATGTTGGTTCAGATCTCCAAACTGGCTGCTATGAAAATATGCCTTGACACTATGGGAACTATGTTTTAGCTTCATATAGCTTGCATTTATATTCAGACTTGCAAATTTATATTTACCCTCAAAATCAGGATTGCTAACCAAATTCAAATGGCAAATTATAGCTGACACTAAAGAACTAAATGAATTACAACAGATAAACAAAGAGAGGAGGAAGGCACACACAGGTACTACCCTCCTTTCTGTAGAGCTAATCCATGGCTGAGTTCAGACTGGCAATTTGCCCCGCTATAGCCACTTTTCAGCCATGTTTCCCAAGAGGATTAAAGGGAGCGTTCACACAGGCACATCTGCCTGGCGTTCCCCACCTGTAGGCAACCCATGCTGTTCCACTTCGCTCCTGGGTTAAAAAGATACCTGACAAAAGTGGTAGCAAATCCCGGAGACCACCTTTATCCCGCGTTATTCCGCTTCCTGGAAGTGTGAACACGAAGCTGAAAAGCCGGGAGCAACCCACTTCTATAGTGTGCACCGGGTGTTTCCATGCATAAGGCAGCAGCGATTGGACAGGCTGTGCTCCGCTCTACCACCCAATGAAGTGCCGGCGCAACGGGGTCCACCCCAAATTGGCTGGATGTGCTTATGCGCACGAGCACATATGTGCCCATGCGCCCATACACACATAGAGGGAAAAGCCGTTTACAGCCACGCCTCTGGGCCAGCAGTCTGAACACTCCCGCATGCCTCCTCCCAGTATGCTCCTGCATCTGTCGGCCCTGTGTGACCAGGAAAACCTGGAACAGTTTATTCCAGGTTTTTTTTGCCATGACTGGCTCCCGCTGCAAACTGCCAGTCTGAACTCAGCCCATGAGTTTATTTATTTACTTTATTTCTAGTCCACCTTTCTCACTGCAACTCAAGGCAAATGACATGGTGTAAGTCAATGAAATCAACAGGATGAGATATTTAATAAGCAATGCAAAGGACTAGGATTACAAAAAATTGAAACAGACCTATAAGTTTTAGATATGGTATTTCAAACAATGCAAAAAAATGGTATTACAAAAGTAGATGCATTATGTCTAAACCAACCTTTCCTGCTTGGGACATCATTGTACTTGTATAGATGACAAGGTTTTACATGATAGCTGATAGGTCAGATGCCAAACTATGAATGTTTACTATGAAAGGAGAATAGCTTTCAAAGTGGAAACATTCAAAATATATTGCATTTTCCATATAATAAAGGATTTTTTATTCACGTGGCTATAGGTACTACATGGCGATGTAAGGGTCTTTCCAGCTGTTATTAGTCAAATCAGAGAAATGTTTTTAACACTAATTCTCACAAATTCAATAAACAATTGGCTTAATTTCCAAGCAGTACTTATAAAACCACAGTACTTATAAAAATAGTTTCTTTCCAATGTATTAAATATGGAAAAGACTGTTCTGCTGCGAACTAGATAATTAAAACCATTCTAAAATAACCTTGCCCTTCTATTCTTGCCCCAAGGTAGTCTTTTTGAAGAGGGAGAAAGACTACCATGAATTTCAACAGACATGCAATACACATCCATTCTAAAATCATGTTCCTGGCAGTCCCTTCACTGTTAATAGAACTAGTCTCCAAAATAAATGTGCTTACATTTTTATATTAAGCTGTGGTCAGTATCAAACAAAGAACACAGTAGTCAGTTTTGTCTAATAGGGTACCTAAATAATATCATTGGCCTTTTGAGATAAGAAAATACTATAACAATTTGTATTCTGTTCTAGAAGCCTATATTAGTATAAAAGATTTACTGGTATCTTGACAGAACACTTCACTGAAAAAGCAATTAATGGAGTCCAGACGAATGGGTTTTGCCAAAATCATTGCCAGAGGATGGAGTTGCCTTATGGCTCAAATAACTGAGATTTGCTGGATTCTATCTCGCCACCCAGTGTGTGCTGGGGTTGACCCAGATTGTTTAGAAACAACAACAAAGTGAAAATGTACAGGTAGCATTCTACCTCATCCCTTAGCAAAAAGCAAAGCTGCTCCCTCCCCACAGTATTCTAACCAATGGGGGGTATTACTGTGATGACGTACACATTCTTTCATTGCATGGACTGACTGGAGTAGAAGCTGAAGGCAGTATTTATACTGTATTTCATTATAGTAAATAAGATTGTCATGTGCCTGCTGGGGGGCAGCAGATCTCCCACGCCCAACGGGCCTTCCCTACCAGCAGTCTAGTGTCCCAAAGAAAGAGAAAATAAAATACATCATCATTGGCAACAGTATCACATCATTTCTGGGGAACGTTTTATCATACTTCCTGGCAATTTTACATTTTACCATAGTTTCTGGCTATTCTTAGAGAGGTATGGCATCACTTCTGGGTTTTCCTAAAAGTGATACCACACTATTACTGACAGCTGCCCCACATTCCCCCCCCCAGTCTCCTACTGCTTGTCAGACCAGGCCTGACAACCCTAATTGCAAAGCGCTTTTACTGTTGAACTGACCAGAACCTCACCTGGGTTCAGCATACAGCCACATGGATACAGCTTGCTTCCTTTCAGATTGGCCATATCTTCAAAAAGCAAGTTCCCCCCCCAAGTGCTATTAGAAGACCCATTATCTTTATTACTTCACAATTTCCAGGTCTGACACTTTTTGGGGGAACAGAGGAAACGCTTAACACTTTTCATCAAAACTGTCTTGTAATTATTTTCCTTTTACACAACCAAGTTTTCCATATTTCCCAGATATGATGGGGTTCCAATGACCCATGTTGACTCAGCTGAGAATGTAGAGGTCATACTGGACCCAGCATTATTACTAGAGAAGTAACTTAATTCAGCAACAAAAGATGCTTTCTAACATCTTCATTTGGCCTGGAACATGGCTTCCATCCTTGACCAGGTGAGACACATGACAACCTGGGGAAAAACAAAAAAAATTCAGGGGAGAGGGAATTCTCTTCCCCAAGGACCTTTGTTCAGTTTTTTTCAATGGAAAAATTGGGGAGTACTGGAAAAAAACTCCCATTAAATATTTTCTCTTTTTGAGTGAGAAAAACAACCTTGTCCTATAAACCATTTTACTCATTGCAAATGTATCGCATGAAAAGTCTGAGCACTTGCTCAAATTTTGCAAAGGAAAAATTTGTTTTCTACCTTAAACTTTTTTCCCTACCTCTCAAATGGCAAAAATTAAAGATACTCATGCAATGGCAACATAGGGTGCAGCAGTTTGCAACTCTTTATTGAATATCAGATATACTTGCAATTTTTCTTACAAAAAACTGAAAACATTTCTACTTTTTGATTCCATAACTAGGCCACAGTACAATTTTATATGTGACTTTATAAATGATACATTTCAGGTTGCTAAATTCATAAATGAAGTTTACATTTGATAGAAAAACATAAGTATTGTGTATATTTCAGTTGCTCCCCGCCCCCATTTCCTTTCTTTTCCTGGAGGGAAAAAGCGGGGGATGGGTTATTTCCTATGGTCTCAACATTTCCAGAAATTCGTATATCTCTAGACGGGGCTTATCGGGCCCCATGGATCTATGCCACAGAAAACCAGAAGCTATACTACTGTAATGCACTCTACATGAGTCTGCCCTCAACCCAGAAACTTCAGCTGGTACAGAAAGCCACAGTTTGATTATCAGGAGCTAGGCAAAGTGACTGTTCTGCAGTCACTCCATTGTGTGTGTTAAGTGCTGTCAAGTCACTTCCGATTTATGGCTACCCTGTGAATTAATGTCCTCCAAAACACCCTATCATTAACATCCTTGCTCAGGTCTTGCAAACTGAGGGCCACAGCTTCCTTTACTGAGTCAATCCATCTCATGTTGGAGCCTCCTCTTTTCCTGCCGCATTCACATTTTCCTGGCATTATGGTCTGCCAACAACCCCTCATCTAAGGGATTGCCAGTAAGGGCCTGCAGAATACAAAATTACAAAACCCTGGGCTTGCAAGGTCTTAGTAGCTAACACCAGCCCCTACGCCGACAGCCAGAAGCCAAGAGGCAAGATTCTAAGCTTTCTGGGACTAAACAAGAAAGTCAACCCTGAAGGCAGGCCACTTGCAGAATGAATTTCTGCAAAAACAATTAACCTGCTAACTGAGCACTTGGTCTAGGCACTGGATTTAGGTTGAAGCCACCTGAAGAACAAATGCCACAAATGTGATTAAAAAGAATTTATTAGAAATGTGCAAGAATATTTCAAAAAGAACATTAGTGGCTTAACACTCAAGATGGTGTTAAGGAACCGTGAACAACACCTCCGAAAACCCAGTGAGCAAGATATCCATGTGTGGCTACAAATGAGCAACAAATTGAACAGACTAAACTTTATGGTCAAAGATCCAGTGTCATCTGGGGCCCTCAGACCAATCAGATCCTTATTTGGTGATGTCAATTTAGTCATTTTAGCTTCTAGCCAGAGTTCAGGCTTGATTTGATCTACAACTTGATCTACTTATTTGTCTTTTTGGCAGCCCACAGTATCCATAAAACTCTCCAAAAACACATTTCAAATGAATCAACTTTCTTCCTGTCCACTTTCTTCATTGCCCAACTTTCACACCCATACATAGTAATGGAGAGTACTATGGCATGAATTAACTTGATCTTGGTTGCCAGCAACACATCCTTACATGTAAGAATCTTTTCTAGCTCCTTCATGGCTACCCTTCCCAGTCGCAGTCTCCTTCTGATTTCTTGACCGCAGTCTCCCTTTTGGCTGATGATGGAGCCAAGGCATAGAAAATATTTAACAATTTCATTTTCTTCATCATTATCCTTAAAGTTGTGTAATTCCTCAGTAGTCATTACTTTTGTCTTCTTGATGTTCATAATTCTGCTTTGGCACTTTCTGCTTTAATCTTCAGCAGTAGTTGTTTCAAGTCTTCACTATTTTCTGCCAGTGTTGTGGTATCATCTGCATATCTCAAATTGTTAATGTTCCTTCCACCAATTTTCACTCCAGCATCTAAATCTAATCAAGCTTTTCTTATTATATGTCCTACATATAGATTGAAGAACTAGGGATATAAAATACCTCCCTGATATCATGGGCTCAGCTAAACTGTTCCTGCCAAGCTCTTCCTGGGTTCAATTTAAGTGATTGACTACACCTACAAAGCCCTTCATAGCCTAGGACCACCTCTTCCAGTATGCCTCACATCAACAGCTATGCTCATCTGAACAGAGTGTGCTGAAGATGCCACCCTGAACAAGGGTAAGATCAGTAGCTGCCTATACCTGATCATTTACTGTATTTAATTATTGGAAGCCACCCTGAGCCATGCCTGGTGGGGAAAGGAGTGGGATAAAAATCAAATAAATAAATAAATAAAATAAGTAAAGCTATCTTTCTCTTCTAGAGTAACTTGAGAATTTCCTGAATTGCCCCTCACCTCCAAACAAGGTTGTGAGTTCATTTTCAAGGCATAATTCCTCCTGTTCCTTGACAGGCAAGGTTGCTATAACGTTACAACACTTAGTGTTCTAACAGGCCAAGTTCAGACTGGCAGTTTGCCCCACTATAGCTATGTGTGAGCAACGTTTCACAAGCGGATTAACGGGGCCGTTCACACAGGCATATCTGTCTGGCGTTCCCCACCCGTAGTCAACTCGTCGTGTACCGCTTCACTCCCATGTTTAAAAGATACCTAGGTGCCGGCGCAATGGAATCCTCCCCAAATCGCCCTGATGCGCTTGTGCGCATGAGCACATATGCGCACATAGCCGAATTACCAGGAAAAAGCCGTTTACAGCCGCACCTCTGGGCCAGCAGTCTAAATGCTCCCTCACGCCTCCTCCCGGTATGCTCCCGCATCAGTCCGCACAGTGTGACCGGGAAAACCCGGAACAGTTTGCTTCAGGTCTTTTTTGTAACAACTCCCTCCCGCTTCAAACTGCCAGTCTGAACTCAGCCACAGTCTATTAGATCCCCCAAATCCCCGGCTTTCATTTTTTTAAAAAATCTCCAAGTCCCTTCAATGAAAGTAGTGGGAGACTTACTTTTAAAAAAAAGTAGCTGGGAATTCAGGGAAACTAAAAGGAAGGTCATTATAATGTTACAATGTTATGGCAATCTTATTATTACTGATCTTCAAAAAACAAACAAACAAACAAGGCTCCCATTGATGGGGGGGTGGCAGCCACAAAGGAGTGGGGTAGGAAAAATGCAGGAAACTTAACATCTGGAAGGGCTGAGTTGGCAGCCACAGCAGCAACAGGAGAATGACAGGGAGTTGTTGCCATATGGGAAACCCCTACAGTTATGGGGTGAAAATGCCTCAAAACTTCAGCAGAACTGCATTTCTCAGAACCTCCTTTCTGTATTTCCTCTTTGAGTAAAAGGGTTTGGTTATATGTCATCTATGAGAACACGGAACCAGATGTTCCAATTTAGGGTTCTAATTTTCTTACATGAGGGCTGAAGCCAGAACAGTGTTATTTTTCTCAAGCCCCTAGATAAACCCAATTTTTGTTCTGACACAACTACCTTTGGGTTCAAGAATGAAATGTATTTGTAGCTTTTGTGAGGATTATACTTAAATCTGCTAATTTTATGAAGACATGCAATTTCCTTGTAACTAAAGCTGAACGGTACATGTCGGATAGAAAATGCTTTGTTTTTTAGGAGTACACAACTGCAATGGAGACCTGGGAGAAAATCAGGCACTCCTCTTATATTTGCAACTTTTACTTCCTCATTAATTGAGAAGAGATAAGCTATCAGCTTTTAGGAAAACAAAGGATCAAATAGCCTGCCACATCTCTCCCAACAGGCTTTCTTGTCTCCTCAGAACGGACATTCTGTTGCCCCCCCCACTTTTGTGTCATGCAAGGAGAAAGCCAATAGAAATTAGGGGACACACAATTGACTTGTTTATCCTATTAGATTTTGTATCTCACCTTTTGATTATAACAGTCTCAGTGCATTGACCTAATGGACAGAAAGCTCATTTCATCAGATGCATGAAGTATGACTCATGAAATCTCATGCTGGAAAAAAATGTGGTAGTCTTTAAGGTGCCCCTGGAGTCCTGTGCTTTGATGCTACAGACTAATACAGTCAGGGCTAGTTCAGGGTTTTTTGACACCCTAGGTGAACTATGACTTCAGCATTCCCACCCTTTTAGTACTGCGAAATGTGGGATCAAAGGAGTGCTTTCCAGTCCCACAGCTCAGAGGTCTGGGAATACTGGACAGATGGGAGGAGTGAAAACAATACCCACAATCAACTGTCACCCCCCCTCCCTTTCTCAGCATCAAGGCAAGGAGGAGCACAACAGGCAGCTGAGGCAGACAGGTGGAGGAGAAGGAAACAGCCAGGGAGGAGGTCACCGGAAGCATAAGTAACCCTGGCAGAGGGGCCAGCCCAACCCTGGGCAAGGAATCCAAGTCACTGGCCAGGGTGAGACCAGGGCTAGGGCCCTGGCAAGGGCTCTTGGGCAGGCAAGGGGCACTCTACTGGGCTGATGCTGGGGTTCACAAAGAGCTAACAGTCCATGCTGGTAGGACATTCTGGCCACCTCGTCTCTCCACAGGCCCCATTTGTTGCCACCTTCCTGGGAGTTCCAGTCATCATCTGAAGTACCAGTGGCGAACTGGGAAGGCAAAAGGGGACAGCTCCCTGGCACCACCCCCTGCAATGTGGGCAGGAAGGAAGATTGAAAGCCAGTGCCTTGCAGTAGCATCTTGAATGAGGTTATGGCTGCTGGCTTACAAGGGGTTGGGACAACTGGTGGCTTCTGCCTGTCCAGCTCACTGAAAAAGAGAGCTGCCAGTTTGTAAAAGCAGTGGCAAATCTCACCTGACTAGGGGGGAGAGAGTGGCCCATTAAGCCCACCAGGACTTAATGGCTAACCTGCCCTTCCATACAACCTCCAGTGTCTGCGAGGACACTCTCCACTCCACCCCCCAGCATCACCCTTAAAGGCACAGGCAGAAAAAGGAAGCACTGGAACAGCCACCCAGGAAGCTTGGCTTGGCTTCACAGGCAGGTGCAGGATGTTGAGGCATGCTGTGAGCCTCTTTTAGCAACCCTTCATCTCTCGCACCCTAGGCAATCACCTAGGTACGTCTAATAGATGTGCCAGCCCTGAGTACAACTACCCATCTGGAATCATCATGGATTACGTGACACCCTCTTCCAACACCCTAAGAGGCGACTCTACACATGGACATCACCAGATGGGCAACACCGAAATCAGATTGATTATGTCAAAGATGGAGAAGCTCCATACAGTCAGTAAAAACAATGCCTGGAGCTGACTGTGGCTCAGATCATGAGCTACTCATTGCAAAATTCAGGCTTAAACTGAAGAAAGTTGGGGAAACTACTAGGCCATTCAGGTTTGACCTAGATCACATCCCTTATGAATATACAGTGGAGGTGAAGAATAGGTTTAAGGGACTAGATTTGATAGACAGCCTGAAGAACTATGGAAGGAGGTTCGTGACATTGTGCAGGAGGCAGCAATCAGCACCATCCCAAAGAAAGTACGTGGATAGAGAACTGCCAGAAGTACCAGCTGGGTTTCAAAGAGGTAGAGGAACTAGAGACCAAATTGCCAACATTCGCTGGATTATGGAGAAAGCAAGAGAGTACCAGAAAAATATCTACTTCGGCTTCATTGACTATGCTAAAGCCTTTGATTGTGTGGATCACAACAAACTGTGGCAAGTCCTTAGAGAGATGGGAGTACCAGACCACCTCACATGTCTCCTCAGAAACCTGCATAAGGGTCAAGAAGTGACACTTAGAACCGGATATGGAACTACTGATTGGTTTAGCATAGGAAAAGGCATACGACAAGGATGTATATTGTCACCCTGCTTATTTAATTTATATGGAGAGTACATCATGCAAAATGCCAGCCTGGATGACTCACAAAACAGAATTAAGATTGCCAGGAAAAACATCAACAACCTCAGATATGCAGACGACACCACTCTAATGGCAGAAAGTGAAGAGGACCTAAAGAGTCTCTTGCTCAGGGTAAAAGAGGAGAGCGTAAAAGTTGGCTTGAAACTCAACATCAAAAAAAACTAAAATCAAGGCATCCAGCCCCGTCAATCCTTGGCAAACAGAAGGGGAAGTCTTGAAAGCAGTTGACAGACTTCACATTCCTGGGATCCAAGATCACTGCAGATGGTGACTGCAGCCATGAAATTAAAAGATGCCTGCTCCTTGGGAGGAAAGCAATGGCAAACCTAGACAGCCTAATAAAAAGTAGAGACATCACCCTGCCAACAAAAGTCCGTATGGTCAAAGCAATGGTATTTCCAGTAGTAATGTAAGGCTGCGAGAGTTGGACCATAAGGGAGGCCGAGCGCTGAAGAATAGATGTTTTTGAATTATGGTGCTGGAGAAGACTCTTGAGAGTCCCTTGGACTCCAAGGAGATCAAATTAGTCAATATTAAAAGAAATCAATCCTGACTGTTCCCTGGAAGGCCAGATACTGAAGCTGAAGCTCAAACACTTTGGCCACCAAATGAGAAGGGAGCACTCACTGGGGAAGACCCTGATGCTGGGAAAGACTGAAGGTAAAAGAAGAATGGGACAGCAAAGGATGAGATGGTTAGACAGTGTTATCGATGCAATGAACATGAAATTGAGCAAACTCCAGAGGACAGTGGAAGACACTAGGGCCTGGCGTGACATGGTCCATGGGGTTGCGAATAGTCGGACTCAACTGTGTGACTGAATAGCAACAAAAAGGTGACAACTTAAAAATGAATGAGACAGACCACAGGATATTCAGGAATATATAAAACAAATGTATTGCCTGAGTCACAGAGGAGTGGAGTTAGGGATCCAGCTCCCAACCCTTGGCATAGTGCTATTGACGCCATCACCAATGGTGAGAAGCTTGGGCATGGACTTGGATGCCTCATTTTCTATGGAGGCCCAAGTCACGGCCATTGCCAGAACAGCCTTTTACCATCTTCAGCTGATCATGCAGCTGGTTCTCCTTGTGACTTAGCTACAGTGATCCATGCAAGGGTCACCTCCAGACTGGACTACTGTAACTTGCTCTATACAGGGCTGTCCTTGAGGCTGACTCAAAAACTCCAACTGGTTCAAAATGTAGCGGTGTGTGTCCTTACCAGGGCACATACACAACCAGTGCTCCACCAGCTGCATTGGTTTCCAGTGGAATACCAAATCAAGTTCAAAGTTATGGTATTAACCTCTAAAGCCGTGTGCGGTCTGGGACCAACATATCTGCAGGACCACCTCTCCCACTATGTCCTTCAAAGAGCGCTGCACTCATTAGACCAACATCTGCTGGTGGTCCCCAGCCCAAAGGACATCCACTTAGCCTCAACTAGAGCCAGAGCTTTTGGGGCTCTGGTTCCAGCCTGGTGGAAAACTCTCCCAAGTGAGATTAGGGCCCCGTGAGATGTTCTTCAGTTCTGCATGGCCTGTAAAACAGAGATGTTTCGCCAGGCCTTCAGTTTAGGTGAAGGATGTCCAATTATATTTGCCTCCTCTGCTTCATGTTGCTCTAGTCTGGCATGATATCTGATCAGAGATCACCAGTGGTGATTGCCCACCATCCAGCTGATTAATTATGGGCACACCCTTGTATAGATTTTATTGGAGCACTACGCACTTATGCCTACTTGCCATCTTGTATGCTTATTTATTATTGTTTGTATAATTTAACTGATAGTTTTTAACTGTTTTTGTTTTATCATTTGTTGTGAGTCACCCTGAGCCCTGCATGCAGAGATGGGTGGGATAAAAATCCATTGAAATGAATAGATAGACAGAGACAGACAGACAGACAGACAGACAGAGACAGACAGAGAAATTTTAAGCCACAAATATGTTACAGATGTTGACTCTCAGTGTCTAAGCCACCTAGGAAGTGTGTGGCTGAGACGAATCTAGAATCTGAGATGCTGACTAACCTTGTTCACTTTGCTACAGAAGATCTTTGATAGCTACCTATACTTTCATACATTCTAGCATACAAATATCCAATGCATTCTTTTCTACCCATTGGATGAAAAGATCACAGTTCCTGATTCAGACTTTTAACAACAGAACTGCTCTGTCACCATTTCCCAAATCAATTAAAACTGCTATTACATCCCTCTGTCATATCAGACACAACAATTACAGTGTACGAAATAAAGCAAAAGCCAACACTTCAGCCACTGGGCCTTAAACGAATTCCTGCACTCATAAAATTCATTATGATACGAAAACATTAAAACTGTAGCCACTGGCAGGCTCCTGTGGGAGAACAGAGGCTTTGTTGGGGTCTGTTCAGTTCCTCACTGAAAATGCCAGAGAGAGATTTCAAAGGACTATATAAACATTTTAACAAGCTGGCAGGATCGTCCGTTATAAACAGACAGACACAAATCAAAGAGTGATTTGTTTCCACTCCATCTTCTAGGGAAGAAAAAACACAGAATGTGTGTTTATGGAAAACACAGGAGCTTATCTGAATTAATCATCTGCCCCAGTATGCTATTGCTTAGAAACCATGCTGTAATGCAATGTGTCTACCAGTCTTCCCTTGCACGTGACTGCTGTATCTTCTCCCCAGCTCAAAACAGGGTGGCCATTACCTAGGTTTACAAATGACAATAGTAGATGAATCTAATATTAGTATTCTGAGCAACATGATGAGCAGAATGTCTCCAAACCTCTGTAGAGCTGTCTTTAGTGTGTGTGATAGTGCCAACCAGGCAAGTGAATAAGATGTCTGCCTAAAACTACCTTTACTTCAGAGATCCAGAATATGTGCCTTAGTTCTACTAAACTTAACATTGGATTAGTGGAACTTGAAGAACATCTGTCATTGTCCAGGACTGCCTTTGTGTTCCACCTGCAAGTACATTGGTAGGCCAGAACATTACACACCTAATTCCAAACTGGGCCATATGGTATGAATTAATAGATCAGCAGAATGGAACTAGGATTAGATAGACCCAGGTATTCAGAGCTGTTGGGCGAGAACAAGAGATGGAAGCAGGAAAAAGGGAGACACAATGAGGGCTGCCAGGTTAAGGAGAGGAATAGTGTGTGGGGGGGGAGATACAGAGGAAAATAAGATCCCCCCCCCCAGCAAGTCCTTGCTGATCCCTCACTTGTAGTTTTCTATAAGCCCACTCTCTTCACTTTTCATCCTTTCAGACAGGTAATTATTTGCCTTTGAACAAACAGAATGCCCTATCCCAAGGGCTCATGTTCAGTGACATGAAGGACCAAGCTAAGAGTTGCCAGATGGAAAGACTAGTTTGTGGAAAGACTAGCTTGAGCCAATGAAAACTCTTCAATGTCACCTAGTAGTATTGATTGATGAAATCTTCAAGAGGACACTCTCCATTGCAAATAAATAAGGATGAAAAAGAATTATTTGTCAAAATTTGGCTAGCTACCTTTATTTTAGCCTGCACAGGGCTACTGCTGCATGCGGTCAACAGAAAATCAATACTCATTCCATTGGGGGGGGGGAGATAAGCCAAATACCAAGCTGCCCAGAACTACATTACACCAGAATGTAAAAGAGAAAAGATTTTAAATCCCTGATGTTCCAGAGGTACAGCAATTCCCTCCCTCCCCCTTCCTGCAGAGATTTTTGATAAGAAATTATATTGAGTGGCAGATAAGAAATGAAAAAAAACCCTCTTTCCTAGTTCTTTGAACAACAAGGGACAGGGGAAGAAAAACATTCATTTGACATTCAGGAAAACATTTTCCACAAGAGGCGGGGTGTGTGTGTGTGCTGTCCTTAGAGAATTCTCAGCAGGACTACTGTGTAGGATAGCAAAAAGGTCACATGGGCACACACACACACTAGAGAGGACCAACCTTATTCAAAATAGGTTACCGTGCACGAGTCATGTTGCTGGAGTACTAAAAGACTCACAACCTCATAATATGTTAAAATTATTTTTTTCAGTATGTGGAGACAAAATTGCATTTTTATGCATAATAGATCCTGCTGCTTTGGTAAATTTGCTTTTCTAGTATATGAAACAACTGAATTAAATTTTTGTAAGCTATCTTTAAAGAAACAGCAGAAAGCCAATAATTTTTTAACACACACATAGCAATTTAGAACTAGATTCATGAGGTTAGATTCAAACTTCTATGACCTAAAGAAACTCTCACAAGCAGTTCTTTTCTTACTCCCCCTCAATAACCCCCCCAAACTCTGCTCTGTTGAGTGTTGGGGGACCCTCGTAAGTAAAGTGCACCATGGTGAGGATGGAGTTGTTTTCACGTCTTCTTCTCACCCACCAGCCTCCCCCCTTACACACACAGAGCTCACCTTGCTAGCAGAAAACTGAGGGGGGTAATTTTGCCTAATTCCCCCTCCTTCTGCAGCTTCCCATACCACAATATATAGATCATATATGAGCATCCTCCAAGCCTCAGTAGAGGTTTTTTAGGGGGCACACAGGACCACTGGGGGAAGGCAGGAAAGGCTGACTTGTGCAAGGTTCTTCCACTGATTTAAGTCTGGGTCCAATATGAGCATTATGTAATTATACAGCATTAAGATGGTGGCAGTTCATAATTTATAGTCAGATGGTTTGGATTTTGGTCAAATCCTACCTGGAAATATTTGAAAGGGACAGGATACCAGAGTGCAAAGAAAATCACAGGGTCAGCTAGATCCCAAGGCACTTGGTGACAATTTGTCCTTAATTGAATTGTCTCAAATTCCCCTGTTGGATGAAGAATTCTTTCCAGTGTGCAGCAATTTAGATTAATTTTTTTAAAAATTCAAACATTGCAATTTCATTTATTTTGGTGGCATTTTCACTGGGACAGAAGGTAAGGATTAGTCCTCAGTGTCAGAAAGGACTAATATTCTGTATTTGGTTTGAGACACACCCTCTTACTGTGGTGGAATCATGTGAAATGAATACCTTCTACAGCATTGAGATAGCATGAAGGGATGTTTTCATGAACACAAAAAAGACATTTAACGTAGCTCCAGGTTCTCATTATTGTCTTTTTATTGAGTCTTGCATGCAATGCTACTAGCGTAACCAGTGACTGATGGATATAGAATGTTATTCTACATTCCCTCCATCACACCACAGTACCGAACTGCAGAACCTCCCTTTCTTTCCTATAATATTGTTACCTCCTTGGTCATGGTGACCCATGAGCCAAAGTTAATTCTGTAGTATATGTCCCATAGGTAAGAATTAAGCTATGAAACTAATTTATTTTCAGCTCAGCCATTTTTTATCTTTATTAAAACAAGCAAACAATGAAAGGAAATATAAAGTAAGATACATAAAATATGTAATGAGCCCCTTTACAAACATGGACATAGATATCCTTTATCAGCACAGGGCAATGATGGTATTAATTCAGTCTATTCTATTGCCAGTTTCATCCTCTGTATAGCCCCTGACCATTGCAGGTCTAATCTAAGTGTGCCTCTGCTTTTCTGGTATGCTGCATACAAGAGCATTTAAATTGTTCCTTTACATGAGAAAGTACCAAGTCTATTTTATTCCTTTAAGTCTAATTTTCTTTAAGCGAGGACCAAATTTTGTCAAGAGTTGTCTCTATGAAAACAATGGGAAACTGAAAAAATCTTACTTGGGTGAATGACCCATCGTCACTGCACTCTGGAATGAAGACTGCTTCCTGGGGCTTCTTTGCTTGGTCCAGTGCTTGGGCCCTTTCCAGTCGGCATTTGCTTTGACCAGCATCTGTCCAGAAAAAAGAAAAGTCCTTGGAATTTAAGTTTGGGTAGACAACAAAACAAAACACCCAGGGATATCATGTTCTGTTGCAAGGCTGCCACAAGAAAAGACCTGGAAAAGTGGTATTTTCCTGTACCACATTTATACACAGATAGTTTCTCTGGTAAGCCAGAATCGGTTTGTGATAAAGGGCTGCTTAACATTCTGTCCTGCTAAATTTTTTCTTACATTGTTAATTTTATGTTTATGTCTAATAACCACCCTCTGTTTGCAGGACAGAACTTTTTAAAGAAATCCTTGCTAAGAAAGGTTTATATTTCTGACACTGGGCAATTTCTTTAGCCAGTCAGCAGAGAAAATGATGAGAAATTTCACATTATGCATGATTGCACTGTTGAACACCTGGAATAACTGCCATACCAGATCTTTTCCTGGCATGTAGTCAATAGCTAAGTCACACAGCTGATGCTTAGGATTGCCAGGTGGTTTCAACAAAAATACTGGACACACTTGATAAAAATTTATCGACCTCCCACCCCCAAAACATAAACATAATAAAAAATAAAGATGCCTTGTCCCTGTAATAGTGGCTTGTGTGTGGAAATGAGCCATTGAAGCTTTTAATGGCATGGAAGTAAAAGCTTTTTTAATTAAAGGGAGAAGACATTTTTCTCCAGGTAGTCGGCATCCTTAACCAGAATCTACTTTTCTGACATGCTAAGCACTACTATATGTTCAAAACTGAACACCTAGCAGCAACCCTACTGATGCTACAGAAATCTTGGGATCTTGGGAGAGGCATTTGATAAACCTCTCCTAGCAACAGACAGAGGCACAGGATTATTTTCTGCAACAGCTGGCCTTCTACAGATGAAGACATAATTGGGCAAAGATTCACCTTCTCTCTGTGTATAGTGACACCCTTTCTGTGAAGTCTCAAGGGAAGGTACCACTGTAAGAATCACAACATTTTTGTGAGGACATCATTCCAATGAAAGACTTTGGATGCTGATGTTAACCCTCAAGCAGTATTTTCTATTAGTATTAACACAGGCATCCATTATGTAGATTCCTTTGCTTTAGAGCCCGTTTGGCTAGGTGCACAGATTCTAATCGGGGAAAACCGGGTTTGATTCCCCACTCTTCCACATGCAGCTGCTGGTATGACCTTGGGTCAGTCACAAGTTCTCTCAGAGCTATTCTCTCACAAGCAGTTCTGGAAAGAGTTCTCTCAGCCCCACCTACCTCACAGGGTGTCTGTTGTGGGGAGGGGAAGAGAAAGGAGATTGTAAGCGACTCTGAAACTCCTTCAGCTAGTGAAGGGCAGGGTATAAACCCAATCTCTTCTCTTCCTCTTCTGCTTTATGTTATTTTCTGTCATGCTTTGCCTGCGACCCTGGTCCTGGTTCTCCGGTAGCCGTCGCGTCCGAGGACCCAGCTGCGGGGGCGGCAGCCCTGGGAGCTGGATATTCAAGGGGGGGGGAGTGAGATGCCTCAGACCGGAGGTCCCCCTGGGAAAACTCCCAGTCCCTTCTCTCTGGGCTTCGTGCCGTCTCTCTCACTCTTAGTAATTCCCATAGACACCCAGCTCCTCCCTGGCATCTCCTCCTCACTGCCCTTTATCCCTACCCCACTCCCAGCACCCCCATCGGCCTTGCTGTGCTGCCCCTCCCCTCCCCGTCCCAGCCCCACCCCCCTTCTTCAGGCGTGCCGCCAAGCCAGTTGAGGTGGGGCGGAAGTTGCACTGCCAGCGGCTTGGGCAGCCTCAGGGCCGTGCCGCTGGTGCCGACCGGCAGTCGCCCTGTTCTGCAGGGGCTCTCCAAAAGCCCGCCGTTGCTCCCAGCCGCCCCTCGAGGGGCCCGGCCCTGGTGGCGGGCTCGTCCAGCGCTGTCTGCCCACTGGGGGCTCAGTGCGGGCTGCTCCTGCATCCCCACTACGCTCCTCTCGGTTTCCCTGGATGCCTCATTTCTCCCCCGGGTCAGGGGGCCTTGCCGGTAGGTGGGGTAGCTGTGGGGGTTCTCCTGCCAGGGGGGGGTTGGGCTGAATCCCGAGACCACTGGGCCGGGACATTTCCAAAGACCAATTCATCACTTAAACAACAAGACTAATGAAGTTGGGTTCCAAGGGCCATTAGATAACAAAGAAATAGCTCTAGATAATATATTGAATATCACTATCATGTCCACTGATGGAAGGGAGAAATTTTCAGTGATTTGCTACTCCTGCAGCAGACTTCTGACCCCCCCCCCCGGGATCCCCTGTCTGGCAGGAGTGGCATTTCAGGCAGTAGCAAGGAGGAAGGAAGATTTTCAGCAGGAATCAAACCAATATGCAGATAGTCACATTTCAGATTAACAGAAGCTATTAAAGGTTAGTCTAGTATTAAAGGTTAGTCTAGTATACAATACATTACAACAATATGGTTTGGGATTTACTAGAACATGTGATTTGACCAGATCAGACTTCTCCAGGAAGAGAAACAGTTTTATCACTGTAAGCTGAACACTCTATCATAAAACATCTCTTCCTTGTCTAAATTAAGTTCGCCCTCACCTGGCCATTGCTGCCTCAATAGTTTCTCTCATCGGATCCTAAAGTACATAGTGATAAAGCTAAGTTATCAAACTTATTGGTAACTTTGTAGCCCATGCCTCCTAATGACCTCCATAAGTCAGATATTATACAGCACAGAAGACAAGAGACACCCTTGCAGAAACTCACAGGCCTAAAGCCAGGAAGAACAGTAATAGCCTCCACTTTCTGGACCCTCCCAAGCTAGGATTGGCTGAAGCTTCTTAAACTGACACTTTGCTTTTCTCAGCATGGAGGACCAAATATCAGGTCATGTAACTTAGGTGGGTAGATCCAGTTGCTTAGCAGGGACATGCCAAAGAAAACACCGCAGTCTCCAGCTCACTAATAGTCAGCATTTCTTTCTGAAGTATACAAATGGTATTTGCATTGTTTTATGTGTGTCCAAGATCAAAGGTGCAAGCAGAAATGCGAGCTGAATTGCTGATATACTGATGCTGACACAGTTTTCATCTAGCCTTTCACAGACTACTTCTGTGATTAGCAGTGCCATCCTAAGCAGAGTTACACCCCTCTAAGTTCATTAAAACCAATAAGTTTAGAATGGTGCAGCTTTCTTTAGGATTGCACTGTTGGTGACTTAAGATGAGAACAAAGTGCCCTAAGCACTGTTTTCCAATGTAAAAATGCAATGCAGGAAGAACAATTATTCATTTAAAATATTTACATACCCACCGCATCTCAGGACCCAAAGTGGGTAGGAACAATGCAAAAATAACTGGATAAAACAACAAGCACTAGAATAAATATGCAATACATTAACCCCCATATTAAAAACCAATCTAAAAACGCCCTGTATCACACATGCAGGGGAGATGGGAGCTGACCCGTGGGAACATGCAGAGAGAGGAGATCCTTCAGGTATTCAGGTCCCAGGTCATGAAGGAATTAAAGGTGAGCTGCAACATCTTGATTAGAACCCAGAAACTAATTGGCAGCCAATGAAGGGACCTCAGAAATGGAACACACTGTTGCCTTTTGCACCAGCTGCAGTTTCCAGATTGTCTTCAAGGGCAGTCCTGCATAGAGCACATTACAGCAATGTAGTCTTGAGTTACTGGCAAATGGAGCAGTATGGCTAGATTGGTGTCTGCAAATAAAGAGCCAGCTTTCTAGTTAAATGTAGCTGTGAACAATGTGTTTTGCTGTCACTGACACCTGATTCCCCAACAGACAACTAAGATTCAGCAAGACTCTCAAGCTCTTAAAAAAATCTGCCACTGAAAGTTGCACACCTTCGATAGCAGGAAGAACAATCTCATTTAAATCCGTGGTCAACATCGTCCCCATCTGATCTGGATTCAGCTGCAGTTTGTTGCCAGCCATCTGACTGCCATGATCAAGCTTTGGGCTGGGACAGAAACAGCCAGAGTCAGTGGATTATTCAGAGTAACATACAGCTGAGTGAAACATATAGATCTATTGCTCCTAGATAGCTTTCACTTTGGGAAAGACTCTGGAAATTTTGGAAATATTTATAACAAGCCATGGAATGCTAAAAAGGCCAAAAGAGGGAAAATATGTATTTTAAACCCCATGGGAGGGCAGAAACCATCCTCCCCAGCATGGTGTGGTACAAGGCATTTTTAGATTGGTTTTTAATATGGGTTTAATATATTGCATATTTGTTGTATTAATGCTTTTTGGTAAAAAAAAATGATGTTACTGTGCGGGGGTTTGTTTTGCGAGTGGGGGCTTGTTCTTGTTTTTCTGTTGGAACTGTAGACTGACCCCACCATTCTAAGATAAAAGCCAAAGACAATAGCTGCTTGGTAAATCACTTATATTGATAGAAACCATGTCTAACATTCTTAAAAGTTACCACTATCCATCACAATCTTTTAAAAGTTAATTTTATTGTTTCATAAGAGACAGTGAACCAGTCTGTTTTTGTAGTTAGCCTAACTGCCAAACCAGTTGATCTTTCTGTCATTCTAATACAACAAATTGTGTGAAAATATTGGACCTCAATCGATCATATCTTTCTCACTGGTAAACTGACTTACCTCCCCCACCTCAACACACACATCCCTATTGCTTAATCTATTGACTGGGGCATTTAGACCGTTTTACTTTAGTTAAGTTGGCATTTCCAAGGTTCTTCCCTGGTTTAATGCCAGAACCTGCTTTGGATTTTAAAAGCAGAACACTGTCACCCCATGTCATGAGAAGGGCCTTTGGTTTCCTTACCTTTGCATCTGCCTCGATGAACCACACTCAGACTCGAGTCCCTGCATTTTGCTCTCTGGTAGTCGCACATTGACTCGTATGTCCGGCCATCTGAGGCACAGAGGGGCTTGGTCTGGGATCTGGAGCAGTGAAGGTTACACTGTGGGTCTCTGTCACGGTCACTTATTAAAAACTAAAGAAGTGAGAAGAGAAATGAAGAAAAGGATGCTTTATATTTAAAATTGTCTATGTATTTCTTAAAAGAATGAAAGTTCTTTATCATTTTGCTTGGTGAATTTTTCTCCCATTATGGTTGTGTTGACTTTGCATGTTACAACTGCCCTTCCATCTGGAACGCAACACCTATGGTGCCCTTACATGTAACTACTGGACAACTCAGTGAGCATTAGTTTCAACCTGACATAATCCTTTTATTCAGATAGTATTAAATAGGTGAGCAGAAACAATGTTTTTGCAAAGTCTCACCAGCTTACAAATTTCACATTTTGGATGCTGAAATTCAGCTATAAGATTTTACATTTGGATTTCAGAAACACAGTTCAACATCATAAGAGAACATAATAGAAGCCATGTTGGATCAGGCCAATGGCTCATCCAGTACAACACTCTGGGCCACATAGTGGCCAAAACCGAGGTGCCACCAGCAGAGCCAGAATTCCAGAAGCCCTCCCACTGTTGTCCCCCAGGCACCAAGAATAAAAACCATCACTGCCCAGACATAGTGTTCCATCTACACTTTGTGGCTAATGGCCACTCATGGACCTCTTGAAGCTGTCTGTTCTTGTAGCTGCCACCACTTCTTGTGGCAGTGAATTCCAGTTCCATGTGTTAATTACTCTTTGGGTGAAGAAGTACTTCCTTTTATCTGTTCTAAGCCTACTGCTCATCAATTTCATTGAGTGCCCATGAGTTCTTGTATTATGAGAAAGGGAGAAAAGTATATTTTTCTCTGTCTTCTCTATCCCATGTACAATTTTGTAATCCTCTATCCTGTTACCCCTCAATTGTCATTTCTCCAAGCTAAAGAGCCCTAACCTCTTTAACCTTTCTTCATAGGGAAGGTGTTCCATCCCCTTAATCATTTTAGTTTCCCTTTTCTGCACCTTTTCCAATGCTATAATATCCTTTTTGAGGTGTGGTGACCAGAACAGTACACAGTATTCCAAATGAGGCCACACCATATATTTATACAGGGGCATTATGATACTGGCTGATTTGTTTTCAGTTCCCTTCCTAATAATCCCCAGCATAGCATTTGCCCTTTTTATTGCAGTCACACACTGAGTCAACATTTTCAGTGAGTTATCTGCCACAGTTCCAAGATCTCTCTCTTGGTCAGTTACCACAAGTTTGGACTCCATCAACGTATATATCAAGTTTGCTGGTTTTATATTTATTGACCAAATCAAATTTTACTAGATTTTAGCACATTAGAACCAGATGAATTATCATATATTCAGAATTGATTCACCATCAGGTTACCAGGTTTCGGAAACTGAGGAAGGGAGAATTCACTTCACTTTTTGTTTTTTCACACATAGGTTATGTCCAAGTTTACATAATCCTATATATGGCCTAATACTACTTGTTCTAATGGCCCATGGAAACAATCATATAGAGGAATGACATTCATATGAAGTGTAAGCAGACAGGTGGCGTGGGACATGCCAGTGGTATAAGGAGCCTATGCACACCCCTTCCTAATAATCAGCAGGGAACATCACAGGCTAGAACGACCATTGGTTACTCACCATGAAGGGTCCTTCTCCTTTGAGGCTTGGAGGACATCTTGTGGGTGATTCCCATCCATCATTTAGGGAGATAGGATTAACTTCAACTATTTCCTGTTTCCTGTAGTGGGAGTCACCCTAGGCTCAGTTTCGGGGCTCCTAAAGTGATCTAACTTCAGAAAAAAACAGTAAAGAAACTCTAACAGTATAAGCAAACTTGTAACTGTAACTCAGACTTAGAGATAGGACAGGAAAAATATATACCCAGTAAAGAATAGTGTAACAACCTAGGAGGGTCATGATGTCCTCCAAGCCTCAGAGGAGAAGGACTCTTCACGGTAAGTAGCCAATGGTCATTCTCCCTCTGAGGTAGAGGCCATCTTGTGGGACCTCGAAGAGCAGAGTCCCTTAAAACTGGGAGGGAAGGTTGTCATCAAGAGACAGGACAGATTGTAATACCCATCTCCCAAATGCTGCATCGGCAGAGTTGAAGACATTTATCTTATAGTATCTGATGAATGTGGACAAAGAAGACCATGTAGCCACCTTATACATTTCCTCTACTGACGACCGATTGGTGAAAGCTGCATTAGTTGCTGTGCTGCGTAAACAGTGGGCAGTGATCCCATCCGGAGCTTGCTGATTCAAACTCTTGTAGGCCTCTGCAATGCAAGATCTAATGGTCCTGCTTATGGCCAAGTTTGACATCTTTCTCCCCGTGTGCGGGAGCAAAATATTGACAAACATTGCCTCTGTTCTTCTGAATGAAGCTGTCCTGAAAAGGTAGCATTTGAGTGCCCTACGCACGTCCAGGGTATGCCAAGCCTTTTCCCTTGGATCAGCAGGGTGTGGAACAAAGGATGGAAGACAGATCCCTTGGGACCTATGAAACTTGGAGCTGACCTTCAGACAGAAAGATGGATCTGTTATCAGCACCACCTTATCCTTATGGAAGGTACAGAGTTCTGACTGAATGGACAGTGCGCCTAGCTCTGAGATTCTTCTGACTGAGATGATGGCTACTAAGAATAAGGTTTTCATCTGTAAGAACTTGAGCTGAATGTTCTTCAGTGGCTCAAAGGGATGCTTGGTTAGGGCCGATAGAACTGTATTAAGTCTCCATGTTGGGAACCTGTGGGTTTGCAGCGGATCCTTGAGAGAAGCTCCCCGGAGGAACCGGACAATATGAGGATGCTGAGACACCGCTACCCCTTGGAAACATGGTAGAACCAAAGCTTGTGCTGCCACCTGTCTTTTGAGAGTGGGAGCCTTGAGACCGCTTGCCCTGCCATCCTGTAGGAACTCTAGAAGCAAGCTGAGACCCAGGTGTAGAGGATCTACCTTCTTCCAGTGAGCCAATGCACAAAGGCTTTCCAGGTGACATTGTAGATTCTCAAGGTAGAAGGGTTTCTCGATGCAAGTATTGTGCTGATAACAGAGTCTTTGTAGCCTAACTCGGCAAACTGGTGCCTCTCGACTTCCAAGCGGTCAAGCGAAACCAACCAGGGTTGGGGTGTCATATCGGCCCCTGAACTAGCATGTCCTCTGAGATTGGGAGCATGAAGTGAGGGGACATTGCCATGTTCCGGAGTGAGATGAACCATGGGCGATGGGGCCAGTATAGTGCTAACGCTATCACTTCTGCCCTCAGGAGTTGGATTTTCCAAAGAATTTTGGGCAGAATTGGAATCAGGGGGAAAGTGTAAAGCAGGCCCTTGGGCCAGGGAGAGAGAAGGGCATCTGTGTTTTCGGCCTTCGAGTGGAAATATCTGGTGAAAAAAGCCGCAGTTGGTTGTTGCCTGGGGTGGCAAAGAGGTCCACTTGAAGGGTTCCCATCACTGATGCTATGATGTGAAAGAGTCTCTTGTGCAGCGACCATTCACCTTCCCAGATGGTCTGAAGGCTCAACCAGTCCACTTGAAGATTAACTACTCCCTGAACATGCTCTGCCTTGATCGAAGCCAGGTTGTCTTCCACCCAGTTCAGTAGGTGAGTCACTTCCCTGTTCAGGGCCAGAGACCTGGAGCCCCCCTGCTTGTTGAGATATGCCTTTGCAGCAATATTGTCCATTCAAATTAGGACATGGAGTCCTTTGATCTGAGGGGCAAAGTGAAGAAGAGCCAACCTTATGGCTCGAAGCTCCAACAGATTGATAGGCATCTGCGTTTCAGTCTCGGACCATGTCCCCTGAACTGGCCTGTGTGACAACGTGGCCCCCCAGCCTGACAGACTGGCATCCATGAAGATCTGTATCCAGTCCTGGATCCAGAACATCTTACCTTGTGTCAGGTTTCGTGGGACTGTCCACCATCAGAGACTTGCTCTACCTTGAAGAGGTACCTTCAAAGATAGATCCATCCTAAGTGCAGTAGCTTTCTGAAAGGGCCAGAGAAACAGTTGTAGTTGCCTGGAATGGAAGCGGCCCCATTGAAGGGTGTCAAAGGCTGCCACCATCAGTCCCATCATCTTGGTTAGAATAGAAATGAACAAGGACCATGCCCTTATGATTTGTCTGGCCATGTCCTGTATCTTCCTCACCTTCTTGTTTGGAAGGAAAAGTCTTGTAACTCGAGTGTCCTTCACTACTCCCAGATGTTCCAGATGTTGGGCCAGAGTCAGAGAACTCTTCTGCATGTTCACTAGGAACCAAAAGTCTCGTAGACATTGAACTGTCATGGTAGTGTCCTGTTGGGAGTGGACTTTGGATGGAGAAAGGACTAACATGTCGTCAAAATACAAGTGGATGTGAATTCCTTGCTCCCAAAGACAGACGATCACATGAACTAGGATCTTGGTAAACACGTGAGGGGAGGAGGAGAGGCTGAAGGGCAGGGCTCTGAACTGAAAATGGTCCCTGTCCACACAAAACCTGAGGAATCTGCAATGAGGAGGAAAAAGCAGGACATGTAGATACACTTCTGTCAGCTCTATGGAAGAGAGAAATTCTTTCGGTTGCAATGATTCCGCTATGGATCGAACAGTCTCCATACGAAAGTGTTTTGCCTCTACATATCTGTTTAAAAATTTCAACTCTAATATGACCCTCCAATCCCCATTCTTTTTGCGGACTATAAAGAAAATGGAGTACACGCCATGCATTTGCTTGCTTTCTGGAACAGGTTCTGTGGCCTGTATTTCTAGAAGATGGTTTACCACACCCTTTTGACTGGGTTTTTTTGTGCGGGAGAAGCCGTAAAGCACTGAGGCAGTATTGTGTGGAATTCAATTTTGTAACCTTCCTTGATGACGTCTTCTGTCCAAGTATCCGGCTGGGAATCAAGCCATGCTTGACAGAATAGGAGTAGGCGGCCCCCCACCAGAGGAGCCGGACAGTCATGCCTTCAGGGCCTTGGATCCCTCTCTGTCTTGTCTGTTGCCATAGGATCTAGGGAACTTGCTGTTGAAGTCCCCATGATGAAAGGACTGTTTATTATTGTTTTTGCCCCAAGATGGTCTTCTGTTGTCCTGACGTGGTCTGGATGCAGTCTGATATGGGCGAGAGGAAGAAGATGAAGAAAAAGTGGTCAATCTCTTGTCTCCCAATCACACATACTTGGGTAGGGCCTTCTTTTTGTCATGGGTTTCCAACAATATCTTTTCCAGTGGTTCTCCAAATAGCTTGTCCCCTTGGAACGGGTACACTGAGATGATTGCTTTAGACTGGTAGTCTGCCGGCCAGGATTGCAGCCAAACCAGATACCTAGCAGCAGTGGCTGAAGCTCTAGAGGTCAATACATAGTGTCTAAGGTGAAATCAGCAGTGAAAGTGATGGCCTTCAGAATTCTATTGGTGCCCTCAAGCAGTTTACAGTTATTTTCTGGCAGCATCTGGATTAATTTTCTCATCCAGATGATGGACGCCCTTGGCATTGTAGATGCGGCTGAGGAAGCTTTGATCGCCAAGGAGGAGGCTTTGTGTGATCTCCTTAAAGCAATCTCAGACCTCTTAGCCAAGCTATTTCACAGATTGATGTGGCTGTCCTCTGAAAGCAATCCAGATGACTGTAAGGAAGCTACTGGAGCATCTACCACTGGAATCTGCAAGAGATCTGAAGTAGAAGAAGTTACAGGCTACAGTCTCTTTACTAGGCCTGGGATGGACTTGCTGGACAGTGGTTTTTACCACTCTGCCTTAACCTTACGCATATAAAAGTTGGGAAATGGGAAGGCTCTCTCTGATAAGTCATCTGGAGGAAAGAATTCATCAGTAATTTCTGATCCCTCTTGTTGCTCCTGATCATCAGGGTGCTTGGTCCCTGCCTTTTGTAGATTTTGAATCTTGAGAGCAGAGACAGTCTTAGATAGTAAATAATGAAGGTCCTCGGCTTTAAAAAACCTAAAAGACTACTCAGTAACAACAGGAACTTTTTCCTCTTCCTCTTCATTGGAAGAGAACTCCCCCTCCTCCTTCTCACTAGAGACAATAGAGGCATCATCCCCCCCACACTGTAAATCAGGTAGATAGGCATCTCTGGGAAAACCCTTCTGGGCAGTCTTAGTGGGCCAGGTCCCTCTTTTCTTATGCCTATGAGGAGAGAGGGAGGAAGAGGAGGAGGAAGATCTGGACTGAGTAGAACGGCCCCCCAATTTACAAAAATGGGCTATTTCTTGCCTCATCACCCTCCGGAAAAAGGCCATCACTCTAGGGGACAGGAGCAGAACTGGTGTCACCAACATTACCACTCTGTGAGGCATCATCTTCTCTGTCCCCTTGGGGCAGCATCGGCAGGATTGCTTGCTGCATGGTTGGACTTGTTATGACCAGAAGTCCTTGGTTGCTCCCTGTCTGAGATTGGGCCCTCCTGACTATTCCTGGCTTCCAAAATGGCCACCACTGCTGTTTGCGCAGGTTCCGAGTGCTTGTGGCTATGGGAGCTTTTGCCGCGTTTTGCGGCGCCACTGTCTTCCATCGATTGGGAGCCTTTTGCCTCCACAGCTCTTTTCCGAGCCGCATGCTCTTTTTTGCATTTGAGGTGCTCATCCCCTTCCATCTCACAGGAGAAGAGGAAACCGTCACTGTCTCCCCAGCACGCCATTGCCATCCAAAGGGTTTCGACCGCTGGAGGGAGAAGCGTCTCTCAAAAGGAACTTTTTATATATAGAAAGAAAGAGTTGGAAACAGGAGAAAAGATCAAGTAAGAGAAGAATAAGTACAAAACAGGAAAGAAATAGTGAGCTATAACAGAGAACCAAAAGTGAAAGTTAGGCAAAGCCTACTTCTAGCTGCTCTCCCTACTGAGGCAGGAAAGAAACTGAGCCTAGGAAACAGGAAATAGTTGAAGTTAATCCTGCCTCCCTAAATGATGGATAGCAATCACCCACAATGGCCTCCACCTCAGAGAGAGAATACTGTGCAGTTCTGGTCACTGTATCTCAAAAAGGGTATTGCACAGCTGGAAAAAGGGTGAAGAGGGCAACCAAAATGATTAAGGGACTGAGTACCTTTCTTAAGAACATCTAAAGAGTCTCAAAGTTTTCAGTTTTAAAAACAATGACAAAAAGAGGATATGATCGACGTTTATAAAGGAATGCATGGGGTAGAGAAAGTAGATAGAGAGCAGGGGGTTAGATTAACGGAAGACAAGTAGAGTTGCCAGCCAATGATAGAGTTGCCAGCCAGTGGCAACTAGTAGCAGTCCAGGAGCAGGGCATTGTTGGGCAATAGTATTACCGCACTCCCAGAGAAAACTTAGAAGAATCCTAGAGTGACATGATGTTGCTTCCTGGTTTTTCCGAATGTCTTTATTCCCCGCCCACCAAAGTGCCAATGGGCAATGGGTGCTGCAGGCAGGGGATCTCCTGCCAACAGCAGGCTCCTGGCAAGCCTAATTAATGGTTATGAACCATGGTGACTAAAGGGAACCTCCATGTCATTGGGTTGCTCTTATTAAAAGGTGTTTGGAACTGTATTTTTGGACCAACACAGTTGTAAACAACTTGTCTAGTTATAATGTAGAAATCCAAAATATACATGACTGTCATGAGTCAGCCAGAGCTCAGCAATAGTGAGGACTCCTCAGGAGAAGAGGAGCCCCATGTGGCCAGCGTTAAGTTAACAGAAGCTGACCAGCAGGAAAATGAGCTGCAGGCTTGTCAGGATACACAGTCAACAGCTGGCACAGAGCCACTGACATCCGCCAGCCCTGATTCAGCAGGTGAACCTCAGTTGGCCATTCCCAGCCCACCAGTATCACCTACACCCTTAGAGCATCACAGATGGAGGCTGAGAACAGAGCTACAGACAAGAAAGCACACCTCCTGGCCCGACACCATCTGCTTGCTGATAATTAAGATGAGTAGTTGTGGGATTGCTTCTGAGCAACTGGTTGCAAGCATGACCCTTTGGTATGGGCTATAAAACAAACCAAGAGAGGCTGTTAGGCATGGATGCAACAAATGCAAAAGATGCTAAACCACTGACTCTGCTTTGCCTGACTTCTGGACCTCTGACCTTGGACTGAATGACTCTGCTTTGCCTGACTCCTGGTCCCATTGACCTCGGACCGAACGACTCTGCCTTGCCTGACTTCTGGCACCTGATACTCAGAGACTGCAAGGCAGTACAATGACATTTTAATCTTTAAAAAGTATCTAAAAATATGAAAGGTAACATAGAGGTGAAATGGTTCAAAATACCTAGTAACTGATTGGTGCCAGATACAGATCAAGATAGGGTTAAAAAAACTCACTTGAATTGCAGAATTGGCTTCAGGCCATACTGTCCTCTAAACAGAGAAAAAGCCACCCTGGCTCCCTATCCATCTGAAAACACCAGCAGTTTCCATCACACACACGCTACCTTCCACCACCCCCACTCTTTAGCTAATGAGACAGCAACATTTTTACATGTCAGATAGATTCAAGTCAGCTCGTAAAAGTATCTTTTTAGCCAGTCACATGGAGAGATAACTGGTAAGGTATGCCACACCCAGTTTTCTAGGCTAGTGTATGGGAGAAATGTCCAAACTATATGCAAAAGTGGGAACCTGTGACTGGATCTCCCATCCTACTATGTAACATATGTAGGACAAGGGAAAAATGAATGTGATTTCTGAATGTGGGTTCTGACATTTTCTCTGACATGTTTCTATGCTGACAGCTGTCAGTGTGCCTTCAAAAGTTTAATTATAATAGATGCAGATCTTGGTATATAGCCTAGAATCTTCTGATTAGAGAAACTTATAACAGAATATATATTTTATAACTACACTTTTTGTGTACAAAGCTATATATTAAGGAAAGGCAGTATTAGAGGCCTCTGGGGATAGAATTAGGATGCAATAAGAATGGAATGTATATTCAAGAAGCTGCAAAGACGTCAAGAGCGCAGTTGAATGTGAATCACAACCCTTATCACCCAGCTCTCCAAAAACAAGGAAAAGAGGGACTAGCTTCACTAAGGTCAGAAAGGATCTCAGTATTCCCTAATGTTCCAATTGCTCTGAAGAGCAGATGAGCAAATGCCATCACTGACATACATGACCAATAGTAAGGTTTAAAGTCAAATGATGCTTATAATGTTAACTGCTTGGTACCAATTAGAGATTCTTTAATGTGTAAACTATATGTGATGTCACTTGGGGTATAAGACCTTCTGCCCTTCCTGGTTATGGCAGAATACAGCTTTGGAATTGCTGAAGTGCTCAGGCACTCAGCCCTGTATTCCCTGTTTCAATGCATTAAACAGATATTCATCTAACTCACTGGATTCGGACTGTGTGTTTCCAATTTGGCAATGGGAGCACACAGGCAGATACAACTAGGAGGATAAGCCAAGTGTGGTTTATAGCTGTGATGCTGGGGAAGTGAGGATTAATTCTCACCCTCCCTCCCTCCCTCCCTCCCTCCCTCCCTCCCTCCCTCCCTCCCTCCCTCCCTCACACACACAAATACACACACACATTTTCTCCAATCAAACATGGTTTCTCAAGGTGTCTTTGGCCCCAGAATGGAAAAAAGACAAATTTGGGGGAAAGGGGTAGAATGCAACTAACATTGCAGTCTCAATCCAGATGAGGCTTCCTTTCCCATGACTGCATTTTGCAGTTAAATGACAAATGCAGTGAGCCTTTTCAAGGATTTCCAGAGACCCACTCTGCATGTCTTTGCTTTTCTCCAACTTTAAGATATTTGTACATTTTCTGCATTCTTGGGCATCCCAGGCAGCTACCAAATAAGAGTTTAAAGTATCATAAAACCAAAAGTCATCATAAACAACAACAAAAATTATACAGAAAGACCAATACCTTTATGTGATCAGCCTCACCCAAGCCCTAGTGGGTTTTATTTTAAGAGTTAGTTGTCCTTCTAAGTCAAAAGAAGAAGTGGGTGACAAGAAGAAGAGATAGGGCATTGGACACCTACCATGAAGGACCTTCTCCTCTGAGGACAGGAGGACACCTTGTGGGTGATTCCTATCCTTCATTTTAGGGATGCAGGAACAAATCTTTCACTTTCCATTTCTTCTGGTGGGAGTCACCCTCAAGTTCAGTTCTGGTATTACAAAAAGCAGTTCTAATATTGAACCCTAAGAACTGTAAGAATAGTCAATGCACAACAAGCAAGAAGAAAAACAATAACAGCAGAACATAGAGTTTCAGAACAGGAAGTAAGAAATGTGATCTTTGGCTTTTTTTTTTGTTTGTTTTTGCTTAATCATAGTAGAAATCATTGGAAATACTGAAGAAGATGATGGCAACCTGGGAGGGGCAAGGAACAAGATGTTTCCTATCCTCAGAGGAGAAGGGGCCTTCCTCCATTCTCCCTGAGGCGGAGGAATCTTGTGAGACTTCCCAGAGCAGTATCTCTATTGACCGGGTGGGTGGTTGTCATCACTTTCAATAATAGTTTGCAGAACTCTCCTTCCAAAGGCCATGTCAGCAGAATCATATGCATTGATTTTGTAATGCTTTATGGATGTGGACAAGGACCACATGGTGGCTTTACAGACCTCTTCTACCAATGCATATTATGCAAAAGTTTCTTCAAGGCTAGAATTGTGTTGATTACCTGAGGGGGTACCCTAGTCAACAGGGCTTGTCCCTTTCAACTTCCAAGCAGTTAAGCAATACCATTCTGGTTGGGGGTGCCATATTGGGCCCTGTTGCAGCATATCCGCTGACACCAGTATTGTCAACTGTAGGGCTCTGGACTTTTCCTGCAATGCAGAAAACCAGGGGTGTCTTGGTCAGTGTGGGGCCACAAGTATGATCTCGGCCTTCAGTTCCCAAATTCTTCTGACAAGTTTGTGTTATCACCGCTATAGGAGGGAATGTGAATAGTAGACCCTTGGGCCAGTCTGCTATCAAGGTATCCGTGGCTTCCACCTGGGGGTGGAAGAACATGATGTAGAACCTGTCCAATTGACAGTTAGTTGAAGAGGTGAACAGGTCCACCAGAGGAGTCCTGAAGTGGGCAATGATCAGTTGAAAAAGCTTCTTGTTGCGTGCCTATTCTCCTTCTTGGATGGTCTGGTGACTCAGCCAGTTTGCCTGGACATTCATGGACCCTTTCACATGTTTTGCTCTGATTGAGGCCAGATTCTCCTCTGCCCAAGTCAGTATCTAGACTGCTTCCTTGTGAAGGACAGAGGACTTGGATCCCCCCTGCTTGTTAATGTGGGTCTTTGCCAAAATGTTGCCTGTTCTGATCAGGAGATGAGGTCCCTGATTTGACTGGTGGAATGCAGAAGGGCTAGCCTTATGGCTCAGAGCTCCCACAGGTTTATCAGGAGCAGAGACTCTGATTCAGACCAGCAACCCTCGACCAATTGATGTCAGAACGTGGCTCTCCAACCAGAGAGGCTGACATATGTAAAGATCTGATGCCAGTGGACATCTTGGACCACCACTGAAGGTTGCAGTTCAGCTTGAGCGCTACAGGTACCATGAGATCAACCTTCGGCACAATGAGTCCCTGATACGGGTGGAGCATCCATAGAGGCCTTGAGTGAAATCTTCCCCATTGGAGAGTGTCCATGGCAGCAATCATTAAGCCCATTAGTTTGGTCAGAGTTGACAAGAAGACTGAGGTGGCCAAGTCTTTGATTTTCCTGGCCTTCTTGTCTGGGAAATATAAACGATTTGACAAGGTGTCCATCACCACACCCAGATGTTCTAAATGCTGGGACACGGTCAGGGAGCCAGTTTGGTGTAGTAGTTAGGAGAGCAGACTCTAATCTGGAAGAACCAGGTTTGATTCCCCAGTCCTCCACATGCAGCTGCCGGATGTGACCTCGGATCAGTCTTAAGTTCTTTCAAGGGCAGTCCTCAAGAGAGCTCTCTCAGCCCCACCTACCTCAATGTCAAGGTTTCAGTTTCGCTTCACTTCGTTTTGCTTTACTGCTTTCCTTGCCATATACTTGAGGGAAGGGAATTCCTGAGGGGAGTGTGTGTGTTGTTAGAGTGTATGCTAGTAGTAGCCATAACCATTTCTTAAATTGCGCCCCTCAGCCTTTTCTCATGAGATTTAGCCTTGGAGACTTTCTTGCCAGGTTAACTTAGATAAGGCACCGCGTATATCTGTCAGGGTTGCCATAGTAGCCCTAGGGGCTGATTGATGACAAATGCATGGGGTGGGAGCTGTATTTGGTTTTACCTATAACCTGAGCTTTTTTGCACACCTTCTTAAGTCCTGACAAAATTCAAGTTCCTGATATAAGTATATCTCTGATAAAGCATCCCTACCAATAGTGTTGTGGAGAGTGTATTAACTGGGGACCTGACACTCACAGGGTGTCTGTTGTGGGGAGAGGAAGAGAAAGGGATTGTAAGCTTCTCTGAGACTCCTTTGGGTAGTGAAGGGTGGGGTATAAATCCAATCTCCTCCTCCTCCTCCTCCTCCTCCTCTTCTTCTTCTTTTGAAGATTCATCTGGATCCAAAGGCTTGCAGAAACTGAATGGTCCTGGCTGTGTCTTCCCAAGATTTTTCCCTGGACATGGAGTGAATCAGGATGTTGTCCAGCTATGAGTGAATATGTAGTCCCTGTTCTCACAAGCAGATGACCAGGTTGATTAGCATCTTTGTGAACACCTGGAGGGCCAAGGAGAGTCTGAGCAGCAGTGCCCTGAACTGGAAGTGTGTCTCCGCTGCACAGAAACCTAGGAATCTTCAATGGCTAGAGAATATCAGGATGTGCATGTAAGCTTCCATCAGGTGTATAGACAATAGGAATTCCTGTGGTTGAAAGAACTCTGTTATGGACCTTAGGGTTTCCATGCAAAAGTGTTTTTATTTTACATATCAGTTTAAACATTTTAAATCTAATATAACCCTCCAGTCTCCATTCTTTTTGGAGACTGTGAAAAAATGGAATAAACCCCAGTTCCTTGCTCTTCCTTTGGGATGGGTTCTATAGTTTGTATGTACAGCAGGATTCGTATTGCCATGTTGGTACTGCTTTGCTTCTCTGGGTTTCTGTTTAGTGGAGATACAATGAACTGTTGTGGGGTGGAGACTGAAATTCTATTTTGTAGCCATCAGTCACAATCTCCTTCGCCCAGTTGTCTGTGTGAGAGTTCACCCAAATGTGACTGAAGTGGAGTGGGCTTCCTCCCACAGGGGTGGTCTCATAGTCATGCTTTTGGGGGGGTTGGCTCTCTGTCCCCCCATCCGATCCATTACCATCTGGCTTGATGAATCTGTTGCTGAAGCCTCTGTCTTTAACCCAGGAGGTTCTTTGGGTGTCCTGGCAAAACTTGGAAAGGGTGTAATACTGTCAAAAGGACGTGGATCTGAATGATCTCTTGTCTCCATGTTACAGGGTCTTGGGGAGGTGCCTTCTTTTTGTCTCTGGTCTCCACTAGGATTTTATTCAGAGAATCTCCAAAGAGCCTATCCCCTAGAAAGGGGTATGCCATCACAACTGCCTTAGACTGAGTCCACTGGCCATGTCCTCAGCCAAAGAATGTGATGAGTAGCTACTGATGATGACATGGCTCTGGAGGAAAACATCATAGTGTCCAAGGTGGCATCAGGACCCTGCTGGTTCCCTGCAGCAATCTACAATTGCTTCCTGGTAATAGTTGGATTAATTTTTGCATCCACACAATGGCAGCTCGTGACACCATGGAGGCTGCTGCTGAAGCCTTAATGGACATCAAGATGGTTTCACATGCCTTCTGCAGTGCAAACTCTTCTCTTTTGTCAAGGTTGTCCTTTATGTTGCCATGTTCATCTTCAGATAATAGGCCAGATGACTGCAGAGCAGTCACAGGGACCTCAACCAAAGGGGCCTGTAGGAAGTCATTGGTGAAGGAAGATTTTTTGACAAAGCCAGGAAACTGCTTGTTGGCCATCAGCCTAGCCCATTCTGCCTTCAGCTGTCTCTCAAAAAGGTCTGGTAATGGAAAGACTTTCTCTGAGGAGCTGGACCTGGGGGGAACTCCTGGTTTCCCTTGGGTCCGTGAGAGGCTGCTCCTCTGAGTCTAGAGATTCCTGTAACTCAAGAACTGAAAAGGTTTTACACAACAAATACTGGTAGTCCTCGCCTTTAAAAAAGTGAAGGGAAGGCTCTGGGACCTCAGTCTCCCACTCCTCATCCTCTGAAAGAAATTTTCCTTCCTCTTTCTCACTCATCTGATCATCTGAATAGGTGTCCCTCCCACCAGAAGTGTGGTCCCTTCCCCTCTTTCTAATGGAGGTGTCCTTCTGAGCCACTTTGGTGGGCCAGCTAGCTCTCTCATTCCTCTCACTATGCCTTTGAGGGGAGGGGGGGGAGGATTGGGACTAAATGGAGCCATATCCTCCCGATTCACACAAGTTCACAATCTCTTCTCTTATGGTCTTTGTTCGCATAGAAAAGAAAGGGGTAAAGGCTGGGTGCCTTCAACATTACCACCTTGCTGGAAGTCGAATTGTCCCCGGAGTCATCTCTGCCAGTGGTAGCCTTGTTGCGCTTATTCTGCCCTTCCTCTTCTTGATCTGGGTACGTGAGCTGCTTTGCAGGAGAGAGAAGGCTTGCATTGCCTTTCCCGTCTGAGTGAGAAGGCTGGCTGCCATGCACCACAATCCACAATCTCTTGGATTGATCTCTGGAGGTGTGGTCTTTTGGCTTACTTTTCGTCTCTACCATGATTGGGCAATGCCAATTGGGCTGCCACAGCAAGCCTGTCAAGGGTCATGCTAACTCCTCTGTTGCTGGCAGAGACTAGAACCTCATGCTCCTCCACAGACAAAGAGCCATTGCTGTCTTCATTCCTCTGAGCCATTTCCAGCAAGGGCTGAGGAATGGGTTGAGCCTTCCATTATCTTGTCTGCCCTTCAAAATGGCCGCTGGGGGGATGTGGGGCCCAGGCAGGGCAGCAAAAATTGAAGAACTAGGTGTGTGGAAGGAGAGAGGGGTAAACTAGAACAGAAATTAGGATCAAGTTAAGAAAGAAAAATATATAGAAAGAAAAACGAAGTAAAGCAGTGAAATACAAGAACAGCAAGAGATAGGGATAGGCAAGAGCCTACGCCTGTCTGCTGCCTCTACTGAGGCAGGAAAAGAATTGAACTCGAAAGTGACTCCCACCAGAGGAAACAGAAAGTGAAAGATTTGTTCCTGCCTCCCTAAAATGGATAGGATTTACCCACAAACTGTCCTCCACCTCAGAGGGAGAATAGCCTTTTTCAGTCGTTTTTGCAGGCCATCCACATTAGGGAAGACAGTGCCATGCACAATCCTCTAAATACACGCAGTTGCCATTTCATGTTTTGTAGGCATCAAACCACATTGCCCTATTTGCACCAAATGGAGACCACACAAATATATAAGATTGTGCATGGTTGCCTCCCAAAATTAAAAGGGCTATGGGAAGGTAGTACTGCTGAGTAGGGTTGCCAGATCTGGGCTGGAAAATACCTGGAGACTTTGGGGGTGGATCCGGGAGAGGGCGGGGTTTGGGGAGGGACAAGGCCTCAGCATGGGACAAGGCCATAGAGTCCACCCTTCAAAGCAGCCATTTTCTCCAGGGGAGCTGACCTCTGTCAGCTGGAAATCAGTTATAAAAGTGGGAGATCTCCAGGCCCCACCTGGAAGCTGGCAATCCTATTGCTGAGGGAACAATGCAAATAGGTAGCGTGAAGAGTTGCATGATTTTAGGCTATCCCCTCAACAACAAAAATTAGCACACGGTTATTTTAGCCATCCCTGTTAATATAACACTTATGACCTGATAACTATGAGTACAGTCCAGGATTTTATATTAGTCCGTCTATTTTAAAAAATTACAAATCTGTGTACAATTCCTGGAAGAGGTGAAGTCTTCCAAGAGTAATTCAGTCCATGAAATTTAAATCCCTTCTTTTGAACACAGACTTACTCAGGTGCATGTTCATAAGCACTTCCAGAGCTAAATCCCAGTCTCTAACTTAAGAAGTTAGTGAAGAAGAGAGATAAAAGAGGTTGAAATAAACCTAAATTTATCAACCCAAGAGCATTTGCTTTGTCTCTCCACACCTCAGCATGGCTGCTGACAAAACACAACAAACACTGATTGAAGAACATTTCATGTCTGTGAGAAAAAGCAGATTCCTTGGCACAGCAGAGCAGCTGGAACCTCTTCAGGGTTTGGCAGGGGAAGGGTCTCTCCCCAGAAAGGAAAAGAGTGTTTTGTGGTCACTCATTGCAGGCTCCCATTTGCACTCATCAAAACAGTTAAATAGTTTATTACAAGCCTTTGTCAAACTAATCTGTGCCCAAAAAGCTGCCTGCAGAAAAACATACATACTTGGATTAATTTATGTCATTCTAGCAAGAAAAATGATATGAGGAATACAATATGAGAAACACTGTGGGATACAACTGGGGACTACAACATCCCAGTCAGTCCCAAAGCCCATTGGGTAACCTTCGGCTGGTCATTGGGTAGCCAAGGAGAGGCCAGCAACCTGTGTGGGGACTTAGCAGTTGGAGGGGCTCCTCACCAGTGACAGAATACCATTACTGGTGACACACATGTCATGCCCCACACACTCAGAAATGACATCAGTGTGTTGCTGGGGGAATGCTCTAGCTAATGCTTACATCTCTTTTGGGTGCACAGAGAGTGATGTCATCCTGTTAAGATGTTGATCACACACACACCCATTTTCTGCCATCCCCCCCCACCCCCGCCACCGCCAGCTGAGCAGCAGCAGGGAAGCAACCAGAAGGGAAATGGCAGCCCTGGTTAGTCACGTTTGCTTGCCCTAACTTCCCTCACAGAGCTGTTGCAAGGATAAAATAGAAGGGGGGACACCATGTACACATGCACCTGCACACACATGCACACATACACACACCCTGAGCACGTCAGAGTAAGGGTGGGATAAAAATTTGACAGGCCTATTTTGAGTGACATATACCCTGACAGCCAAACGATACATTGATACCACAGAAGCATGCAAAGTACACTGGAAGTATTTTTCTTGCTGCTAAAAGCATTGAATGCTTGCTAATTTTGTTTTCTTTTCAGTTTGTGAACAGTGAAAGATTGCATCTCTAAATGCCTAGATAGTTCAGTCAGAAACACTGCAGCAGAGCTCTGTAGGCATGTTCAAAAGCATGCTTGTCAGACCTCTTTGACTGCCACACTCCCACCCCCAGGTCCCATTGCCTGCCAGCACTCCAGGGGCTGGTGAGAGAGGGGGGAAATCACCTGTAAGATTTACTATAGAGTTTCCAGTGATTCCTAAAGAAATGTGTGATATCACTTCTGGGTTTTCCTTGAAAGTGATGTGATGCCATTGCACAGTGGCACCCCCCTTGTCCTCCCCCCAACTAATATTGAGCCCACCCTCCAAAGCAGCTATTTTTTTCAGGGGCACTGATCTCTATAGTCTGCAGAGCACTTGTAATTCCAGGAGAACACCAGGTCCCTACTGGAGATTGGCAACTCTACAATCGCAACATCTGAAACTCTCAAATGGAATTCTTGTCCTTGAAAGAAACAATATTTTTAAAGAGGCGCACATAAGCTTTTGTAATAGAAAAACTCTGGATTGTAATCCACTAAAGAACTATCAGCTTACAGACCTTCTGAAAACCTTTTCAAATAAAACATATTCCCTCAAGTTAGATAAAACCCTCTCATGTCCTCTTCATTCTCTGGGATATCTTTGCCACACCTGTGCTCCCCTGCCCTTTTCCATTCATTTTAAACTTTCAAGTTTAGGTTTCATGATGAAGATGGATGATGACTGGAAGGCCCTGGTCTCTGTGCCCCTGCTGTGGGCCTTCCATGGAATCTGCCTGGCCACTGTGGGGAACTGGATGCGTTAGAAGGTAGACCATAGATCTGATGCAACAAGGCCTTTCTTGTGATGAAGGCCATTATCATCATCACAAGCTCATCTAAATCTAAGTGGAAGGTCCATTCTACTCCAAAGCAGCATGATTAAGGAAAAGTCAACATTTAATATTTATTTAAAACATTTTTAAAGCTGCCCTTCCACCCAACTTAGGGTCCCCAACAAGGTGAACGATGAAAACATATATAGATATATACAAAACAATTAAAAATAGACAATTAAATAGGAGTTGCCAGGCAGGGTTTGAAAATTGGCAAGGGGAACTCAGTGGGCTGATGGAAGGGAAATCGCAGAAAATGCAGGAGATGTCAGCAGGGCTCTTTTTGTAGCAGGAACTCCTTTGCATATTAGGCAACACACCCCTAATGTAGCCAATCCTCCACGAGCTTACAGAGCTCTTCTTGCAGGGACTACTGTAAGCTCTTGGAGGATTGGCTACATTAGGGGTGTGTCACCTAATATGCAAAGGAGTTCCTGCTACGAAAAGAGCCCTGGATGTCAGCATCCCAATGTGGTAGCATCACTCCTTGTGCACCCAGAAGTGATGTCAGTGCATCATTGGGTGACAATCTGCCATTCGGCAACTGTATGGTTTAACAAGATGCTGGAGTGTTGTTCAAATGCCTGCACTTACCCAGCATCATGCTGATATCACTATCCAAGCACACAGGAAGTGACATCAGTGTGTTGGGATGCTGCTGATATTCCACCCACTTCCTGCCATTTCTCCCTATCAGCCAGCCAGCTAAGCAGCAGTTGGGAAGCACCCACTGGCAGCAGGTGTTTCCCCACCCTCAGTTTGGGAATGGCAAGCCTACAAATAAATGGGAAGAAAGATCAATGAAAATCAATGAGGGAATGTCAGACAAATCAAAAAAGTCTTCATCCCCTGCTGGAATACAAGGCTCGAACGCACAGTCGAATCTGGCTGCTGAAGGAATTTCATAGTTTTGGCACTATGACCAAGAAGTAGAGTTGCCAGTTCTGGTTTGTAAAATTTTGGAGATTTGGAGATGGAGCCAGGGAAGGGCAGATTCTGGGGGGGGAAAGGACCTCAGCAGGGTATAGACATATAGTGTAGGGTTGCCAGCTTTGAGTTGGAAAATACCTGGAAATTTTGGGGGTGGAGCCTAAGGAGGGCAGGGTTTGAGGAGTGGAGCGACTTCAATGCCATAGAATCCACCTCCCAAAGTGGCCATTTTCTCCAAGTGTACTGATTTCTGTTGCCTGGAGAACAGTTGCCATAGCAGGAGATCTCCAGCCATCACCTGGAGGTTGAAAACCCTAGCATCTACCCTTCCAAAGTAGCCATTTCCTTCGGGGGAACTGACCCTACAGGGTGGAGATGAGTTGAAATTCTGAGAGATCTCCAAGCCACTCCTGGAAGTTGGCAACCTGACCAAGAAGGCTCTTTCTCAATCTGCTGCTGGTCTAGCCAAATGGTGGAGGTACCCAAGGCCTCTGAATATGACCGTGCTGGTTGGGTAGGATCATGTGGGAGTAGACAGTTCTTACTTGTCAAGAGGACTCTAAGCAGCTCTTCAAAGGACTGATCAGATCTCCTAACAGAAAACTAAAAAACTGACCAGTCAAATAAATAATCTTCTTCCCAGAGTTTCTTCTCTAGTGTGTTTCTTTAGGGCAATGGAACAGCCATAAATATGCAACGTCTATTCTAAACAAAGACTAAGCACTATCTAGCGTCATAGGAGACTGAGCAACTGGTTGCAAAATCAGATTGTAAGGAACAGCTTCATTTTATAAACTAACAGAACAGAACAGCAGAACCATCAAATTAATTTCAGTTTTCCAATAATTTTTCATATTAAAGACTAGATCTCTCATACTGAAAGTCTGGATGCTGCACCTTTACCCTAAAAACACACAGCTAGTGGAAGACATGTAGACTGCACCCAATTGTTTCTAAACATTTTTTGCTCCCTGGAAAGCATCCCACCCCACATCAGAATTTACTAATCAGCACAGTGGAAACATACCTCCATGCTGGTTTTGTATTCCCCAATGGATCTCAAAGAAAAGTAATTTAAGGTTATGGTTTTTTACTTCTGCTTGCATGCTGAAACAACCCCAGTGGTCTTCAGAGGCCTTTGCGTATCCGTAGTTATGTGATAACTATGAGCTAGCTGTAGGCAGCAAGGTTCACTCAGTGTAACCAGGATAAAGATAGAAATAATTCTATCTTTATTCACAGGCATTTTTTTTAACTAGAGGATGCCCTTAAATTATCCAGTATACATATAGATTTGTATCTTCTGTGTATAAAATTTTCTCAGGCCACAGAATATTCTGATACCAGGTTTGGAGCTAGATTCCACAGAAGGTTTCCGTGTGGTCCTTGTCCAAGTGGCAGTGCTGGTATTTCTCCTTTCTACCTGTTTGTACTAAGTGAAAGCAATTGTATCCCCCACTGGTTTTTTTTCCCATATGCAAGTTGTAAGGCCACCAAAAGGCATTTCCTCACGTAGGGCTGCCAGCTCTAGGGAAGCACCTGGAGGTTTTGTGGGAGGAGCCCTTTTCTCCAAGGGAACTGCTCTCCATCATCTGAAGATCAACTGTAATATACCCGGACATCTCCAGACCCACCAGGAAGTCAGCAACCCTATTCTTCGGATCCAGTTTCAAAGCCATGTGAAGTCATGTGAACCATCTTGTATTTTCTACTGCTCCTTTATGCACACTATTTCATTAAAAACTATATCAAAGCTCTATGAGTTGTTGCAGCCATTGTGCTACCACTTCCATAAGCGGAATTGTAGTAAGTGCATTTTCCTTCCCACTCACACACTGCCTGGATCCAACCCTTTGGGAGGGAGGGAGGGATAAATTAAAAAACGGGCAAGTAGATAAATAGGTACCACTTTGGTGGGAAGGTAACAGCGTTCTGTGTGCCTTGGCGTTTAGTTATGCCAGCCACATGACCACAGAAACAGTGCTGGCTCTTCAGCTTGGAAACGGAGATGAGCACCACAATCCTAGAGTCAGATTCAACTGGCTTTCGAGCAAGGGAACCTTTACCTTTATATGGCTTTTTGCAGCCATTATCAAAAAAAACTGATGGGGAGGGGGACACAAAAACTGAAACCACATAAAACATTGCAATTTTGATTAGGGTTGCCAACCTCCAGGTGGTACCTGGCGATCTCCCACTATTCCAGTTGATCACTGGATGACAAAGATCCATTCCGCGGGAGAAAATGGCTGCTTTGGAGGGTGTACTGTATGGCATTGTACTCTTGTGATGTCCCTCCCCTCCTCAGACCCCATCCTCCCCAGGCTCCACTGCCGAAATCTCCAGGTATTTCCCAATCTAGAGCTGGCAACCCCTAATTCCGATGCTCCACTGAGACCTCTGAACTGTATATAAAGGAGGAAACAGAGGCACCCTTCCAGATTTCATGGCAGGGAGAGAAAGAGTTTTTCAAGGGTTATTACTCTCAAACATATCTTTATCAAAAAGCACATAATGAGTTTCCAAGTCTTTTTTTGTTAAACTAAAACTGGAAGGAGAGAGGAAGAGGAGAATTCAGAGTAGATTCTAAACATTGATATTACTGCAATATAATTGTTTGCATTTCAGTTACCGCTTTTCACTTTTTACACCCTCTGCTAAAGGATACAACTAAATATTACAAGATTTAAGGCAGATTGCATTAGTAAGACAGTTTTGTTCACAATTCAAACATAAGGCCTGCCCTACAACCACTAATGTACAGAAGTTTTGCCTGGCTGGGTAACTATATAAAAAAAAGGAGTGTATGTCAGAGAGAATTTTATACCAGAAAAAAGCATTACCAGTCACACTGTTATCCTACCCTTCTTCCAAGGAACTCAGAAAGGCATACGGTGGAAGTCCTGAGCCACTGCCTAACTGTTGTGATTAAATGGCGAAGGAGGAACAGGTTGAAAGTGACCCTGAAAAGACAGAGGTAATACTGTTTGGGGAAACTGAGCTCTTGAAGGACATTGGGCTTCCCACTTGTGATGAGGTCCAATTGATAACTGACTAATTCAGTTAAAAACTTATGGGGTTATTCTGGACCCAGCCTTATTACTGGAGAAGAAAGTTAATGCAGCTGCAAAAAAATTGCTTTCTTCTTTGTTTAGCCAGAAAGATGGCTCCCTACTTTGACTTGTCTGATCTGGTGATGCAGATCCATGCCATGGTAACCTCAAGGCTAGACTATTCTAACGTACTCTACATAGATCTGCTCTTAAAGCCAACTTGGAAACTCCAGCTGGTACAGATTGTCACTGCACACTTGCTATGGGGAGCCAGGTAGAGCATGCACATCACACCCATTCTGCAATCACTCCATTGGTTACTGATTAGAAGAAGAGAAGAGATTGGATTTATATCCCACCCTTCACTAACCAAAGGAGTCTCAGAGAGGCTTACAAACTCCTTTCCCTTCCCATTCCCACAACAGACACCCTGTGAAATAGGTGGGGCTGAGAGAGCTCTGACAGAAACTGCTCTTTTTCAAAAACAGCTGTGCCAGAACTATGGCTTGCCCAAGGTCATCCAGCAGCTGCAAGTGGAGGAGTGGGGAATCATACCTGGTTCTCCCAGATTAGAGTCCGCACACTTAACCACTACACCAAACTGGCTCTCAGTTACCAAGTTCAATTCAATTCATAGCTTTAGATGCAAATACCTCCTACAGGACCACCTCTCCTATCATGCTCCGCCACATGAGCTTTGCTCATCTTTGAAAAAATTCTTTGTGTGCTACCCTGCCAATGGCAATGGCCCACACATTCTCTGCTGTGATGCCCACCATGTGGAATGGCTTGCCTGAGAAGATCAGGAAGGCCCCCAGACTTCTATCATTTCACAGAATGTGCAAAACAGAATGTTCAGGGAGGGGATTTTTTTAAAAGGGATTAGAACTGGAGTGGGATGGAACAGATCAGGAGGTTGCTTTCATAAGGGAATAGGGTCGTAGTCTATTGTAGTCTAGAGTTTTACGGACAGTGGAAGACAGGAGGGCCTGGCGTAATCTGGTCCATGGGGTCGCGAAGAGTCGGACTCAACTGTGCGACTGAACAACAACTATTGCAATGTTTATTACATGTGTCATCTCACCTTTACTGCATTGTAATACACTTTGTAATATACTTTCTGGGTTATGTCTTTTTGCTAGCATTGTTTGCTAGCCAGGCTCCTTGCTAGCATTGTTTTCTAACTCTAATACTATTGCAATGTTTATTGGAGTTCCTATGCAGTCTGACTGAATTGTTTTCTGTATTTTAATGCACCTTGAGTCTCAGTGAGAAAGGTGGGCAATAAACAAAGCAAAACTAAATGAATTGGTTAAATACAATTGTGATTTGTGCTGCCATTTTCCCACCAAGAGCTGGGAATCCCATGCCCTGGCTCTTATTTCCTGCCACCATTCCTGTGGCTGGAGGAAGAAAAATAATCTTTAAAATTTTCCATTGGACAACGGTGCGACATCATTTCCATAGAAAACCCAGAAGTGACACCAGTCTACTCTAGGAAACTACCACAAACTATGGTTTTAGCCTAGAGTTTCTGGCAATTCTTGGAGAGATGTTGGGGCAACAGAAACTTTACCTCATATTTTCTTTGATTATGTATTAGTCGTCCCTTTGAGAGATCTGTAGATAGAGTCAGTGATAGTTTCCAGTGTCTTCCCTGCTAGCTGATACTGATCCTGTTATTACTTTGGCTGGGATAAATTTCTGGCAGTAGGGGCTTCTATGTGAAATAGAGAGGTACTTGTCAGAGTTGTTCTCTCCAAGCCTGCGGAGTCAGCAGATAGTACACTGGTTTCCTATAGAGTATGATGCCCAATCACACACCCTCATGTCCCACCGGTTGCCCATATTCTGATGCATCCTTAACTTTAATCAAGATATATTTCTTTAAAATGCCATTAGTGCTATAATTGCAGATGAAAGAAGTTGATAGGTTTTTGTTTGTTTTCTCATGACATGACCTGTTGACCAGTTAGGATAGAATAAGCATTTTTCAATGTTTCCAGGTCAAGGGTTTTTTAACTTTTAAATTACAAGAGGGAGCAATTTGAAGGGGTTAAGGAAGACAAATAAGTGTCCTCTAATGTATACTATATCTTATTGGATTAGGGTTGCCAGCCCCCCAGCCACTGGCAGAGGTGGGGATACAGTTGCCAGCTGCAGGTTGGAAGACTCCTAGAGATTTGGGGGTGGAGCTCAGGGAGAACAGGGACCTCAGTGGATGCAGTGCCATAGAGGCTACTCTCCCAAAAAATGCATTTTCTCCAGAAAAACCTGATTTCTGCATCTGGAGATGAGCTGTAATTCTGGGGGATCCCCAGGTCCCATCTGAAGGCTGTCTTCCCTATATTGGATAAAGAACACCAAGGCCTTAAAAGCTTTATTTTAAGATAGATTAAAGCATTAGGATATGCAGTCAATGATCATATATGACCATATGCAATTTAGCATGGTATGTCCTTTTTGATTAGTATGGTGTTCAGAAATAGCAATTAAAACACATCAGTGTTATTTATTGCCTTGGCTTTTGGCAAAGATGCATCAAAATCAATATGGTGAACATTTGTTTTATAAGGCAGGGGGAAAAATTATCTGTACATGGAGGATGCTCAAGAATTTTGGGAGATGGTTGCTTTGACATTATCAACAGAAGTCGGTAGGATAATTCCTTGGTGTCCTGAAATCTTTCTTCTTAACTATGTACTTATATTTCCACTGGGCAAACAAATAATTGCTTTATAGATAACAGCAACTAGACTTGTTTTTGCAAGAGACTGGAAGCAGGCAATTTGTATATTTTCTGTATCATTTTATCATTGGAGGACAACCAAATCTTGTCCAACTCATTATTCTGATCTTCAAATCCCCTTAACATGTCCTTGTGGTGTCTATCTCATAGCATTATCCGTTCCCACCAGGTTAAATTATTTTCCCGCTGTAACTTTTCTTCCTCTTTCAACTTATTTCCCCTGCATAACAGGGACTGATAGCTTGCCTTTTTACTCTCTGTTATCAGGGTTGGACTAATAAATGCTTCGAGAGGGGACACCCATCTTGGGAGACTGGCTCTAGGATTTGAAGGTCAACTGCCCCTGAACATGGAGATTCCCCTCAATCACCATGGTTAGAAGCCACTGACAGAACTATACTCCATGAATCTAATTCACTTTTAAAGCTGTCTATTCCTGTGGCCATCACTATATCCTCAGGCAGAAAATTCCACATTTTAAACAATCTCTGTATAAAGAAGTATTTCCTTCTGTCCGTCCTCAATCTATTACCCACCAGCTTCATTGGATGCCCTCGAGTTCTAGTATTTGGGAGAGGAAGAAAAAAATTCTCTTTGTCAACTCTCTCTACCCTATGCATAATTTTATAAACCTCTATCATGCCCCCTCCTTAGTCATCTCTTTTCTAAACTGAAAAGTCCCAGACTCTTCAGCCTTTCCTCATAGGGAAGGTGCTCCAACTGCCTCATCGTCTTGGTTGCCCCCCTCTGTACTTTCTCCAGCTCTGTGATGTCCTTTTTGAGATATGGTGACCAGAACTATACACAGTATTCCAAATAAGCCACACCATAGATCTGTACAGGGGCATTATAATATTGGCCATTTTATGTTCAATCCCTTTCCTACTAATCCCCAACACAGAATTTGCCTTTTTCACTGATGCAGCCAAATCCAAATATGAACAGGCTTTAGCAGATGTGCTGACCTGTTGTTTAAATGGGGCAAAATAGCAGGACCCAAATGTGATTGTGGTGCACCCTACCAAACTATTTTTCATCTGTCACGGGAATGTGAGCATCATGTTTTCCAGTGAGATGTGACAGAGCTCTCTGAACTTTCCCCGGCTGCAATTGAGTGGATTGAAAATTTAGATAGTAGTATTTCGTGGGATTGTTCAATCTGTTTGTATACCCATTGTACCTTGGTTACATATTTTATATTATTATATGCTTCCTGTGTGCAATCCTCCTATACAATAAATAAATAAACTGATGCAACACATTAGGTTGACACTTTTCTTGAGTTATCCACTATGACCCCAAGATCTTTTCCCCTCTCAATCTCAGCAAGTTCAGACCCCCATTAGCCTGTATGTGAAGCTGGGATTTTTTGACCCCATGTGTATCACAGGCATGACATGAAGCAGGTTCTCAGCTAGAAAAGTTCATGAAAATTAAAACAAACACATACAAACAGAGAGATGGATGTGTGGGGATGGACCTACATTACAGAGGGTTCCCCTCATTCATTCATTAGCCACCTCACCCCCAGCTCTACAGCAATAAGTTAAACTTGTCTCCCAAGATGTGCAAGTCAGAACAGAAAAATACAAACACTGGGTATCTTATTCAACACCTTCTTCCCATGCTATGTATCACTTTTAAAAAACAAACTTCTTTGATCCACTATAGTTGAGCACAAAAGGCTAGCAATTTAAGGATTGAGATTCTGAGTACAGCTCATCCGTTTCTGAAGTATCCTTCTCTCCATACGATGTGGGATGGCTCTCCTAATTCTTCTGCCATGCACCACGGAGAGTGCCAGTATACAGCAAGTGCCATGGGGCTTCTCCTAGACCAAAATCCCAATGGAAGATGTCTTGTGTTTCAGAGCTAACTTGTTTTCCCCTGCAAATGAATATATGTATTTATGTATGTATTTATTTATTTTATTAGATTTATATACCACCCTCCCCCAATGGGCTCAGCAATTAAATAATACAATTAAAATAGTATTAAAATAACAATTTACACATGCAGTCTACCCTTGCAACCTGACATTCTGAGAGGGGCAATTGGCCCAGTTTAGGAGTGGCTGACTACACCTGAATTCAGGGTTCCTAAGGGTTGTGCAACAACAATGGAAAAGATCAAATCATGCCACAACTTGAAGCAGGAAGCCATACGTCCTCAGCTAGTTAAGGAGATATTTTTTAAATGCTGCAGTTTGTTCACTGAGCTGCACCCACGCTAATCATGGCCTATTCAAACACAAAGGTAACAGTGCGGCACATGTTTTAAATTTTGCATAAGAGACCACCAACGAAATATTTATTGTTTTGTGGAGGAGACAAAAATTGAGTTTGACTGCTTGTGGGCACTGAAGTCCTTGAGTAGTTTCTGACAATGGGGAGGGGAAAGAATGAAAACATATCTCTTGCCCTACCCTTAGGGCTCAAGATACATAGCAATGCTATACAATATGAAGAAACATAGTTTCCTGTATTAGAAACACATCGTTAAGAATAGGATAGGGAGAACAATGAGATAAACACACCTAATTCTGTGGTTTGCTCTTGCCTATGATCACAAACATAATTCCAGTTTTTCTCACCACTCATTCCCCAGTTTTGTATTCCCCTTTCCTTTCACAAGAGGATATTCCATCCCAGCCTTATTAGTTCTCCAAGGCAAAATAGAATTCTTGGCTCCTTTATGAGCCCACTGCTCATTTAGTCCACAACATACTTATTGCTTACATCAGTGTTTTCCAAATACTTTCCAGGGAAGACCAGAAAGGATCCAGAGGATAGTTTTCCAGCCACTGCTGTGCTTCCTCTGTAACACATTCAGCCACAAGTGAGTGTTGCTGGTGTGTTCCAGAGCAGTGGTCTTCCACCTCCACCCCCTCAGCGTGCTATGAAGGCCCTCCCATTAGGTTGTGAGGCTCTATAGAGCTGTCATTTTCTTGCCGTTCTGCAAGGACCCACTGATAGTGCACATGTATAGAGAGCAAGGGTATCATTCCTCCTGCCCCCCTTTTGCATGCCTGCTGAGAACAGGTGGGTAGAAAAGCAAGGTCACTCAACATGGTAACAGAAAGGGAAGCTATCAAACATGATGTGAGTCACCAAGATGCTAACACCACTGCACCAATGGTGGCTTTTTAATTTATTTTTCTCTTGCCAGCCAATGGAGTGATGGGGAGCAGCAGGGCTTGCAGGTAGGACATCTCTCGCCATAGTGGGAGGCCTGGCAATCTTAAAAGTACCAGAGTTGGAATATAAGTTGTTAAAATGCGTATAGAACCGGCTAGAAGAAAACGCTAAGCTCCTCTGATATAGATTTGGACTCACTTTGGAACAGTAACAGAAAATGAACTACTGAATGAGAACATTATCCAGCTGACCTACATAATTTGGAAGGCCTGGAAAAACCAAACAGTAAAACTAGCAAGAGGGAAAGTACTATGTGAAGTATAATTAAAAACCAGCAACAATTTTACAAAGGCTATTGCTTGTTTTAAATAACATCACAAACTGAAAATACTGGGCTTCAAAGAACTCTACACCAAAAACCAGTGGGGGCAGGAGGGGAAATCAGTCTTTCTTTCAGTAAGAGCTTTCTAAACTTCATTTTTACAAATAGCTTTGTTTTTTTAAAAAAAAACTGAAAATTTAAGGGCATATTAGGAAGTTAAAAACAATATATTCCAATGCTGTAACACGCACTCTAAGAAATGCATATAACTTGTTGAGTCCTATCTCTAAAATATGCTATCTCTACCTCTAAAATATGCTCTAAAATTTATTCCCCCCCACCCCGCCTGTCCACCCACATAGCACTGCACTATGTCTCTATTCTGCCTGTGTTAGAGTTCAACAAATAAAATCCCCATGGAAAAGATGATGCTTTATGGCAGGGGCATAGCTGAAACAGGGATGCTGGCAAGAGCTTTAACTCATACCTAACAATATGCAAATGACACCATTCCTAAGGAAGGAGTTTTTTATTATGATAACTTTGAGGCTTGCCAGAAGGGAGTCGCCAGACAGCATATCCATCCATTCACAATTTTGTTTCATTTATTTATAGGTCACTTGTCTCACTGAGACACACAGCAGATTACAAAATGTCAATCAGTGAATCCATATTGAAGAGGCATCTAATAAGCACAGTGTAGGTCAATAACAACCAGTAGGAGGAGACATCAAATGAGCAATGTACAGGGACTATTGAAATCTGAATGAGAATAGCATATCAGTCACAATATAGCATATAAATATAATGAAGAAAAATAGTATTACATCAATAGAAAACAATGAAACAACACAATAATATGTACAACAAACTGCTAATATAGCTTGTACATAGTGGTACAATCCACAGTCCCTTTCCCTTTTTAAAGTTCCTTCCTGAACTATTCTGTTATAGTTTAGTCCTATTATTTATATGGAAAAGCTCTCCTGAACAATTCTGAGCCATTTTACCCCTTGCTTTCTGCTCCCCAAGAAAAGTGATGGGGAACAGAAAGCAGGGGTGTAAATGGCTCTGATGTGATGTAGAATAGCTCTAGGAATTAGTGGAAATTCTATGGAAGTGATGTAGTGATGCAGCTGATATAACTTTTTTCTCTCACTGCCACTCTGAGTGGCCACAGGCAGTGCAGGGTGTCAGTGGGCAAGCTCCCACCACAGCAGGAGGCCTGGCAACCCTAAGGCAAAATCTTCTGTTTTCACTAAGGCATTTTGACATGGCAATGCTATTGGTGGAGTAAGAATCTAATCCTTTCTATCTTGCAATATCAACAGATTCTTGGTTCTTGGTTCTATAAGCAGTTTACAATTTTAAAAACGTGAAAACTCAAACACCAGTTGAGTAGAGGAGTGCATTGAGGAGTGCATTCAGCAACCAGGATGCCTTCACCACAAAAACCCTCTCAGCTATCAATCTCACATCACAAAGTGGAGTGATACAAACTAGGGTGTTTAGAAAGGATCTCTGCTTACAGATATTCTCAAATGGGAGCAATGGTCCTGTAGCTACCCTGAGCCCATCGGGCTTAGGCCTTTAAAAGGTGATGACCAGGACTCTGAACTGGGCTCAGCAGCAGATTAGCAGTTTTTGACTTGGAAAGATATGATCCCAAAAACTAGCACCAGTTGACAATCTCATTACCTCATTTTGTGCAATAACGGAACCTTCCAAATTATTTTTGAGCTACCTTGAACTACCCAGCCAATGCTGGCTTCTAGACATGGGCAAACTGAAGTCTTGCATGTATCACCAAAAGGCCTAGGGATTGATCTCCCTGAAAACTTCTCCCTTAATTATGCAGCCTCCTCCCACACTTCAGTACACCTTTGCCACTCCCATAAAGCTTAATAGGTCCCTTACACTTGACAGTAGAGAAGAAAAGTGTTATCCAAAAGGTACCCCCTTATGAAGATCCACTTGGTCTTTGACAGGTGCTTTTCATTATCAACTGTCAAATGCATAATGCTTCGCTTGAAATCAGACGGTGAGACAATCCAGTCCCATTTCTAAACTCATCTGTTGCTTGTTATATCCAAAAGCCTCTCATCAGCTGTCCTTCAGTTTTTCTTGTTTAGGTCTGTGGTTCATGAACAGGAAAAACGCGTGCATGTGTTTACAGTGCACGTCAAAGCAAAACATTCCCCTTACAACAGAGATCAAGAAACTTGTTAGGAAGATTAAGCACGGAGGAAAGTTTTCTTTCCACACACTTCAATTCTGTGGGCACCTAACTATGCTGTTCTCAGTAGAGCAGGGAGAGGGAAGGAAGTATACAGAAACTTTTCCCCTTTTTCTCAAGTATAAACAATCAGAACGAGTTTGTAAAGTTGTTGTTTTACGCAAGTAAATCAATATTCATGCAGCAGTGTATATGGGTAGGCTCATTTTGGAATAGCTTGTGTGTGTTCTGTCAGGCCACATATGTTTTGCTTTTGTTAACATTATATGTAAACTGCGGCTTACACAAAAGCTTAAAGTTCATTTCATGGAACATATAGCACTCCCGCAGGATTCTAGAAAACGTTGATACATGCTATTGTGACAGCAAATACAATTTTAGACACAGTCCATTCGTGACATTATAAAAGCTTTGGGGGAGAAGGGGGTAGCCAGCCCCCTACAAAGTGAGCACCACAATACATCCAGTGATTTGTACAAGCACATTCACATGAAAGTACCACACTTGTGTTTTGTACTACTGAACAGTCTGGAAGTGATATTTTAATATAATACTTAGGGCACTGTGTCTATTCATTTCAAATAAGACTGTTAAAGCCTTGCTGAAGTTAACACAAGGATATAGTCAGGGCTCATTTCCTGCAGGAGCACACAGGAGTGAAGCTCTGGCAGTAAGGAGCCCAAGGGGGCGGGCACATGGAACAAGCCCTGTTCCCAGCAGCCCCCCCACACCTTTCCCGGCCCGCTGGCCAACCCAGCAGAACACTGCCATGAGCTGGTCCTTGAGCTACTCCGCCACTGCGTGGGCCATGGCACCCAGCCTGCCCAAGCTCTGCCTGTCCTCATGCTGGCCCCGGCGCGGCGCCTCTGCAAGGAGGGCCCAGGCGACTCCTGCAAAGCCTGCGAGGAGCTCCGCCCTGGCCTCCTGTGCCTACTCAGCCTCCTCCTGAGCCTCTGCCCCGCCACTACCCTGGCCCCCTACCTGCTTGAGGCCATGCGCGTCCTCTGCACTGCCCTCCTCAACCCACGAACAGCCACACACTTTCCTGCGCTTGCTGGCCACCCAAAAGAGTCCAGTGGCACCTTTAAGACCAAGGTTTATTCAGGTACAAGCTCTCCCTCCTCTGTGAGGCCAGATCTGTGTGCTCCCCCCCCCATAGCTAGCAATCCAAAACAGTCCAGTGGAGCCTGAGTGGTGGGTGTTGCCTTCAGACACACTTCCAGTGATGTCAGGGGGTGTGGCATATGCAAATAAGTTATGCTAATGAGTTATGCTAATGAGCTCCTGCACCTCTTTTTCTACGAAATGACTCCTGGATACAGTACATGGTTGCCACGACCCAGTTAGCAAGCCCACCTCTCCCCAGCTGTCTCAGTTGCCAACTCATAGTCAGATTACAAGAACAGGATCCCACTTCCCACTGATCATTGAAACTAACAAAACAGCTACATTCTGAATAATAATTTGGATTGGAGACGTGATGATGGGGGGGGGGGCTTCTTGCCCTGGCCATTTATTTTTGCTCTAGTGGAAATGGGGAAGAAAAGGTTCCAAGTCCCTACTGGGGACAAGAGTGGCTGGTGTGTGTGTGTGGGGGGGGGTGTCTTGATTTCTACTGGGAAAATGGCTCAGGGAGAAAGAATTAACTACTAAGTGTGACCTGAACCAAATCTTCTCTCTCCCAACCCATGACTGCTGTTTAAGGTTAAAAGAATAATAATCAGCAGATCCAGTCTCACACAGAATGTGTGGTTTGAGCTGAATTTATAGACAAGCTAAATACGGGCCTCATGTTATGAAATGTCTCTAATTTTAAAATATAACTCAATTTCATATTTGGTTTTTATATATTTGGTTTTAAAACATATTTCACATATTTGGTTTTAAAACACACATTTTGGGGTAATGCTATGAGGCTCAGCATGTCTTAATCCAGCCTGGTGTGGTTTGACCCTCAGATAGTGAATTCTACCCTTCTAAAATGAAACAAGTTGCTTCTCTTGCACAGCCTAAAAGAAATAGTCTAGTGATAACATCAAACAGGGCACTTTTGCTCACTGATGATAGGCTTAAGCCCAATTCTGGTCCCCCAGCCCCGATACACGCAAGGTTAGTACATCAGACATCTGTGGCCTGGGCATGTGTTGTGCTGCCACACTAACTCAAGCCTGTATTCATGGTACCAAAGCTTTGGACTAACAGTATCAATCTAGAAAGCATAAATGCCAGGATTCCGATACATAACCCATCCCCAAATGGGACTTGATTCCAATGCCCCTGCCTAGCAAGCCTCTCCTGTGCTCTATTCCCTGAAGCCCATCCGCAAAACACGATGTTGTCTCCTCTGATTTCAGCTAATACAAGAAAAGACAACCACGGTTGCCAACCTATACAGAGCAGAATAAAATGGAGATGATTTACTGTCATCTGTTTGTTAGCCCCGACGCCATTATGGGGCTTTGCTATGGACTGCTTGCTGTTCCCACATGGTCTGTGTACTTGCTAGACTGTAAAATGGATGCCAAAGGAGAAGCCCATAGAAAAGGGAAAAAGCTGTCTTTTTACTCTGAGGGACTCCATTGCATACCTGCCGCATGTCACATACACGGATTAAGGGCCATACAGCAGACAAAGGACTTTTCCTCTGCCAGTCGTTTGCATGAAGGGATTAAGTGCCTTCCCCACCCAAGCCATACATTTGAACAATAGGAGAGCCATCAGCTACCTGGAGAAACCATCTGCCTGCCAGCCAGCTTCCTCTGTCCAGCCCCCAGGTATTCAACGGACAGTGTAGCCAATAAGATTTGAAATTGACACTGACACAGCCGGCTGGGAGGGTCAGTAGGTGTACACCGCCTGGCCTTCCACGCCCAGCACCCAAGACGCTATAATAACGCGATCTCTGGGTTAGCTCTAGTTCGTTCGTCGCTTGCTGCGCCCCTTGCCCTGCTGCTGCTGAAACCACGACCTCTGTCTGTCTGCTTTTACCCTCTTAAGCCCCCATCCTGTACCCGAACCCTTGCCTCGCTTCGTTCCAGTCTGCAGCTGGAACTATATACGTGCGTTGTTAGCTGGTCTAGACCACGTGTCCCTTCTTCCATCCTTCCTACCCTACCTAACCCCACTCGCTGGAAGATTTAGGAGCCGCGCCTTGGAGGTAAATATCGCCCTCTTCAAACCAACGATAACCTGCTCATGCAACTGTGCTTTATCTATCTTTGATTCTTAGACCTTGAGATGAATGTGTGTATGATTTGCTACTGTTGAGTGAATTGTGTATTTAAGTAAACTGAAATATTATTCTGAGTCCTGTCTCTCGCCTCTTCACTGGGAAGGTCCCGCGGCAGCCCATTCCTCGTAGACATAGACCAAAAGATCCCAAAATTAATTATACCTGTGGCGAAGTGCTTCACCCCTAGAGAGCATTTCGCCCAACATGTTCTATTTGCAACCTATAACTACGGGTCATGGTAGCTTCCCTACTCTGAGTCTGAAAGAACTGGCTACTATGTACCCTTACAGCAGTAACTGGGTGTTTCAGATATAGGGTTGCTAGCTGAAGGCTGGAAAGCAGCACAGGGGAGGAGAAGGGGGGAAATGGCACTGTGCCAGCTGTACAATGTCAGCAAGTACCCAGAAATTGTGTCACATTGCTGGTGTGATGTAAAGACAATGCTCTAGAATTTGGGCAAAATTCTGTGGTAAAATGACAGTGTTCTGCCTGGATCTTAAGAGTGTGGCATCACTGTCATGTCAGCAACACAATGCCACTTCTGAGTATTTGCCAGAAGAGATGCTGCGCCAGTGGTGCTGCACCATTTTAAGAAACATTGCATCAGTAGGCAATGAAAAAGGAAGTCTCCTGATCTCAGAGACATCTGCATCTGAGGAGAAGTGTTTGCCCACTCCAGAAGCACCAATTTCGGGAGGGGGTTTGAAAGACCTGAATCAGATTGCGGTGACAAGAGAGGAAGTCCTCCGACTGATGGACAATTTAAAAACTAATAAATCACCAGGCCCGGATGGCATTCATCCGAGAGTTCTGAAAAAACTCAAATGTGAACTTGTGGATCTCCTGACAAAAATATGTAGTCTTTCTTTAAAATCTGCCTACATTCCTGAGGACTGGAAGGTAGCTAATGTCACTCCCATCTTTAAACAGGGCTCCAGGGGAGATCCGGGAAATTACAGGCCAGTCAGTCTGACATCGATACCGGGTAAGTTGGTGGAAACTGTTATTAAGGAAAGAATTAGTAGGCACATTGATGAACAAAAACTATTGAGGCAGACTCAGCATGGGTTCTGTAAGGGAAGATCTTGTCTCACTAACCTGTTAGTGTTTTTTGAGGGAGTGAACAAACATGTGGACAAGGGGGACCCAATAGATATTATTTACCTTGACTTCCGGAAAGCTTTTGATACAGTTCCTCATCAAAGGCTCCTAAGTAAGCTCAATAGTCATGGGATAAAAGGACAAGTCCTCTTGTGGATCAAAAACTGGCTTATAAATAGAAAACAGAGAGTGAGTATAAATGGGAAACTTTCTCAGTGGAGGGTGGTAAGCAGTGGGGTACCACAGAGATCAGTACTCGGTCCGATGCTTTTTAACTTGTTTATTAATGATTTGGAATTGGGAGTAAGCAGTGAAGTGGCTAAATTTGCAGATGACACGAAGTTGTTCAGGGTGGTGAAAACCAGGGAGGAGTGTGAGGCACTCCAAAGGGATCTGTTGAGGATGGGTGAGTGGGCGTCAATGTGGCAAATGGGGTTCAATGTGGCCAAGTGCAAAGTGATGCACATTAGAGCCAAAAATCCTAAATATAAATACACGTTGATGCGGTCCGAACTGGCAGAGACGGACCAAGAGAGAGATCTTGCAGTCGTAGTGGATAACTCGATGAAAATGTCTAGACAGTGTGTAGCTGCAATAAAGAAGGCCAACGCTATGCTGGGGATTATTAGGAAGGAAATTGAAAACAAATCAGTCAGTATCATCATGCCCCTGTATAAATCATTGGTGCGACCTCATTTGGAATACTGTGTACAGTTCTGGTCACCACATCTCAAAAAGGATATTATAGCATTGGAAAAAGTGCAGAGAAGGGCAACTAGAATTATAAAAGGGTTGGAACACCTTCCCTATGAAGAAAGGTTAAAACGCTTGGGGCTCTTTAGCTTGGAGAAACGACGGCTGAGGGGTGACATGATCGAGGTTTATAAGATTATGAATGGGATTGAACAGGTTGAGAAAGAAGTACTTTTCTCCCTTTCTCACAATACAAGAACTCGTGGGCACTTCATGAAATTGCTGAGCAGTTGGGTTAGAACAGATAAAAGGAAATACTTCTTCACCCAGAGAGTAATTAACATATGGAATTCACTGCCACAGGAGGTGGTGGCAGCTGCAAGCATGGACAGTTTCAAGAGGGAATTATATAAACATATGGAGCAGAAGTCCATCAGCGGCTATTAGCCACAAGGTATAGATGGGAACTCTCAGTCTGGGGCAGGTGATGCACTCTATTCTTGGTGCTGGAGGAGGCAGCAGTGGGAGGGCTTCTGGTGCCCTGGCCCCACTGCTGGACCTCCTGATGGCTCCTGGTATATTTTGGCCGCTGTGTGACAGAGTGTTGGACTAGATGGGCCATTGGCCTGATTCAACATTGGCTTCTGTTATGTTCTTATGTTCTTATGCACAAGACATGTAATAATTACTGCTTCCTCTTTGTGCATGAGAAAAAATCTCAGGAGAATAAGGTGTGCAAAAGAATGCTTTTCTGAATGGTCCAAAGCATGAAAAACTGAGAACTCTTTGGGATTATAGACAATGTTCTAGTGGGGAAGGGGGAGAGGAGGAACAAAAGTTTTAGTTGGCAGATGATAACACTAAAAAAATGACCTTAAATCAAAACCTCATGCAAACTGTAAAGCTGCCCTGGGTGGGATGTATAATCTTGTATATTATCATAAATGGCTTTACAGTGTAGCCCAAAATGCACAAGAGGTTCAGATGAGCCCACAGAGAAATATCTGACAGATGCATGCAGTGTTTGTTTTGCTATAATTTACAGCAATACACAATTTAATCGGAAGAAACTAAGACTTTTTCAGCATTTCTCTGACTCTGCTACTGGATTATTAGCAAGTGAGTAGATCAAGAAAACAAGGCTTGTACTCTGTGTAAAAAATTCCAGAGAGACAACCATATTAATCCTTGCAGTGAAACCCTAAATGCCTTGCAGTGCCTTAAAGACTGTCAGATTTATTGTTGCATATTTTTCTAACCCAGGAAAGTTTATGCCATGATAAATTTGCTAAAGTTTATTTAATGTGTTTTAGGGCAGTTGGGAGAACATGATTTGGCTAAGCTGACTGGTTGCAAATTGTCAGATGCAACTGGTTGATATTACCTCACTGGGAGCCAAAAGATTTTATATCCCCAATACCCACCGGGTGAGGCTTAAGACCAATGAACTAGTATTGCCAATTCCAACATGCAAAATTCCTGAAGATTTGGGGGGGGGGGTGCCTGGGGTTGGTGACAGCTCAATTGGGATAGTTCTCCTAGACCAGGGGTGTCAAACTCATTTGTTACAAGGGCCGGATCTGTCATAAATGGAACTTTGTCGGGCCAGGCCATGCATGTCATAAAATATCATGCCAGGTAGCAGAGATACAAACACAATTAAAGATATAATTTTTTAACTTAAAATACAAATATGCTCAAAACTCTTCCAATAATTTGTTTATTTAACAGTCTTTAATAACTGACACTTCCCAACTCCCCCCTTAAGAGATACCTGCCTAAAATGAAAAGGTGGGGAAATAGTGGGATTTGGCAATGCAAATAAAACATCAAGAAAAAGCACAAGGATCACAAAAGAAACTAAATATATATATAAACTAAAAATATAAAATGCTCTGAGCCTAGGAACATAAAATGGTGGGGCATTGCAAGCTTCCCCCCTTCCCCCCAGGTCTACTCAGGGTGGCAGTGGCTCTCCAGTGTAATGTCCCCCTTTGGCTGTGGGTTCCCAACTTAGAGTACTCACTCAGGCACCTGTTCTCAGATCCATTCAGCAGAGACAAGCTGGCTCAAAACATCAACCCTGTATTTGCAAGGAGACAACTCCAGCAAGCAACAGCTTCAACTATACAAACACTGAAAAGTGAAACTACTTGAACTCCACTCCACTGAAATACACTGCATCACAGACAAAGCTGCAAAGAAAATATGGAATGGATTTCCCATTAAGGTCTCTGGGCCCAGGTAGATTATTCTGGTACTGGAATGACACCCACCAGAGTGAAATGACAGTCCCTGGGAGTAGCAGAAGCATTCTGGGATTGGAATGAGGGCCCCCAGAGTGGAATCCCATTCCCTGAATGCTGTTGCTACTCTCAGGGGCTGTCATTCCACCCTAAATCCTGTCATTCCAGTCCCAGAACACAGATTCTATTGCTAGGGACCGTCATTCTACTCTGAGGGCTGTCATTCCAGTCCCAGAGCACTGTTTGTACTGCTGGAAACAGTCCCAGAGTAGCCTATCTGGGTGCAGAGACCTTAATGGAAAAATCCGTTCCATATTTTCTTTGGAACTTTGCAAGCCCAGAAGAGCTTCCTGTCCAAGCAGGCAAAGACAAGATGGAGGGAGCTGGGAACTTCTGCAGCTTCAAGCTTCAATGGATGAGGGAAGGAGGGGGAGGAGGGGGGAAGAAAAGAGCTGTGGGCTGAATTAAAGCCATGGGTGAGCTGCTTCTGGCCCACAGACTTTTCTCAGAGAATTCCTAGTGCCACTATAAGTTGGCAAACCTGTTTGAACCAGATGTGTAGGAGCGTCAGGGTGCATCTGTGAGAGAGAGTCCAATTGAGACAAGGGAGGTGTGACAGTGAAGCATTTGAGGAAGCAACAACTCAAGAAAGTTTTTCTGCCTATTGGAATCTACTATTTCCCAAAGGTTCTGTTGTTGTTTTGTGGTCAAGTCACAGCTGATTTATGACAACCCATGGGATTTTTCAACGCAAAAGACGTTCAGAGGTGGTTTGCCATTGCCTGCCTGTGCATCACGGCCCTGGTATTCTGTAGTGGTCTCCCATCCAAATACTGACCAGGGCCAACCACGCTTAGCTACTGAGATCTGACAAGATCAGGCTAGACTGGGCTATCCAGGCCAGGGCTAAAGTGGAAAGTGCCATCATGTTGCAGCTGACTTATCGTGACCGTGTAGGGTTTTCAAGGCAAGAGATGTTCAGAGGCGGTTTGCCACTGCCTGCTTCTGTATCATGACCCTGGTGTTCCTTGGTGGTCTCCCATCCAAATGCTGACCTACTTAGCTTCCAAGATCTGATGAGATCGGGCTAGTCTGGCCTCTACTTGTACATTTATAAATGAAACAAATCTTACAAACACAGCATAAGTCTCCAGCACTCGCATCCAAAGAAAACTACAATCTGATTTGTAGCCCCCAGTATTTCTCACAGTTTGGAGAAGGAGGCACGTCATAACTGTGTGAGTCATGTGTCCTTCCAAGGTACTACACAGTGTGGTCCCAGGCATTAAACTGATTCATCTGTTGGCCTTTCCAAATATTTAAAATTTCACTGAACACTTGGTACATCATTTGCAGTCCCTCGAATCCAGCACTGGTCATGGAACCACCTACTCCCAAATCATAAATAATGGGTAGTTTTATTGTAGGAGTTAAGTCATACCTGCAAGGAACAAACTTATTTGCTGTGTTTCGTGTATGGCAGCACATGAAGTGTATGCAGACAATCTAGTACTTAGATAGTAGAGCTACTTTGTGTACCTCTAGCAGTATAACCTTTGTAGTGTGACAAGAGGCTAGCTTAATGGGGGGACGTGGGCCAAAAAAAGCCTTTCATAAGATTCAGAAGGTGAGTTTCTACAGTTCTGAGAACTCAATTTATACTATCCGCCCATCCTGGAAGATTTTGTACGGCTGAGACCTTAAAACTCTGAAACGCCCATGTACTCCCCATCAGAAGTTACAAAATAATAAAGCGACAAAAGATTCCAACTCCAGAAGGGGGAAACAAGGACTCTGCTGTCCCTCTCTCTTTTGTTATCAGTTGTTTGCACACAGCTCAAGCTTTCATGTCCAAATAAGATACAAAAATACAGAGTTCAGTTTTGAAGCCATGAGTTCCTAACAGGCTTCACTACAACAGCCCTGTGCCAGTTCCACAGCCTGTGCCAGTTCCACAAAGCCACACTGTATTATGTAAGCACTTTCACCAGCTTTGAATCAAGTCCTAATGAATACACCAAGCTTCTCACTGGCCAGTGGCTAACAAGATTTTATTTTATTTTTTGTTATGTTACAGTATGCATTTGCAGATATTTCATGCTTTTTTGTTGGGGTTGGGGAGTTAAACTGCTCTAATAGCATGAATTCAACACCACTGTAAATGTTTTCACCCCTGAGTCAGCCTACAAAATCGCTCAGGAATAATAAGAAACAACAAATGAAAACAAAATAAGGCACCAAAAATTAAGAACCGTCTAAATCTGACATTTTGAGCTCAGGGGGCCAGGCCCAATCACTATCCTGCCCTCCCATTGGCCCTGACTGCCCCCATTGTCCTACCATTCCAGCACAGCAAGAACCCTACTATTCTGGCATGCTTGTGTCATGGCCAGTGTTCCCTCCAAGATGAGTTAGTGTGAGCTAGCTCACAGATTTTTAGCTTCCAGCTCACATATTTTTACCTTAGCTCAGGAAGGATGGGTCCAGAGCAAACTAATTTATAGCAGTAGTCAAATAGCTCACTCACAACTTTAATGCCAGTAGCTCATAAAGTAGAATATTTGCTCACAAGGCTCCACAGCTTAGAGGGAGCACTGGCCATGGCCCCTTGGTCTCCCCTTATTTCTTGGAAGGAAGACCAAAGCTCCTTCCTACTTATCTTTCTTTTCCTGAATAAAAAGAATGGAATGACAAATAAAGAGTTATTTTTAATACTTATGAAGAAACGTTAAAATGCTTGGGGCTCTTTAGCTTGGAGAAACGACGGCTGAGGGGTGACATGATCGAGGTTTATAAGATTATGAATGAGATTGAGCAGGTTGAGAAAGAAGTACTTTTCTCCCTTTCTCACAATACAAGAACTCGTGGGCACTCCATGAAATTGCTGAGCAGTCGGGTTAGAACAGATAAAAGGAAATACTTCTTCACCCAAAGAGTGATTAACATATGGAATTCACTGCCACAGGAGGTGGTGGCAGCTACAAGCATGGACGGTTTCAAGAGGAAATTAGATAAACATATGGAGCAGAAGTCCATCAGTGGCTATTAGCCACAGGGTATAGATGGGAACTCTCAGTCTGGGGCAGGTGATGCACTCTATTCTTGGTGCTGGAGGGGGCAGCAGTGGGAGGGCTTCTGGTGCCCTGGCCCCACTGCTGGACCTCCTGATGGCACCTGGTATATTTTGGCCGCTGTGTGACAGAGTGTTGGACTAGATGGGCCATTGGCCTGATTCAACATTGGCTTCTTTTATGTTCTTATGTTATGTTCTTACATATATAACTGTAAATCCCCATATGTTCAGAGTGGCTTACATAAAATGAAAACTACAACAGACCATTGGGGGGGGGGGGGGAGTCTTGCATCTTTTTTACACAGAATTGAAAAGCTGTTAATTTCAACCAAGCCATGAACAGATAAGACAGATCTTTCTACAAACTTGGACTGTGCAATTTGGCCAGAGTTTTTTCTGGTAGAGGTTGTCAGGGTGAGAGAAGTAGGAAAATCTAAGATATGGGGGCAAATAAAGGTAGACTGGCTGGTGGGTGGGAAGAAGATAAGGAAGCAGAAAAAGAGGAGAAGCTATGGGGGCTTTCATGGAAGGGAGAAATGAAATGGACCCCCAAGTTCTTGTGGGTCCTCTGCTTGTATAATATGCTACAGTGGACTTGTATGGTATAGTAAGAGAGCCAGTATAGTCGTTAGAGCACTGGACTAGGACTCAGGTTCAAATCACTTTCTGTGTTATTAAAGTAGTATTTCCCTTTTTCCTTTCTGAAGCTTCTGCCCATCAGCTTCACTGGATGCCCCAGAGTTCTAGTATTTTGGGAGAGAGAGAAAAAAATGTCGTCAACTCTTTTCTTTGTCAACAACATGCATAATTTTATAAACCACTATCATATCCCCCCTCTTAGTTGTCTCTTTTCTAAACTGAAAAGTCCCAGACTCTTCAGCCTTTCCTTATATGGAAGGTGCTCCAACCCACTAATCATCTTGTTCGTACTTTTTCCAGCTCTGTGATGTCTTTTAGGAGATACGATGATCAGAACTGTACACAGTATTCCAAATGAGGCTGTACCATAGATCTATACAGGGACATTACAATATCAACTGTTTTATTCTCAGTCCCTTTCCTAATAATCCCTAACACAGAGTTTGCCCTTTTCCACCTCTGCAGCACATTGGGCTGACACTTTCATTGAGCTATCCACCACAACCTTAAGATGTACTTCCCTCTCTGTCTCAGCAAATTCAGATCCCATTAGCCTATACTTGAAGTTGGGATTTTTTTTTTGTCCCAACATGCATCGCCTTACACTTACCAACTTTGAACTTCATTTGCCACATTGTCACCCACTCACCTAGTTTGTGGAGGTCCTCTTGGAGTCTTTCACAGTCAGCCCTGGTTTTCACCATCCTGAATAATTTGGTGTCATCTCCAAAATTGGCCACAACACTACTCACCTCTAGTTCCAGGTCATGTATGAATAAATTAAATAGTACTAGCCCCAATACCAATCCTTGTGGGACCCCATTGCTTACTTCCCTCCTGTGGGAGAACTTTCCATTTATTCCTACTCTTGCTTCCTGCCATTTAACCAGATTTAAATCCATAAAAGACCTCGTCCTCTTATCCCGTGACTGCTAAGTTTACTCAGGAGTCTTTGGTGAGGTACCTTGTCAAAAGCCTTTTGAAAGTCCAGGTATATAATGTCTACTGGGTTACCATTGTCTACATGTTTGTTCGCTTTCTTAAGGAACTCCAAATGGTTGGTGAGGCAGGACTTCCCTTTGTGGAAGTCATGCTGATTTTCCCTCAGCAGGCTTTGTCCCTCTAGGTGCCTGTCAATTCTATCTTTGATTACAGTTTCTACTAATTTGCCTGGGACAGACGTTAGGCTGACTGGCCTGTAACTTCCTGGTTCCCCTCTGGATTCCTTTTTAAAAATTGGTGTAACATTTACTACTCTCCAGTCTTCTGGTACAGTGACTGAATTTAGTGACAAATTACATAAATGGTTAGTAGATAAAAGATCTTACATCTGAGTTTCTTAAGAACTCCCAGGGTGTATGCCATCAGGACCTGAAGACTTACTGGTTGTTAATTTCCCCAGTAGGTCTAGAATTTCATCTCTGGTCATCTCAATCTGGTTAAATTCTTCAGAATCTCTTCCTTAAAATAGGGACTGTGGCATGGGTACATGCCCCACACTTTCCACAGTGAACACAGAAGCAAAGAAATCATTGAGCTTCTCTGCCATATCCCCATCATCCTTTAGCAATCTCTTGATTCCTTTGTCATCCAAAGACCCCACTGCTTCTCTGGCTGGTTTCCTGTTCTATATATATATTTAAAAAAATGTTTATTGCCTTAATGCTTTTATCAACCCATTTCTCAGAATCTCTTTTTGCATGTCTAATTATTGACTTACATTTATTTATTTATTTATTTATTTATTTATTTAACTTGTATCCTGCCCTACTCCACAAATGGGCTCAGGGCAGCTCACAATATAATAAAAACCAAGATATAAAAACAGTTAAATGATTAAACGATTAAAACAAGATGGCATTATATATGAGTAATCCAACATCTCCCGTGACATTTTAACAGGCAATGGTAGATGGCCTGATGTAAACAGTTTTTAATCAGATGGTGGGAGATACCTAAAATATAGTGCTCCAATAGATAATAGTGTCTAGGAGGCACTGGGCAGGTACCAAAGGCAGGGGAGGCCGAGCTTCCAAGCATTGTTTAGACATTTGCCTCTCTTGTGTGTCCCCTTCAGCTTCCTTTCTAATATTCCCCTTGTTTTTGTAAACTCCCCACTTTTGAAATCAAATGTTACCATTTTGGACTTTAGGGGCAAGTTTCCAATGATCTGAATGCAGAATTTAATAGCTTTGTGTTGACTGTTCCCTCTACATCTCTCATAAGGTCTTGAGACCTGCTCAGAACCAAGGTCACTGCCTTTCTGGTTGGCTCTGTGACCAACTGTTCCAGTGCACAGTCATTTATGATGTCTAGGAATCTCATTTCTACAGCACAACTCAAGCACATGTTTACCCAGTAGTTAGTTGAAGTCTTCCAGTGTAATAATATTATTTGTTTTAGTCACCTTCCTTATTTCCTTCACTATCACAAGATCAGCCTCAAGGGTTTGATCAGGTGGACAATAGTACACCCCCAGTTTTAAGTAACCCTAAGGGCCGCCCAGTATTTCCACATATATCCCTTCTGTTGAGGAGTTAATTCCCCTGACGCTTTCAAACTTATTTGATTCTATGCCCTCTTTGATGTACAATGCAGCACCAACAACAACCTGTCTCTCCCTTTCCTACTTATCAAACTTGTGCCCAGGAATGACTGTATGCCATTGATTCTCCCCATTCCACCATGTTTCTGAGATACCTACTATATCTAAATTTTCATTGAACACCAAGCACACCAGCTCCCCCATTTTGGCTCAGAAACTTCTAGCACTGGCATATAGACATCTACGGCCCCAGTCACACTGGGGGGAAAAGGTGCAGCTGAAGTGCGGCTTTCTGAGCCACATCAAAAGAGAAGCGCGGCGGCGGGATCAGACAGATCCTCTGAGCTGCCACGCAGTTGCTCCCCAGCATGATCAGATGCCAGGGGGAAGCCACAGATCAGTGAGCAAGGCGAGCCCACTGCGCACGCACATGCATGCGCAGTTCTACAGAGCCTCCATATGCTGCAGGGAGACGGGCGCGTCAGCGATCAGATGCCCGCCTGCGCTGTGCATCAGCAGGTAGGTAATACTGTTTTGGTGCTACCTTTTTGATGCGCAGTTTCACCTGGAAGGGACAGATCAGGGATGGGTGCACTCTGCTTCCCAGAGGTTGCGGTATGATCATGCCCATTTGATGCACCCCCGATCTGTCCCTCTCGCATGGCAATTCCTCCTGTGTGACCGGGGCCTACCAGTGCTCCCTCCAAACTGTGGAGTCTTCTTAGCAAAAATTCTACTTTGTGAGCTACTGGCATTAAAGTTATTCCTACTCTATATAGGAATACATAGGCTATAACATAAATTAGTTTGCTCTGGAGCTGGAGCAAAAACATGGAGCCGGAGCAAAAATGTGTGAGCCAGAGGCTAAAAAACTGTGAGCTAGCTCACACTAACTCAGTTTAGAGGGAACACTGCCTATAATGTGTCTCCCTTTCCAGTAGCCCTCACCTCCCTTGGCCCCTTAGTTGCCACACATGGCCCTCAGTCACCATCAATATTACCCTGAGAGTTTACGCAGTCATCCCTTCGGACTGGCTTGTCCCAATCCAGAGGCTCTCCAGTTCCTGTCAACTTTCCCCCCAGGATTAGTTTAAAAGCTGCTCTGACACCTTTTTGATATTAATCACCAGTAGCCTTGTTGCCTTTTGATTCATGTGAAGTCGTCCCTTTTGCACAGGTTCAGCTTGTCCCAGAAACTTCCCCTGTGCCTAACAAATCTAAACCCTTCCTCCCAGCACCACTTTCTCATCCACGAAGCTTGTGTTGATCAGATTACTCTGCCAGCTTTCACATGCATTCAGACAAGAAAAATGGGGCCAGGGTTCTATAGTACTTATCTTGTTAAAACAAACAAACAAAACCATAAAGGACAGTAGAGCTCAAAGCCATACACCTTGACACAGAAACTCAAAGCCTTTGCAGTTGTGAATGGTACTCCTGTGGCTACACAGCTGTGAAGGAGGCAGGCCTCCACAAATCCTCTTGCCAGAGGCAAATGCTCATGATTTCCTGGTAAAAGCATAACTTGAGAAACCCCACCCAAGCTCAGGAAGGGGTGTCTCTTGTGTGGCATTGAGCTTTACAGTAGACAGAAATATTGGGAACTTGGCATGATGATACTGGATGCCGGACACCCCTACCCCATAAAAAGGGGGACAAGAGAACTATGTAACCTGCTTTGGGGGAAAGGTGGGATATGAAGCAAATAAACCCCTAAATTTATAGCTTATCTGTAGGGCATACACAGATAATCTGCACAGGGGAATATTGCACATGGTTGCATCTGAATTGCACTGTGTCTTCTACTACAACTCAGGGGCAAATGTTTTTCTTACACAGCAGTCCTGTGGCTCCAAGTTACAGCTGGATGGACCATCCTTCAGATCCCTTCAAGCTTAAGCCCAGCCTACCAGTTAAGAGCCTCTTCTCAAGCCCTGCTCACTGTGCCCCTGCCTGCAGACCTAAGGCAGGAGGCAACCAGAGGCAGGGCTTTTTTGGTGGTAGCATTTTACCTTTGGAATGCCCTCCCCTTGGGCCCCCTTACTTTGTTTTAGGCACCAGGCCAAACATTTCTTTTTACGCAGGCTTTTAACTAAGGGGTTCTTTTTAGTTGTTTTATGGTCTGCTCTTCATCTGGGGCCTGTTGTCATTTTAGACTGTTCTGTTTGCTTTATGTGCATTTATGCTGGGGCTCTTTAACATGTAATTGGCATGTTTTTAATGGACCTGTTTTTATCTATTTATTATACTGGTTCACATGTTTTACTGTGAGATTTTGTTTGTCTGGATTGGTTTTGTTTTATTATTCTAGCAAGGAGCTGCCTCAACATAAAAATTTCCAAAATCAATGAATGAGAGACTATGCAGTCCTTAGCAATATGACCAGAATGGTTTCCATGTCTTTTAGTAAGATACTCCTAGCAGTATTAGACTTCAACATATGGCAACAGTATTTTGCCAGGCACAATGAAGGGCCAAGTGGGAAAGACGCTGCTGTTCTCCTGCCCACTATAACCATATGCATTGCCTACAAAAGAGCTCTATGGATACTGTGCCAAGCACACTCATCCCTCCCACCATGATCTATCTTGCACTCCCATCTTATACTCGGATTACCTTTAAAAGCCTTTGCTGTACTGTGGGAAAATGCAAACAAGAGGAATGGCCTGATGGAAACTATGGAAGAAAATGTAAATGAACAATCTGATATAGTGGGTAAGCCAAGCCAGGGGAAGAATTAATTGAACTCAAGTGTGATTAATTACATCGTGTTTTCATTGTGCCTTGCTGACTGACACACAGCCTGGGATGCTTGTTTTCTTCTTCCAGAGAACTGTTCACCTTTCAAACAGATAGGGGACACCAAACCCAGATGTTCCACTATCCCCCAGCCAATTAACCAGCAGACATTTACTGTTATCTAGTGGAGCCCACATTCCAGGCTGATAAAAACAATCGTCTCCTTTGTAATAGTTTGCAGCCACCAAATACTGCTATTCTGTGTTTTTTTAAAAAAAAAAAAATATGTGCGTGTTGTTATAAGGTGGAAAATCCTAAAGCATTTGTCTTTTTGCAAACTGGACTCTGCTGTTCTCAGATTAAATGCGCTTCAGACGTTCCTTGAAAAAAGCAGGCATCAACATGTACAAAAGGGGTTGGGTACTGCTGAGTTCGCTCAAGTACGCTCAAAGTTCATCTGAGTTCAAAAGGGAATCTCCCCTACTTTTACCAATAAATTACAGTTTGTTTTAAGTGTAGAAGAGGAAGTCGTAGATTCAACATTAGATCAGGAAGTTCAGCACTGAACTAATGTCATTAACAAGGAAACGTGAAGTTTCTTGTAAAAAGATAAACAGTGTAGTACACAAAAGGTGCACAAAGTATACAGTGTGTCTTATACCATACTTCCCCCCCCAGCATCATATGGCATGCAGTAACACATTACACTCACATGGACTGACTTCTTATAACACTGCTGCCCTAATTCAGCACTTCCAACCACATTTGTTTGCTGAGTAATGTTTGAGAAGAAGGCTGCCTGTTAACTAAGTGCTCCTGAAGCAATCTGGGGCAAAAATGAACCCCAACAGGATCAGGCTCCTGCTTCTATAGAAACCTTTGCTTTGAAAGTTTGGAACCACATAAAGAAGAACAAAACAGCATTTAAAAAAAACACATAGCAGGATGTAAATAGTTGTTTCTTCTAATCAAGTGAAGCATCCTATTATTCAAGTAACAAGCCAGATTCAGCTACCATTCTCCATCAACCCAGTCTCTGGACAGTTTCTCCGTCACAGTTTAAGAGTCAGGAATAAAATGAGGATCGTAATGTTTGTCTGGTTCAGAGGCAGGACAAAGTCCTTCTTTTCAGCTAAATGAAAGAGATGTACTTCTGAGGATTCCACTTTCCTTGGCATAGCTTTTGCTCCTCTGCATTTTCTAGTTTCAGGAAGATCAAATCAGTTGCATGCTCCCCACCCCCTTAAGAAGTGGAGGCAATTCCTGAAAGGGATATAATTTAACAAACTAAATGTTTCACTTCTCTCATTACAGATCTAGTCACAGAATCAGTGAAACCTATGAGCAGTATGGCTTAACCACCATTAAAGCCACAATGAATTATTCAGATACTGTTTTGTTATGCAGATAGTAGCATAAAGCATAGCATCTTTCTACTAGTGACAGCTTTATTGGCAGAGCCTAATGATCAAGGGGAAGTGCATCAGATAGGATAGCCCACTTTGAGTTTCAACATGCTTACAAACTAGCAGGCACAAAATAAAAGACCTGTACTTTTCAAACAAATCACTTGAGAAGGGGGAGGATGTGGGATTTACGAGTTAAACATCCATTAAATCCGCAGTTTTACACTGAAGAGGAAACAAGTTAGAGTTTTAAAAGGCATAGATCTTCCCCAACAAAGAGTGGGGATTTGCTGAAAACTAGTGAGGAAAAGAAACTGATTAGTAGCTCAAAATAAAGTTTGGTGAACTTGTACAGCAAGAAGGTGACAAATCAGCAGCTGGTTTTTGTTGGGTTTGGGGTCTCTTGAAGTAGTTCTTATCCCCCAAAAAGATATGGCACAGGGAGCAATTAGAGAGGCTCATAAATTGAAGTATATAAAAACGGTCTGCATGGATTTATTTTGACAGCCAAGCTTGTGTGTTTTATAGGAGCTGGCATCAGAACTCATTCTACTTTTTCAGCTCAAGTGTTCCTAATTAAAACCTTGGATCATACCGCACCACTGGGGCCCATGTGAAGGTGCCATCACCTTACCTAGAAGCATGACTTGAAAACACGGCTCTGAATATGCAGATTCAGGGAAAGACATCCCTTACATGGACTCAAGAGATCCCCCAGTCTACTGCTGCCTATGGATTGCCTGACTTCTAAGGATACAGGACATTCACTGAATCTCATCTACTAAATTTTGGCAGCAGCGGCGGTGGTGGCAGCTGCTGCTATGTATCTAGCTGTATTTTGTCAACCCTTTTATGAAGTGGACCCATATGAATGCTCCAGACAGAGCATTCAGTAAGCCTAGGACACTATTTTTGTAATCATATTATACAGTAGCTAGCCAATGAGGACCACCACCAAACACTTTTGATTCTTTCATGTTCTGCCCCTCTTCTTCGTAAAATCTCCTGCCTAAGAAGTTTCTCCTGGCTTGGCTTGGATATAGGTCCATCTCCAGCTATGGAGTCAAATATGCATAAGGCTAATTTGGTGACAGAAATTTACATACTAATTGCACAGACCAGCTTTAATGCAAGCAAGTGTAGGTTATGGGGAACCCAGTCCGCCACATATTGACACCAAAACCAGTCCCCACCCCACCCCTTTCAGTGGGGTCACATTCAGGATTTGAAGATGAAAGGCTTAGCACCCACAGCTATTACAAGGTATTAATAAAGTGACATATTTCATTGTCTCTCATTCAAAAAGCACGTCGAGGATGCCAACTGAATGGGACATATTCCCCTGACGAAGGCCCCGGGCTTTCCGCCCTTCTGGGGGAAAATCTGGAGCAGGGGTGGGAGAGAGAGAGGATGCTTCTCGTTTTTAAGACGAAGGTTTCGTTTAATCCCCTTTCGGTCGGAACGGGACAGGAAAAGTCCTACAACAGGTCTGTCCAGCTACCGCGGCAGCTCCGCCTGGGGTAGAAGGGCAGGGCGGAGAGCCTGCTGCTAACGACTCCCCTCCGCCGGTGGGGTCGCTCCGCCAGAAGCGCACCGCCGGGAGGCGGCTCTTCCCCGCGCCCGCGCCCACTGAGGCGGCCGAAGAGCTCCCCGGCGCTGGCGGACCAACCTGCGGCGGGGCAGGGGGAAGGGAAGGGGGACAGGCGCGCTCAGCCGCGGGCGCAGGGACCGGGGGCGGCGGCGGGGGGAGAGACCCAAGGGGGCGCGTCCTTCGGGGCAGCCTTGCCGAGCCGCCTTCGCTCCCGCCTTGACGGCGAGGCGGTCCAGCCTCCCCTCGCTGGGGAGGACGGCGCGCGACGGCCGCCTCTCCGCCCCCCCCCCGCCCCGCACTCACCCGGGGTCCGCTCGCCCGGTGGCCGGGGGCCCGCGGCAGAAGGACCAGCAGCGCCAGGAGGAGGCGGGCGGGCGCCGCGGAGCCCGGCGCTCTGGCCGGCATCGTCGCTCGGGGACGAGAACTGCAGACGGGCAGGCGGGCGGGGCGGGAGGCCAGCCAGCCAGCCCCCACTGCCGGGGCCCGAAGCCGCTCACTGGCCGGCTGGCCCGGGCGCCCCGAGAGCGCGGCGGTTCCCCCGGAGCGAGGCGCGCCTGGCGTCGGGCTGGCAGCGCTCGGCCAGCCGGCCTGCCCCCTCGAGTCGAGCTGCCACAGGTCAACTGCTGCCGCCCGGGCCATCGGGGTGGCCATTATAAAGCCCGTCGCCGGGGCGGGGCGGAGCCAGACGACGAGGCTCCCCTCGACAGCGCCGAAGCACGCCGAGGCAGCCGGGCGCTGCCAAGGGACGGGACCCGCGCCTCGCTCTCCCTCTCGCACCGCCGCCGCCGCTGCCACCACCCCCGCCCGCCCGCGGCAGGTTCAGTCCGCGTCCGAAAAGAATCCGGAGTTGGATCCAGGGATGACAGGAGCGACCAGTGTCCCCTTGGGTTCGTGTGAGCTAGCTCACAGTTTGTTAGCCTCCGGCTTACACGTTTTTGTCTTAGCTCAGGAAGGATGGCTCCAGAGCAAACTAATCGATGCAGTAGCCAAATTGCTCGCTCACAACAACTTTCATGCCAGTAGCTCACAAGGTAGAATTTTTGCCCACAAGACTCCACAGCTTAGAGGGAGCATTGGAAAGGACCCGCCTCGCTGAGTCCTAACCCAGCTGACTGGGGGACGGCTGAGCAGAAACATTTCCAGTGTCGTCCTTGGCAGTGAATGGACATCGGAAGTGTTTAGGAGGAAGGATGGCCCGCCAACCAAGCAGGGCATTGGGGCCCATTGAACTCACCGCAACTTCTGAGTAAGCCGGTTGAGGGTGCTTTCCTTATCCACTTCATTTATACGCTGCCTTTCTCCCCAAGGGGAGCCCAGAGCGGCTTACATCCTTCTCCTCCCTTCCGTTTTAGCCTCACAACAACAACCCTAAGAGGCAGGTTAGGCTGAGAGCCCAGGAGTGCCAAGCCAGGTTCCCTGGCAGAGTGGGAGATCAGACCTGATTCTCCCTCATCCTAGTGGGACACCCTAGCCCACTGTACCACACTGCCTCTCTTAGTGATCCAACTGGGTGGCAGAAGCAGATACTAATCTTTTCCTAATTGTCTGGACATTGAGTGGGTGACCTCAAAGTAGCTGTTTTATTACAAAAGAACTTCAGAAGTAGAGTGGAAAGGGGAATGGCTGAATTACAAGTTATTAAAACACTTGGAACAAAAATCTCCCCAGGACTCAACAGGGATATTGGATTTTTATCTCATTACATATGCTAACTCATATATGTATTCTCAACATATGTATTCTCAACAAGAAGGACTATAAATCCTCGGTTTTTAAAATATATTTTAGTGTATTTCTTTTTCATAATAGTATATTATGCGATATTAGGATGTCTGCTGACATAGCAGCATTTTTGGAGGGGGATGTAGTGTTAAGTGCCCTCCCCCCTGACAGGAGAGAATGAAGATTCCCAGTCACTTCCCACAATTAGAAAAGACACCTTTAGACATTTCTCTGCTAGTTTGACATATTTATTGCTTTACAACTGTTACCCTTATAACCTTAACTTGTTATTTAGTGTCACTTTGCATATCTTGATCATCATCATGTTGCATGTTAATTTGCTGCTCATTCTCTGGCTATAAGTTTGAACTTTTTTTTGCCATTCTACGTATTTGATAAAGTGTGCGTGCACACAAAAGCTCATACCTTAAATAAACCTTTGTTGGTCTTAAAGGTGTCATTGGACTCTAAATTTGTTGCATCTGCATTAACTCATGATTCTGTTGTTAAAGAATCTAGGGCTGTGGTCAGACATGACTTCAAATCCGATGCCTGATGGATCTAAAGGGCATGATCAGACAGCAACATCTGTGAAAGGCCCCGCAGTCATAGGAACCCCGTTGTGGTCCACCCCTGAAATGGAGTAAAAAGACACCTGGGATACTCCAGTCCTAACACTTGATGATGGAGTTTCCCCAGTCTGATCACTCAAAGCGCACTCTCAGGCCATCGGGATGGTTTGCTCATTCCATCCCGACTGGGCAACATTATTATTTTTTGCTTGCTTAGCGATACGCACATAACCACATAATCATCCCCATCTTTGAAAGTGAGCAGGAAAGGGACTGATCTTTGTCAGGCAACCACAGCTCACTGTGAATGGATTGGTGAGCAGTCAAAGCAGAGAATCTCAGAAGTTGAAAAACGCATGCGCAAAAAGCTGCACCTTTGTTTATGTGCAAAAGCAAGCAAGGAAAATTAAACCCTCAACCATCCGCGCCACTTGATCACACAGTGATGGGCTGATGCCACAGCAAAATGGAATATGTGGTCAAGCAACTCTGTTCCAAAAACCAACGGATAAAATTGGAGCACTTCCCAGCAGGGCCAAATGGCACGTCTGACTGCAGCCTAGTTTCTTTTTCCTGAATGGTGAACAAGAATGCAACATAAGCTTCCAGTCTTATAGGCAAGAACTCCATGACAAACATTGACTGGGAGGAGTCTTTTGCAGGCTGGAAAAACACTCATGAAAGATGCTCAACACATGGATTTCTTCCCACTGCGCACTGATGCAGGCACATGGGGGGATGCCAAGTTGTATCAGATATGCCTTGAGAAAGGTTTCAGGAAAGAATCCAGAGACTCAAATAAGTGAGCCATCGACATACATAATGGCAGTGGGCTGTGAACATAGAAAATAATAAAGAGAAACAAAAAAGAAGAAGAAAAGCCCAGAGTTGAAGGGAAGAATAGAGAAGAGAGTGAAAGTTAAAATATACATTGAAAAGATAATCTGCCTACACATGAGCTCGCATTCTGTACTGAACTTCTTAAATATATTTATTCCCAAGTTCTGTGCTCAAACTTGTTGGAGACCCAAAATTCTTTTGGTGGAGCCAGTTCTTTAGGGGAGGGGCCATGGCTCAGTGGCCTGTAGAAGGTCCCATCTGCTTGGCCTGTAGAAGGTCCCATGTCCAATTCCTGGCATCTCCAGTTAAAAGGATCAGGTGGCTGGTGTGAAAGACTTCAGCCTGACGCTCTGAAGAGCAGCTGCCAGTCAGAGGAGAAAATACTGTCCTTGATAGACTAGGGATCTGATTCACTATTAGGCTGCTTCACGTGCATGCGTTCATGGGGTGGGGGGGGAGTCGTTGCTACCTGTAATTGAACTTTCATTCAAGTGGCCTGTTTGCATCAGCCATGTAAGGTCTGAAGTGGAGACACAATGGAGAATGCAGTGCCTACTTCTCCTCCCACACTTGCCAAAGATAGACCCAGAGTTTCAAGAAAAATCAGGTTTTTTTTTCTATTATTGCATCCTGAACTATCTAACCTATGTCTTGTCTGTCACCATGGCATGCCTACCTAAATTAAATGTTAATAAATAGAAAAACAACTGTAATTATGAGTTTCTAATTGCTCAAGGAAATTATACTGTCAGCAATAAAAGGTTTACAGACCAGTTTCTGTGAGAAAGAATACTCGTACATTCAGCTGAGATTCAGATTTCACAGAGGATCTAGGGAACAATGAGTTGGGGAGAAGGGCAGGACAGACAAACAGGCTGAAGGCTAGAGAGCTGAGTGGGAAGAAGTCCAAGAACAGAAACCCTCAGGGGGCTGAAGGAGAAAAGCAGAGTAGGCAGCTAGAGTGAGATCCAGGAACCTGATGGAAAGGGAGGTAGGGGGAAGGAAGGTGCTGTGGGACAGGAAGCCAAGGAGGCAAGAGGTTGCCAAGTCAAGACTTGGAAGGGCTCCTCTGCTTTTGAGAGTCAAGACTTGGAAGGGCTCCTCTGCTTTTGAGAGTTGCACTGAAAAGTCTGCAGTGCCTTCTCTTATCACTGTAATATCAAGACCAGGCAATCACAACAAGGGGAAAGAACCAGGGGTAGGTGTTGAATTTCACACGCCGACTTGAAGTAACTAGCCAACAACCAAAAAAATCCTCTGTCTTTTGGCTTTTCATTTATTATTGTTACAGGCAAATGTTCTGAAGTTATTTATGGCACCATGACAGTGAAATGGTAATGAAGAATTGTGCTGTTGGGCTTTATAGACGGTTTCAAGAAAAACAAGTACCCTTGGTGGATAAATGCTAAAGAAGAAGGAAAACACGGCAGAGGGAGGCTTTGTACTGTTTGCTGAAGGGTCTGCGCTGGCTGCCCATCTATTTCTGGGCACAATTCAAAGTGCTAGTTCTTACCTGAAAGGTTTAATTTTAATCATTTGTATGCTGCTTTATGATTTTAAATTCATTTTTAAATGCTGCAAGGACCTAGGCCTGGATTGGGCCTGCAGCATCGTGGCTGAGATGCTCTTGTTTCTCCCCCTTCCCTGCCTTATCAAGTGCTGAAATGACTGCAGATGCACACACATACATACATGTATGCATGTCCATGCCATGGCTGTCTTAGCACTTGAAAAGGCACATGGGCAGTGGACAAACAAGGCCACCATGCTGAGAACCTGATCAAGGTTGGGGCCTCACAGCATTTTAAAGTGACTTTTAAAAGGCAGCATCATCTTTGGGGCAGCCACAAGGGTGCCATCACATCTAGTTTGGCCCTAAATCAGTATCCCTAGAACCTCAGCATCCCATGAATCTGATTCAGACACTAGCATACCCAGCAAATTTTTGGTGGTCTTTAAGGTGCTTATTGGACTTGAATTTGTTCTAGCACACCCAGAAACTTTTATTTTTTCTCAGCTATTAACCCCAGGGTTGCTACACAGAGGCAGGCAATGGAAAACTATCGTTGAATGTTTCTTGCCTTGAAAATCCTGCGGGGGTCACCATAACCTCTATATCCATTATCACAAGTGTTTATCACTTTTTAAATACAACAATACACCATGTGCACACAATGAGAAGCCTGCAGGCAGCTTCAGCTCCCCCTCACACACAGAAAGAAACCCATGGAAACACATGCAGTTGGCAGATGGAATATTCTCCACATGGCATACATGCGATCTACTTCATATGGAAGCATCTCTTTGATAGGAACTGCATAAGCCATGAGCAGACTTAAGATATGTGTGTTTCTAAAGGAAAAATTATTGTTGCCCAGGACATCACTAGCCTAAACCTGGCCTGAGGTATAAATAAGATGACAAAAACTTGGACTGGGCAGATTCCAAACTGTAGTGCTTTGAAAAGAGGTTTCCATACTACATGTTACCTAGGATGAAAAAATATGAAGGAAGATGTCATACCAGCCACAGACATCATGCACAGGCTGTACAGCAGTGAATAGTTCAACAGATATCCAACACCTCTTAGGGTGATAAAACTCTGAAAAATGGATTAGGCCATATGTTTTATAGGGCCAGAATTGGACAATGATCCAAGAGTTGGGAGCTCACCATGTCATTTACCACAGACGCTTTGTGTGGCCTTGAACAAACAATCAGTGTCAGTTCCTATAAAACAGGAATAATTCACTTGCAGTGCCAATGTCTATTGAGAAGATGACTTTAGGGAAGACTGAAAAGGGCACAATGTTCAGCAAACACAAGTCAATGGAAGGACTCCATCAGTAGAGTCTTAAAATGTGGTCACTGAAATCTGCCCTGACTGGAATCTAGGGGAAAGAAAAATGAATTCAGCACTGGCAGTCTGCATTATAGTTCTGGCTTGTGCTGAAGTCCACATTTGTGAAGTAAAATCAAGAGCAAGAAGACTAAACTTTTGAGGAAACTGTCATTAGAACTTGGCAGATTTTTTTTTAAAGAACTTTATTAATAGGATATGTTAACACGTTCCATATTTCCAAATATTTTTTGATACATCCTTTTCTGATCTCCCCTCCCTCCCCCCTACCTGGCTTCCAGCAATGCTCCATCCCTGCTATCATTTCAATCAATATTCACTAACAATAAAAACTTATCCAATATTCGATTCTTCATTTCTATGAAGAAATGAAGAACCTGGCAGATTTTATACAGAACTGTTTTTGCCTTTCCCCACTTCAGCTTTTGCAGTATTCACTTGCCTTTTGGACAGCTCGATTAGTTGGGGAACATAAGACTCTTGATCCTGATACATCACAGACTCTTCCAGTCACAGAATGACTGAAAGGCAACCAAGGGAAGCTCCCCCGCCCTTTGTCTTGACTTGGTTTTAATTTACTCCATTTTTAAATCTACAGAAACTAATAAAAGCTTTAAGTTGCTTAAAAGGCCTTGAGCCACTAGTTTCTTCACCAAAGTTTACATTCTTGAGGCTTTTTTATAGGCTAATCATGAAAAACATTTTGAAAAAAAGAAAAGAAACATACTATAGCGTAACATACCCCAACATTAAGAAAGTAAGGCTTCAATTTTGTTCCTTATGGCTATTAAGGTATTTCTTCTCTTCTCTTTGCCCCCCCCAACCTAATTAAGATTCTGATTGGTTCTGCAGACTCCAGTTGAATTTCCCCAGTGCTCAGCTTGGAATTAACTCTCTGTTTGCCAGGCACCAGTCAGGGGCTTCATTCGGTGCAGGGCTAGGATTACCAATTTTTTGTTGTTTTTGTTCCTGCAGGTCTCCTATGTTTTAACAGAAACATGAGACACATTCATTAAACAAAGTTTTCCCCACCCAACCCATCTTCATGTTAAGGGAAGCTTCAGTAGTTGAAATTTTCCCTATGCAGTAGTTAATGCCATGACAGAATAGCTCATTGAGTTAGTTGCTATACGTCAACCAATCATGAGGTTGGGTTGCCAACTCTGGGTTGGGAAATTCCTGGAAATGTTGGGGGTGGAACCTGGGATGGTGGAATCTGAGGGGGGTATAATGCCTTAGAGTCTACCCTGTTAAGCAAGGGAAGAGATATCTATTGTCCAGGGATCAGTGCTAATAACAGGAGATCTCCAGGCCCCACCTGGAAGTGGACAACCCTAGCATGAGGCCACTGCTGACTTCACCCCAAAACAACTTCTCCAGTGAAATTAGCTCCGATTCAACAATGAAAGCACAGCAAATACGTGCCTGTATACCAGTTTCTAAATAGAAGGAAATGGGAAAAGGATAAATGAGCATTCAACTTGCAAAGAGTCAGAGCAAACAAGGCCAAGATGGCTTTCCTCAAAAGTGCTACCTCTACCTTCCAAGACTGAATAGCAGCTGATGCAGTCTGTCAAACAAGGGTGAGAGAAGTGGCCCTTGCTAGAAAGTCCTTTCTAAGCAGCTACTGAAGGTATAGGAGACCTAGCTGCCTTTGAAATGGATCACCCTAGACCTACCAGTAGAGTACTCAGGGAATTTTGGTTTTAATTCTAAAATGATAATGTCTGGTGGTTTCATGAGAATAAGTCTGAATCTTCCTGTACAAATCCAGACAAAAAATGGTAGGGAAGAGGCAAAAGTGGCATTTCCCCTGGTTTCCGTTACTGGACTGTATGAGTTGTTACCACAGGCAGTCAAATAAGAGAGCAACAGCTGATCTACTCAGAAAGTCTCATTTTATTCAGTTAAGCTTAATCCCAGGAAAGCGTTCTTAGGACTACAGACGAATTCAAGTATTCAGCTGAACATCTGATGCAATTCAGGGAAATGCTTCTCTCAAGTGCATAGCTGTCTTGGAGAAAGGTGGGAATATAAATATTTTAAATAAATAAAGGAGCATTCAGATTTGCAAATTCAAGAATGGCGGACAAAATCCTGAAACAGCTTCCTGATGTGAGAACCAGCATGGTATAGTGGTTAGAGTGCCAGACTAGGACCTAGAACAACCAGATTTGAATGTCCACTCTGCCATGGAAGCTTGCTGGGTGACCTTGGGCCCATCACAATCTCTCAGCCTAACCTACCTCACAGGGTTGTTGTTGCGAGGATAAGGTGAAGGGGGAAACATGCATATGCAATTCCATCCATTTTATCACAGTTGCTGTCCCTTCCCATCACATCAGCCACCACTACTTCCATCTTAAAGACAAATTGATAAAAGAAAAAAGGATATTTTTGAGTTGAGACTTACTTCTTTGACGTTTCTGGTGCCTTACAAAAGTGTTATCTGGTGTCCATCAATGTGCTGTTTGGATTCAGATCAATGTGCATATTTATATTCCCACATGAACATACAAGAATGGTAGTCCCCTGTCTGTGTCTAAAAAACACCACCAAAAGAGGTGCATCTTGGGGCTTATTTTCCTTGCAATACAGCATTTCTGTCCAGGCACACAGCACCTGCATTGGTCACTAAGCAGAAACAATGCATTTTCTTTTGAGTTAACAGGTTATTTATTATTCAAGTAACTTCTTTAAAGAAAGGTGCTTGACCCACCCATGAGCCTGGATGTATAAGCTTAAAATCAGATCTTGCAATCATAATAAGTGATGCCAAGTGTATAGGCCCACAAATCAGGCAATGTATCTAATGCTGGTCATTTAGATGATGCATCCAAGTAAGTGCAGCAGTTGTTACCCAAATGGACTACACATGTATAACCCTCCATGTTTGGAGCATTCCTCTTGCATGTCAAGTGCATACACATGTATTCTGAGGTAGAGTTATAGTAAGGCACCCCACTGAAGTGGTAGTGGTTTACACCCCTTTCTCCATGGTTAGCTTACTCTCCTCTGGTTACCTTGGCAATCTCATTCTTTTGCCATCTGCCCACTGAAGGCCATTGCTTCATCATATGATCTTTGCCTTCCTAAATTAATTATTTTCTATTTTTAATTGTTTCAGGATTTATTCGTTTCTCAATCACTTTAAGAACTTCCTATTTTTAGACACCCTAAACTGATTATTTACTCTCTGAATTAGACTCATAAAAGTAACTCCGATAAACCTCAAAAGCATGACAAACTGAAAGAATTTCTGCTGAGTAAGAGTTAAGTGCCAGCAACAGTACCTGGAAGTGTTACTAGATAGGTGCAGTGGAGAAATGCTGCGCATCGGGAATTCTATGAACATAAACATAAGAACATAAGAGAAGCCAATGTTGAATCAGGCCAATGGCCCATCTAGTCCAACACTCTGTCACACAGCAGCCAAAATATACCAGGTGCCATCAGGAGGTCCAGCAGTGGGGCCAGGGCACCAGAAGCCCTCCCACTGCTGCCCCCTCCAGCACCAAGAATAGAGTGCATCACCTGCCCCAGACTGAGAGTTCCCATCTATACCCTGTGGCTAATAGCCATTGATGGACTTCTGCTCCACATGTCCATCCAATTCCCTCTCGAAACTGTCCATGCTTGCAGCTGCCACCACCTCCTGTGGCAGTGAATTCCATATGTTAATCACTCTCTGGGTGAAGAAGCACTTCCTTCTATCTGTTCTAACCCGACTGCTCAGCAATTTCATGGAGTGCCCACGAGTTCTTGTATTGTGAGAAAGGGAGAAAAGTACTTCTTTCTCAACCTGCTCAATCCCATTCATAATCTTATAAACCTTGATCATGTCACCCCTCAGCCGTCGTTTCTCCAAGCTAAAGAGCCCCAAGCCTTTTAACCTTTCTTCATAGGGAAGGTGTTCCAACCCTTTTATAATTCTAGTTGCCCTTCTCTGCACTTTTTCCAATGCTATAATATCCTTTTTGAGATGTGGTGACCAGAACTGTAGACAAATGAGGTCGCACCAATGATTTATACAGGGGCATGATGATACTGGCTGATTTGTTTTCAATTCCCTTCCTAATAATCCCCAGCATAGCATTGGCCTTCTTTATTGCAGCTACACACTGTCTAGACATTTTCATTGAGTTATCCACTACGACTCCAAGATCTCTCTCTTGGTCCGTCTCTGCCAGTTCAGACCCCATCAACGTGTATTTATATTTAGGATTTTTGGCTCCAATGTGCATCACTTTGCACTTGGCCACATTAAACCCCATTTGCCACGTTGACGCCCACTCACCCATCCTCGACAGATCCCTGGAGTGCCTCACACTCCTCCCTGGTTTTCACCACCCTGAACAACTTTGTGTCATCTGCAAATTTAGCCACTTCACTGCTTACTCCCAATTCCAAATCATTAATAAACAAGTTAAAAAGCATTGGACCGAGTACTGATCCCTGTGGTACCCCACTGCTTACTACCCTCCACTGAGAAAGTTTCCCATTTATACTCACTCTCTGTTTTCTATTTATAAGCCAGTTTTTGATCCACAAGAGGACTTGTCCTTTTATCCCATGACCATTGAGCTTACTTAGGAGCCTTTGATGAGGAACTGTATCAAAAGCTTTCCGGAAGTCAAGGTAAATAATATCTATTGGGTCCCCCTTGTCCACATGTTTGTTCACTCCCTCAAAAAACACTAACAGGTTAGTGAGACAAGATCTTCCCTTACAGAACCCATGCTGAGTCTGCCTCAATAGTTTTTGTTCATCAATGTGCCTACTAATTCTTTCCTTAATAACAGTTTCCACCAACTTACCTGGTATCGATGTCAGACTGACTGGCCTGTAATTTCCTGGATCTCCCCTGGAGCCCTTTTTAAAGATGGGAGTGACATTAGCTACCTTCCAGTCCTCAGGAATGGAGGCAGATTTTAAAGAAAGATTACATATTTTTGTCAGGAGATCCACAAGTTCACATTTGAGTTCTTTCAGAACTCTCGGATGAATGCCATCCGGGCCTGGTGATTTATTAGTTTTTAAATTGTCCATCAGTCGGAGGACTTCGTCTCTTGTCACCGCAATCTGATTCAGGTCTTTCAAACCCCCTCCCGAAATCGGTGCTTCTGGAGTGGGCAAACACTTCTCCTCTTCCACAGTGAAGACAGAGGCAAAAAATGCATTCAGCTTCTCAGCCATTTCCCTATCATCCTTCACTACTCCTTTTACCCCTTGGTCATCCAAGGGCCCCACTGCCTCCCTGGCTGGCTTCCTACTTCTAATGTATTTGAAGAAAGTTTTATTGTTGGTCTTTATGTTTTTTGCGATATGCTCCTCATATTCCCTTTTTGCTTGCCTGATCACAGACTTGCATTTTATTTGCCATAGCCTGTGTTCCCTTTTATCAACCGCACTAAGACTAGCTTTCCACCGCTTAAAGGAATCCTTCTTGCCTTTTACAGCTTCCATTACTTTATTTGTTAACCATGCAGGCTTTTTTCTATACCTATTTGTACCTTTCCTAACCTGCGGTATATATTTTTTCTGAGCTTCTAGGATTGTCTTTTTAAATAGTCTCCAAGCTTCCCCAATGGTTTTGACCTTCTCCACTCTTCCTTTCAATTTCTTCCTCACATGTCCCCTCATACCAGAGAAGTTACCCCTTTTAAAGTTAAAAGTGGTTGCGTCAGTCTTTTTGGGCAACTCCCTATCTGTACAAATGTTAAACTCAATGACATTATGGTCACTGTTCCCAAGTGGTGCAATCACTTTTACATCTCTCACCAGGTATAGAAGAAATATGGCTCCCAAAGTCCTAGGGCTTCTAAAACTGCAAAAATCCCCTGCAGAATACTGGACATGATGATCCACACATTCAAGTACAGCTGAATAGAAGATTCAAACCCCATATTTATCCAAGTACTGGTCCCCATGTTGTTGTTTTTACTGAACACACTAAGGCTCTTTCTCACTAGACAGATGCACAGACACACATGGAGGAACTAGGCCCCTTCACATAACATGTGTACAGGGCTAGTGAAGGTAGCAGAAGAAAAAGCTTCCCACTACAGGAGCTTGCACTGAGCAAACCAGGAGTGTTGGCTTGGGCCCCTTTCAGACAGCTTTTGTAATCCGTGTTAGTAGCAGGTTGCTAATAGGTTTTTCATGTCATTTCCAGACACAACGGTTTTAGCAAATGGCTGTTAAGGGATTTTATTTACCTTTTCATACAAAGCCGCTTGTGTCTGGTTAGCAAAGCGTGGTTGAGCTGTTCTTGAGGTAAACTGCTTTCTTCCATTGTTCCATTGTTCTTTGCACTTCTGAAACGTTGTAGTGCACCATTTAAAATGCCTGCAGCCCTTCCAATAGCATCATGCTTCCCCCACCACCACCCTTTTTTCTGTGCAATCTTGCTTGAACTGTTTTAGGTTGAGCACTATAGTACTAGACCAATACGGCACTTCAGTCCTACTGCAGCACCATTGAGATGCCTTGGCACCACTATATTGGTCTGGCACTAGAGTGCTCAACTTAGAATCTTTTTAAAAAGTTCAAGAAAGATCATGTGGCAAAAAGGGCACTGTTTGAAATGGCTAGATCACTTTAGAGACAGCTCATTAATTGTATTAAATTCACTATATGAAACCTCCATCCCATTATTGCTTTACTCAGAACTGGGCCAACAATGGATAACATTGGGTTTAGAATAGTTAGGTAAAAGGGGCCTGAGTGTCTCCCTGTGGAACACTCAAAGTCCAGCTGAAGCAGTTTCTTGCAGTGGAAAGCCTGCACACACCATACTTCCCACTTCTGCCTTCTTGCTTTCTCCCCCGCATAAGGTGGAGCAGATTGCTGCAGCTGTGCCAGCTGCGCCACCCCCAATCAAGAAGGCTCTACAGAGAAGAAACAGGCACTTCAGAGAGTTGCCAGCCCAGAACTGGCACCCCAACAGGAGCTTTAGGACAGCAGGGACATGCAAACATGCAAACAGGCATTGTACCCGCATCATGATGGCACTTCTGGAGCAAACCTAGAAGTGTAATCATCATGTCATCATGACACTCTAGGATTTACCATATGGTCTGGGGGAATCGTAGAGCATTGTGATGACATCATTTCCAAATACCTGCTGGAAGTGCTGTCTTAGCATCATATATAGGGTTGCCAGGCTGAGCCTGGCAATTGGGGGGGAATGATGGGCAGGCTGTGTTGCCCAAGCAATAACATTACTTCCAGGGAATATCAGGACGTGAAGGCAGTAGCTGTAGGAACCAGGATTCCTAGAGCTATTGCTGTCCCTTCTAGATGTTCTCCTGAAGTGATGTCATTGTGCGGGTGATGCTGGAGAAATTTTAAAAGAAATGTTATTATTCTTTATTTGTTTTAACTTTTAATGTTCACCCCTACACCACTCCATGAGGTGGTGGGGAACGGGAACTTAAAGGTGGGGATCCTCTGCCCCAACTGGGGGCTTGGCAGCCCTAGCAGTCACATGTGTTGAGCTGCAGATCTTTTCCCTAGCTGATGATGTAGTGATGACCAATCTAGGCGGAAAATAAATGAGAAGTCCAGTGGCACCTTAACCTGTAGCAGAATTTATTCCAGCATAAGCTTTCTGGAGTCAGAGCTCACTTCAGATGCACGAACAGTCTGGGGTGACCACTCTTTCCCTGTACTTACTGAGCTACCTTGGAGGGGCTGAGAGGCAGACACTGGGTGTGGTCACATGCGCAGGTTGCCACAGCAGTATCTCAACTTTAAATAAACTCCTTGAGTTTGGGATGCTTTACAACGACCACACACTGCCCCCAAAGCCAACATCATAGTGCCGCGGGACTGTGGTTGGTCATTCATATTGCTAACATGCTGCAACCACGGAGCTGGGGCTGGGTTGGTTGTTTTTTTCCTGTCCCGCTGGGCGTGCACAGAAGCAGATAAGCACACATGTGCTCCTGGCAGTATTCTATAAGGGTGCTGCAGTGTGGAGTGGGGGAGGGGAAGGATGTGCCAGAAATGGAGTGGAACAATCACACTGTCTGTGTGTTTCCATGGCATGCCCAGGTGATCAGACACCTGGAAAGCCACCATGGAAGCGCTTTGTTGAGGTGGTCACCAGAATTTGCATGTTTGATCATGCACATTTGGTCTGGCCCCAATGGCTGTCTAATGCAGTCTAGGCCTTCTCAAGCTGCTAGAAATGTGGGAGGGAAGCCTCAGGCTGTGATCACATGGGCATTTTGATCAGGTTTCACCACTGTTCCCAATCGCATTTAAGAGGGCTGATCAGACGCATCTGTCTCCCTGTTATGTACTCAAGTAAACCGCACATGGGGACGGGCCAACATGTGGCCAGGCAGGATGAGCGAGCTTCGCTCCAGAGACAATAGAAATAGGGGATCCTAGGACTAGCCAACCGGCAAGCCCGGATCCTAAAGAAGGACCTATGCAGGACTAGTCTTGTAAATAAACCTATCGGGGTTGTGTTTGTGTGTATTGGGTGTGGTTGTGAATGGGAATGGGAATATAAATGGGCAATCAGCTTAAGCATCTCTTGTTCTACAATATACAATAAAGTATGAGCTGAAATCACTCCGCTATGCATCAGTCTCAGTACTTTGTACTCCTGTATTGAAGCAGACTCACCCCTGCAATCCTCCCGGTTTTCTAGCAATTTTCCCGACACTGGGGAAGTCAAGTACTTTCCAAATATTTGCACTGTAAATCCACAATCTTGCCAATCTGGACAGCCATCTCTCGCTATGAATGCGATTAGGTCATCTGAACATCCTTCTTGCATTGAATTTTTTCCCCAGCTTTTGCCATTGTGTGCATGATCAATCCTGCACTGAATATATTCAATGCATGAATGTTCAAGCGCACATATATAGACTTCAGCGCTCGATTGTACATTAGTGGTTCATTTTGTTTGCTGTTCGGGGGAAAAACACTGCAAAAACAAGGGAGTACAGCACATCCAAGTGGGAGCGGTGATTTGGCACATGTGCAAAGAAATTTTATAAAAAACCTCACAGCACACCACTGCTTGGGCAGCACAGCTATCTGGTGCCTAGAGCCTTATCACGCAATGCAAGTGGTTCTGGGACGGATGTGTGATCATCCCAACCCACAAAAAAATACCCCCAATCAAATATACAGCGGGAACAAATCACGGTAAGCTTGCTGTGTGTCCACAGCCTGACAGGCCCACAAGTAAGCTGCCAGCCAAACAGTGGCTTCTTAAAGGTCCACAGCCCACACCTTCATTCAAGGTGTCAGCATTTTCAGCTGCCACTGGAGATGGGAAGCAGTGGGCGATGGCAGCTAATATGTCCCACCCAACCCTCTCAAGGAGGAGTGATTCTCCTTACAAGTAGGCAAGCAGCCCTGATTTGGCTGGTGGTGCACAACTGGGGGCCCCTGGCTGAGGACAACTGGATGCCACTGGCCTGGATGGTGGCTCAAATCAGGTGGAGCCACCTAGGGAGGTATGGCCATGCAGCAGCAAGCCAGCTGGTGGATGAAACCCAGCTGGCAGCTGGACTGACACAGAGTGAGGAGGCATGGCTGCCATGGAGCCAAGCCTGGGAGGAAGGCACAGGTGGGGGAAGGCAAAAACTGCCCAAGCTGAATGGATTCACAGGCCCCTTGCAAAAACTCCATTGTGGAGCTGTAGGGGTTTGGAGTGGGTTTTGTTTTAAGGACTGTGTCAACACATTCAGCTGAATGAGACAGCAGAATGTGACAACAATGTTGACTACTAACCCCTAACCCCCCTCCTTTTTAGTAGAGAGGTTCTGACCACCCCACTCCTGCAATGCTAGAGTTCATTTTGAAGGGAACTTTAAATGTAAGGAAACCGCAGAATCATGGAGTTGGAAGGGAACTCCAGAGTCATCTAGTCCAAGCCCTGAGCAGGAAATTCACAACTCCCCTCCCCACGCTCCCAGTGACCACTGCTCCATGCCCAGAAGATGGCAAAAAAACCCAAAACCCCTCCAGGATCCCTGGCCAAATTGGCCTGGAGAAAATTGCTTCCTGACCCCAAAGCAACTATTGGCATTTCCCTGGACGTGTAAGAGAAGGCCACGAAAACTAAGCATTGATGCAAGCCTGCCTGCCCTCCCTCTCATGATCTGCCCAAGTTCACAGAATCAGCATTGCTGCCAGATGGCCATTTAGCCTTTGTCTGAAAACCTCCAAAGAAGGAGAGCCCACCACCTCCTGAGGAAGCCTGTTCCACTGAGGAACCACTCTAACTGTCAGGACATTCTTCCTAATGTTTAGCCAAAAACCCTTTTGATTTAATTTCAACCCGTTGGTTCTGATCCAACCTTCTGGGGCTACAGAAAACAACTCTGCACCGTCCTCTGTAGGTCAGCCCTTCAAGTACTTGAAGACAGTTATCAGCAACAAAGCCTCTGTATGATAGCCCTTCAAGTACTTGAAGACAGTTATTGTTAAATACTGGGCTCCATGGATGAGCAGACCCCACTACTAGTGATCAGCTCTACTTTATTAGTGATTTCAGCAAGAACAAGACTAAACTCCCGTGCAACAGCCCTGTTTAAATAGCATGCAATTCCCACACCCAAACACACCCCACTCCCAACGATAGGCTATTTACATAACATTACTACTTGACTGGTTATGTCCAAAGTCCTGGTGGGCTATTGTTCTTCGGCTCCAAGCTCAGCCAGTCTCTGGTAGAACAGTCCTGCGATGTTTCAGTCCCAATACATAACAGTTATCTAGTAAAGAATTCTGTAGAACTTGAAAGCTTGCACACTGTTTTGTGTCAGTTGTAACCCTTTCCCTTCATTCCCAATACACAAGGGCCAGCTAAGGTTAAACAAAGGTGGGTGGAGACAGCCCTTCATGGGCAGAGGTTCTCTAGTTATTTAAAAAGTTATATATTTAATATTCATCACTAACAGGGCTGCCTGCTCCGGGTTGAGAAATCCCTGGAGATCTGGGGAGTGGAGTCTGGGGAGGGTGGGGATTCAGGGAGGGGAGGGAGCTGAGCAGGATGTGATGCCGTAGATTCCACCTTCTAAAGCAGCCATTTTCTCCAGGGAAACGGATCTCTGTAATAAGCTTGCCAGCCTCCAGCTGCCAGCTGGAGATCTCTTAGAATTACAGCTGATCTCCAGGTGACAGATATCAGTTCCCTTCGAGCAAATGGCTGCTTTGGAGAGTGACCTCCATGGGATTACACGCTGCTGAGGACCCTCCGCTCCTCAGATCCCACCCTTCTCAAGCTCTGCCCCTGAATCTCCAGGAATTTCCCAATCCAGAGTTGGCTACTCTGTAGCCTGGAGATCAGTGGTAATTCCAGCCACCACCTGGAGGTTGGCAACTCTGCATTATTTACTGTATGCATTTGGTATTATGCTTGGTATACAGCAGTTACGTGGGCTCACTTTTGATTTACCCGTTTTTAGCCATAATTCTGCAGCCTGATGGATAAATATTCCAAAACTTCCCTTCTGGATATTCCACTGCCCTCCCCTCCTTTAACTATGTGGTCCTCAGGTCTGCTCACTTTCTCCACCCCTTGCTTACTTCCAGAACATATCTTTTGTGACTTTCATCTGGCTAATGAAGAATTTATAAAATAGGACTGGACTTACTTCCTAAATCAGCTAGATAATCCCTACCCCAATTAATTGGGCAGATTTTTAAAACAGCCTTTTGTTATTTTAAAAAAGTACTTTCAAAAAGTATCAGAAGCATTTCTCCTCTCATGTGCAGAAGGAAATGCTTCTTGTGCATGACTGTTTGCTGTAACATGCATGTGAAAACAAAATTTTCTTTCCCCCAGAAGTGATGTTTTATTTGAACACAAATGTAAAAGATAGTTAATCGATGAACTGACCAACATTCACACAATCAACTACAATTTCTTTACTTGAGTCAGAGTACTAAAACATGCCTGATTTCCTCTGATGAAATGCAGTGCACCGCTTAAGCCAATGTAATAACATCACAGGAATGTTCAGGGTGAGCTGTACACATCACAGCAGTGTTGCCCCCTTAATCAGACCACCATAAGATCACATAAAGCAATCTCTTATTGTTTGTGGTCATTAAACACAGGCAAATGAAGGGGTATATTGACATAAGGCAAGAGGCTATGGATGGTTATTTACGCTTTCCTTGGAAGAAAGCTTTTCCTCTATCCTCATAACTGAGGGCTGACTTTGATTACTAAAGTGGCTAGAGAAAGCAGTCTGTGTATGCAGGAGATAGGACATCTGAGCTGTAGAGCAGGTAACTAGCAGGTGCGGGAAAATAGCCCCTTATCGTACAGGCTAGATACCTTTCAGATGTTTTGAACCAAGGTTGGCTTTTGAAGCAGATCCAATGGCCAGACTTTGGTGAACTCTATCTCAAACAAACTAAGCATTGGATGAAGTTTGCTCCAAATGTTTGCCTACAAAACATACTTACATCCAAAGTCTTTGAAACAAATATTGTGGTTGGAACTACAGAGGGTAAAACGACAGATCTGATTATCCTTGGGGTTCGGGGGACTTCTGCATCTTAGCTTTTCTGCACAGACCAATCTCTAAAATAAATAAACTGGGTTTGTTTGTTTTTATGAACAAATCCAGTCATACTTCTAGCCTTGCTGTCATTTCAAAAATATTTTTGAACAAATTACCTTCCCCCTTTGACCCCCTGCCACTGACAATATACAAAGAAAACCTTTTCACTAAGCAGAAATCGCCTCTAACCTGTTCTCTGGAATATCCTACTGTGGTACATATTAACCTTTATCTTATGATTGATAGACACTGCCAAGCAAACTTAACAGAACAGATGTGCGGGGGGATGCTGTCAAAGGAATTTTAATGCTCCCTTCCCTCCTCTGCTACCCTCACTTACAAAGCTATTTCTAAAAGATGTGTGAATCTAAAAGCTGGGGGAAGGGATGCTTGGGGATTAGGGGACATCTGAAGAAAGTAGTATAAAATGGCCCTGAAAGGAGGAGGGTGGGAAGAACCTATAACCCTCTCTGCAGCCACCCCAGTGTCAACAAATATGCAACCAATTAATGTAATTGCAGAGTTATTTATGGTGCACGAGAAAGTTTAGTCAAAGATCCCAAGGCTGGGGAGATAGAAAATCGCCACCACTGAATCTCTTTCACAGACGTTGGCTGGTGGTATCCATGTGTCTCATAACCAGAGAAGCATGTGTCTTTTGTTTGCAGGTGTTACTTTCTGCATGGAGGTCAGGTGGGGAAAACATGTCAGGGCTGGAGGAGGGGGTGTGTGGAAAAGAGCAAAAAGGTCTCCTGGTTTCCAGCTGTGATCAAACGATATGGTTTGTATTTTAGATATTTCCTCTCAGCAGTTCTCAATAGCCTTACTTAATCCTCCCCCTACCCATGACCCTTTCAGACAGCAGACAGCAGCAACAAAATTTGCACACAAATAGAAGGGGGGGGAATACAGCCCAATTCTCGTTCCGTAATTTAATTGTTCTGGATGACAGTACCGTTCACTAGAGAGGTTTTAATTAGAGCTATTGAGTGGTCTGAATTGGTGCAATTAGGGTCTGCATTAATTATTGTTGCATGTGCTTTTTTGAACAGTAGGGCCTTTTTAGTTGTTGAAATAATAGTAGAAGGACAGAAAGGGTTACCAGGAGAGTGCAAATTACCTCTGAAATATAAGGACAAGTGTGACATGCACTGGAAAAGAAGAAGGAAAAAACTGAAAGGGCAGATTGTAGGAAAGACTTACAAGCATAGTAAAGGTAAAGGTTCCCTTGCTCGAAAGCCAGTCGAATCCGACTCTAGGGTTGCGGTGCTCATCTCCGTTTCAAAGCCGAAGAGCCAGCGCTGTCTGAAGACATTTCCGTGGTCATGTGGCCGGCATGACTAAACACCAAGGCGCACGGAACGCTGTTTACCTTCCCACCGAAGTGGTACCTATTTATCTACTTGCAATTTCTTGCTTTCGAACTGCTAGGTTGGCAGGAGCTGGAACTAGAGACAGGAGCTCACCCCATCATGCGGCACCCGGGTCTTGAACTGCTGAACTACTGACCTTCCACAGCCTGCAGTTCAGCGTCTTAACCACTTGAGCCACCGCAGCTCCTTACAAGCATACTCTTCCTTTAATCCTCTCTGCTCCTGTAAACTCCATTTAGTCCCAGTTTATTGTGCCCACAATAGGCAAACACAACTTGTGACCCATCATACCAAATGTAGTTCACCAGTCATATTCAGCAGCACCACAAGAGCTCAACAAGTATCCTGTTTATGCTGTCAGTCTTGCACTGTGTGGCAAACCCAGGGGTCCTATCAAGTACCTGGAAGACCATAAGTGTGTTGTGTTGTGTTGTACCTGGTAAGCCACAGACTGTGATCTGACAGAATCAAGAGTCACAAGGAAATAAAAAAATAATTTAGACCAACACCTCCAATCTTTGTGGAGCCAGTTTGGTGTAGTGGTTAAGTGCGCGGACTCTTATCTGGGAGAACCGGGTTTGATTCCCCACTCCTCCACTTGCAACTGCTGATGTGACCTTGGGTCAATCACAAGCTCTGGCACAGCTGTTCTCTAAAGGACAGTTTCTATCAGAAGTTCTCTCAGCCCCACCTACCTCATAGGGTGTCTGTTGTGGGGAGGGGATGGGAAAGGAGTTTATAAGCCGTTCTGAGACGCCTTTGGGCAGTGAAGGGCGGGGTATAAATCCAAACTCTTCTTCTTCATCTGCCCCCTAAAAGGGTCACTCATGCACCAATCCCATAGAATTGAAGGAAGCCCCCCCCAATATCTGCCTTTTCAACATGTACACAGATTGATCCAGAAAGCTGACACATGCCTTAGCATGGATGATGGAAAAGAGTCACAGAAGTGAGCAGACAGAAAGAGACATGGAGGTAGATATGGAGACAGACAAAGGTGTGGAAGAGAAATGTGGTGTTTTTATGCTACCTTTAGGGGCATCTCAGTCAACTTCCTTATCTGACTTAAGAGATCAGAGATAGTCAAGGAGTTGCTCTTGGGCAGAACAGAAACCAGCTTCTCAGCTGGAATACAAAGAAATTCGTACCTGTGTGTAATACTCTGGTTTGACATTGTAGCCTCTTTAAATCACAGCTCTTAAAATGCCACATGGAGGATTAAAATGGCCTGTTAGTTTTCTCCCAGAGAACTACATGCATCCTGATTTTGTGAATGGTTCCTCATCTGTCCATTTGTAGATCAATCCATGTTCAAGTGTGTAAACCATTAACCTGACTGGGATGTGTATGGACATTCTTCTACAAGATGACTTAAGAAAACCATTGGTACAGTCCTTCACACACATACCCTTGGCTTCCCTCCTCATTTTCCCTGTTGAGCCACAGTGTAATGCTATGGTGCAGCTTGACAAAGAATAGAGGGTGGGGGAGCACTTTACAGTTCAATCCTAACCAGTTACACTCTTTGAAGCCTGTTGAAGGCCCTGTGCCATTTTGAAAGTGGAGCTTAGCTCCACTTCCTCTTCCCCACGGTGGCAACAGAATGGCAATGTCCTTGTGGACACTCCCTTGCAGACACTCTGTGGATTCCCCTTTGTGACAAATTAAATCAGGTTAATTTTTAATCTGGTTTTAAGGCGAAAACCCTGGGAATGCCATGAGTTGTACTCAGAAGAAGCACATCACATGGATGTTCCCAACAGGGCTCCTTGCCTTCCATGTGAGGAAAAATCTCTATGTGGAAGCAGCTAAAGAAGGATCCCATGTCCACAAACACTATATGGACTATGATATATTTGAGGATGAGAAGAAATGTTTCTCCAGTCAGATTGTCTGGCTGTTGTCAGGGTTCTTCTTGTTGTATAGTGGGTTAGACGCATAATGAAACCACGGACAACGATGTAGTGATCAGCATGGTTCACTATTATACAACATAAGACGAAATTACCTGGCCAGGTGTCCAACTATATACAAGCTAAGGGGAATGCCCCCTGGTGCCACTGGTGGGTTTGAATTCCCGCCGCCGTTCCCATTGGTCCCCTTTAGCTGGAGCCAGGAGCCCCAGTCCCATTGTTCTCTGGGACTCAAGCTCAGGCTCTGTCGCTGATGCCTATAGCGGTCAGCGGACACAACACCCCTCCCCCCATAGTTTGGACTCTCCCTAGGGAACGTAGTCCTTCAAGTATGCTGGGGCGCGGCATTCCCTGGTGGACCGCTGTGGTGCTGGGATTGGGACTTCTTCCCTGTTGAGTAGTGGCTGCGCGGGAGGGGCCACCGCTCCTTCTTCCAATGTTGGGGTCGGCGGCGCTGGCAGCTGCTCGTCCGGTGTTCCCCCCGGGGTTGGGGCTGGCGCATTGAGTTGGGCCGCATCCCTGGGGTCCCACTACTGTTCTGGACTTTCCTCCGCTCCTGAGGTTTCGCACTTGTCCCCCTGATCCTGAAGCTCCCCTCCGTCTGGAAGCATGTGTCGCTGCAGCTGGTCCACGTGGCGACGCAGTACCTGGCCACAGTCCATCAACACCTCGTAGAAGACAGGCCCAGTGACGCGGATGACCCTGCCGGCGACCCATTCTGGACCCCTGCCATAGTTCCTTACAAACACCGGGTCTTCCGGAAAGAACCCCCGTGGCGCTTCCCGCTGCTTAGTCCTGTTGCGTGCCTCGGGGGCCCGGTCAGGGTGTAGGCGGTCCAGGAGGATCGCAGGTCTCCGGCCCATGAGGAGCTTGGCGGGGCAGCAGCTGCTCACTGGGTTGGGTGTAGTCCGGTTAGCTAGGAGGAACCGTGTGATGCGAGACTCCCAGTCCCCTTCAGTCAGGCGACTGAGCGCCTCCTTTGCCGTACGGACCATCCGCTCTGCTTGGCCGTTCATGGCAGGGTGGAACGGCACCAACCAGATGTGTCGGATCAGATTGCCCCTTAGGAACTGCTGGAATTCCTCAGACGTGAATGCTGACCTGTTGTCCGAGACGATCATGTCCAGCAGACCGTGTGTTGCAAAGATCTTCTGAAGGGCCCGGATGGTGGCTCGGGAGGAGGTAGTGGAGACTGGACTAACCTCCAGCCATTTTGAGTACACGTCCATGGTTACCAGGAACTTTAAACCATGGAAGGGGCCGGCAAAGTCGATGTGGAGCCAGGACCACGGGGTCCTTGTCGATTCCCAGGACTGCATAGGCGCGCTTGGTGGGCTCGGCTGGACCTCTTGGCAGATCTGGCAATGCTTCACCCAGGCCTCTATTTCCCCATCCATGCCCAGCCACCAGACATAGCTTCAGGCGAGGGCCTTCATCCGCACGATGCCAGGGTGCGCCTCGTGCAGAGCCTGCAGGACCCGGTGCCGGAGCACGCTGGGGACGACAACCCGGTCCCCCCACAACAGGCAGCCCTTGTGCGCCGACAGTTCCTCCCTCCGTGTTGTGAAAGCGCTGAACTCCAGGGCTGCTGGGGCCATAGGCCACCCCCTCACCATCCAGCCGAGAACCCGGGAGAGGATGGGGTCATGGGCTGAGCGGCGGGTGACATCCGCGGCCTGGAGGGGGGCGTCTGGCAAACTCTTCATCTGGAGGACGTGATGAGCCAGGTCTGGGTTCTCCCCCTTGTCTGGCAGGGGGAGCCAGCTCAGTGCGTCCACGTGGCCCATCACCTTGCCCGGCCAGTGCTGCAGTGTGTAATTGTAGCCCGCCAGGAAGATGGACCACCTCAAGACTCGAGGGGAGAGTACCTGTGGCGCCCGGCAATCCGCCGCGAAGAGGCCCAGCAGCGGGCGGTGGGTCCATAGCGATGGTGAAGGGACAGCCGTAGACGAAGTCATGGAACTTCTTCACCCCGGCCATGGCTGCCAGTCCCTTGCAGTCTATCTGGGCGTAGTTCCGTTCGGCTGCAGATAGGGTCCACGAGTAGTACATGACTGGGACCTCCCAGCCATCCAGAAGACAGTGCGCCAGCACGGCTCCCACCCCATAGGGAGACACGTTGCAAGCCAGGACCACGGGCAGGGACTCATCGAAGTGGGACAGGACCGAGTTCGAGATTAGCAGGGCCTTGACAGCCCAGAACGTGGCAGCCTGGCACAGGCCCCAGACCCTGGGTGCCTTCTTGTCGAGCAACCGGTGGAGGGGCTCAGCTACCGCCGCCTTGTGGGGGAGAAAGGTGTGGTAGAAGTTTAAAAGCCCAAGAAATGCCTGGAGCTCGGTTTTGGGAGGTCGGGGGTGGAGCTTCCACGATGGCCTTAACCTTGTCCCGGGCTCGGTGGAGGCCGTCCGCATCCACTGTGAAGCCCAAGAAGTCCACGGATGACACCCTGAGCTGGCACTTTTCACGCTTGACTTTGAGGCCAGCATCCCGAAAATGGCTGAGGACCATGTGGAGGCGGGTGGCGAATTCGTCAGGTGTGGCGGCGGCAATCATCACATCATTGAAGAATGGTGTGACGCCGGGAATCCCTTTGAGGAGAGAGTCCATTAATTGCTGGAATATCCCGGGTGCCATGCTCACACCGAATTGCAGGCGCTTGACCCTAAAAGCCCCCCGGTGGGTCACAATTGTCTGGGCCTCTCCAGTTGGCCTGTCGACCGGCAGCTGCTGATATGCTTGGGCGAGATCCAATTTACCAAAGATCTTAGCCCCTGCCAAGGTGGCCAGGACGTGGCTTACTAATGGGACCGGGTAGGAATGGTCCTGCAATGCCCTGTTGATTGTGCATTTGTAGTCCACGCAAATGCGGACCTCCCCGTTAGGCTTTACTGGGGTCATGATCGGGGTCTCCCAAGCTGCATGGGAGACCGGTTCCAGGACCCCCTGGGCCACCAGGCGGTCCAGTTCTGAATCTATCTTGGTTTTCAGCGCAAATGGAACTGTCCTGGAACGCATCCGGATAGGGGCCACCTTGGGGTCAAGCTGCAGTGAAACCGGGGGGGTCGTGTACCGGCCCAGCATCCCGTCAAATATGGACAGGAACTCGTGACACACCTCCTGGAAGTCGCGGGTTGCACAGTGCTGGACCCCCTCGATCCCGAATCCCAGGGGTTCGAACCAAGCCCTTCCCAGGAGGATGACTAGGTTGCCCTCGACCACTAGTAAGTCCAAATAGCCCTTGAAGCCACGGTACTGCACCCTGAAACTCCCAACCTCTTTCACTGGTACTTGGTTTCTTTGAAAGCCCATGAACGTCACGGGCGATGGCCACAAGCGGGGGCCCCCCTTTGGGCATATCCATTTTAAGGTGGCCTCCGAAATGATGGAGCGCGCAGAGCTCGAATCTAGCTTCATTTGTAAGGGGACCCCCTCCACTTTAACCCGGACATATATTTTAGGTGTAGAGGCCTGACTGGGGAGTTTCAGTACCTGTTCGGAGGCTGCCAGGGCGTTGGTCAGGAGGTAGAGGTCTTCTTCTGGGGCTGCGCAGTCCTCGTAATGCACTTCTGCCCTGCGGCGGGGTGGTTTTGGCGCCGCTCAGGATGTTTTGGAGCGGCAGACCCTGGCAATGTGGTCCATGCGGCTGCAGTCCCAACATGTGGCGTCCCTGAACTGACACGATTTTTGCTTGTGTTGACCGCCGCAGCCGGTTGCTTGCACGCGGAGCTGGCGAGCAGGGCTGGCGGGCAATGCTGGGCTTGTGTGCGATGAACCTTGGAGTCCTTGTGGTCGCTGTTCCCAGTGATGGCCACCCGGTGTGTTGTGGTGGTGCCCAGATGGGACCTCTCCCATGTGGTGGCAGTGGCTAGGGCTGAGGCGATGGTCACCTTCTCCCCCTCCATTATCCGGTGCCAGAGTTTCTCCTCCCGTAGGCCAGTGACGAACGAATCACAGAGAGCCATGTCCAAATCAGGGCTGGCCCCAGGTGTCTGGGTGCCCTAGGCAGGACAGCCTGGGGCACCCCCCACCCGGGATGCCAACCTCCCAATGGGTCCTGGAGATGGGGGGGGCAGCGAAGCGCTGGCTTTCCTGGAGGCTCCACAGCTTCGAGGCCCCCAGGAAAGCCAGGGAGGGGGCGGAGGTTCTAGCCCCTACCCCCTCCCTCTGTGAGCCGGAGACTGGGGGACGGCGGAGCACCGGCTTTTCTGGAGGTTCCGCAGCTGCGGCACCCCCAGGAAAGCCTGGGAGGGGGCGGGGGTTCTAGATGGAGTCGCTGCTGGCCACTGCCCCCACCTTCTCTCCCCCCCTGGAGGGCGGGGGAGGGCGGGCAATCTCTGCTGCTGCCTCCTGAGCCCTGCTGGGTGCTCTTCGTGGTGGCAGGGAGGCGGCAGCAGTGGTGGTGGGGCTTTCCACGGGGGGGGCGGGGAGCCATTTGGCGCCCCTGTGGGCCCAGTGCCCTAGGCGCCAAATACACCCCGAAGGCCGACCCTGGTCCAAATACACCCCGAAGGCGCAGTCGGCTGCCAGGCGGTGGAGCTCCGCGAGGAACTCCACAGCAGTCTCTTTGCCCTGCTGGTTCCTGTGCTGGAAGACCACGTGGCAGGTCATCCCCAACAGCTTCGGGGAAAAATGGGTCTGCACAGGGCCACAAGAGCAGAGCAGCAGGCCTCTCTTCCAATCTTCATCCATGATCTGATAGAATACGAAGGCTTGCCACAGACCAGTAACCCAGGCTTCCCATCGCTGGGGCTGGGAGGCATTGAATGGCAGCGGCAGCCCGGATCCTGGAGCGATGGCCATTGTGCTGGTCGGCGGCTACGACACACCTCTAGGTTCACCCTCAGGAGTGCTCATGTGCAGAGCACGTGGAGCGGTGGAGCGAGTCTTCGGTAGCGTTGTCTGACAGCCCGGCTGGAGCGCTCAACAGGATCCCACTTTCATCGCCATTGTTGTATAGTGGGTTAGACGCATAATGAAACCACCGATAACGATGTAGTGATCAGCATGATTCACTATTATACAACATAAGATGAAATTACCTGGCCAGGTGGCCAACTATATACAAGCTAAGGGGAACACCCCCTGGTGCCATTGGTGGGTTTGAATTCCCGCTGCCGTTCCCATTGGTCCCTTTTAGCTGGAGCCAGGAGCCCCAGTCCCATTGTTCTCCAGGACTCAAGCTCAGGCTCTGTCGCTGATGCCTATAGTGGTCAGCGGACACAACACTTCTTGTGTAGCTGTAGGTTTCCCAACAACCTGGAGAAAAAATAGGGTTACCAGCCCACCCCAGTGAAGGTTGAGGATCCCCTGCCTCCAGGCCCTGCCCCCCTCCATCAATCAGCTGGCCTGTGGAGGGACATACCAGGAGAGGGAGGGAGGCCCAGGCCACATCACCGGTGACATGGTGACATTAATTCTGGCATGAACTGGAAGTGACATCACACTGGCAGCATCACAGCAATGCTCTGGGTTTGGGGTGAAAATTCTATGGTAGAAGCCATTTTTACCACAGAATTTTCTCCAAATACCAGAGTGTCACCACAATGTCACAACACCAGCATATACACCGGAAGTGACGTAACCACATCACCAGCAACATTGCCTGGGCCTCCCTCCCACTCCTGGTAATTTCCCCCCATCCCCAACTCATTGCCAGGAGAGACCTGGCAACCCTAAGAAAAAAATGCCCCATCCTTTTAAGAGATACCTTTAAAAAGTGTTATGTATCTGATGATGTTAGTTACCTCCAAGCCATGTAAAGCTTCACACATGAAGACTCTATTAAAGGGACACATTTCTCGAGAAGCCTGTTGGCCATCCCACCAGTACAATAGGGTGCCAGTTCATATAATAATATGGTAACCAACACCAGAAAAAGAGCTTCGCCTGTGGCATCAGGACATTTAGGTAATCCGTGATGTCTCAGGGAACCACTAAGAAGCTAATAGTGTTCCATCTGGTAAGATGGGAGTGATCTGAGAAGGCAGCAATCTGAGAAGGATGAACTCTGTACTTTGTTTATAGAGGTTTGAGGACACTGAGCTTGGTTTGTTTATCTGTTTGTGTTGAGGGAGGGAAAGAGAGGGAAAAATGGAGTTAATATGCGAAGAAGATGTCAGTGAAAAAGGTCAGAAGTGGCTGGGAAACAGGCAAAGACATGGTTTCCGGAGGTGGCACCCCAACCCCCACACTTACCCACTTAGTTCCCGGCCTCCTGTTCCTACTCGGCCTCCTCCTGTGCCTCTGCCCCACCACCACCCTGGCCCCCTACCTGCTCGAGGCCATGCGCGTCCTCTGCACCACCCTCCTTGACCCACGAACAGCCACACACTTTCCTGCACTTGCCAGCCATCCAAAAGAGTCCAGTGGCACCTTTAAGACCAAGGTTTATTCAGGTACAAGCTCTCCCTCCTTTGGAGGGCAGAACTGTGCATCCCCCCCCCCATAGCTAGCAATCCAAAAGAGTCCAATGGCACCTTTAAGATCAAAGTTTATTCTGGTACAAAGTCTCCCTCCTCTGTGAGGGCAGATCTGCGCACCCCCCCACAGCTAGCAATCCAGAAGAGTCCAGTGGCACCTTTAAGACCAAGGTTTATTCAGATACAAGGTCTCCCTCCTCTGTGAGAGCAGATCTGTGCACTTCCCCCCCCATAGCTAGCAATCCAAAACAGTCCAGTGGAGCCCGAGAGGTGGGTGTTGCCTTCTAACACACTTCTGGTGATGTCAGGGGGTGTGGCATATGCAACTAAGTTATGCTAATGAGTTATGCTAATGAGCTTCTGCACCTCTTTTTCTATGAAATGACCCCTGCTCTGGCCCAATATTAACAACATTATTAGCAGCCGATACAACCCAGACTACAATGTTAACTGATTGTGCGCCTGCGGATGCTCCTAGGGCCCACCGTCATGTAAGCACTGTACTGGCACTTTATATGACATTATGCTATGTTTTATAACCATATCTTTGTGATTTTAACTAATTTCTCTGTTTTAACTGTTTTATATGTAAGCTGCCCTGAGCCTGCGCAGGCAAGGAGGGTGGGATATAAATTAAATAGAGAGAAAAGGGAAGTGACAGGTAGGAAGGAACCTCTGAGAGTAGCATTCTGGGTAACAAAGGGACAGGAGCAGGAGTGGTCAAAGGAAAGGTCAGAGAGCATCCTATGCTTTAAAAAAGGAAAGGGGACTGTGGATTATATCACTGTGTATAGTATGTACTATCCACCATTTTATATACTGAAGGTAATGTGTTTTTATTTACTGGAAATTGTTGGATTGTTTTAATTCTATTTTAAATTGAGAGCTGTATATTATTTTGTTGCGAGCCGCCCTGAGCCCACTCCAGGGAAGGGTGGCCTAGTAAGTCTAATTTAATAAATAAATAATAAATAATAATCTGTGTGCATTAAGTGCTGTCAAGTCACTTCCAATTTATGGCAACCCAGGGCCAGTGCCAGGCTTTTTGGCGCCCTAGGCAAGGCTAACTACTTGCGCCCCACACACACACACTACTAACCAGTTTTCAAAAACAGATGAATTCTAGAGAAAATTAAAAGCACAAAACTTGACATTGCTATTTTTTTAAAATAAATTGTGAGAATAAGTAAAATGACAGCCTTTGGTTTCCTTTCCCAAACAGAAAACAGTTTTACCACACAACTCACCAATCATTTCAAATAATCCTGTGAATTGTGATGTCAAAAATTAAGGCTCTTGAATGCTTCCAATTCAGGCACATCAAAATCTCATTTTGTGTGCCTTTTCCTTTTCAGATTTTGTCACCGATTCCTTCAGGTCAAGTGCAGATGCTTCAGTGTGTTCAACTGATATAACTGCCAAACCAAATAGTCTCTTTTGCAACAGTAGTTCTCCTACAGTTTTCTCAGTTTTGTGATTCTTGATGTCAGATTTGTGTCAATTTACCCTTTGGTGTAGGGTTTGACCTGTTTGTCCTATGCAGAGAATTGCAATTTACACATCCTACTGTATTGCTATTCCAGTTGTGCTGTTTTTATTACTCAGTTACTCATTCACCTTCTCTAATAATATCTTCCTGACAACTAACTCTCCCTACCTGCATGTAATATTTGAGGAAATCTATTTCAGGGTATGTGAAGAAGTGTGCATATGCTCAGAACATAAGAACATAAGAGAAACCAATGTTGGATCAGGCCAATGGCCCATCCAGTCCAACACTCTGGCCGAGGACAGACTGGCAATTTGCCCCGGTATCGAGTCGGGGCAAAAAAAACCCGGAGTAAACGATACCGGGTTTTCCCGTCCACACAGCGGGGGCCTCTGCCGGAAGAAACGGGACGGAGGCGCGCGGGAGCGTTCAGACTGCCGCGCCGGAGGCGCGCTATATTCGCTGTTTCCCCATTATTTCGGCTGTGGGCGTATGTGCGCATAAGCGCATTTCGGCAATTTTTTTCCCCCTGCAATGCTGGCACCGCATTGGGCAGTGGAGCGGAGCGCAGCCAATCACACCGCTGCTGCCTCATGCCCAACGCGGGTTGCTCCCGGCTTTTCGGCTGCGCGTTCAGACTCCCCGGAAGCGGAGAAACGCGCGACAAACGCAGGCTTTCAAGATTTGCGTCGGCTTTTATCAGGTGTTTTTTTAATCTGGCAGTGAAGCGCGAGAGCACCGGTAGGCTACGGGTGGGGGACGCCAGGCAGATGTGCCTGTGTGAACATTCCATTTAATCCGATATTGAGTCGTTGTCAGCCCGGGTCCCATCCCGCGGCAAATTGCCAGTCTGTCCTCGGCCTCTGTGTCACACAGTGGTCAAAAATACCAGGTACCATCAGGAGGTCCACCAGTGGGGACAGGATACTTGAAGCAGTCCATGCTTGTAGCCACCACCACCTCCTGTGGCAGTGAATGCCACGTGTTAATCACTCTGTGGGTGAAGAAGGACTTCCTTTGATCTGTTCTAAGCCTTCCACTCATTCATTTAATGGAGTGCCCATGAGTTCTTGTATTGTGAGAAAGGGAGAAAAGTACTTCTTTCTCTGCCTGCTCTATCCCATGCCATGCATAATCTTGTAAATCACTATCATGTCACCCCTTTGGGGATTTTAAACTTAGACTTCCGAAATAGTAGGCTGATACTGACCACTTAGGCAAACCCATGGCCCTCAGTCTGTGTCAGGATGCCTTCTCATGTTCTTGACCAGGACATGAAGCAACTTATGTACAAAAGGTTGCAATGACAAGCCATTTCATGTTTTCCCCTGGGCCCTAGGCTCAGAACTCTGAGCATGAGATTTCTGTAGGGAATGTCAAAAAAATCAAAAGTAGGTTTGCAGCTTACAGATACACTCTTGAACAGTCTCAAGATTGCAACAGCACAGACATTTTGATGCAATAATTCAGAGCAAGGGGTATCAGTTAAATGAACAAAATATTGCAAGACTGCTAATGTTTTAAGCATGTTTTAAAGTTAAAACTTAACTTTTTAAGCAAGAGCCTGCAGCCGGTTGGAGGGGCGAAAAGGCCATCTGGGGAAGGCTTCTGAGGAGAGTGAGGCTGCAGTGCAGACTAGGCCCCTTCCGCCCTTCCCTCCTTCTCCCCCCCCTCAAGGCAAAGAGTCCTAGCTCGTCTCCTGTGCAGATTAAAAAGTTTCTGCACGGATCCGCCCCCACCTGCCCTGGTGCCCAAGGAGCGCTTCTCTTGCCCAGCCTGGCACACAGCTGCTGCCGACAGGAGCCTTGTTGATGTGGCTCGGCTGCCTGCCCCTGAACCCAGTGCCAGCCCCGGGCCTGGCACTTCCTTGCCCACTATCCCAGCAGCGGTGGCAGCTCCAGCCGAGGAAGCAGCGCCTATGCAGGCTCCGGGCTGCACAGAGGGTTGGCTGGCTCCATGCTCCCCTCCCCCCGTGCTCTGAACCCAGCAGCTTCTCAGCTGTAAGGAGGCAGGGGGCAGGGGAAAGGCATGCTGGGAAATGTAGTTTGGGAGGGCCGCTGCCACTGCCGGGCGAAGCAAAGTCGGCTAAAACCTGCCAGCTCAAGAGCTTGCTGGGGGCGCCAATGGCCTCGGCAGGGCGGCAGGCCAAGGGCCAACAGAGCTGAGGGGGGAAGGGGGCGGGGCGGCAGCAGGCCATCATGGTGCCCTTCTATCTTGGCGCAGTAAGGCAACTGCCTTAGTTCGCCTCTATGAATGCGCCAGCCCTGTGGCAACCCTATGAATCAATGTCCTCCCAAACATTTTATTGTTATCAGCCTTGCTCAGGTCTTGCAAACTGAGGGCCACGGCTTCCCTGATTGAATCAATCCACCTCATGTTGGGTCTTCCTCTTTTCCTGCTGCCTTCAACTTTTCCTAGCATTATGGTCTTTTTCAGCGACTCCTGTCTTGTCATAATGTGACCAAAGGATGATAGCCTCAGTTTAGTTATTTTAGTTTCTAGAGAGAGTTCAGACTTGATCTGATCTACAACTCACTTATTTGTCTTTTTGGCAGTCCACAGTATCCATAAAATGCTCTTCCAACACCATATTTCAATGGAATCTACTTTCTTCCTTTCTTCATTGTCCAACTTTCACACCCATATATAGTAATGGGGAGTACTATGACATGAATTAACTTGATATTTGTTGCCAGTAACACATCCTTACACTCAGGACTTTTTTTCTGGGGGAACGCACCAGAATGGAGTTCCAGAATCTCCTTGTGGAAACAAGATTCTCAAAAAAAATTGTTTATAATAATTGTTGGACCTCCCTTAACAGGCTTTGATCAAACAAAGTATGTTAAAACATGGTTGCTTCAAGGTCATCATTCATCGTTAGGCATCAAAAGCAAGACCCCAAAAAGAACTGAGGAAGTTGGTGACATGTCTAAAGTCTGGAAACTGCTTTAAAGTTGAGGTAAGTCTGTACTGCATAAAAATAATATTGTTTCAAATAATCCTTTGTATTTCTCCTTCATCTTCCTCTTGAGAGTTCCGGCACCTCTTTTTCTTAAGAATCTTTTCTAGCTCCATCATGGCTGCCCTGCCCAGTCTCAATCTCCTTCTGATTTCTTGGTTGCAGTCTCCCTTTCAGAGCCAAGGCAGAGAAAATCTTGAACAATTTCAATGTTTACATCATCAACTTTAAAGTTGTGTAATTCCCCAGTATTTTTGTCCTTTTGATGTTTAACTAATCAGGGCTCTTTTTGTAGCAGGAACTCCTTTGCATATTAGGTGACAGACCCCTAATGTAGCCAATCCTTCAAGAGCTTACAGAGCTCTTCTTACAGGGGCTACTGTAAGCTCTTGGAGATCGCTACATTAGGGGTGTGTCACCTAATATGCAAAGAAATTCCTGCTACAAAAAGAGCCCTGACTATAATACTGCTTTGGCACTTTCTCCTTTAATCTTCAGCAGTAGTCATTTCAGGTCTTCACTATTTTCTGCCAGTAATATGGTATAATCTGTGTATCTCAAATTGTTAATGTTCCACCAATTTTCACTTCACCTTCATCTAAATCTAATCCAGTTTTCCTTATGATATGTTCTGCATATGGATTGAAGAGATAGGGAAATAAAGTACGTCCTTGTCTGACATCTTTGGCAACTGGAAATCATTGTATTTCTCTGTATTCTGCCCTAATAGTGGCCTCTTGTCCAGAGGACAGGTTGCATATCAAAACAAAAACCAAAAAAAAGGGGGAGGGGGAACTCAACCCAAGATATAACTGCAAACCAAAAAGGGCTAAGCTAACACAGTATATTATAAAAAACAAATGTTTATTATGGTGTACACATGTTAAAACATATTATGATTAAAAGAAAGAGTCTAAATATCAGACTTATAAAAGCTTTTCAAATATAAATACATATGATGGGTAAACAATTTCAAACTTTAGGACCAAACGTGTTTCGGCCCCTTGGGCCTTCCTCAGTGGTCACTGTTCTCTATATTGCACTGACACACATCCAAATACATGTATAAAAGGTTTTTAGTATACATATATATATAACCTGATGTTGTTTCCTTGTATGTTTATAATTATGTTACTGCTATATATGTTGGGCCATAGATATAGCCATGCCAATTCTTCAAATTATTCTGGTATCAGAGATTTCATTGGTCTGGATATGTGTCATCTCCATCAAAGTAAAAGATCTGGTTATATAGAGAGAGGGACCCCTGGCCCCACCATGGGAATGGCAATCCTAGCACCAGCAGAATCAGACACATGGTCAAAACAGAAAACTGGTAACTCTATTTTTGCTAAACTTTCTACTTTCCCTTTTTGTAAAAAAAAAAGTAAAGCTAATTTTTACTTTTCTGAAATAGATGCTATAGTGATATGTTTGCAATCAGATAAAAATCTGACTTGGTTCACGTTTACCAAGGTACAAAAGATAAGGTGGATGTGAATCATTCTTACAAGTGAGAGTTTAAGGCTTCCTCAGCATCAGTGTGATTTGTAGTCAGTGTCCAGTTGTTAATATGAAAAAGCTTTTTAAAAGACAAACAAATAGAACTAGGTCCAGAAAATTACATAAATATAAATTTAATTCTTAATCTAGTGGTGGCAGTGAAAGGAACCCTAATTGGTCAGGGGAGAGGAATAAAGCTGGAGAGAGAGGCAAATTCCTTCTTATGGTCTAACACTTTGGAGCCTGGGCCAGCTTAAAAAATTCTGCACACACACACACCCCATGGTAGAACAGGTGCCATTTTACCACAGAGGAAAGGAAGTGTTCTTGAAGGGCAGCAAATTATCTGCCTTGGAGCAGATCCCCAGAGAGAAATCCTGCCTTGCTTCAGCTAGTTTACAATCATCTATCAGCTTTTCTTTCTTTCTTTCTTTCTTTCTTTCTTTCTTTCTTTCTTTCTTTCTTTCTTTCTTTCTTTCTTTCTTTCTTTCTTTCTTTCTTTCTTTCTTTCTTCTTTCTTTTTCACCTCAAGCTAACGTTTCTTCACATACTTGCCCCTTTCTTCAGCCAGAAGTCAGTTCCACTGTGCTCTGATAGATCCTTTAATAGATCTTTTCAGTGGACTGTCTTCCAATCATTATCCCACTCTGAGGAACCATCCACAATAGTTGAGGAACAACAACATCCATTTGTTGTAAGGTTCACTCTCCGTAAGCCAAACCTATAACAAAATTCATAATGAAGGAAAAAAGGCTACCCAATGGCATCTCCAGCCCAAATAACAAAGCAGGAAAGAAGATGAAACATTCTGTACCTTTTGAACTGCTCATCTGGTTTCCATTTTAAAAACAGACTTCATCCTTTAAAAAAAATTCCTTTCAGTTTTTGTGCTTTTTTTACATTTTCCCTTGCCACACTACACACACATACTGACATAACAAACTTTTCTTCAGTAATAATAACGTCTGCCTCCATTTATCTCACCTTTTCTTTTGGATAGATATTTCTGCCATGATTATACTGACTGACAATCGAGCTAAATTTCTGTAGAAATAACAGACATGATATGTGCCAGAGCTGAGAGTGGGCACACTGATCTGTTATTGTTTCTTTAAAACAGATAAATAGTTTTTCTTAAATGAAGGGAAATACTAGTGCTGCCTAGAGCAATCCACCATGTTAAAAAAAACACTTTTAGCTGATCAACTGATACAAATAATCTTGAATAACATCAAGTCCCTAATATAGGTGACTTTTAAAGGATATTAAAGAAAACTACTATTCAGGGCAGCTAGGATCTCTAGACTCTGATGGGGCCAGGGCTCCCAGCTGTAGGGCTGCAAACTTCAGGTTGGGAAATTCCTGAAATTTGGAAGTAGAGCCTGGAGAGGGTGAGGATTGGGGAGGGAAGATGACTGTACCCAGATACCTGCACACAGATTTTTAAGGATAAATGCATGTGTACATCAACATCCTTGCTATGGGCAGCGTCTATGTAACATCAATTCACATACAGCATCTGGGATATTTTACCACAGCATAGATCCAGTCTAAACTCTTTTTGGTGGCCATTCACATGAAATGTAAAGAACCTAAATGCTCACTGTACCAAGTGTGAGTCTTGGGAAATGTTAACAGTTCTGAATTCCAGAATATGCAGCTGATGTATAATTCAAAAATAGGGGAACAGAAGGGCGCGGGATAATCCTTTCCTGACTGACTGGCTGTCTCTTCCAATTCGTCTTCTAAGGTGCTTTTGCTCACACAAGGTTCTAGACAGACATTCACAAACATATCTGAGAAGAGCAGGTTTCTGATGACTGTTTTGGAGCACACTGGCAAATATGAAAAGGGTCAAGCATTTCTCTGCTCAAATTGGCCCCCTCCTCAATTTGAACTTCTCTCCAAAAAGGCACTCCCTCACAGCTCCATTACAAATTTGCCTGGAATTGATACTTTGCTCCTTATTATTTATTTATTTATCACATTTATACCCCACCCTCCCAGCTAAGGCTGGTTCAGGGAGGTCTTAAATTCTTAGGTACAAAAAATAATTCCACATTTTAAAAACTTATAGGATGATAGGCATAGCTAGTTCCAGCATCTAACAGAGTTGAGCAACCACCAGGGTCCTTGAATCACTTCAAAGCATGCCAGGCCCCTGAGAAAGCACAGTCCTTAGTTCCCTGATAGTTTTCCTTGCTAGTCTTCCAGACACCAGGCAAACCAAGTGATGTGTGAATTAAGAACCCCTTCAGCATGGAAATGATTCAAGCACCATTGTCTCCTTGGTCTGATGCTCCAAGTCTCTTGGCCAAGGAACTTCCCAAAACCTGAGACCATCCTTGGCCACATTAATCCTTGACAGTTCTAAACTGGCTCTCTACATAAGAAGGGCCAATTTGGTGTAGTGGTTAAGTGCACAGACTCTAATCTGGGAGAACCAGGTTTGATTCCCCACTCCTCCACTTGCAGCTGCTGGATGACCTTGGGCAAGCCATAGTTCTGTCAGAGCTGTTCTTGAAAAGAGCAGTCTCTGTCAGAGCTCTCTCAACCTCACCTACCTCAAAGGGTGTCTGTTGTGGGGAGGGGGAGGGAAAGGAGATTGTAAGCCACTCTGAGAGAAGGGCAGGGTATAAATCCATTCTCCTCCTCCTCCTCCTCCTCCTCTTATTATTATTATCTCCTCATGTTACTGTTTCTCTAATATTACTTCCTTGTCCATAATTTCATGTATATACCAGACTTCCTCTTCTTTTTCTTCTGAAATCAGCTGGCAGTACATCATAGGTTGTCTTGAATTTCCACCTGCTCAGAGAAGGGACAGCAAAATAATGCCAGTTTCCCTTGAGACAAGGTCATGCTTTCCATAGGTCTTGTTTACGCAATTAGTTCATTACAGGACAGTACTAAACTGGAAAATATTGTATGCCCAGCTGACCCACATGTAACTACAAATTAAACTTCTGGGATTCCACAGCAGTGTCACTGGAAGCAGAGTTTGCAAACTATGGGCTGCTTTGAATTTTTTCTTGAAACAGCCATAGAAAAACGTGTGTGTCCATAAATCCTACATCATCCCTTTACTAAAATTTACTCCATCATTTTGGCTGCCATATGTAGGGCAAATTCCTTCTTGGTTTCATGGTATGTCATCACACTAAGTACTCCTTAAGCAGGTCTGATTTGCAGGGAGGCGGGAAAACTGCTACACGCTGATTTGCGGCAATCAAGGTGTTTTTAATAGACAGTTGAATATATTTCCCAGGTTTCAAAAAATGAGAGAGACAGAATCCCATGCACACAACTTCAGGCTAGCTCACTAATCCTGCAAGTGGTACTATATAGTGAAAAATAAGGTTGTAAATGAGAGAGGGCCTGGTGCAATGTAGACTGAACACACATGCATGGAAAACACTGAGAACCAGAATCTGCCATCACTGCAAGTTTATCAGTCCTCAAAGGCCAGACTTGTCACATTTATTTATCTCTTTAGTGCCAAAATGAAGAAAAGGGGGATGTCGCCAACTACAAATAAATACATTTTGAATTCTCTCCACAAACCAGGGCTGCCACATAGGCTTTGAATGAAGGAGTGAAATCTCAGTATGGCTGTGTGAACACACACTAACACCACGATCCTATCTGATGAAGGCAGTCTCACTGATTTAAATGTCTCTTATCTTATTATTTGTTATTTACTGTATTTGTAGCCTGTCTTTCTTCCATGAAGCAACTCAAGACTGCTTCTTCCCATACCATCCAGCCCCATGGTTGGGATCTTCTTTCCAAGTCCTGTCACCTGTGCCTCTGTCTGGAGGAGTGAGGCAGGTGGCTTCCACAGATGGGACTTTTTTAGTGGTGGTGCCATACCTTTGCATTGCCCTCCCCTTTGAGGCTTGCCTGAAGCTAAAACATTCTTTAGGCCAAAACATTTTTTCACCCAGGCTTTTAACAGAAGGATTTAATTCTTTTTAGCTCTTTTTATGATCACTTTCTAGCCTGACAGCAGTTTTATTAATATCATTTTAGGCTGATGAAAGCTTGTTCATGCCTTTTGCTTGTTTTTAAGGCTTATTTGACTATTCATAATTCTTCATGATTGTTTTATTGTTTTATTTTATTGAATTGTTTTTACTTTGTGAGCCACCTCAAGCAAGTCTCTGAACAGGTAGCATATACATTTTCTAAAAGAAACAAATAAATATTTGTTTAGAATATTTAAACATTGCCTCTTCAGAAATCTGGTCAAGGCAACTCTTATGTTATGCAAGATAAAATCCTAAAACATAAAATAGTGCAATCCTAAGCATAGTCACACCCTTCTACACCCATTGACTTTAAATGACACAGAAGGGTGTAATTCTGCTTAGGATGGCACTGAAAATCATTAAAATTAACAATCATTAGAACCAGCCTATAAAACCCAGAAACATAAAAGCATATGTAGTATTCCCAGGTGGTCTCCCATGGCCAGGTCTGTTTGGCTCCAGCGAGATTTTGGCAAGAGAGTCCAGCAGCCTCTGGTTCCCCCACCCCTACCCTGCTGCTTGGTGAGGTGGTGGTGGTGGGAAATGGAGGGACACTCAAGTGTTGATCAGACACCACAGTATCACTTCTGTACAAGTCCAGAAGTGAGATGATTTGCATTGGGGCAACATTCTAAGATTCCATTGAAACTCTGGGAAAACCATGGAGCATCACCCCAATACAGTGATGTCACCTCCAGGTTCACACAGAAGTGGCATCTGGGCAACTCTCATTTACAGGTCCCTGGTCCACAAAGGTTCCCTCAGGTTGCCAGCACTGGGTGACATCTCTGCTTTGGTTACTTACTTCTAAGTAGCATTGCAGCCACAGGCAGCTTTCTATGGTCTCAAATAACTTGAATGAGCCAGTATGTTCTAGCCACCTTCATCTGCTGCAGCAAAACAACAAAGCACCCCATAGTACCTTAACAGCTAACACAATAACTGTGGTCTAAGCTTTCACAATCTGTCCCTCTAACAAAACCTTCTCTTTTCATAGCCATCTTCCCCTTTTTCTCCCCCACTCTTCCCGCTATTAATATGTGTGAACCCCTGACACCCTGAATGGTTTTCCAGTGCCGACACTAATCACATTTTAGGGAGCAGGTCAGCAGTGAAGGAGCTGAAATTCGTGTGAAAAAATCTCTGGGATGGCCCCAGTGGCTCACACCTGCACATCCTATTCATAGGCACTGTTTACATATTGTCATCCACAATTAATTCTTTCCTGGGACGCTCCACTGATTGCCCTCCCATTGCACAGGGACCCCATTCGGAGCTGTTGTGACTGTTAAATTGAGCATGGGAAACCATGATTAAATTAAGTTTTGTAGCACTCTCTCTCTCTTTCTCCCCTTTTCTTCTTTTTCTCTTCTTTTCTCTCTGTTTAATAATGATGCCTGCCTGAGGATGGCTGGCACTGGAGTACAAAGGTAATTACAGGCACTAAATGTGTGGGGAAGGAAGGTTTGCATTTAGAAGTGTGAAGCACTGCAGCAAGTGGGGGGGAGATCTTTCCTGGATGAAGGCTGACTGGGACAAAAGCTGGGGTGGAGGAAAGGAGCAACACAGACAGAAGCAGCTACAGTAGAGATGTGACAGCACTTTCCTCGTATCAGTTGATATGCGATTCCCCCCCCCGCCCCCCTTGTGGAGAACTATTTACTAGTTAATTGTCTGTCAGTATGACAGAGAGGGAGATGAGGCAGAGGGAAGCCTCTTCTAGCCGTTTCAGATGTTGTTCTTTTCTTTGACCCAGCAGGATCTTCTGTGGGGACCAATGACTATGCCTTGCCTTACTCACAAAATCCTAATCCACCTAACCCACCATTCAGTTTAGACTGTGTCATGCCAGGCTGACATCCACATCTCCCTCATTCACCCGGTAGAGGACTGGGACTTGTGGGAATGAGGGACGATACAAAGGTGCTCACTACCACCTGTGCTGTTCCAGATGCCCACCCCTGGACACAGGAGAAGCAGATTCAGGAGAAACAGATTCAGTCCACATGCCTACAAAAATGATGACTAGCTTTCTGCACGTGAAATACTGATAAGAGCATTGGCTCTTCATTATAAGGTGATCTTGAGGAAGGATTTCTAATTTGAAATGGTCTTCCAAGATCCGGATGTATCTGTTGTCGCATTACACAGCTGCAAGCTTTCTATGAAGAATTTATTTCTGCTGTAAAATCAACAATAGGCACTGTATATTGATCTCTTCATTTGATGGACTTTGTGAATGCCTTAAACAAATTGTGATCCTTTATAAATTTTGTTCACATGGGAACTGGTAAATTTATTTGTATTTGCAATAAGATACTACAGTGTTTTTCTTTGTTTTTTCACCATATAACTTTGGCAGCCTGAAAAGGATGCACAGTCAATATATAAATTGTATGGTCAACAAATGGCATGCTTCACCTTCCTCCAACACATAGCTCCCAGGTCTCCAAATACAGCAGAGGACTTCCTGGCACAGCCCACAACCCACCACCACCACCACCGTTCAGTGGAGCAGTGGGAAGGAAATGAGCTAAAAATTGCCAGTACACCAATGGTGTGATGTTGTTTCCAGGATGAACCTGGAAGTGAAGTCATGCTGTCAATGCAGAGCTCTAGCATTCATTTACCACAAAGTTTCCAATGAATGCCAGAATGTCATGTCATGTCAATCGCATGACACTTCTGGGTTCACCCCAGAAACGACATCATGGTATTGACCTGACAGTGCCCCACTCCATGTCCCTGCCCACCAATCTTCCACCAGATGCCAGCCCCCAGTTGGCAACCCTACCCCAGCATGGTTTGGTTTATCTGTTTCCAAATAGTTTATCCTGGCAGATGGGGAAACAGATGGGTACTGGGAACCTTCTTTGGGTACATGTGAACTGATTCTCCCCTTCCTATCCACATGCTGGTACACTTCTGGTTCTACAGGGAAGGACTGGGTGCAGTATAAGGATCAGGCCTAAGACTACCTTCAGGCCATGGAGGCAATCTGGAACTCTTCACAGAAATAAGCAATGCATATCCAACTTGCCCTGAGGAGGGCAGAATGGCAGGGTATAAATTTGGTAAATAAAACAGATTTTATTTCTTCACTCTTTCCTCAGTCAATCAAGCAACAAATGATAGGCCTGTTTCTTGCAGTGTGAGAGGAGGAAATGGAGCTGGATCAGACCTTGCTTTGTGGTGGGGAGTATGTATGTTCATTCACATGCATCCACATGATTCAAGGTTTGTGATGGACACAAACACTCCAGAGCATTGTGGATGGAAGGATGGAATTTATATGGATGGAAGGATGTGAAATGACAGAATAAAGTTTGATATACATTACAGTCAGCAGTCTTACCAGTTTTTTAGACACTACTATATATATGAATCTGGGCAGGTTAATGGTTAAGCCATATCACAAGACAACTGATAGAAATTCTCTATTATATTTCACATCCTTCCATCCATATAAACTACGTTACAATTTATGGATAATTCATACGGGCCAAAAGAAATTCATCTATGCCACAAGATTTTGTTGCTGAAGCAGATTCACTTGAGAAACAATGTATACAAATGTATCCATTTAGGACTATCAAACAGGCCAGAGCCCAGGCAGAGCATGTTGCCAGGGAGGGACTTTTGAAATATAAGAACAAAAAATCTACAGGAAGAATTGCATGTGGCTTCCAATTCTTGAGTATTTCTAATCAAATTAGAAGATCAATCTTTAGACATTGGCATATAGTTTCTCATATTCCAGGCTGTCAGTTGCCACCATATATAGGTCTACGTAGAGGAAAAAAATCTGAGAAATGCTTTTGTTAGATCTGACTTCTTTAAGGGTAGCACACCTGCAACTGATCTAAAAGGGTTTCTGAAGTGTAGACATTGCAAGGCTTGTCAGCATATGGTAGAAGGTAGTAGTTACACTGATAAAGACACAGGGATTATGTATAATTTTAATTTTACTGCAACCTGCTCTACAAAGAATGCAATTTACCTTTCTGTTTGTTCATGTGGGTTAAAATATGTTGGGATGACAACTAGGGCAATTAGGACTCGGGTGCTGGAGCACCAGTCAAGAGTGAATAATGCCATTGAAAATTCACCAACGGTTGGGCATTACATGCAGGCAGGTGACAGTGTGAATGAGATTAAGTTTTTAATTCTATACTGCCATCAAAAAAAGCCCTTTCAAATGCAAAACATTGAACAGATCCTATTACAAAAGGAAACTATATTCATTTATGATTTAAAGACATATTATCCTTTTGGCATGAATCAAAGCATGGATTTCACATCTTATATCAATTAGTAGTAGTTTATCAAGGCACTGAACCTGTGCAATTGCAACCTGATACTCCCCCCTAAATATTTTTACTTTAACAACTAGGTTTTAACTTGTTCAATCTAAGTGATGGCAGCCTGTCTTTCTTGTTCTTTTGATTTCAGTAGGGTAGTAAGACCTTTTACTAATTTCACCTGTGTTGCTGCAGCATGACATTAGGTATAAATTATGATGCAACATATGGTAGGATAAGGATCAATGATCCTTCATGATTGATTATACTGGCTTTATATGTGCCTTTTACTGAGATTGGGGTGAGTCTTCCTGCAGCTCCATATTATGCAATTTATATATTATGTATGGAATGTTCATTCTCACCCTAACCCAGAAGTGACATCATCACACTAGGCACACTACTGGTGGCTGCTCTAGCACTCAGCTTAAAAACGCTGTGATACCATAGAGTTTTTAGGACGTGCCCAGTGCAATGATGTCACCTCTGGGTAACATCATTGCACAGGGCACGTCAGCCAGATTTGGGCACTTTGGGGGTGGGGTTCCCCCACTGGCCAGATCTGGGCCAGCGGGTCAGGGACACTTTGAGCAGTCAAATCCCTGCTCCCCCAGGGGACCTGGCAGCCCTATTTCACACCCATACATAGTAATGAGGAATACTATGGCATGAATTAATTTGATCTTGGTTGCCAGCAACACTGCCATACATGTAAGAATCTTTCCTAGCTCCTTCATGGATGTCCTTCCCAGACGTCACCTCCTGATTTCTTTGTTACAGTCTCCTTTTTTAGTTGATAAGTAATAATGATATTTTAGTCTGTTCCATCTGAGTATCTCAGGGAGGACTGTGATGTTATAGTGTATAAAATGAAGTTAACTGAGTTGAAACCAAGCATTCTTTCATCACGTCATTCTTGAAAATACCACCTATTCATAAAGAATGCATTCCATCTAAACCAGCAGTTCATAAATCTGCAGCTTTGGTATCATATGAACCTAAAATAAAACAGTACATAAGATAAAAACAGACACATTGGAAAGTATGCACTGAGTTCTGAAATTCTGAAATGATGGCATTTAGAGAAAACAGAAGAAGAGTTTCTTTGACATTCTATGCCTTTGTTTCCCTTCCAGGCCATGGGGTGGAGGACAGCCCATACTCACTTCAGAGGGCAAGGGGCGCTGTGATATAGACACCTCAGAGTGCTTCCACATGTTTCAAATACAACAGGTCAAACAGCCTAGTATGGGAGGATTATAGGAAACATGTGGCCGAAAAGTTTTTTTCCCCGAGAACGATTTGCTTCAGCATTCATAACAGGGAGCTGAAAACAGATGGCCATAGTTTTGGGCTGGCACACAAACTGATATGCTAGCCCACCCCTCCAGTTCTTGACCTCTTGCAGGTCAGAGCATTAATGCTTACAGAGATGTATCCTGAGATTTTTTTGGATTGCTTGTAGTATTCCAGGATTTTCTAGTAATTAATAATTTTTTGAAGGTTACTCTGGACATTTCCACTTACTTTTCCCTCTCTTTCTCCACTGTTCCAAGCTCAGTTTTGAAGGTCTTAAAATAAGAAATTTTAGTGAACTAAAGATTATTTATGACTGTGATCCAAGAACTTCACATGTAGCAGTGGCTCCTACTGTCTTCCTTGGGGAAGCTGCATGCAGATGGAAAACACAGTCACACTTAGCTGTAACTGTTGTTCATTGACATCTTCTGTGCAGACACCCACTAGGACTGCGCCTGCACAGGCCAGCCACAGACAGAATTTTTTCTAGCTTTACGGAATGGGGGGGGGGGGGCGCTCCTCCCCTCTGGAGCTGAGAACAAGAGAACAATCCAAACACATGGGGAGCCAAGTTTTCTTCAGGCAGGTTCAAAAAGTTATCCTGTATAGATAATATGAAAGCTGACTACACAGAGCTTTGCTCTAAACAATAAAAGTAAGTGCTCCTAGGAAAACATAGCATGCATACTGAATAATACTGTAAGGTTGGCTCCTTTAAATATCCAGAAGCCAAGTTAGGCAGCCAGCCTATATTAGTTATTTATTTGGGTGCTTCTAACTTGCTTGTCTACACCCAAAGTGGATTCAAAGTGGCTTATAGGATCACCCCCCCCATACACACAACAAAAAAACAAAAAATATTTAAACCCTTTACATTAAAATATAGAATGGATCCAGAAAATCGGTGCAGAATAGACTTCACTATGACTTTGGTAAATTATATCCAAAATTTGATGTCTGGCAACAACATATGTCAAAACATGGACTTTCCAGGTCCAATTTGTTCAATCCCTTTTATTTGCCTCATTTTTCATCTGTGGTTATTTTTACTGTCAGATAAGACTGAATAGGGAATGTGGTCTGCTGAGAGTTAGACTAGACCTGACTGCGTCCCCAAGTCTGCAGATATGCCTCTGCCATTTTAGAAATGAAATTCTGTCTGTTTATAAGAGCCAAAGGGGCCCAATCATCCAGAGCACTGAGGGGAGGAGGGGCTTCTGTCACCCCACACGTATAATTTTCAAGAACCCAACATCCTGGCATTTCTCTCTATGGGCCATGATACCAGTCTTAGGTTCTATTACTTCTATCTCAACTTTATCTCAAGAGACTCAAATACATGATTCTCTGATTATTTCTGCACCATTGGTACATTCAATCTTAGTTGACCCCCCCCCCATCACTGTAGATGGGAGGAAAAGCCTCCTGAGAACTCCAAAAATCTTATACTGGAGAGTGTGGGGACATCATGGACAAAATGTCATGGGCTGTAGGGGGTTGCAATGAGGAGAGACTTGGGCAAAATTTTCTAGACCAACCAAACTGCCCACTTTGGCAGGCAGACATCAACCTTAGTATTCTGCCACCACTTGATATGGCAGCAGAGAGAAATGGGAGGGGCCAAACAGTGCCCCACATGCCACTTCTGGCTGCATAACCAGAAATGGCATCACCATGTCACTGGACACTCTAGGACTTGTATCTTATAGCTTTCTGTGATGCAGTGACGTCACTTCCAGTTACGCAGTTACATACAAAAGTGATGTTGCAACATCATAGGACACTGTTTGGGTAAGTCGTGCCTTACTCTGAGCGACTGTGCCAATGCAGTTCTGGCCAAGTGGATGCCCTTTAAACTGTCTAATTGACTGTGATTTGTTTAACAATGCAAGAAACAGTTGGATAAAACCCTATATCTAGGACTCTACGTGTGAACTGGATAAATTGAGGTTTCTTTTAGCAGGAGTGAATTTTAATATTACCAGGGCTATTTTTGGGTAGGAATGCTCAGAAACGGAGTTCTGCATGGCTCCCGAGTTGGCCACGCCCAGCAGGAACTCATTAGCATAATCGGCCACGCCCAACAGCAGAAACTCATTTGGATTGGCTACATTAGGGGGTGTGTGGCCTAACATGCAAAAGAGTTCCTGCTCCAAAAAAAGCCCTGGGTTTTGACAACAAACAAGGTAAGCAGAATAAGAAGCAAAAGGTGGGTGTGGCTGGATGACCACACTTCTGGTAACATGGGGGGTGTGGCCTAATATGCTAATGAGCTGTGCTGTCATGGTGTGGCCTAATATGCTAATGCGTTTCTGCTGTTGGGTGTAGCCTGTTATGCTAATGAGTTCCTGCTGGACTTTTTCTACAAAAAAGCCCTGAATATTACCTTGGCAGTTGCCAAGTACTTTTCTCAGTTGATTAAAATTAAAATTCATTGAATTTTACATTAGATAGACACATGTATTAAATAAATTTCCTTCTTTTCTTTTTTTAGTCTTTAGTGTGACACTGTTTAGAGCTGAATTGGCTGTTAGAGCAGTATCATTAAAGTAAAGCTTGGGTAAGTCCTGTGACCCCCCCCCCAGCCTCTTGGGAACAGCAGGGAGCAAAGTTCAACGGCAGGACTGCCCCATTTCCCTCTTCCACCAAATTTGCCCAACTCTCCTTCCTCACAGCAGTCCTCTGTGCCCTGTAGCATTTCATCCATGAGGTTTCCACAGAATCAACAGTATCAGATTTTTTGTGATCTTCAGCAGTTTCTGGGGGACATATGAGGCAGGAAAGATCTATTGCTATGGGAACCATCTTATCCACAATTCATAGGATCCAGCCTATGTTTGAAGTGGTATGAGATAAATTGAAAGCCTCATCATTTGAACCGTCAGCTTTGTTCATGTAAACTGTCAGATTTTCTGCTCTGATTCTGTTGTCCTGCATAAATGTTTGAAGGAAGGCAGATTAAATGAAAGTAAGGGATCCCCAGCTGGATCTTTTCACTATCCTCTCCTTTACTCTTATCCTTCCACACTTTCTTCCTTCTCCATTTCAGCTCCTGCTCCCCAGCTGCAGAGGGTGACTCGGGGAAATGGCAGTTTGCATGTGGAGCCTAATCTCTTGCATTATGTATATAAAGATCCCCACATGATTTCTTTTAACAAGGAAGGAAAGACTTTTAAATCATCTGTCATGTGTCCCACCCATGCCCTGGTCACTGCGAAGTGAGAGTGTGCAGCTCCCTGTTGCTTTGAACTGCATTAACGTAATTAAATTGGCATCCTATTGTGTCCAGGTGTTGGAAGACACCTGGTGAACTTCATCCTTCACTGTTATTGTGCCACCTGCACTAGAGGATAGCTGCACAGCCTTGCAAATGTGTTATATACATTTGATCCAACTGTTATAGAATAAAATGCAATCAGGCTGAGTTCCTCTGTGAAAACAGAATCAGGCTTGAATGTTTTAAATGAGTGGCAGGTTTGCTTTAAATGGTTTACTTTTGTTGTATTGTTTTAATTGCCAGCCACCTGTGCTTGTATCTGGAGAGACAGCATATACATTTTGTAAATAAGCAGAACAAAGTCTGAGTCAAGCAGCATCTTTAAGACCAACAACATTTTATTCTGGGTATAAGCTTTTGTGTATAAAACTTTGCTGGTCTTAAAGGATAAAACTTTGTCAGTCTTAAAGGAATCACTGGACACAAACTTTGTTCTGCTGCTTTAGACCAACACAGCTACCCCACCTGAATCTTTCAGCTTTTGGGAAACAATGCGGGTTTGAGGAAATGGATTTATAAAGAGGATGCCCTAACTGACAAATTTCTAATAAGTCAATCAAAATTTACTCCATGGTATAAAACCATTTTAAAAGATCACTTTAGAGGATGCTATTTAACCAAAATCACAACCCACGATCTCAGAATAGCATTCTCTTCATTATATTTGCAATCAATGCCAACTGAGATGCTATTTGGGTGATTTAAAAAACAAACAAACAACCACCATGGATCAGCATATATGTATTTGTGGAAGTTCGACTGAGGACTTACCACATTGTGTTTTAAATTGTCCTTTATACTCAGAACCAGCACTATTTTGGGACAGGAACACACCGGAATGGAATTCTGGCTGGCTTCCAAGTTGGCCATGCCTACAGGCCCCCCCCCGGGTTCCCCAGGCGCCTTGCAAGCACAAGCCAAGCTGATCCAGGGAGGGAAGGCAGTTTAAACTGCCTCCCCTCCTCGGGTTCCCCACAGGGCGCCTGGGGAAACCAATCCAGAAACTGCCTTCCTTCCCTTGGGTTCCCCATGCGCCCCAAAAACCGTGGGGCATCTGGGAAAGCTGATCCTGGGAGGGAGCTGTGTGGTCAGGGGAGTGGCCTAATATGCTAATGAGTTTCTGCTGTTGGGTGTGATCTATTATGCTAATGAGTTCCTGCTGGGCTTTTTCTACAAAAAAAGCCCTGCTCAGAACCAAGGGAAAAGTTTCTTGCTAATATATTATCTGGTCTCCACCTTCTGCTTGATCCTGATAGATTAAGTTTCATGCTATTAGACATGGATTTGTTTGCTTCCAAAAGAATGGCACTCTCTGTGCCCTAGCTGCCAGAAAAATAACAGCAAATGTGGTAGCCAGGAAAGTAATTAGCTGATATAAGTCATCAGGGGTCATTTCGTAGAAAAACAGGTGCAGGAGCTCATTAACATAACTCATTAGCATTACTTTTCTGCATATGCCACACCACCTGACATCACCCACCGCTCAGGCTCCACTGGACTGTTTTGGATTGCTAGCTATGGGAGGGGGGAAGTGTGCAGATCTGCCCTCACAGAGGAGGGAGAGCTTGCACCTGAATAAACCTTGGTCTTAAAGGTGCCACTGGACTCTTTTGGATGGCCGGCAAGTGCAGGAAAGTGCGGGCTGCTCATGGGTTGAGGAGGGTGGCACGGAGGACGTGCATGGCCTCAAGCAGGTAGGGGGCCAGGGTGGTGGTGGGGCAGAGGCGCAGGAGGAGGCCGGGGTGCAGGAGGCCGGGGTTGATCTCCTTGCAGGCCTTGCGGGAGTAGCCAGGGCCCACCTTGCAGAGGCAGTGGACCAGGGCCGGCATGAGGACAGGCAGAGCCTGGGCGAGCTGGGTGCCACGGCCAGGCAGTGAAGGAGCAGCTCAAGGGCCAGCTCATGGCAGCACTCCACTGGGTCAGCCAGCGGGCCAGGAAAGGCAAGGGGGCGCTGCTGGGAGCAGGGGGCAGGGCTTGCTGCATGGGCTCCTTACTGCTGGAGCTTCGCTCCTGTGCACTCCTGCAGGAAATGAGCCCTGTAAGACATCATTTAATTGTTTTCAGAAATTATCTGATTTTAATGCTGATTAAATTTAAAACAAATATGATAAATATTTGTATCTGCACCGTATGTATGTTTTTATTATGTTTGGACTGTAAAGGCCTATGGCCATATACAATAAGATTTTACCTACCACTTTTCTAAATAAGTTAGGGAGAAATCCTATGCAGGCTTACTCAAACATAAGTCCCATTGTGTTCAGTAGGGCTTACTGTTAGGCAAGTGGTGTTAGAACTGCAGCCTAAGTAAGCAAATAAATAACCTTTCTGGCCTGAGTGCTAAGAAATACATTGTTTATCAATAAAGACACTGGGGTATTGGCAACCAAAGAGTGCGGGGGGGGAGAAAGCTAAGATACATTATATATGTTGTAAATATATCCTGTTTTTTTATGTGTGCGTCGGAGTAATGGACGTAAGTACATCAGTATGCTTATCTCTGTAATGTCTGATATTAAAAGATGCTTGTGAGCCGGGTTCTAATGGGATACCAGGGAACTAGTGAGAAAGTTTACACTCAGCCTTTAAGCCTTGGAACAATCACACTCCAAAGTCTAATTTTAAATAAATGCTGCACTATAGGATGGGATCATTCTTTAGGACCCCATTGGCTTCCATCCTACCCTTCTGCCTCCCAGCCATAACTTGAGCCTGTCCCAACCTGACTACATCCCTTCTTTTGGGGTCCAGCAAGTGAGAAGACATACCAAGCAAAATATTCTGGCATGCCACTGTTTGGTACATAGGCAAGAGGTTGTATGCCCATTGTTATCTCTGATTTGTGCCGAGTTTATTTTTTGGAACTCACAAGAAAGGTCTAGTTTTTACTGAGATGGTAAGTTTAGGTTGCAGCTGTATCACTTCCAACTGCAGGTAGCGGGGCTCATATAACTGTATATCCCTCCTTCCTCAAAAAAATCCCCACTACACAGGAAACTGGAGGTCAAAAAGAAGAGTTCTAGCCTAGACTTCTCCCTGACATGGTAGTTTTTATTATGTATGTTCTATGTTCGGCATCTAGTTTTCTATGTGGAGGAAACTGGTTTTGCATGGAGGAGCAATCAGTCACGTCAGCTCCCATCTCATGGTACAACCCAAATGGAGGTTTCCTACCTCAGTTCAGAGTCCACATGCCAAAAGAGAGGTTATGCATAAGGAGTCCAGCAAATCAGCTCATATTCCCTGTTATCATACTGTCTTGAACTTGACATCTTATGGTTAGGGTTGCCAGCTCCGGTTTGGGAAATACCTGAAGATTTGTAAGGTGGAACCTGAGGAGGTTGGGGTTTGGGGTGGGGAGTGACTTCAGTGGGGTATAATTCCATCGAGTCCACCTTCCAAAGCAGCTGTTTTCTCCAGGGGAACTGATCCTGTCACCTGGAGATCAGTTGTCATAACAGGCTGTGATGCTGGCTACCCTACTTGTGGTAGCTGAAAAAGAAATATACTTATCAAACTATTTCATCTGTTCTTAAGATAATGAATAAAGCTTGCAAATCACCATGATCATAAAATGTCCTAAATGTTTTTACTCCAAAATCAGGTTCCCCGCTCAGGTTTAAGATATTATTGGAGATTTGGGGATGTCTGCTTAATGTATGAATGGGATATAAACAAATATTGTTTCCAAGCCTCAAGTAACCAAAGGAGAAAGAGAGAGATAATCAGTTTACCAGTTTTGTATTGGTCCATTTCAGCATTCTCATCAAGTATCTATACATTTACATGAATAAACAGAAAGAAATAACCTGTTCATGCCAGTCAGTTTACCCCTCTGTCTCTATCAATATTGCTTGCACAAGACTATAAAAGGACTTAAGCCCTTCCCCTCATCAACTCACTTCCTAAGAAGAAGATCTACTGTGGATCTAATTCAACCTCTATTGCACCTTTTATATAATTTGATTTGATTTGATGTATTGTATTTATAACCTGCCCTCCCCGCAAGTGGGCTCAGGGCGGCTTACATTGCATGGCACAAAGTGCTAGAGTTCATATACAATTAAAACATTTAAAACATTAGGACATTTAACACTATTAAAACATTTAAAATATTCAGAACATTTAAACATGCAGCAGATTCGATTAAAGTGCAGTCAGTAAAATAGCCAAGATGGCGTAACCTATCATGCCGGCTCAGGCAGGTGGATTGGCTCGATCTCATTGCAGGCTGCTTCCGCCACAGATGTTGATAGTGGTCATTGGTGGTAGAGTGGGTGGCTCCTAATTAAAGGCCTGGTGAAAGAGCTCCATCTTGCAGGCCCTGCGGAACTGCACAAGATCCTGCAGGACGCTGATTTCCTCTGGGAGCTCATTCCACCAGTAAGGAGCTGCCACTGAGAAGGCCCTAGCTCTAGTAACCGCGAGCCTGGCCTCCCTGGGGCCTGGAACAACCAGTTGATGTTGCATCCCCGACCATAGTGCTCTCTGGGGTATATATGGGGAAAGGAGGTCCCTCAGGTATGTTGGACCCTGGCAATGTAAGGCTTTAAAGGTAAGTACCAGCACCTTGAAGAGAATTCGGTATGCTATTGGCAGCCAGTGCAGCCCCTTCAGCACCAGCCAGATGTGCTCCCATCTAGGGAGGCACATCAATAGCCTGGCCGCGGCATTCTGCACTAGCTGCAGCCTCCAAATTTGCGCCAAGGGCAGGCCCGTGTAGAGAGCATTACAATGGACTAGCCTTGAGGTGACCATCGCATGGATCACTGTAGCCAGGTTGTTGTGATCAAGGAAGGGAGCCAACTGCCGAACCAGCTGCAGATGGTAGAAGGCCGACTTAGCAGTGGCTACTACCTGAGCCTCCATTGACAAGGAGGGGTCCAGGAGCACTCCCAAACTCCTAACTGCCGGTGCAGGCACCAATGGTGCCCCATCAAAGACTGGAAGCAGGAGCCCCAACCCTGAACCGCACCGACTCAGGCACAGGACCTCCATCTTCACCGGGTTTAGCTTCAGCCGACTCAGCCTGAGCCAACCAGCCACGGCGTGCAGACTTCCGGTCTGGAGTCTGACTGACTGCCCAACATCAGATAGAGCTGGGTGTCATCAGCATACTGGTGACCCCCCAGCCCAAACCTCTGGGCAATCTGGGCAAGGGGGCGCATGTAGATGTTAAAGAGTATTGGGGAAAGCACTGCCCCCTGAGGCACTCCATATTCGAGCAGGTGCCTCAAGGACTGCTGTTCCCCTAGCGTCACCCTTTGTCCCTGACCTTGGAGAAAGGAGACAAGCCACTGGAAGGCAAGCCCCTGTATCCCCACATTGGTGAGGTGGTGGGTGAGTAGCTGATGGCTGACCATATCAAATGCGGCCGACAGATCTGACAACAGCAACACTGCCAAACCGCCCCGATCAAGATGCCTCCGGAGGTCATCAGTAAGGGCAACCAGCGCTGTCTCTGTTCTGTGTCCCGGGCGGAAGCCAGACTGAAAGGGATCTAATACGGAAGTGACATCCAGAAAGCTCTGTGACTGTATCACCACCACCCTCTGAATTAATTTGCAGAGGGCACCGGGGAGTGATCTCGTCGATGGCTGCGGAGAGTTGGCTATGCTAGTCCTCCACAAGCTCATCCAAGAAGCTGCCAGGGGGCATCAGATCCCGCAGAGCCGTTTGAAGCCGCATCAGATCCATTTGGCTCCGCAGGTGAGCTAAAATCTGCTCGCCGTCTAAACAGGGTCAGGGTGGAACATTCAGATGGGCCCTCAGAGCATCGTGGTCTGGCCATGGTACTGCCAAAGCTCTAGCATTCAGATAAAAACTCTATGGTCGCCATACAATTTTCACCCGAATGCTAGAACGTCCTCCAGCTGTGCCAGGTCTCTTCGGGGGCTGCCAGCAGATTTGGGGCCCAAAATTGGGGGAAAACCCACCCCCATTTGGGGATCAGCAAACCTAGACCTGGCAACCCTACATGGGAGGCCTGTACTAGGCTTGGCCTAGAATTGCCTGTTTCACTGGGAGGGGAGGGGAAGCAGAACCATCGCTTCCAGGATACCTTGCTAATGATATATATTCTGGAGATAAATCACTGTTGCTTTCTCCAAGTTGATTATGTCTCTGTTGGGAAAATAAGGTATTTTCTTCCCCTTGAGGCCCCTTGGTGCTTGCTAGAATGGTGACCTCTGGGATCACTTACTCTCATGATTTCCAGAGTGCAAAGGAGTCACTAACTGTATACATTTCCAGGCATAAATTAAGGACATAGGAACCATCTACACATTGCACTGGAACAGAGAACTGCAGATTTAATATAGGAGTTGCTCCTGTGTTGGCACTGTGTATTCACTTTCTTTGTTTACTTCATTTATACTTCACTTTTCTCCCAATGGTGACCCAGTTTCCTTTAAAATATTGTTCCCTTCTCTATTGTATCCTCATAATAACCCTCTGAGGTAGATTAGCGGGAGAGCATGTGACTAGTCCAAGATCACCCAGAAAAGCTCAATTCTGGCTCTCATGTCAAGAAAACAACTGAGACAACTGTCCAGAGGCCTTGAGTGGAGAAAGTAATATATACAATTAATCAGTCTTGCATTGGAGTAGTTTCTCTGAAAAGGTGTTCAGTAGTAATATTATTATCCTAAACCAGATGAGGAAATGGTGGGGGGCTATGTGATGGCCCTGAGCTCCAAAACCTGAGGCTCAGGGCCACGCCCTGAAGCCTGGCATCACTACCACTATTAGGTTATAGCAACACACTGTGATCAGGATTTTGGTGAAATGTATGTGTGTGCTTATGTAAGGATCTTGGTGGATCACAAAATGCCTGACCTGAGGGAAATATGACAAGGCTAAAATTCGGCTAAGGTCTCAGAAAACACTGAAATTTTAGGATTGAATTTAAAAGATTCGTTAATGTAAATTATTCAAGGCCTTTCTACCAATAACTTACCAAATAATTATGTGAAAAGATAAATCACGCACTTGCTTTGGGAACAAATTTATTTCCAATATTTAATAATTGCTTTTAACCAGAAAAAACCCTCAGAGTTCAAAGATGAACACAAAAAGTCACAGGAGATTCTGCCTTAACCCCAAAGCTTGATGATGAAAGAAACAAAGAGGACTCCAGTCAGGTGCAGGAAAACTCAGTCTGATTGGAGTTAAATCTGGACAGGAAATTGCTGGTCATATCTCCTGACCACATGTGCAGTACTGACCGCCAGCTTCAAGAGGTAACTAAGTAGGGCTCTCACTGTTTACCCCTCCAAATGGAAGTGTCAAACACTATCCATGGATATTCATCATGTAGCTCAAACCATATATATAATCTTTTTTTTAATATTATGATTCCAAATATTCCCCTAGCAGTGTGTACACATTCACCCATTCTGAAACATGCTATTAGCTCATTCCTTGTAATAAGCACTAAGGGAATTATTTCTGTCTAGGGGGCCACTGGTGGAAAACTCAGAGACTGAACACAGCATAGAGTTCATATTAGAGTGTATTCCATGGTGGTAAAGATCGCAAAAGAACAACACTCACTGCAGTTAGTAAAACCTTAATGTATTCTGTCAAAAGTTGTTTATGTATCCAATACATAATTTCCCAGATTTTTACCATACTTTTGAGGATCTTGCAACTATATAACTTATTTTCTAACTGAAATCCTCAACTAATAAATTGAACACTGTATATATGGGGTACCTTTACAATCCAGTATTCTACTAACACTGTGGTTATTCTCTATTAAATTGTACACAATCTTCTTGAGAATGAATTCTAACAATAAATTCTGAATTCTGAGAAGTAACACTGCAATGTGTCTCAGCTGTATAGCGATCAAAATCCATTCATAAAGAATCAAGTGACCCAACAGGTAGCTGCAGATGTCCTCCTGTTTCAGTTTCCTCTTTTTCAAGAAGTGCTGTGATTTTGCAACCAGTATTTAAAAAAAAAAACTGCATAGGCAAAACCGTTAGAGAGCTTCCTTCTGAATGGAACACACCCTTCTCCTGCTGTAGATTCTTAGGTGGGGTTCATCATTAGAAAATCAGGTGGCTGTGATTGTCCAGAGTGCTTTTACCCCGCTTTGGCTGGTGCATCAGCTGCATCCGTTCCTGGGTGAGTCAGATCTAGCCGCAGTGAGCAATGCCTTAGTTACATCTCGACTGGACTACTGCAATGTGCTCTGCTTGGGGCTACCTTTGAAGCGTGTGAGGCTGCAGCTAGCGCTGAGTGCTGTGGCTAGACTGCTGATTGGGAAAAACTATTGGGAGCATGTGGCTCTGATATTACAGCAATTACACTGTTTACTGATATGTTCCCAAGCCCAATTCAAGACGTTGGTTTTGACCTTTAAAGCCCTACATGGCTTGGGACCGGGGTATCTGAAGGACGGTTTTCTGTCATAGGTTCCTACCTGGGAATTAAGATCACAGGGAGGGGCCCTCCTGACTGTCCCATCAAAGAAGCTCTTTTGGGGGGCACACAAAAGAGGGCCTTTTCAGTGGCAGCCCCACATTATGGAACAGCCTCCCCAGGGAGGTGTGCCCCTGGCCTCCCTTCACTTTCAGTCTTCAGGAGGCAGCTGAAGACGGTTTTATTTAGGATGACATTTGATTAAAACAGTCCTTTAATTTTGACTTTATGTTTTTATGTAATCTATTGTATGTATTCTATTAATATTGTAAGCTGCCTCAAGTTCCTTAAGGAAGAAAGGTGGCTAATAAATAAATAAATGTTCCAGTGCTTTTCCTCCTAGATGATGGAGTATAAGAGATTGGCTAAACCCCTGCAGAGATCCCTTGCTCATGTGTAATGGGCGCACTAAAGGGAATCCTCCATCAGAATCAACACCTCCACCAGGTTTACCATACTGAACTGAAATGTGTATCTATTCCTCCAGTGATGTTAGGTTTGTCATCATTCCAGAGAGATAGCTGTGTTAAAGCAGAAGTCCAGGAACACCTTATAGGCTGGAACAAATTAGTCTTTAAGATACCATTGGACTTCTGTTTTATTAAATTTGCAACAAACTCAGAAAAAAGACTGAGGCTTGGATCCTATGACATCATTCCCCTCATGCTTCTCAAAGAGTCTTACACTTGTAGAAGCACTAGCTGCAGAGGAAGTGAGCACCACAGTAGAGAAAACAGCCATAGAGAAGCACAAGGGAATGATGTCATGGGACTGAAGCCTCATTTATTAGAAAATAGATTAACTAACTACATTTAGCAGTGTGAACACTTACAGCTATGGCTGTGGTCACAGGAGCAGTTTGCGCCAATATAGTTGGGTTACCTTTGCGGATTTAAAGAGCATGATCAGGCAACAACATCTGCCTTCTGTGCCCCAGTCGTCAGCACTCTGGTCCATCCTATTCTGGAAGCAGAGTTTGCCAACATCAGGGAAAGTCCGTCTTTATGTACGCCAGCACTTTCACCCCATATTTCCAGCTGTCTGAACTCCCCTGTTGCGAAGCCAAGCCTTTTGGGAAGTCTGAACCTTCCCTTCTGTTTCTGCCTCCTTTTTTCCCCCTGATCAGGTAAAGATGTATGCAAAAGTGCATAATCGACCTTGGCGTTGTCAATCACCACTTTTACATCCAAGCGGCCATGTAGTCATTCTGGATCAGGAGCTCCTGGGGGAGTTGTTTTTGAAAGACAAATCCCCCCCCCCCAAAAAAAACCCCTCTCTCCTGTTTCTGCATCAGAGTTGCTGTTTGAGAGCATCCCATGGTTGACACAAGAGTATATATACTAAAGTCAATGGGACTACTCTCATGTAAATATACACTTTACCCTCCCCCCCATGTATTCCAAGGAAAAGAGGTGATGGGAAGGAGTCTGAGAGGGGCTGCAGCTCTTCGCAGAGGGATTGTGGAGCTGCGAAAAAGGAGCCGGAGCTTTGTATACATGTGCATGCGCATGGGTGAAAGACCAAAAAAAAAAAAGGATGCTGCAACAATCTGAACACTCAACCATAAGGCGAGTGCGCAGTGAAACCGGATGTCTGATCAAAACTTCCCACTACAAAATAAAACAGTTCTTTTAGGGGTGCAGCCAGATCACTCCAAGCATCCAATGTGACTGCAGCCTATATGTCTGAACTCTTTCCAGAAATAAGGGGATGTGCTAGAGAGTTACAGATCAAGCCTAAGCAGTTACACCCTTCTGTGTTCATTGAAGACAATTGATTTAGAAGGGTCTAACTCTTTTCAGGATCACACTGTTAACTTCCTGGTCCTAAACAGATTATTATGATTATCAGGAAGAAGAGACATCCTTGTTTGTGAGTTAGGTGAAATAAAGCACTTGGGAGGGGCTTCATTAACCATAACAAATGTTCTTATCTGAAGTAGTGAGAAGTATCTGAAGAAGTGAGCAGTGTCTCACAAAAGCTTATAACCTGCCACCTATTTTGTTAGTCTTAAAAGCACTACTGGACTCTTGCTCTTTTCAAATGTTCTTAAAACACACTGCCTTTTTGCAATTTAATCTCAAAAGACAAATACACTCATCAAGGTGCAGGCTTCAGTGGCTTCCTGTGATTTTTGCCTCCTCTTCCTATTGCAACCTGAAACTCTGGCTCCAAAGTAATATTGCTGAGACGTTGGCCACAAGGGGCCTACTCCCAAAAGAAGTCTTTATGTTAATGGTGCCTGAAGAAATCACTGTATGATTCTTCTGTACAAGATTTGTTTGTGAACATTTTTTCATACTTACCATATGAAAAAAGCCTGTTAGAAATGTAATCTGGCTATAATTTCACTCTGAAGGCCCTAATTGATTTACAGACTTATTATTGATCTCTGTGGCTGACAGAATACGTTACCCCTACTTGCAGTAATCTCGTTAGTTCTGTTTACAGCAAAACTTCCCTGAGCACCCCCTTGAACAAAGAATTACTTCCTTTGTGCTTGGTTGCCCCTTGTTTGCTGTCAGAAGGAGCAAATGGGAATTAAAGCATATTCCTAACAACTGTGGCCTTCTGTGGTAATTTAAACAAGACAGTTTGGGGAGGGGAAAAATAATGTGTGTGTGTGTGTGTGTGTGTGTGTGTGTGTGTGAGAGAGAGAGAGAGAGAGAGAGAGAGAGAGAGAGAGAGAGAGAGAGAGAGATTCATAGGCTGGGTTTTCCTCAGTGTTTTAGGAGTTGCTACCTCAGGGCACACCTCTTAGATGCTCCTCATTCTGCTGAATATGAAGTTTTCTGTTTGAGTTTACCTCTTCCTCAAGATTTCCCAGGGTGCAATCATTCAACAGTAGACAGCCAAGAAACTTGAGCAAAGGACTAAAATACTCATGATCTCCATATCCTGTCTTTGCCAGGATTAATCCCTCTCATCTAATGTTATGCAGAATGTAATTATTTCCATGTATGGATCCTTCTGAATCACATCCAAGTTTTTAGACCTCTGAATTGAAATTAAATTGTGTTGGTTTTTGTTGTGTAACAGAGTTATATTTTTCTAAGCCCATTGACTTCAACAGGGCATTTCCTGAAGATGAACATTACATCTTTAATGATACTATGTTAGATAGGCAGCCATGTTGGTCTGAAGTAGTAGAAACAAAGTTTGAGTCCAGTGGCACCTTTAAGACTAACAAAGTTCAAGGTATGAGCTTTCGTATTAATGCACACATCACCACAGCTTCCCCCTCCAGTCTCAGCTTGATTGCATTTTATGTTGTTGCCCATTTGTGACCTTTATCTATCTAAATACATTCATTTATTTCCAAATGACGTACTTGCCATGAGCATAAGAACATAAAAAGAGCCCTGCTGGATCAGACCAATGGCTTATCTAGTCCAACATCCTGTCTCACACAGTGGCCAACCAGTTCCTCTGAACTGCCTTTAAAGGGTCTTTTTGCAAGTGGAGTGGGGGCCATGGCACATGGTGCTGTTTTCCCCCAAAGTGCATACTGTGACCCCGCCTGTTCACAAAAATACCCTTTAAAGGGTCATTTTGCAAGCTGAATGTGCGGCCCATGATCGCCCCTCCCTCCATTCTGCTAGATTTAAAGGGCCCTCCAGCTGGTTGGTGGGCCACATGGTCCCTGTCAATCAGCTGAAGCCCTTTAAATTGGGCAGGATGGGAGGGAGAGAAGTGACCAGGTAGGTAGTCACTCTTGGGGGTGAGGCTTCCCCCACTGGTCAGCTGGCCAGGGGCGGATTGAAACCCCCAGAAGTGGGGGACCCCCTGCCCAGCCTTAAACAAACTTAAATCACTACATCCTCTGGCAGCAAATCCCACATTTTAATCACTCTCTGTGTAAAGTAGTATTTCCTTTTGTCCATCCTGAACCTACTGCCCATCAGTTTCATAGTATTTTGGGTGAGGGAGAAAAATTTCTCTTTGTCGACTCTCTCCATCCCATGCATAATTTTATAAACCTCTATCACATCCTCCCTTAGTTGTCTCTTTTCTAAACTGAAAAGTCCCAGACTCTTCAACCTTTCCTCCTAGGGAAGGTGCTCCAACCCCCTAATTGTCTTGGTTGCCCTCCCCTGTACTCTTTCCAGCTCTGCAATGTCTTTTTTTTGGAGATATGGTGACCAGAACTGTACACAGTATTCCAAATGAGGCTGTATCACAGATCTATACAGGGACATTAAAACATTGGCTGTTTTATTCTCTGTCTCTTTCCTAATAATCCCTAACATGGAGTTTGCCTTTTTCACTGCTGCAGAACATTAAGCCTTGAGCAGAAAGAGGGTGAAGGGGAAGCAAATCCTGCAAATAGACAGTACAACTATATAAGATCATCTGAAGGAATGTTGCCAACTTTTCCCAATAGAATTCCAGTGCCTTTAACAGTTGCAATAGGATACACAAACTAGGAAATAAATGAATCAGCATGCCACCAAATGAAGCAAACACCTGCTGATACCCTCAGGAAGTTGATGGAAGTGGGAGTCACAACAGGGAGAGACTTACCTGGGGCTGTTGTGGCATCTATGATGTCTCAGTCAGAGCCAGGAATACCTCCTGCGAAGACCAAGTACAGTCATCACAATACGGGACCTTCCTGCTCTTCCCTTTTGGATTAAGGCAATGTTGCTTCCAGCATGCTGGTCAAATTCTGTGCCCGTCCCCCACCTCACCCCATTCCAACATGGCCATGTGGTCCTTCTGTCAGAGCTCCAGGGACAAATCATCCTGGCACAGCACAGGAAGAGCCTCAAAGTTTCTGCCTCTTGAGATTTTTTTTTAAGGTAGAAGGAACCTTCAAGGGGAAAAAACTGGTAACCTAGTTTGAAGTGGAAGCTGAATCAATTGGTGGTGAAATCTCCACCCCTGCAGCAGTAGATTTCCACTGCTGGTAATCGACAGAGAAGCTCTTTCTGCAAACCCTGCTATTGTAAGGTGAAGTGGAATATCAGCTACTGCAATTAATTGTTCCCCTCCTTTGATGTTTTATGCCTGTTTCTCCAATTTTTAAATCTTTTAATTCTGCTGTTCCATTGTTTTGTGGTTTTTGATAATTTGCTTAAATCTACTGGTTGGACCATAATAATGTTATCCCTGTTTTGATACATTTTTATGCTGCTGTTTTGGGGTTTTCCCCCTTTGGTGCTTTTACAGTGTTTTATTGTAATTTATATGGCTGCCTTGACAATAGTTTATTGAGTGGTCTACCAGTATGTTAATTAATGAACTGATGATTGGAAACAAATGCTTTAGATGAAATTATGAAAAGTGTTCTTTGGACTGCGACCCAAGTAGGGATGCCAGCCTCCATGTGGGACCTGGGAATCCCCCAGAATTAGGGTTCATCTTCAGACTACAGAGATCAGTTTCCCTGGAGAAAATTTATGCTTGGGGGGGGGGGCGGCCGAGACTCTATGGCATTGTACCCCACTGAGGTCCCTGCCTTCCCCAGGCTCTATCCCCAAATCTCCAGTTTTCCAAGTTAGATCTGGCCACCCTTCTCCCCCCTGTCCCCTGCCAATGGCCAAGGGTGACCTGACCAAGAGATCTGGACTGCTTTTGAATAACCATGTAGTAATCGAGTGGGTAAAATGTGACCTGGATAGTCTGCCAGTTCAAATCCCATCTAAGCCATGAGTAAAGTGGGAGATCTTAGACAAACCACTATTATTCTGCAAAATGGGGGTAACATTAACCAACTTTAAAGAGATGTTGGAAGGAAGACTGAATATTTTGAATATTAACAAGCAGTGTATGTAAAAGAGAAATATTAGTGCTATTATTATTATTCAGGGTGACAGTTCAGATTATTATATCTGACCCGACATTGCAGAACATAGCATCAGTTTTAAAATTCCTTCTTAAAAGAATAAAAAAGATGTATTAATGCTGAACTGTATTTTGCCTGAAATGGGGAGATTAAAAGAAGCCTTGCACTGCCATCTAGTGGTGCTTCATGTTCCATAAAATTGGAGTCTCGGGAGGGGGGTGGGGGGCATTCTGTAAACTGTTGCCATACCTGAACCCAATCTCAGGAAACAAAAACTAATCTCAGCACAAGATGGTAATTTCAAACTGAGACTTGCAAAAAAATCTAACAAATTTCAAAAACAAGTGCTGGGTTTTGGACTTGGAAACAGTCCTCACATCAAGTCAAGAGGAAAAATCTGATTATTAACCACTCAAAATACATGATTTTCAGTAACATCAAGCTTGTTGCATTTTTCCATGTCTGCAATAATTTTTGCTGTGTTGATCCTCAAGAGTGAAAGAAACCCATCATGAATTGACATTGTTTCACCAGCTGTTTAATAAGCAAGGTTTTTTAAAAAATCTGACTTTACCAATCTCCAGGATACAAATGGCTATAGTAGATCTGAAAAAGTAAAAACAAAGGGGGTGGGGTGGAAAACACAAATGCTGGATTCATTTAGCATTTCCAGAATCACACTCAGATATGTAGTTGCATTACTTAGGTGACTCTTACATTTATACTTAGCGCATTTCTATCATATGCACACTGTTGGCGTTCCGGAAAGTTTTTACATGGAATACTTGGGAGCATTGTCCTCTCTCCCTTTTTGGCACTTATCACTTTTCTGTATTTCCTTTTTAAAAAATGCCTGTTATCTGACTGGTACCTCTCTCTATTACCTCTCTCACACACACATTTTGCTTGGGGCAAGACCCCATCAAAGGCTGCTTCCACATGCAGACACAAAAATGCACTCCCATTGCTACAGCAGCAGCAAATGGCATAGGACTGAATGAGGATAAAATCCACACCTGCTGCACTCCTTGCAGCTTCCACCCCTGCCTTCTCCCTTTTACAGTTTGGTGCGTGGACTCTAATCTGGGAGAACCGGGTTTGATTCCCCACTCCTCCACTTGCAGCTGCTGGATGACCTTGGGCAAGCCATGGTTCTGACAAGAGCTATCCTTGAAAGAGCAGTTCTTGAAAGAGCTCCCTCAGCCCCACCTACCTCACAGGGTGTGTGTTGTAGGGAGGGGAAGGAGTTTGTAAGCTGCTCTGAGACTCCAAACGAAGGACAGGGTATAAATCCAATCTCTTCCTCCTCCTCCTCCTCCTCCTCCTCTTCTTCTTCTTCCTCTGTCTCATGGGCACAGAAGCCCCTCCATTCATAATCAAGCAACTGTGGTTCAGCTGTGAAACAGGAAATACCCATCAAAGGACTAGAAAAGTGGAGGAGGAAATGTAGAGCTTAGCTTCAACACCTTCCCCAGATAGGCTATGGGACAAAGAGTCCATATGGCCTACCCACTTGCAGCCAGCCCAAGGTTTTCCCAATGACCCAGATTTAACAAGATTTCTCTTTATTTTAGCTCATAGGAGGGAAACATATGAGTCATGTGGCATGAATAAGTTGGCCAAGATATGTGAATGCTCCCAAATAAACCACACGCTTCCCCACGTGGAAGCAGGAATATTAAGCATGTGTTTAACTCTCTTCTAATTAAATCAACATGCCTAGATCTAGCTATATCATTTTAAGTTTTAAAAAAGTATATATTTTTAAAAAAATAATGTATGCCAATGCAGCTGCAAAAAAGGTGTTCTGTCAGCTTCAGATAGTCCAGCAGTTGGCCTCCTACCTTGACTTGGATGATCTGGCCATGAGGATCCATGCTACAGTTACCTGGAGGTTAAAGTGCTATAAATGCATTTTAAGGGTCTTCCCTTGAAGTCAACTCAGACTCTGGCTGGCACAGATTATGGCAGCCCTGCATAATGCATGTCCTGCAGTTGCTCCATTGGCTATTGATCAGTTGCTGGGCACAATTCAAGGGACTGATTATCCCCTACAAAGCCTTCATGGCCCAGCACCAGCATACCTTCATACTCACCATCCTATTATGAAGAAGAAGAAGAGATTGGATTTATACCCCACCCTTCACTACCCAAAGGTGTCTCAGAGCAACTCACAAACTCCTTTTCCCTTCCCCTCCCCACAATAGACACCCTGTGAGGTAGGTGGGGCTGAGAGAGCTCTTGACAGAAACTGCTCTTTTTTCAAGAACAGCTCTTATCAGAACTATGGCTTACCCAAGGTCATCCAGCCAGGTGCAAGTGGACGAGTGGGGAATCAAACCCGGTTCTCCCAGATTAGAGTCTGCGCACTTAACCACTACACCAAACTGGCTCCTATGCTGTGCCATGGCAACTTCAGTCATCTGAACAGAACTTTTTGAAGATGCCTCCCTGAAAACTGGTAAGACTGGCAACTACCGCTCACATGCATTCTTTGTGGTGGCTCCCACCTTGTGGAACAGCCTGCCTCTGGTCAGGAAGGCTCCCACAGTACTATCATGCTACCAAATGTGCAAAACAGAAATGTTCAGGGGGGCATTCTTGTCAGTGGGCCAGAACAGTAGAGAAGGGAACCTTCAAATCAGGTGTGTGGCCTTGGATGTTTGTAAATCCACATTCTGTACTGCTTGCACTATACCAGCCTGGACACTTTGCTATTCACAGTGCCATTTAATTTTGTATCCCTAATCCTATTGCATTGTCATTCAGTTTTGTATTCCTAGTCCCATTGGATTTTCCATGCAATAGTATGATTAAAAGTAATGTATGATTACATTATTCTTCTCTTTCTGTACTCTGTCATCAGCCTTGAGTCTCAGTGAGAAAGGTGGGCTATAAAGAAGCTAAATAAATAAATAAATATTCTATTACTGCCTGTAGTGTTGAAGTGAGAAGACTAGGTATTCCAAGGGTCTTAACGGGGGGGGGAGCACAATAGGATCAGGAATCCCCCCCCCCATCCTTGCAGGAAAAGAAATGCTAGGGGATGTGGGTTGAAAGAACAGGTTGCTTACCTGTAACTGATTATCTTTGAATGTTCACTTGTGCAGTCACACACTTGGGGTTTTGGGCCTGCACACAAACCCGACCTTGGAAATCTGGAAGAGCTAGCCTCAGACATTTTTCGTGGGCTTTACCTCCACTCTGGGGAGCAGGCTGCTACTTCGCATGCCTGGACCTGAGGAGAAAGACCCGCCCCTGCTCAGTTTCTTTCAGCCGCCACCAGCAAGGTCATACAGAGATAGGGAGATGGGGAAGGCTGGGCAGGCGTGACCATTCAAAGATCATCAGTTACAGGTAAGCAACCTGTTTATCTTCATCATGAGACTTGGCAATGTTTACTGGGAGACCCAGAGCAGTGAGCAGTTTCAGAGTTTGACCCATGTTCCGTTGAAGGTCTTGTGGAGACGGAGCTACCAGCAACATATGTATGGGAAGACAATAATGGCTTGCTGTCTCAGCATGGCAGCAACCACCGCCATGCACTTTGTAAAAACCCTTGGTCCTGTTGAAAGTCCAAAGGAATGACCCTGTATTGGTAATGTTCGGATCTGACGGTGAAGCAGAGGTACTGGCAGGACCACAGACGGATAGTCAGATGAAAGTAGGCATCTTGGAGGTCTAAGGATGCCAACCAAGCATCCTTTTGCAGAAGTGGGAGAATGGACTGTAGAGTAATCATTCGGAATTCCCTGTGTCTGATGAAGCAATTTAGGCTTCTCAGGTCCATGAAACTTTTTCCCATTCTGTTTGGGAACTAGGAAGTAATGGGAGTAGAACCCCAATTGGTGCTGAGATGGTGGTATCAGTTCTATCGCACCTTTCGAAAGGAGTTCTGCAACTTCCTCTGTGAGAAAGTGGTTTGGAGGAGTGGAACGGAAATGAGGCAGGTGGGGTAACTGCAGAAATTCTATGGCATACTCCATGCGCACAATGGTGAGGACCCAAGTGTCCATGGCGATGCTTTCCCATGTAGGGAGAAAAGGATGAAGCCTGGTACCCCACTGAGGAGTGGTGGTAGGAGGCAGGGGGATGTCCAGAAGCCCAGCAAAGTCAAAGAGACTGCTTGGTGTTGGTGTCAGATCTCTTAGGTTGTTGGGTCTTGCCTTTGGATTGGAAGGAAGATCTGGAGTAAGGAATCAGTGGAGCATAGAGACTGTTGTCGATGGTTGGACCTTGGAGTCCAAGTCCGGGGTTTAAACTTTGTCAGAAGTGGGGCATGAGTAACCTCAAGATGTTTGGCTTGCTTCCAACTGTCATCTACCGTTGATAGGTACTGGTTGGTTGTGCAGTGAAATAAACCTTCTCCATCGAATGGAAGGTCTTCAGTTTTTGCCTTGACATCATCTTGGAGGGAAGCTATTGGCACCACGCATGGCAACAAAGGGTAATTGAAGTAGCAATGAACATGCAACTGCATGACGGACTATTGATTTGCTGCTGTGCCAGTAAGGACAACTCTTTGACCAGAGATGAAGCTACTTTTGGGGATGGATCAGGCAGTTCTGAAAGCAGCAGTCTGAACTGGCTCACCAGATGATAGGAGTAAGCTGAAAAATAGGCTAAATAGTTATGCAGTTTGGTCACAGTTGTAGTAAGTGAGTAAAACTTCCTAGCCAAAGTCAGGCAGTGCTGGATGTCTGGCCTGTTTGGTCTTAGATGAAGATTGTACTATAAAAGAGTTTGGTGGTGGATGAGAAAAAAGAAATTTTGCATCACACAGCTGGATCTTGTAAAGGATATCGAATCGTCTCAGAGCTTGAGGGATAGATGCAGGGTTATCCCAAGACTCTAGATGAACCAGAAGCATTGGCAACAGTGCACCTGAGGGAAGATCCACTTGGATCAACTTATGAACCAGGTCCTTGACTTTGGGTGCCTCACTAGTCAACTGTATATTAAGTGCCTGGCACATCCAAGCTATGAGTTCTAAATACATTCTAGGACCCTCCAAGGGTGAAAGAGAACCTAAATGCCCCAAGTCCGAATCCAGAGGAGTAGGTAAGGGGTCCTCATACTCCAAATCTGACACTCCAGAGTCATGGTTCTACGATTCCGATGAGGAGTGGACATGTTTGGAGAGGTCATCTGGCATATAAAGAGGGGGCTCCAGACGTTGTTCCACGGGAGCCAAATCCAATTTAGGTGGGGCACCCAGGGCTGCAGATGGCATAGCCTGGGGAGGGCAAGAGGAAGCCTGCATTAAAGGAAGATCACCACTCCGCTGCTCACGATGACTGACATGGGTTCTTGGGTGGCCATGATGGTAGTAAGACCCAGGAGACTGAGAACATGAGCGAGAGCAGAGCCTACTGGCATAGTAACGTCTTTCATATGTCCACGGAGAGGGAGACCTCGAATCCAAGAAGTAGCTATGTCAATGGAAGGATGTGCCTCGATAACAGGAAGGAGACTCAGACTAGTGCTGAAGGCCCCGTGAATGACTACGAGAATGTCGATGGGGTGATAAGGGCAGAACAGCAGAAAACCAATTCTCACAGTCTCGAAGGTGTCGATCTCAAGGATTGTCGGATTTCAGCAGATCAGATGGGGGTCAACTATAGGTCAACGGCTAATGCAACTGGATTGTGACAACTTGAGTCTGGTGCGCATTGTCAGGATGTTCCTCCATGGGTCGGGATCGAGAAATGTCAGATTGGAGAACAGTGGAATCCGAAGGTACTGGCGGTACCAACATCAAAGCCAAAAGAGCTGTTGGGTCTGGCTAATCGATGCTCAAAGATGGTTTTGACTTCTTCAGTTTAGAAGGCTCAGGGGATGATTCCGAAGAACGTTTCATCGACTTCTCGGGCTTACATTTTTCTTTGTCAGAAACAGACGAGATTGTCAATTTCAGGGAGGATTTCCTTTTCTTGTTGGACTTATGCTTCAACTTTGGCATAGCTGCCGAAAAAGCTGAATCTCCCTCCAGTAGTGAGGGAGGCAGCGAGGAGCGAGCCATTGAGGAATGAGACATCTGGGGACGAAGTGAGACCTCTAAGAGAGAGCTCCATAGATGGGCCACCCAATTTTTCCTGGCCTGATTGCTGAAATTATTGCAGTGTGCACAGGAATCAACTCAACGGCTCTGTCCCAAACAAAACAGACAGAGGGAGCGTCCATCCGTTGACAGCAATTTAGCTCCACAGTTCTGACACCTTTTTAAAAAGGTGGTTTTCCCCTTAGACTCTGCCAGGGTGTGGGGGAAAGATAGAAGAAGAGGGAGAAAAATCCACACACTCACAACAAATAAACTCTTTTTTTTTTTTTTAGAAGACAACGATGGAGATGAAGACGTGGAGAAGTTGAAGAAAAGAAGCCGAAGAAAGTTGGTCTGAGGTAACAAGTTGAGGAGAAAATGCGATGAGGTCCGGACAAGGCAGAAAAGAAGAAACTGAGTGGGGGTGGGTCTTTCTCCTCAGCTCCAGGCATGCACAGTAGCAGCGTGCTCCCCAGAGCAAAGGTTAAAGCTCACCAAAAATGTCTGAGGCTAGCTCTTCCAGATTTCCAAGGTCGGGTTCGTGCGCAGGCCCCAAACCCCAAGTGTGTGATTGCACAGGGACCATGATGAAGATCATGTGCTGCCCCCATTCTACCATGCAATATCCTGGGGCTGACCATTTGATTCCCCTTTCATTTACTTTAAAATTTACTTTAAATTACTTTTAAAATGGCAATCACAGCACAAGATAATGAAGACAGTTCAAGGTCACCACCCAATAGTGCTAAAAGGTTACAATAAAAAATCAGATGATTTTTTTACCTGTACAGTTTTTGTCTTTCTGGGATTTTTTGAACTTTTTACCATCCAGGCTTATTCGGTACAAGGCTGGGCTGGGTGTTCAGGTTGCTGAAGGTAGCCAAAGGACCTGCTCCTCCTTTGCCTTCACTCTGGAGCTCAAAGGATTGTGGGATGGGAGGGGCAGGGGGAGAACTGGACTAAGGACAGGAACTTTGTGCCATGAAGTGGGTTTCCAGTCTCCAGGTGTTGGCTGGAGATCTCCTGGAATTACCACTCACCTCCAGGTAAAAAAGATCAGTTCCCCTGGAGAAAATAGCTACTTTAGAAGGTGGAGTCTATGGCATTATGCCCACTGAGGTCTCTCCCCTCCTCAAACCCCACCCTCCCCAGGTTCCACTCCCAAAATCTCCAGGAATATCACAACCCAGAGCTGGCAATCCTAGCCATGAGTCCTCTGGGCCCAGTTCTAGCCCCCACAATCCAATTTCCCCAGTCTTCCTGTGAATTTTCATGAGCCTCAAGTCATAAACATAATATACCCAACCCAGCTTCACAACTTCATTTTATTAGATGGGCACAATGATTCTTGTGTACAGATGAGAGAATCTGAAACACAAAAGAGGCTCATCAAATTAGCTAAGGGGACAAAAAAAGAACTGAAAACTCCATTCTGCTACAATTTTTATATGAATCTGGATGAGTCCGTACAGTAAGTTCTACCATTCCTATACCTCAAGCCAGTTCTGGGTATGAATGTAGCACAAGATGTACATCTGGCAGTTTTAAAGCTAACATACCAACCCAAGGTAAAGAAGAAAAAGACTTAAGGAACTGATCATTAATCAGGAGTAACTTATTGAACAAATGCCACAGAAGGTCAATGAATGCTCCCATTTCAAACTTCTCCAATGCACTGCCAGCAGTGTATAACCAACCCATCCTGGATAACCCATCCTTTTCTCAAACAAGTTTTAGATGGAAAGCCTGTCCTCATTTACAGACAGCCTCCTATTCTATATTGGCTGTTTATGAGAAACACTGAGTATCCTAGAGGAGATATAAATCCAGAGAATAGGCCCTTCAATACATTCAGACAGTAATACCCAGGTAATCTAGTAACAGTAGTCACGGTATTGAGGGCTCATTCACTTGCATATCTGTGTGATATCTCCCATCATCTGACAATAATGCCAAGGATAGATTTGCCATTTTGCTTAACAGGGAAAATTCCTAATGGGCCCTGGAAGGCCCTTCCAGCCAGGAGCAAGCACAGTCAAGCCCCAGAAGTTCTGCCAGTTATGCAGGAGCTGCTCAGTTCAGACCTGGCCAGCAGCATCAGAGAGGGATACTGGCTCACCCATGACCTCCCCTTGCATCACAGCCACTGACAGTGCTTCAGAGGAAGCCATGTGTGATCGGACACCCCTGACTGGTGCCAACCGTCGGGATGCTTCAGGGGCAGGGCAAAAGGCAGAAACGATGTTCTACTATGTCGCCTATACCACATCCATGCAAAAAACTGGATGAGACATCAGCCGACGCTCTAGAAACTCTGGTATTCTCATGCCTGTGTTTTCACCTGGATGTTTCTGCCCCCAACTGTTCTCCCACCCACCGCAGAGGTGAGGGCTAGAGGGGGGACCCTTCAGTGGAAGAATGCCTGTTCAAATGGGGCATATGGCATTCCTACCCACTGGCCAGGTCTGAGTTCAGTGGCTCCTGCAGCACTGGCTTGTAGCACTGCAATGGTCATTCAGCTGCTTTGTTTCTGGGCCATTGTAACTTGCCAGTCTGCCTCTGAGCAATGTTCTTTTGCAGCCCACATAGCAGGAGTAGGTCAGTCTCTGTTAGGCGGGGTGCTTGGAAACTCAGCAGGCTCGGCTCACATTCTTCTTGCTGCTTGTGAGCAGGGAGCCAAGTTTTTGATGGGCTGTTCATGAGCAGCTCTAGTGTGATCAGCATGTTAATTTTACAAAGTATTAAAAAAGACCAAAACAGTGCAACTGGCAACTTTTCACACATGTGTGTTTTTGCAAAGCCTGATGGGAGTCATATTTCTCTCCAGAGACCTGTAATGGCTGCACCACTTGGAATCCAATTCTGAAAATGAAGAGTGAGCAAACAGTCATTCTGGTCATAAACCTAGTCATAAATAAACAAACAAGATCTTACCATTTGGGGTTTGCTCAACTCTGCCAATCTGTTTAGATTGGCAGGATTTCATGCAGGTGTGTTTTTCCCCCAAAGCCTAATAGAAGCTGGAGTTTTCAACATACGCACAGTGCATGTTTTTAATATTTTTTTTAGTTGCTCGCTATTAAAAATTGTGCAGCAAGAACCACCCACACCACAAAAAAGGTATTTTTAAAAGCTAGTACTCCAATTACAGGACAAAATCTGCCACATGGTCAAATACTAAAGAAATGACCACAGCTACTGCACATTCGAAAACTGTTTAGCAGTTGCTCATGCCAGGCTGGGGTGATGCAAGGAGTCCCCAGGCATGGATCACAGTGATCTAAAATTGTATCTTTGCTTGCATAATGTGTTCAGCATGAATTTCATGGCATCCCTAGTCTCTTTGCTGAAGAACAAGTTGCACAGAAATGTCCCAGACCTTAAAAACCTCTTGCTGACTATAACTTTTCTTCTGTCCCATCTGCCATTTTAGGATGCCACTTCACGTGCCTGACAGAAAGTTCATGCCTCAATAATCTGTAAGGGATTCTTTGTGCATTGTGCATTGATTCCGCACCACCACTTTTCTTTCTTCTTTTCTCTCTGGTATTAAAGGGGAGGATGGATTTTTAATCTGAAATCATATTATGTTCAAGTACTGTCAGTTAAGATCTTTATTGTACAAATAGTTGTAGGGCTTTCAAAATGTCAATAACTATAATGTAAAGCCTTGATTTGCAAAGAGCTTTTTAGATTTCTTTCAACCTAGCACTTTTGTTTACTCCCCCTTCTGTTCCCCTTTCTCTGGACATTTAAGGCAGATAGCCTGCTTGGCAACCTCATACTTGATTCTATTTGAATAAATCCTACTAGTGAGTTTTTGGGATTGCTTGTATTTTTGCTGTTTCACTGATTATTTTATTTATTTAAAATATATTTATGTCTCCTTTCCACCACATTCAGGATCCCTAGGAAGGCAAACATTAAAACATTAAACATTCAAGTATTAAAACATTTCAGACAATAAAAAGGGGCTGTGGCTCAGTGGCGGAATATCTGCTTGGCGTGCAGAAGGTCTCAGGTTCAATCCCTGGCATCTCCAGGTAATAGGATCAAGTAGTAGGCAATGTGAAAGACCTCTACCTAGAGACCATGGAGAACTGCTGCCAATCTGAGTAGAAAATATTGACTTTGACTTGGATGGACCAAATGTCTGAGTCAGTACACAGCAGCTTTGTGTGTTCTAAAAGCATTCAAAATACAAATACATATGAGATATGTAAAACAATTAAATAAAAATAAACTCATAAAAACACATGAATAATGCGCAGAACTAATAATAGTCAGTGAGGGAACACCAAATAAAACAAAAGTCTTCACCTGCCGGGGGAAGAAAATGATAGAGAGACAGGCAAATCTCCCTGAGATTTGGTGCCACAACCAAGAAGGCCCTTCCTCAGGTTGCTACCCATCTAGTATCAGATATCATAGACACCCAAAGCAGAGCCTCTGAAGATAACTGCAGTGGTGGGGTAGGTTCATACAGGAGTAGGCAATCCTTGTTCCCTCCTTATTAATAAGAAATGGCAGCAGATAAATGGTGTAGTGGTTGCTAGTTTGGTGTAGTGGTTAAGTGTGTGGACTCTAATCTGGGAGAACCGGGTTTGATTCCCCACTCCTCCACTTGCAGCTGCTGGATGACCTTGGGCAACTCATAGTTCTGATAAGAGCTGTTCTTGAAAAAAGGGCAGTTTCTGTCAAGAGCTCTCTCAGCCCCACCTACCTCACAGGGTGTCTGTTGTGGGGAGGGGAAGGGAAAGGAGATTGTAAGCCACTCTGAGACTCTTTCCAATCTCTTCCTCCTCCTCCTTTGTACAGTTTTGTCTGGGCTATGACAACATTCCCCTGCCATAGTGATTCCATGTTAGTGTGTGCAGTGTAATTATTTATCCAGTCCTTTTATTATGTTACCTTCCCGCCGAAGCAGTACCTATTTATCTACTTGCAATTTCTTGCTTTCATACTGCTAAATTGTCAGGAGCTGGGGCCAGAGATGGGAACTCACTCCGTCACATGGCGCTAGGGTCTCGAACTGCCAAACTACAGACCTGAGCAAGGGAAATTTTTATCTTTTACCTCTATTATGTAGAAGATCTCAATAATCTCAACATCATATATGGATAATTGAGACTGATTGCATTACCCAGTACTCATATGTCCTAAAAATGTAATTGCAGGACAAACAGTATCAGATATGAATTAATTCTGATTCAAAGTAATGGGGTGAAAGCCGCACAAAAAACCCCAATGGTCATCCTCATGATCAGTGGGCAGATCTGAGAGGAAGTATGGGAAAGATTCCAGAGTCATATTCCAAGCACTAATTCACACTCCCCTTCACTACTGTTCTTGTCACCCCTAATTTGGGCAAGCTTTATCCATATGCCAAACTTCTTCCTATTCTCTGTGTATTCAGAATTGTTTAAAATCAGCTGTGCAGTGATGGAAAGAGGGCAAGCAGGGAAAGAAGAGCGGATTACCACATTCCTTCCTCTTACTAGTAAAGTTCCCAGAGCAATTCATCTGAAACACTGGCTTGCTGGTATGGTCCAGTTTCAATAGAAATGAATAAATTAGTGCCGCTGAGGATTAGAGCTGGAGAGCTCTATGAGAAAAGGACATTGAGCAATTCCGAGGGAGAGAAAGAGAGAAAATTGATAACTTTTTCCAGGTCCAGGATTCCAGGGTAGGGGGAAGAGATAACCACCTCCAAAGGAATCACTTGGTATTAGAGAACAAGAAGACCATAGCTCCATCACAAAGTGTCTACTTTTCTTTTTTCCAGAACCTACAGTCTACGCAGCCAGCTAAAATAATTAGGCATTAGATGATAGAGGATGGATTCTTTCAGTCTGAGATGTCAAAGTTTCACCTTTTGAAGAACTTGGTTAAGAACAGGTCAAGCAAGATGTGGCTGCCTTGAGAGTATAAACACACTATCAATCCTTGTAAGTAGACTTTAGTCACAGGTATATTAATTTATCTGAAATTTATAATTTAATGTGTTTGTATGAAAGAATGCATGTATGGCTGCAAAATGGAAACTATGATTCTAGAGGACTTAATCATTCCCATTATGCCTGATGCTGAGGCCTCTGAAACTCCTAAATTTGTACACAATAGGCAGGCATTGATCTGGCATAAGATGGTGGCACTCTACTGAAAGTTAAGTTCTGTAAGTACCATTGAGATCTTTGTCAATTTCTCTGTTTGAAATATGAACATTAGAGAGTAAGAGAGGAGACTGACATTGCGCTATGGCTGAGTCATGGAACCTGGTCTTAATACTAACATACCACCTGTTGAAGAACTAGTTCATACTAGAGTCATCCTGAGCATATGCAGAGAGCTTTCCTTACAGAATCACTACAATGACTGTAAGCACAATCTTGTGCATGGCTTCAAGATTTTTATCTGGATTCCTTCCTTTGTCAACTCCTGCAGGGCAAGTGATGGCTAAGATCACAGCCTCACCAGCTGACACTGGTGATTCCTATGACACTGCAGAATACTGGAAGCCAATACCATCAGCCAATGTCTCTCTACCTAATTTCACCTTTCCATTTGCCTTTGGCCAAAGGGCTACTGACTATGCCCTGAACGCTGTTCTGATTGTTGTTCTCATCATTGTCATGATATCACTGGGTTGCACCATGGAGATATCCAAGATCAAGGCTAATTTCTGGAAACCCAAAGGGGTAGTTATTGCTGTGGTATGCCAGTATGGAATCATGCCCTTGACAGCATTTGCCCTGGGTAAGTTGTTCCGGTTGGACACTATTGAGGCACTGGCTGTACTCATCTGTGGCTGCTGCCCGGGTGGAAATCTCTCCAACATCTTCAGTCTGGCATCAAAAGGAGACATGAATCTCAGGTAAGCAGTGCATGTGTTAATGATATTAAATATACTAAAGTGATACTAGACAGTGAGTGGCACAACTGCTTTAACTGGTTTCTTGGCTGACTAAAAGGATATCTTCCAGTGCATGATTAAGGATGAAGTAAGGATTCTAATCCAAACTGTTCACTGGTAGTATGGAACATGGAGATAGTAGTAGGAAAGGCCCATGCTTTGCATGCAGAAAGTTTTGTGTTCAAACCCTCATAATCAGATCTCAGGCAGCAGGGCTAAGAAAACCTCTGGGTAAGACCTTGGGAAGCTACTGCCATTTGGAGGAGCTGGAACAGGTTCAGTGGAGCAGTGATAAGGCAACTGTAGACATTACCTTCCAAGATTAATTCAGACAGAGTATGAACTGGGACATATGGTGCTTGACAGGAACTAGCATGCAAGTCAATATGTTATTTTTCTGTACTGTCCTTCTCCTGGTTAAGTTATTGGTACTAAGAGGTAGTCACTGATAGTGAGAGGTCAATAATCATGTAAGGTAAATCAAAAGAACTGAACAGGAACAGAAGGCCATTTGTCCTAGTACTTAGTCCTTCACATCCCACTATGAGTACCTATGTCATTAGTTGTGTGCTCTTTTCTCAGGATGAATCACATTTCATTGTCTTCACAAGCCACTCTGGGAAGTAGGAATATGTTATTCCTATTTTACAGTTAAACTTGGCAGCAAACCTTCTGAGGTGCCCCAAAAGTCAAGGATAGTCTGAACTTGAAGTCAAGTATTCCATATGTTGTCGAAGGCTTTCAAGCATTAAAAAGATAGTGTTCCATGTCCAGCTTCTAGATTTGTAGGGGTCCTGGGCAAGAGTTCATCAATGGGCTCCATCATTCATCAAGAGGGAGGCACACAGGGAAGGCGGGGAGAGGAATATGAGTAACACTTGTTTTCTGGAGCACCTACATCGCTAGTAATTATGAGACATAAAACGTTAACTGTAACAAATACTATTAAAATACACTGCTTGGTGCAATTTAATCCTTACTAAATCCAAGTAGCCTTGCCTTCTGCTGAAATGTTTTGTTCTCTTCCCACCTCTGAAACTAAAAATGAGTAAATAAAAAGTAAGTCCCAGAACGAAATTCTCTGCTCGAATAATGGTGCAGGGGGCGGAAGCAAACCTATTTAATGTTGGGGGGCAGGGTGCTATGTGGTGTTTTTGTTTTAACAGTTTTATCCAGCATCTTCTGACTTCTGCTGTGGGAACCCTGTTATGCTTCCGAATCCTGGCAGCTGCCCTTCCTTGCCAGCCTCTGGAGCCAGCCATGTCTCTAAATTCAAACTGGCCCTCAATAGTCCCTTGTATGAAAACAATGTGAGCAGTGGGGGGGGGGTACAGCAAGACAGTGTTTTTCTTACAGCGGTTTCTGAATTTCTGGCAATATTAGCTAGAACTGAGACAGCTACCATATAACTCAGAACATCACTTCTAACAGCAAGCCACTTTATCTTGCACTGGCCTTATCACAGCCTGATGTATACAACCTTACAGGGAAGATTTGCTGCCCCATTAAACTGCAACGTGCATTTTATCTGTTCAGAATGCTATTTTGTACTGTGTTGGTTATTTTTGTGCACATCATGCATTTGGTAATGCCACTATGCAGTGCATATGCAAGATTTATTTGGGAGATTTTCTGGCTTTCTAATGAGAAAAAGCCATACAGTTGCTAGCTGTCACATCACATGCACGTGCAGTAGCATCCAGAATTTTGGGGGCTGCACGTGCATAGCCATAGGCTGTGTCACAGCTTCTCTCTAAATTATGTTCAATCCTAAATACTATAAACTGGATAGAACACAAGAAACAGGACATGACACTCAGCTGTCACTGCTGTAAGATTAAATATTTTTATGAACCAATTCAAAATCTGATAACAGATGTAATAATTTCAGTGATTCCAGTAATGCACATCCCAAGTATTAAAGAATGAATTAGCTGTTATACCAGTGATCCCCTGCAAAGTGCCCATGAATGCTGTGGTACCCCCACTGATGTGCTTCCAGCTGGCCATTTGTTTTTCCCCAAAAGGGCCTCCTCCACAAAGCAAACAGCCATCCTTGGTTCTCCTTCTCCTCATAGGAGTAGTATGGTATTTCAGAAGACTCCAGGAGGCATCACCTTTGGATCTGCGGGGAGTGCCAATTGAGAAGTAGCTCTTCCATCACAGAAGAATGTTTGGCTTGGAAACTCCCATTTTTATGATTGCCACTCCCCATTGCAGCCATTTTATGTCTGGCCCTGTCTTTTCATAGTCATTTTGGGGTGGCAACAAAATTAGTGACTCCATTTCCCACACAAAACCATTATTCTCATACCAATAGTTTAAGTTCTTGCAGTGGCCACAGTCACAGTCCATTCATAGGAACCAGCCTTGCCATCACTTTGAATAAATGCATTCTTGGGTCTGTAAACACCCTTGCCTTGATTGATTCACAATGTTTAATTCTAACCCCAGCAGATTCCAGTATACTAAAGGGTCAAGGATGAGTGAAGTGAGGTGAAGTTTAGGGATTTAGAAGACTATCCTACAATTAATTCCTTCATTCTATTGTTGCTCTTTGTGCCTCAGTATTGTGATGACAGCGTGCTCAACACTCTTGGCCCTTGGCCTGATGCCACTTCTGCTGTATCTCTACTCTAAAGGCTTGTACCAAGGTCATCTGGAGACCAAAGTGCCTTACAAAGGAATTGTTATTTCCATGGTCATGACACTTATCCCCTGTGCTCTGGGCATCTTCTTAAATGAAAAGAAGCCTCAGTGTGCTCGCGTCCTTGTTAAGGTAAGTGGGAGTAGGGAGCAAATTTAAAGCAATATACAAAGATAGGAGCATCTTGATTTTGAAAGTCCTGTTTTATTGTCCTAAATTATGCTTTTATTCTGAACTGACTGAACAGAGTTGTATGCTGTTGATGAGTTCTGTGTGTTTAAAGTATCTACTGAATGTCCTGTTTTATGGCATTTAAATTGACCTAAATTATGCTGACTGAACAGAGTTGTATGCTGTTGATGACTTCTGTGTGTTTAAAGTATCTATTATCAAAGACATGAGTGCATACCATGGCATGTATCCAATCTTTGGGTGGAGAAAATTCTACAGTCTTTCTTCAACTTAAGTGGCAATTCTGTCCTCAACTTTAAGATGAAAGAGTTTTGTTAGACTGGAGGAAGGCTTCAACCTTTGGTCAGTGCAGTACATGCCCATATTTCCACAAAATGAGTAACAACTGGTCCAGCACTTGGTCAGTGGAAAGCACTGGTGGATGCAGTTCTTCCTTGTATTTCCTTCACACAAGCAGACCTTCCAGGCCCCTGGAAATTTGATTCCTATCAGCAAAGCTGCATTTGCGGAAGACAGAAGAGGAAACTATTTTGCCCCTTCCTCCTTCTTAGAGCAGTCCCCCAACCTGTGTGGGTGTTCATCCACATCAGTCCCAAGCCAAGACCCCCAAGAATCAGCTTTCCTGGATCTGAATCAGTGTTCCCTCCAAGCTGAGTTAGTGTGAGCTAGCTCACAGATTTTTGTCTTAGCTCAGGAAGGATGGCTCCAGAGCAAAATCATTTATGCAGTAGCCAAATCGCTCACTTACAACTTTAATGCCAGTAGCTCACAAAATAGAATTTTTCCTCACAAGACTCCACAGCTGAGAGGCACATTGGTCTGAATGGAATGCTGGGGAGAAGGGAATGCAGAAACAATCCACATGCCTTGAGCCAATGGATATCCGGATCCAACCCAATCCATGAGACTAGATGAGAATTATCCTGCTTTGAAACTCTCTCAGGCTTTTATGTACAAGTTCACGAGCTCTGACTGGGAAGAACAGATACTCAAACATTAACTTTTGGTGCCCACCCTGGTTTCAATAGCTTGGATCCCCTATGGTAAATCTCTGCTTGGAATTTCTATTGGTTGGTTGGGATTTCCACACCTTCCTCTGCAGTATACAATTCCCTTAAATGTTGCTCCTGTGGGACTGGGGATCCCCCATAACAGCATGGGGGAGCATCAGAGATTTACGCTAGGAGGAATCAGCAAAAATCAACCTCCAACGTTAATTTTTCATGGAATCCAATCCAAGATCTCCATTTTTTAGCATGGGGGTGTGTTAAGATTACATCAGCTCAACCAATGAGGATGTGGTAGTTAATGATAAAGTAAGTGAAGAAGACAAAATAACAGTTTCGGGGGATAGCTCTGTTGGTCTGCAAAAGAACAGCTAGATTCAAGTCCAGTAACACCTTAGAGACCAACAAGATTTCCATGATATCTGACGAAGGGAGCTCTGACTCTCGAAAGCTCACAGTCCAAAAGTCAGGTTGGTCTCTAAGGTGCTACTGGACTTGAATCTAGCTAGACACTCTATGATATTATGGGAGAAGCCTAGGAATTATAATCTCTGACAAGAGACTATCGGACAAACAAGTAATTTTCAAATTTATTCTATAAAAGCAGCACAATATAAAATGATTTATTGATGGTATCTCACCCCAGACATGGGTTGAATAACATGTGCCCCCATGGGCAGATTTACATGTTGGAAGTGCACAGCAGAGCTTGCCAATGTTTTTCACCTCTCGTGGAACTGCAGTCAAATCCATATTTGTTGGTCTTCAGTTACAGGGTTTATTAATAAAACGGTTTATGTAAGACTTGATCCATAATTATCCTTTTCAATTTTTGGTTTGTGCATGCCAAAGGAATTCCAGATTATTAATAGCAGATCTCTTATGTGCCTTGTGGTGTCGTAGTATCGGAATAGGACTGGGGAAATTAAGGTTCAAGCATAGCCCGCTACGAAACTCACTAGGTGACCTTAAGCCAGTCATTCTGTTGTTCTGGGGCTGCAATATATGAAATTGTATGGATTTCACAGCTGCTTCCAGACATCTTGATTAATCCTGAATGTACCTCTCCTGTTTTTCCTCTTGTATTTTCAGGCAGGTATGATTGTTCTGCTTCTTTTGTCTATCCCAATAATTGTTCTGTCGGTGATCAATGTTGGAAGTAGACTATTGACCATCTTCTCTCCACGCCTGCTGGGAACATCTGCATTAATGCCATTTATTGGCTTCTCCCTGGGCTACAGCCTATCTGCATTCTTCAGCCTCAGTGATCAGTATGTCTCTCTAACTAATCTCAGTTCATTTTGCCTGGGAGCTCTAAAGGCAGGGACTGACTCCTATAGCATCTATAGAGGCAGTATATGCTAGGTATCTGCTCTGAGTTTGCTTATTTAGTCAGGATATTTTTAACCTCCAAAAAGGACCCCAGATGGGTGACAATGGTATCTTTTTTAAAAAGTGACTTGTATCTAAAACAAATCACATGCCCATTTTAAAGCAGAGATATCTATCTAAACCCATATAAAATTATAGTTACGTGTGTAAAGTGCTGTCAAGTCACTGCTGGCTTATAGCAACCCCATGATTTTCAAGGCAAGACACTCCAACAGAAGTGGTTTGCCATTTGCCTGCCTCTGCATAGCAACCTGGGATTTCCTTGTTGGTCTCTCATCCAAGTACTAACCAGGACTAACTTTGCCTAGCTTCCAAGATCTGATGAGATCAGGTGAGCCTGTGCTATCCAAATCAGGATTAATTAGTCATAGGCCCTCTTAAACAATTCTGCCGAATATTTTTTAAAACCAAAGAAGTGAGCATCAATCTGCCTGATTCAGGAATGTCTTCCCTCAACATAGGAGCCACAGGTGAAAAGTATGACACTGAGCATTGGCTGTCTTAATCAGTCTGTTCAAAGGAAATGAAACACAAAAATTGATCCAATTAACCCAGTTTCCAAAGAAGTTTATATTGGAAAAGATGGTCTTTCAGGTTTGTAGGTCTCAGGCCATGAAGGTCTTTAAAGATAAGAACCAGTATCTTGAATGGAACTCAAATAATCAGCCAACTCCATACTTCAACAGTTATGTGAAAAATGGGTTGGTTGCTATAATAGTTGAGTAGCCACAGTTTGCACTAGTTGAAGTCCATGCATTATGTTGCAATAGTCCATACTTGAGGTCACTGTAGCATGGGATCAGCATGGTGAGACTGGCTAGGTCTAGATAGGAGGCTAACTTCTGTGCTAAATAAAGCTAACAGAAAACACTTTTTTGTTAGTACACCCATCTCCTTTTAAAACAGAAGCAAGGGTTTGACAAAATGCACTGGCTGTTAACTGATTCAGACAGGGACAAACTAATGCCATCCAAGATGGGCAGAACAATACCCTTCACACCACTAACCTTACCAACTAGCTCCACCCCCTTCTTGCTACTGGTAATAAAGCACCAGAGAGCCCTGAATAATGGCTGCAGATAAATGTAGAGAAGTCAGTAAAACACCAGAATCATCCTGGCACCCAACTAGTTTGAGGCTGATTGTCCCGATCGCTCCTTTACAGCACAATCTGAAATGTTGCTCCCATTTCAGGGGGCATTTGGGACTGCAGCAAGAGAGGGGAGGCAAGAAAGTCACACTCTGCAGATGGAAATCTTTCCGTTTGTGGAAATGCTCCAGAGAATCCAAGTGACTATGTATATTGACAACCTGACAATTGAGCTGACAATCAAGTAAGGCACAACTTTGGGTTCACTGTCCATGTTTTCCTTTGTTCTTCAGGTGTTCATAATTTATCATATAGTAGCATGATGAAGATTCCCTTCAGTCAGCCTGTGATATCTAAGCACAATGGTTAATTGGTAAAAAGGATGCATTATCCCACCTTATAAAATTTATAGATGATGGAGGAATTCTGATATGCATTATTGATGGGGAATACAGAATTCATAAAGATGATATGGTCATTCTAAATTAATAAACATGGTTGTATTTATTTATTCAATTTTTATCCCACCCTCCCAGCTGAGACAGACTCAGGGCAGCTTACATTAAAAGGTTAAAAATATATTAAAATACTAGTGCTTATACAGTACAACCCCATAAAATACAAAACATACTAGATCATAGTACAGAATAAAGTGCTGGTGGCAGTAGCATCCCGGTGGCCATAATAAGATGTTCCAGATAATGGCCCCCATCAGTATCCACATAACGGGCTATTGATGTTGGCATAAGGGCCTTAACACTTCAGTTAGTATTGTTAGTGTTGTTGATGTTGCTAGTGGCAGCTCCTAATGAAGGCCTGGTGGAAGAGCTCTGTTTTACAGGCCCTGTGGAACTGTAAAAGGTCTCGCAGGGCCCTGATGTCTTCCGGGAGCTCATTCCACCAGTGTGGAGCCACCGCTGAGAAGGCCCTTACCCTGGTAGAGGTCAGTCTGGCATCTTTTAGACCAGGGAGGGCCAAACCGTTTTGCGACCCTGACCTCAGTGCTCTCTGGGGAACATGTAGGGAAAGGCGGTCCCTCGAGTAGGCAGGCCCCAGGCCATATAGGGCTTTAAAGGTCACAAACAGCACCTTGAAGCAAATCCAGTATGCTATTGGCAGCCAGCTTTAACACAGGCTGGATGTGCTCCTGCATAGGGAGACCCATCAATAGCCTGGCCACCTCATTTTGCATCAGTTGCACCTTCCAAAGTTGTGACAAGGGCAGCCTCATGTAGAGAGCATTGCAGTAGTCTAATCTCGAGGTGACCATTGCGTGGATCATTGTTGCCAGATCATTGCATTCTTGGGTCTGATTTCAGTACTGAAACTACTTTGGTGCTCTGTCTGATGAACTATGCTGTGATGTAGTTAGGGAAGTATGACCCATTGATTCATTGGACCCTTCAGGTGCTGCCAGTACCATCATCCGTGGTATCCCTCTGGTCTATCTGGCTGGTCTGGGAATTGGAGGCACAATTTGATAAAAAGCAATTGTACTAATTAGACAGAACCTCATTTATTATTTATTTATTGTTTCAATTTATACCCCACAAACAGGCTCAGGGTGGCTTACATTAATTGGTACTAGTACCATAAAACCGTATAAAAGATTAAAACATTTGAAGATTAACATTAAAACAATCCAATACTTAAAATGCTAGTGATGGTAGTTAAGATGGCATACTATATAGTATACTAGGAGCTGTTTCCAGCTCAATGGTCTTCACCGTAGTGCAATGGTATGGCACAATCTCCAGGCCAGAGCCAGTCCGTAACCTCAGATGTTGGTGGTAGTGGTGTGGCGGCTCCTAATGGTAAGCCTGGTGGAAGAGCTCCATCTTGCAGGCCCTGCAGAACTGTAAAAAGTCCCGCAGGGCCCTGATCTCTTCCTGAAACTCATTCCACCAGTATGGAGCCGCCACTAAAAAGGCCTTGGCCCTGGTAGCGGCAAGCCTGGTGTTCTTAGGGCCTGGGATGGTCAGTCGATGTTGTGACCTTGACCGTAATGCTCTCTGGGGTATATACGGGGAGACTGGGAGACTAATGCTGGGAGACTGCTGCCCTTCCACACATATTTCTCCTATGAGTTCTGCGGGGTTCAATCTTGTCCCCCTTGCTTTTTAACACCTAGAGATTCTCTATGAAATTGGGAGAAGCCATCTGGAATGAGGTTTCAGAGGAAGCTCATGACTGCACTAGTTCTTCTTTTTCAATAGAATGGTATTGTTGGAAGTCCCAGTGACCATGATGAATCAATGAGAATGAATAAAGAAAAACTCAGTCTATTTGAGACACATTAATGGTGGGAGGTCTGGTTGTTCTGAGAGATGGTGGTTCTCCTGAGCCGTGTATGGCTGCATTCCACCTGAAAGACCAGGTGTAAAGCTTGGGGGTGCTTTTGATTCTGCCATTGGTCCTAGAAACCCAGGCAGCAGCCATGAACAAAAGAGCTTATTGTCACCTTATATTTGGATGCCAGACCTGGTCACCATATTATATGTCTTGGTATCAATAATCCAGACTGGAATTGCTCTACATGACCTTTGGAAACTGTTTGGAAATGTCAGTTCAAAATACAGCATCCTATTTATTAGGAGGAGTGAGCCACTAGCAACGTATAATGAAGGAAATGCTACAGCTCCTGAATCAGTTCATGGCACTATTCCAATTTTCATTCTTAACTGTCAAATCCCTAAGTGAAATCAAATACCACGGGTATCTTATACAACCCTCCTCCCATAAATACCTTAAGAAACTTGGAGATCATGCTTTCCCATGTCCACATCCCATCTTTTTCGGAGATTAGATTAACAGGATTTTCTCAGCACAAGGGTCCTTCCATGGAATTTCCTCCTCAGGGATGCTTGACAGATCAGCTTTTTAAAGAAAAAAGGTAAACCCTGTTTCATTCCAAAAAGGGTTTGGGCTGTAGTAAGGATAGTTTTAATTACAGCTGTTTGCCAGTCTATTCTGTTGCTCGGGTTTTTAATGTTTTAAGATGGTGACTTTAATTATGTTTTACTGTGAATTGTGTTTAGCTGTTTTGGTATTGTTAGCTAACAATGTTAAAGTTTCCATAATTTCTAAGGCCTTATGAAACACTACGTACAATATAAAGGTATTTTATTAGTATAACTCATCAGGTATCCAGATCCAGATTTTAGCATCTGTATCCCTCATTTGTCAGTGGTGTTTTAGTCAAGTTTCCTTCAGAATTATGAGGACCATCATCGTGCTTTTTTAGCAAATGCCTGAACTTTTACATTAACGATACTATAGCAGGCAACAAAGTCTTTTGTAATTGAGAAATTACATACTGTATGGCATTCACGTGTTTACAGGGCTCTCCAATTCTATTTAGGAGCAGTCTGACAAATGGTAAAACTAGCAAATTTCCTGTTGCTTTAAAGCAGCAACTGCATCCTTCCTCTGGTGTCACCCTAGGTTTCAAAGGCCTCTCTGCAGCAGTGAAGTGACTGAGATTAGAGCACCATTTCCCATCCTCTACCCAAGCATAAGTAACATAGCGACTTAGGCATTTCATTGCTGTAAAAACCCCACAAAAAACCCTGCTTGAACAATTCTGAAAACCAGTCACAATTTGCCAGAATGGTGCATGTAAGAATATACCCCTGTGTAATGCAAGATTGCATGTGACTGTTTCCTGGATAGGTGCAGGAGGACAATCTGCATGGAGACAGGCTGCCAAAACGTGCAGCTCTGTTCCACCATTCTCAAGCTGGCCTTTGCCCCTGAAGTCATTGGACCCCTCTTCTTCTTTCCTCTTCTGTATATCCTATTTCAGCTGGGAGAAGGGCTCCTCTTTGTTGTGATCTTCAGGAGTTACAGAAATACAAAGCAAAAGAAGGGCAAGTACAACCTTGAGAAAACATCTCTTGCGCCATTATCTTTTATTATGAACTACCATAGTACTTAAGTTCTTTATATATTTATTTTATTTATAATTTAGATTTAGATACCGCCCTTCTCTGAGTTCACCCATTACAAGTTCTTTTGTTACTGAGATTCAATGCTGTGAGCTTCATTTTAGAATATGGCTGCAGCTGGGACTGGCACAAAATTCACATTAGAGCTGCCACCTGTGCACAGCCTGGAACCTTCTCACAGCATGCATACAAACCTTACCATCTGGTAGTACTTGAAAGACTAAATGTATTAAATCACAGCTACCGTGGCTGACTGAAAGGTTGGCAACCCTGATATAGACACATGGAAAACAAAACTTTATAAAATTAAACAAATTTCTGGCTATAGAGAGAATTTGGGGGAAATGTCAACAGTGTCTATAAAGGGGTGTGTTGCTAAGAAAAGGAATGTCCACACCTATCCTTGCTACCTGTCCCTCTTTCCCTGTTGCCAGTTATCCTACTTGAGACAGTGAATTTTCATCTGTCAACAGACCACTATTTCCTACTAGATCCAATATGAAAACCATTCAAATAACTGCACATCCACAATGATGTGGAAATATTCCATGTTATAAGCAGCTCCACCACATGCAAACATTTCCATAAGTTAGCACCCCCCCCATGGAGATTTTGCTCCAGTTTGGTATTCAGCCTGGATTTATTTTAAGCATCCACATGATATTGTTCTCTAATTACAAGAAATGTTAGCCATTTGCCTTAATTATTGAATATAATTTGCTGGATATGGTTTTATATTTTTATGGTTTTATGGGTTTATATTTTTATGGTTTTAAACTTTAAAACCCTAGATCCCCACTATTGTGGGGATTAAGTAACTAATAAATATACTATAATAAATAAATAAATGTAAAGTATCCAGATTTCCTCCTGCTTTGCTCAGATTCCAGACCTGACTTGACCCAATCTTTGGGGAAAGACTGCAGTGTGGACAGGAAGGTATGCATTTTTGCAGGTCCTGCCCATATCAACACCATTTGCCTTGCCATACCCCACTCCACCGAATTTTCCATGCTTTTAAAAAAATAATCAATCGACACATTACTAAAGCTTAGGCTACAGCAGTATTTCAATCACTGATTTTAACTTTTAGTAATATGTCAAATTACCAAGTGTAAGTACTCTGATCTCTTTGAGGGAGCTGTGGAGAAGATTTAAAAAGTGGAAGAAAAATGCTTCTTCCTATTCTAATTAAGTGCCAATCAAAGATTTTTTTCTGGTATAAAGTAGGCAAAGCCCGTAATAGCTTATGAGCTCAGATCCTCAGCCTGCTTCCGCTTGTGAGCACTTTCCTCTGGTTCAAGGAGTTTCTGCTGCTGATTCCAGACCAGCAGCTTTCAGTGAACACTAACTAGCACCAGAGACAAGTACCACACAGCAAGGGGCCACCTCTGCTATGAAGAGGGCTGTAAATGGAAGCAAAGAATTCAAGCCATCCTGTATGGGGTTGGGGTTAGAAAATAGGATTGGGTATGCAAGCTCTTTGCACTATACTCACAGATTCAAGGTTCATGCTGAGGCTGCGTTCACACACACTAAATAATCCACTTTCAATGCACTTTCCAACTGGATTTTGCCAATTCACACAGTAAAATCCAATTGGAAAGTGCACTGAAAGTGAATTGAAAGTGGATTATTCAGTTTGTGTGACTGCAGTTAATCTCTCTCAAAGAAGTTGTCATGAAACTGTAATACTCTGGGAGACTTCTGAGCTGGAAGGAGTTCCTTTTACAGCCCCGGAGCTCAATAGTCTTAAATTATTACACAATGGAAAGATGGAAAATGTCCTAGGGGTTTTTATCTCCACCCTTGCAATTCCTCTTAGATCCCAAGTTGTCTTCAAGGAGTTCCTCGTATTAATTAGAATCCCTAGAGCATTAATTTTCGTGATGGGAGAACAGACCAGAGTTCCATTTGGCTCCTATTATCTTTTGTTTCAGATTCAACCACTATGGACAACACTGAAGCAGAAATCAACCAGGCAGCAGAGATCATAGTAAAGGAAGGGAATGCTAAAAAAACCCTGAGCATTCTTAGGTTATCCACCTCTGAGTTTTGCCAACCAGAAGCAGTTGTGCATAACATACATGCTACCTAGATGGCTGTGAAGAAGGGCGATCGTGGGTTTGTGATCAACATCACAGGACACAACCTTTGTTCACTCTTTGCCTTCACCTTTCCATTTTTTTCATTTCAAAAGGCTGTCACACAGTAGTAACTTTTTAAGAACTCTAAAATCAAAGGCAATTAGAAATATTTAGTAAAATCCTGTTTTTCAGCGTACCAGCCTTAACACTATTTTGTACAATTAGCAGCAGCTAAAGAGTGCATTCCACCACTTTGAAGCAGGATGCTTCTTCGGTACTAAAAACATACATAAAAAAACAGTAGTGTTTTGTGACAATAAACAGCAGAGTACTGCTTCTCGGGTACAAAATGCCATTTTCAGAGGAGAGTATTTCATCAAAGGACAAAAGGAATTTGTGATTAACAGAGTGCATCTTTTGGTACTACAGGACTCCTATCCCTGATAAGATTATTACAAACTGATGGATTGCACATTCCGGCTAATGCACTTTAGAACCTCAGGAGTGGAGCACTATAGGCAGCACAATTCCCTTGGCCTTGCCTGCTTCCCCCTCACCCCCAAGGAGCTGGGGGCAGAAATGAATCATTACTTCTATCCATTTGCAGTATCTCTGCAACTGCCGAAGTCAACTCAGGCTGTATTATCACCACCAACTATGTGGGTAGAAATTCCATTCCACAAGGAAAAACAGCTTTAAAAACATCAGGGCTCCTCTGCGATGAGAGGAAAGGAAATAATGGCTGTGGATTGAGGGAAGCTGAATATGACACACAAACCCCCAAGCATCTTCTTCTGCCATGACTTTTGTAGTCCTACTACTTTTAAATAGTGGATTATTTTTATTATTTTGGAAACTTGAGTATGAAACACAATCTGTATCTGAAAGACAAACTAAATATTTACATAAACAAAATTGTGCCTATTTTTACCAAGGGCCTTTCTGCCTTTAACTGCCAAGTGGCTGAATAGCCAGTAGAAACTCACACACACACACATTTCCCCATTGCTGTACCTCTGCACTGGGAGAAGCTGCCCAATGTAGTTGTGGTACTGTGTACAGTTCTGGTCACCACACCTCAAAAAGGATATTATAGCATTGGAAAAAGTCTAGAAAAGAGCAACTAGAAGTGGAATACTTTCCCTATGAAGAAAGGTTAAAACGCTTGGGACTCTTTAGCTTGGAGAAATGATGAATGAGGGGTGACAGGATCAAGGTTTATAAGATTATGCATGGGTTAAAGCAGGTTGAGAAAGAACTTTTTTCCCTTTCTCACAATACAAGAACTCGTGGGCACTCAATGAAACTGCTGAGTGGTCAGGTCAGAACTTCTTCACCCAAAGAGTGATTAACACATGGAATTCACTGCCACAGGAGGTGGCGGCAGCTACAAGCATGGATGGCTTCAAGATGGAATGAGATAAACTTATGGAGCAGAGGTCCATCAGCGCTATTAGCCACAAGGTATAGATAGGAACTCTCTGTCTTGGTGCTTGGGAGGGGGGCAACAGTGGTAGTTTCTAGTGTCCTGGCCCCACTGCTGGACCTCCTGAAGACACCTGGTATTTTTGGCCAGTGTGACAGTGTTGGGCCAGATGGGCCATTGGCCTGATCCAACATTGGCTTATGTTAATAGGTTTCTGAAATAAAAATCTAATGTCACCTTTAAAGGTTGTTATTCCCATCTTAACTTTCATAGGCTGCAGCTCACTTTGTAAAACACGCATGTCTCTCTGATGAAGGGGGCTGTGAGCTAATAAAAATCAAGGTATTAGGACAGATGGACTCACATTCTAGCTGTATCTGAAAAAGTGAGCAGACTGCCAAAAGCTTATATCCTGCCACAGACTTTAATTATTTAAGATGCTACTGGACTCTTGCTCATCTACTGCTATAGACAGACTAACATGGCTACTCATCTTGATCTCCATGGCAATAGTCTTTTAAGGTGACTTATTTCTGTACTTTGCTACAAGGTGGTACACACCTATCCCTGCCATATGGGTATTACAGGAATGAGACTCGTTGCAAGAAACACCAGCAGCCTTAGGCTCACGCACCCTGAAGATCCTCACAGGCAGTGTGTACCCACTGTCCCAGAGCAAATGACTGGGGCCGACATGTTACATTAATCTCAATAAAACTGAAGCCCTGCATTCTGAAAAACTGTGGACAGGTGGCCCAATTCAATTAACCATCCTGGTATGTCTTTGTGTTAATTACTCTCCCTCAATTTTCCTCCTTTTGCAAAAGTTGGGAAGAACTCATTTTCACACCATTTTCTTTGTGTGTAAATGTCACTGGACAGTTACTTAAAGGTTTACAGCTTATTCCTATCAACAGCCATACAGAAAGGGATGACAGTGTGGGCAGGCATTCCAGTCCCGCTGTACTCTAGTGCAAAAAAGTGGATCCAGTCTACTGCACAGCGCTCTTTCCCCATTGGCAAATTGTTTCAAATCATCAAAACTCTCCCAACTCATTTACTATAGGCTCCATCTGAAGGAACCTTGGGAAAGGGACTACTTCTGCACTAAGGGTTAAAAGACTTTAAAAGATCATTATTGCTTGAGATAGCCTCACAGCACATGCTTACCTGAAAATATTAAAGGGTCAGGACTCCTCAAAGGGTCCTGTCATGAAATATTGGGTTGTACAGATTAAGCCATTTTGTAATAAAATTGTTTTAACTGGTATCTGCCTGTCCTAGTATTTTATACTGTTTTGAAAACTTTGGCTTTTTTGCCTTGACCAGGAACCACCCTACAAATCCCAGGTTCAAATTGTGATGTGGCTGTGGAAGCTCACTGAGTGAATTTTAACCAGTCAGTTTCATCCTATCCCACCTCACAGAGTTGCTGTGTGAATAAAAAATCCCCACTGCATAAAAAGGTAAATGTAAAAATAATACAGCAGAAAATTGGACATAGATAAAAGTTGGTGAATCACTGTGGAGACAGAGAAAGGGAATAGAGGTTTCCAGAAGGGAAAGAGGAAATACAGTGGGGAGGGGAATGGAGGTGGTGAGGATGACAGGGGGGCAAATAAAGTATCCCTACACAAATCCTTGAATGTTCCCTACCATGGAAGTCGGCCTGGCCCACTGGCTGGCCCCACACAACAGGGTCAGTTTTCTTCAGTAAAGCTGCTTGGGAATGCAGAGCTCAAGAAACAGATAAAGGAGGTTGCTGTAAATGGGGAGGACAGAGGATTGTCAATTCTAGTTTAGAAAATTCCCAGAAATTTTAGGTCTACAGCCTGAGGGAAGTCAGGCTTGAGAAAGAAGGGACCTCGGGGGAGTACAATGCTGTACTCCACTCTCCAAAACACCCATTTCCTCCAAGGAAACCAGCACTGCCAGCCCAGGTAAGACCTGGAGAGCTCCCAGAATTACAACTGACCTCCAGGTGACAGGGTTCTCTCCTGCCCAAGAAAATGGCTACTTTGGCTGGTAGAGTCTATGCTCTTCCTAGATTCCTCCCCCCACACACAAATTCCCCTACCTGGAAGTAGCAACCATAGCCCCAAGCCTAGCTTTAATGAGTCCTTCAAAGGCCAAAACCACCCTGGAAGGGGCCCTGCCCCCTCCCCTTTGCCTTTTACTAACAGAAATCCTACTTAGATTAACAGCAACTGAGGGAATACCATACTCCACCTTCCAAAGCATCCAGAATTGCTCACTCTTCTATGACAAAGATCAGGACCCTGGAGAAAATGGCTATTTTAGGAGGTGGACTTTATAGCATACCCAGCAGGTTCTACCTCTAATGCTCTACCCCCAGTAAATCCTTGAGTGCCTACTTATTTTGAATACTACAGACTGTTGTCAGACACCCACCTGGTGTCAAAGCAAGTTCTCCCATAAATGGGATGCTTTAGTCACCCATCATGAGTCTGCAGTAAGGAGCAAAACCTTGCTTTAGTATACAACTTCCTCCATGACTATTTCTGATCTGGTGTATTGCTGCCCTCTGCTGCAGCTTAGGCAACATCAGCTGCATTTCAGTAGACTTAGCCCACTAACACAGCAACTAGCAAATCAGATGCTCAAACAGGGTGTGTGTATACACTCATTTTAGATCCATAGTTCAGCTTTACCTTCATATGCTAGTATGACCATGGTTGTGTGTATAGGCAGCTTAATTTGGAAATGAGGTATCTTCTTTGTCCCAGCACTTAGATACCAGACACAAACATATCATCAACACAGCTTTAACAGTTAAAGCAACCACAACCTGGTTGAAAAAGCCTACAGAAAGAAAGACACACAGGTTTTTGAATAAATTTATTGTCAATAGCAACCAGCATGACTAGATTTGACCAAGGGAGCAAGCAATGCATGGAAACACCACAAATCTGAAATAAAGCTTTATTAACAGCCAGTAGAGAGCTCTGTAACCAATTCCAAACATTGAACACGCTGAAATGCCAATTACAAGAATACACCTAGAACTAAATGTTCAGAAATCAGTTTTTAAAATACAAAAGATTAATTCTTTATAAAGAGCTCTACCAATATACACAAAGCTATACACTTCTGACTTAACGAAGTGAGCAGGAAAAAGATTATCAAAAAGACAATACAATTAGTTCAACAACTTCTGTGGTCCGCATATACAAGGCTGTTAAGTCCCATTCCCTCCCTCATTTGTTCTCTGTTCCAGAAGTCACATACTTACCATCACTACTAGCAAGTATGGTTTTTAAGAGTCCCCAGAGCAACTCAATTGCCACTATCAACAGACCTCGACCTTGAGCGAGATCTCTGACGGTCCACGGAAGCTGGAGACTTGGATCTACTTGAAGAAGCACGTTTCTGGCTCTTTTCCGGGACAGGAGATCTACTAACTGAACGTGACTTGCTACGACTACGGCTTCTGGATCTGGTGTAAGATTTACGGCTTCGGGAGCGAGAACGGCTACGAGATCGCGAAGAGCTCCTACTACGAGAGCGAGACCTGCTCCTTGACCTACTGGTAAAAGTTAAAACAAAATACATAAAAATCGGGCTCTAAACAGCATACACTTCGATCCTAATTACACCAAACATAATAAACAGGCCTTATGTTTCCACACTAGCAATCTTACCTATGTCTTTTGCTGCCTTCAATTAGTTTAATTTTCCTTCCATTGATTTCTTTGCCAGATAGTTTTTCAATGGCATTCTTTAGATCACTGTAAGAGGCGAACTCAACCACCCTAATTAAAAGATACAAATCAGCTTGGCAAGGATTAAAAAAACTACGCATTAACGTAACTTCAGAGCATGTTAAGATATACTTCAAGAGGCTTACCCTTCATTTAATTTAGGTCTATGTGCATCTGCAAAGGTTACCTCCCCAGCTTGCCTCATGAAGTCTTTGAGGTCCTAACACGAGATCAAATATATTACACAAAGAAATAGACAACACTGAAGCATAACATTAAAAATTACTACTGTAAGAAAAGATGTTAAGAATTAAAATGTGGCAGATGCCACACTTGAAGATAATTCTATATTTGATAGAATACATGAGGGCACGAAATAAATGAAAACAGCAAATTGCTTTAAGCAAAATGCTAAAGTTTAACATTAAATTATTTTTCTATGCACTTTACTGAACGGAATGAAAGGCAGCTTATTTGTAACAAAGCATTCCGAAGCAATGTTTTATGATTAAACATTACATTTACAAAAGCACCAATTATTTTGTGCCCCATATGCCATTAGAAATATAGTTTACTTTACCTTCATTAAAATTTCCCTAGGCTAGCCAAGCAGCAAACTGCATTAAGCGATCGAAGATACCGTCATGATATATGCCCGACTGGCTCTTCGCCAACCATTTGAAGAACACTACCCAGTCGATGGAAGCCTTTAATCGCACAGCCCTCCCTATTAGCAGACTACTCGCAGATCCAGACATTTTCTATGCTTGAGCAGTTACACCAAGGACCACTTTACTGCGATCAGGATTCCAACGACCACCTAATGCGTATCTTTCAACTCTCTTGATCAGGATCTCTTATTTCGAAGCGTTACACGAGGAACAGTTCTCAACTTAGGAATCAGATCTCGTTAACTTTCGGGGATCGCCGCAACCCGGCACTTTAAGGAAGTGCATCGATTACGTCTAGACCGGCAAACACAGATCTAGAGGTGGCCAACTGATACACTGGAGGAGCTGACTGGAAAAGTCAACCAGGCCCAACCAAGAGTGACCAAGACAGAACGATTAGGATAACCCACAGGCACTCCTCGTCATAAGGCCAACGACACAGATAGGCTGGCAAATAAAATGGATTTTTAAAGTGGTTAAAATGGATTTTGAAAACAAGATAAAATTACATTAAAATATTATTATCAAAACTACTTTTGAAAACATATTTAAACATTTAACTATTAATAAATTTGATAATGTTTTATCTTAAGATAAAAATTAGTTTTATTTAAATTATATACATTACATACCAGTTAATCCCGAGTCTAAAGAGAGATAACAAACCTGCCAGCTGACTCTAGATGACAAATTTTCTACAATAAGTCGATTTTCTGTCCTTACAGGTGGAGCATTTCTGCATAAATAAAAATTACAATTATATCATTACACCCACTAAAGACTGAATTAAGCAAAAGCAACTTCCCCTGAAGAGGCCTCATTCAGACTTAATGACAAACACGTCTCTGCTCAGCCAAAATGCAGCTTATCTCACGCCTGTGCACCACATTCTGCACAGAACTACACTGAAATCTTCCTGGTTTTGGAATCCCCAGGAGAATTATCTATTTGCTGCAATGTCCAAATGTGGTTGCCTGGAGTTAAGTTTTCACCCCATGGGATTCTGAACCTAAATTAAACCATGGTTTAGCATGCTGTTTTGGGGTGCAAGAAACAAACCATGATCTGACACATGCTTTAAGAGTTACAAACTGGAACTTGAAAAAAGGAACCTGAAACCAGTTATGGTCTAATATAAACAGATATCCAATGTAGACTGCACAAGGACAAGCTATATTTGCATCTGCCAGACCCAGAAATTTTGCAACATCTGAATGCAGCCATACTACTGGTTCTAACAACAGGGACATACCTTCTATCATTTCGTGGACGCCGACTACTAAAACGGTCAGAGTATCGCCCTCTGCCTCTTCCACCTCTAGAACGGGCCCTTGCATGTTCAATTGTAACTCTGGAGAGGAGGGAAATAAATAATTGTATTTAATTGTGTGAATAAGGATCAAAAACATATTTACAAAATTTAGAAAACAGATTCAAGCTACTTGATCATTAATGCTTCTTGTTTAGTTGTCCCTCTCAATATGCCTACATATTCTAAAACATTTTTAATTTAGGGGAAAAAATGGCCTCAAGATTTACCGTTCACTACAAAGTTCTTTTCCATCCAACTCATACACTGCATCATCAGCATCTCTAGGATCTTCAAACTCCTGTGGAACAGAAAAATTGCATGAGAATTTTATTGAACTGCAACTTAAAATACAGCTTTACATGAACAAACTTAAAGTTTGAACTCACTGAGACTCCAGCAAAAGCTTTCTAAAAGAGTGAACTGCCCGCTTGTTATCATACACAGAGAAACAAAAAGTATCACTAAAAATAAAGGATGTGTCTACAGCCAGGTTTCACAAGATATTTCTCCTCAAAAAAAGATCCATTTAAGCACTCAAAACACTGCTTGTGCTTTCCACCTGGGGCTGAATGTCGATCAGGCACCTCCACTTACCACAAATCCAAAGCCTCTTTTCAGGTCAATGTCTCGGATCCGTCCATACCCCTTGAAAAATCTCTCCACATCCTTTTCTCTGGCTGCTGGATTCAACCTCCCAATGAACACACGGCAGCCACTCATGGTGTCACTCAATATGGACGGAGCTGCAGAGAAAAGCAAACTGTTAGGAGAAAGAAGCCATAAACGGAGACTCAGTCGCTGCCGTACAAATGCAGAAAGATGGCTGCCACAAAAATAGGTCAGCCGCGATTAGCATCGCCCACCAGCCTGACTATGCCGCAGTCCCTGCTCCGCCTTTTTCTGCCGCAATCTGACATCAAGAAAGGCAGAGAGCCAGATAGCCCCTCCTAGCTCCTGCGGTTCCAATTGGAACTGGGCACGAAGCACCGCCTCTCACTAAGCCAATCAGAAAACGCCACACAGCTACTCCTCCTCCTTTTATGACAAAACACCGAGAACTTCACGGGCAACGAGCTGCGCATGCGTTTTGACTTTCTCGCGCTTGGAAAATTAAGCCGACGCCATCACCTTCACAAAATGGCGGCGGAGCCACACCCATGGTAGCGGGTATAACGCCCACATCATGCCCCTGAGCATAAAAAACCGACCTCATCTGCTCTTCCCAAGAAACTGAATCCTACTTCGGCCCTTCCCACGCACAGAATGTGCCCCAAAATGCTCCCCAACACGGATTTTCACAACCTTCCCTTCGCCCATCCGACCTCGTTCTCGCAGCAGACTTCAAATCTGCCTGACAACCCGCTAAATCTTCACAAACCTGCACTACGTCTTGATAATTAAGACCAAGATCGCTGGCTGTGCAGAAATTTGTCGACACTCGCCGATCAACCACCCTCCAACCTTACCGTGCGACGACTGACTCTCGACTAACCAACCCCGGGTCTAACTACGCCACAAAATGGAACCTGGACCCACGTGACACCGCTGACACTCAACGATAGGCGGAGAGCACTGGCGCAATCTAAGCTAACCACGGGGGAGGGCGGTCGACTGCGTCTAAGTCACGGGAGTCAAGGAGGATAAACACGTGAGGTTGGACTTCGCGCGTGCGTAGTTGGAAGAGTTGCTGTGGGCGTTTTCGACGAAGAGACGGGGTGGGGGTGTTATGAAGAAACTCGCGTTCCGGCTGAGCATCTCTATGTATTCAACATTTTTTAAGACACAGTACCCGTCTCTGTGTTAAAAAGGTGTAATATTGCAGTGTGAAACTATAAGTCATGTCGGCCGTGCCCATGTGGCTCGTTCAGACATTGCTTACTGTTGCATTGTGGCTGACGTAGGCGGCGTTTTATAAAGCCGATTCCAGCCCAGTTGTATGCACGCTTAGTTCCGTGCGGCTGACCCCCAAGCAAGTGCGGACGGAGTTGCAGCCTCGCCTTTCCTACTTCTTTCACCCGCTGCTGTTCACAACAAATGCTCCCGACCAGCGGTGTGTCAGGCTCGTTTAACCCGTTCGGCCTGTCTAGCTGGTTCCTCTTTCCTCCAACTCTGACTCCCACCGGAATGTTTTTAAAGAACGGCAAAGTTCCAGAACGTCGGGATTTTAAACGAAATCGCTCCAAGAACATCGAGCGACGAGCAAGTTCCCCCCCTTCAATTCTACTTCTGTCCCTCAGCCCTCTACAGCGTGTCTTCTCAGGTTTTACGGCCTGCTCCTTTACGGCTAGGCTCCAGATGCTTTCTCGAAAGCGATTTTTACGCCGTCTTCCCAAGTCCTCTCACTTTACAGTTGAGCGATCAATCTTTACAAAGTGGTTAATATCAAAACTACGGCCTAAAGCTCCTATAATTGTGTAATAACATTTAAACATGTGTTTTTAAAATATTTAAACCGTTGTTTTAGCAGGCTTGTATACAGGAAAAAATTAATTTGGAAATTAAGAACAAATCCAGGGAGATAGGTCTGACCAAACTCATCACCTGCTGGATACCTGGAGAAAACTGCTTTAAAATACTTAAGCAAGATATTTAGGCAAGGGGCTGTTATCTCAGTGCACACTGCTTCAAAGACTGTGTTTCTGGGCTATAATGGGGTAAGGAGTGAGAGTGTTATAAATTTATAAATACAGCTGTGTTCAGACTCCCACCTTGCTATGAGTTGTACCTGCACTTCAATAATAATAGCATTTGTCCTCCCCTCTCTTTTGAAGCACTTATCTGAGACCCAGTTTATTTATCTGTACCTGCAATCTCTGCAGGGAGAAGTGGCTATCAAAATGTGACAAGTGGCTTTCAAAATTTAATAGTTTAGGACTACAGTGTGGGGAAAGGAGGGATGCAGTGTTCTGTGCATGTGTAGCTCCAAATAATGTCCCTCCAAGGGCAGTTTCATCTTGGGAGAAGAGAGCAGAAATCCCTTTCCTCCACACCACAATTCTAAAATGAAGTGGGCCCCTATAATGTCTGAAAGGTACTGCAGGGAAAACAAGTCAGGTCCCAGAAACCTGGATCCAACTTGTTAAAAAAGAATAGAGTTTTCCCTAACAGCCTGGCTCATTATAGCATGCTTTTACATTAAATTATTTCAAACACAAATTTAAGTTCCATAAGTGCTCTGTCAGAACATTCTGGTCCTTAGAGTGGGGATGTTTGAGGACATTCCCATTTGTTCACCTTACATTCATACTTCATACATTACAAAATTACAATTGTACATGGATCTGAGGCTTCATATTTTGCCATTTAGTCATATTCCTTTCTATTTTAATAATTTAAACGTACACCTCTGGTAGTCTTTTGAGTTTCTATAATTTGAGTCAGGCAGCAGCTTCTGTACTTTTAAAAACTGGACAAAAGGAAGAATTCCATTAGATCCCTGTTAGATAAATCTGTGCTGGTAGAAATGTCCTTTTCTGTGCAAATCTTAATAATGCTCCAGACACTGGGGTGGGGGGGTTAATCCAGCTGTTATGCTGTTGATTCAGGTGTCTTTCTTCAAGATAGCTCTTCTATTCTGAGTGAAATCACATTTTCTCAGCAATAAATGAAATTGTTTTGTTGCTAAAAATAGTTTATCCTCACCTAGTATTTCCATTTCAGTTGCAAATGCTGTATGGACTGTTATTCTGTCAGTGGTCTGATAACTGTTATAGTGCCTACAGCATCACCAGCCATGAAGGATCACTCCCCCCCCTTCATTCTTGAGGCATTTTAGCATAATTAATAATTTTAGTTCCGTTTTATTCTTTAAAGATGAAGCATTCCTCCACTCAAGTATGATGAAGTGTTCATACAGCCTGTTAAAAAAAGATTGGTGAGTGTCAGAATAGCTATTTCCTCTTTCCATAGCAATCACCATCCCTCATAGGCCTTTTTCCTCTATTTTTTTTTCTCACAGAAGTGCACTGTCCCCATCTAGAAGATCTATCTCCTGAGCTGTTTCAATTTCTCTCTGGACCACAAGTGATATTGACAAAGCTCCTAACACAGGGTTTTCCCCATCTGTATCTTGTCCTGTAGAGACTGTATATGATGCTATGAGAGAGATGTGATATTTTCATTATGTATATGATTTTTAAAACATTGAGGTGCGTGCAAGAGCATATTGATCTGTCATCAGTGCTACTGGACATCTTTCCTAGTCTGAAGTTGGCAACTCTCTTTTAAATTGAAAAAAATATGAGTTATGGTGATAACCCCTTCTCATTGAGGGATAGTCTGGCAGGCAAAGAAGCTGTTTTCACCAAAACAGAACAAACATTTATCAATTAAACTGGAAACCATGATCCTATAAACCACCAACAGAACAAAATTGTGACTTACCATCTTTCAATCTGTGCAAGCACAGTGCAAGTTTCACTATAACATCCCTCATGTGCCCCTATAGGAGAGAGCTTTTACCAAGGAGACATTTCCAAAGGGATCAAAAAGTACTTTTTCGTTACATGTTTCTAAATATTGTATTTTGCACCTTTCAAAGCATTTGGCACAAGCAGAAAAACTAGTCTGGCTAATTTGGCTTGGCACAACACACTTCTGGAAGCAGGGGAAATGTGATCTACTTGCTCAAGAGTCCTGCCACCAGCAACCAGACAGCAGCGCTGACTATTAGGATCCAACCCCATGTCACCACAGAGGGTGTTGGACACAAAGTTAATAGCCCACAAACAACAGCTTTCCAGTTAATTATCCTTAATACATATTTTGCCACCTTTTAACTTTTTAATATTTGCTGTGATAATTGGTTTTTAATTTTTTTGTAACTTCTGATATTACCCATCCTGAGACCACTTGCAGGAAGGGCGGGATACAAATCTAACAAAATAAATAAGATGGAGTGTTGAAGTAACTTGACCAAATCTAATAGGTAAATTAAAGAAAGCTATACAGAAATTTTCTATGGCTGTTCAATTTTTCTGTCAGTTGATGGGGTCATCTTTAAAATACATTCTTGATTGTTGACAAGCTATGGTCACATCCACTTGCGTCCAAAAATCACATGTTAAGAATGAAATCTGAGCTTCTTTCCTTATTTGTAACATTGTTTAGGATTGCACTGTGTGATCCCAGAATTAAACCCTTTTAGGTCAATGGGATTAGGGCCAAGCTAGACATGATGGCATCCTTGTGGCCATCACAAGGACATGACCACCATTTTAAAGTCATTTAAAAAATGCTGTGAGAACTGATTCTGACTGGGCCTGCAGCATGATAGGCTGAGGCACTCTTGTCCCCTCCCTCCATGTCTTACCAATTGCTGAAATGGCCACATTCCACCCCTGCAGCTGTTTCAGTACTTGAAGGGGGAGGAGATTTATTTCACCTAGAGTGCTGGGAAAGAGCTCTGCTTGAAAGGCTCCGATGTAAGACAATAGACAGGAAGTCCCCTCTTGGGGAGCACCTATCTTCCTTACATATCTTACTTTCCCATAGACTCAGTAAAAGGTAGGTCATGTGCAGCACAGAAAATGTACATGTACATGTAACCAGTAGTCAGCAGCTAGTTGGCCACAAGCCCAGCTTGGTCCCTGAATGTGTTGGGCACCACAGCTAATGATCAATGTTTGGCACCACAACTAATGCTGCTTGCATACTTTTGCATGCTTACCTTCTATTGTGTTTGCCTTTTCTGTTCCCTCTCTTTCACTTGCTGGTTCTCCCTGAGTGGGAATGGGCCTGAAGAAGACAAACTTTTGTCTGTTGGAAGGTGGGGGGGGGGGATGGAGTCTTTACAAGGCAACCACATTTCCTACAATTCTTTCCTTTTGTCTTAATCTTTGTAAGCAGCTGGGTGTTATATTATATGAGAGAAGTTGCAGTAGAGGGTCTGAGAAAGTGAATAGGGCTTGGCTTGTAAAGGGAAAAATATTTTAGGAATTACGAGTTGCGGGGGGGACTTCACAGCCTTGGATTAACCATTAAGCAAAATAAGCACATACACCAACAGAAGGGGGGCACCACAGGGTTTTATATTGCTTATTGCTATTTAGAGTAAATACATTTTTTAAAAAACAATATTTAATATAGTTGTGGGGTCTGGCCTGAGGGATAGCTTGGAAGAAAACTGAATTTTTAAACTCTTATTTCACCTTCAGCACATATTGAATCTTGATGTCTTGTCAATTAAGCAATGGAAGGGTTGAGGGGCATCATTGTTGGGCTGTGTTTAGGGCATCAGTTGGCCTTAATTTGTTCCTGGGACTTCAGCATTCATGCCAAGGATACATCATCAGGACCAGCCCAGGGTATTAGAGCTTCATTGCCTGTCTTGGGTCTCTCCTGAATCGTGATTGGCCCAACACGTAAAAGAGATCACACCCTATACTTAGTCTTTTGTACGGAGACTGAGGGAAGGTTTGGTTTCAGGGCTGGATATTCACCCTGAATCATGGTCTGACCACTATTTACTCAAAGCCAAGATGAATGTGGCTCCAACACCACAAATGAGAGGGGGCCTGGTTAAAATGATCCACCCATCGAGGCTCATGAATCCTAATGGATTCCAGAATGCTCTAAAGGATTGTAGGATTCCAAACAGGTGTTTTGTTGAGGCCACAGTGGAAGTATGGAACATGAGGCTCCTCAAAGGTATCAACAATTTGCCCCTCATCGACCTCTCCTATCCTTGGGATGAAATCCAGCCCCGATTTACCACAAAGCAGGGTGATTTGAAAAGGGTTAGAAGATCTCTAGAATGGCACTGGCAGAAAAATCATATTGAATCTAACAGATCATGCATAGAGCTCATTGGAAGACATATGAAGTGGCAGTTGTGGCTACAGAAATATTTATTCTTTGCTACAATAGCATCAGCCATTTCACAACATTCCCAGTTGTTCAGGATGGCTCAGCATCAGCTGACGCCTAAATGTGAGCCTTTACTGTCCCATGAATAGACAGCTGTGATACTTTTGCCAAGTTTGTTCTTGATAAAATATCAAGAATATGCCTTGATCTGGATGTCAGTTGTAACATAGGTTCACAAGAAGAAAGGCCTAATCTTTTTCGTGGTCTCTGTGCATCACACATATGGGATCTAGTGCACCTGTGCTGATCTGATCGGTGTTGTACAAAGCTCACAACGGGATTTTCGCGCCTCCACCCTGAGCCTGTGTGGGAACCCCAACTGCGCATGCCCAAGGGGGTGGAGCACGGACATCCCGCCAGTTCTCTTCTGGCTACCGTACTGTTAACAGCTTTTTCATCTGTTGGTGATTATTAGTTTCTCCTCACTTCGGGAATTCTTGTTTTTTCTTCAACTGAATATTTTTTGTGCTCTGTTTGACTTTCGTCAAGAACTTTTAAGGCGGTAGCAGGGTGAGAACTTTCCAAGGTCTTTGGACCTCCCCCCCTCCCCTTTCTTTCCCTCACGCCTGAGGAACTTGTTTATGGATAAAAAGTGGTGGTGCTTTAAGAGGTGTGTCTCATGTGGGAGTAAGTTGGCTCCAAGAGACGAACACACGCTCTGTATAATTTGTTTGGGCAAATCTCACCATCCGGAGGGTTGCGCTCTTTGTGCGAAGTTCTCAAATTAAACGCGCATGAATAGATCGGCAAGGTTGAAAGTTGGCCTTTGGGAAGCGGCCCTCGCCCCTCCATCGTCAACTATGTTGACTGAACACCCTCAGAAGTTATCTGTATTGATTGAACCCCCACCGACACAGTCCATATTGACGCCGAGGTCAACGGCTACCCTCTCGATGCCAAAACCGCCTTGGCCACTCAAATCTGCTTCTGACATGGGCCCATCCCCAATCAAGAAACACTCTTCCAAATCTGTCTCTTCTGCCCCAACACTGGCGAAGAAACAGAAGAGAGATAAGTAGCAGAGACATAGCTCTCATAAGCCAACCACCGGGGACCCGCAGAAGTCTCACAAAATGAGCAGTGTGGTAACTGCTAAGGGCTCTGCATTGCCTACGATACTACAGTCACATTCCCAATTGAAATTCTTGACTCCCCAAGCAAGCAGCTGAACCCTCCAGTACTGGAGAAGAACTATGGATGATGCTCCCCATCTGTATCGGCTTCTGAAGCTGAAGTTGATGTCATTGGAGCTTCTGGCATCGGCCACTGCTGTCTGTCCGCTTCATCCTGGACTAGCGGAGGCTCCAACCCTAACCGTCAATACTGACCCAGTGACCAATCCTGCTCTCCCATCCACGCAGATGATCGAGGTCGACAGGATAAATATCCAGTCCGTCCTGACTGACATCACTCATCACGGTCACCCAGGAGGGATTACTTGCCCAAGCCACCTACAGGTCCAGGCTCTCCCGCTCGATATCGACATCATTCATCAATGCTCCCTCCATGAGATCATCATCATCACATGCTGTACTGGTTTTCCTCTTACCCTCTATCAGCATCGATGCCTTGGCTAATACCTATGAGGCCGGATGACCGGGGCCACCATTCCACCCTGCCTTGCTCTCCACATCGTTCACCCCCTTCCGCATCCTCTCTAAACCACCGAGATCTCTTTTTCCAAGGCAAGTCTGCCCTCCCATCGTCTCCTCCACCACCAAAGGAGCCAATCCCTATCCAGAGATCTCCATCACATTCCGAAGCCTCTCCCGTCACTTCTGATGTCGACCACTCTGATGATGAGAACTCACCTGGAGATAACTCCTTAAAACATAAGGTTTTCGAAAACCTTCCAATCTCCCCATCTGAGGACCTGTCTTCATATGGAGATCTCATCAAAAGAATGGCCCATTCATTGGGTCTGTCCATCATCCAACCTCAACCATCGATATCGGACGCAGTTTACGATGTGGTCGAGATGGACACGTTGACAGCGATCTCCCTTCCAATGTCGAAGGTCCTTCTGCACATTGTCAAAGTTCCCTGGGAGAAGCCCTCTTCTGCATCAGTGTTGACCAGGAGACTGGATCACATGTATCGAGTGCAAGAGGAAGGGGTGGATTTCTTACATGTCCATCCAAAACATAACTCTATGGTCATCTTTTCTTCTTCCAGGAACAGACGTTCTCATACAACTCCCTCTGACAAAGAAAGCAAAAGGCTTGATGCCTTCGGAAGGCAGGCTGTGGCAAATAAAATTCAAGTCTGTGATCAGGCAAGCAAAAAGGGAATATGAGGAGCATATTGCAAAAAATATAAAGGTCAACAATAAACCTTTCTTCAAATACATTAGAAGTAGGAAACCAGCCAGGGAGGCAGTGGGGCCCTTGGATGACCAAGGGGTAAAAGGACTACTGAAGGATGACAGGGAAATGGCTGAGAAGCTGAATGCATTTTTTGCCTCTGTCTTCACTGCGGAAGATGAGAAGTGCTTGCCCACTCCAGAACCACCGATTTCGGGAGGGGGTTTGAAAGACCTGAATCAGATTGCGGTGACAAGAGAGGAAGTCCCACGACTGATGGACAGTTTAAAAACTAATAAATCACCAGGCCCAGATGGGATTCAACCGAGAGTTCTGAAAGAACTCAAATGTGAACTTGTGGATCTCCTTACATTAATATGTAATCTTTCTTTAAAATCTGCCTCCATTCCTGAGGACTGGAAGGTAGCTAATGTCACTCCCATCTTTAAAAAGGGCTCCAGGGGAGATCCGGAAAATTACAGGCCAGTCAGTCTGACGTCGATACTGGGTAAGTTGGTAGAAACTGTTATTAAGGAAAGAATTAGTAGGCACATTGATGAACAAAAACTATTGAGGCAGACTCAGCATGGGTTCTGTAAGGGAAGATCTTGTCTCACTAACCTGTTAGTGTTTTTTGAGGGAGTGAACAAACGTGTGGACAAGGGTGACCCAATAGATGTTGTTTACCTTGACTTCCAGAAAGCTTTTGATACAGTTCCTCATCAAAGGCTCCTAAGTAAGCTCAATAGTCATGGGATAAAAGGACAAGTCCTCTTGTGGATCAAAAACTGGCTTATAAATAGGAAACAGAGAGTGAGTATAAATGGGAAACTTTCTCAGTGGAGGGTGGTAAGCAGTGGGGTACCACAGGGATCAGTACTCAGTCCGATGCTTTTTAACTTGTTTATTAATTATTTGGGATTGGGAGTAAGCAGTGAAGTGGCTAAATTTGCAGATGACATGAAGTTGTTCAGGGTGGTGAAAACCAGGGAGGATTGTGAGGCACTCCAAAGGGATCTGTCGAGGATGGGTTAGTGGGCGTCAACTTGGCAAATGGGATTCCATGTGGCCAAGTGCAAAGTGATACACATTGGAGCCAAAAATCCTAAATATAAATACATATTGATGCAGTCCGAACTGGCAGGGACTGACCAAGAGAGAGATCTTGGAGTCGTAATAGATAACTCAATAAAAATGTCAAGACAGTGTGTAACTGCAATAAAGAAGACCAACGCTATGCTGGGGATTATTAGGAAGGGAACTGAAAACAAATTAGCCAGTATTATAATGCCCCTGTATAAATCATTGGTGCAACCTCATTTGGAATACTGTGTACAGTTCTGGTCACCATACCTCAGAAAGAATAGTATAGCAATGGAAAAAGTGCAGAGAAGGGCAACTAGAATGATAAAAGGGTTGGAACACTTTCCCTATGAAGAAAGGTTAAAATGCTTGGGGCTCTTTAGCTTGGAGAAACTATGGCTGAGGGGTGACATGATCGAGGTTTATAAGATTATGCATGGGATAGAGCAGGTTGAGAAAGAAGTACTTTTCTCCCTTTCTCACAATATAAGAACTTGTGGGCACTCAATGAAATTGTTGAGCAGTTGGGTAAGAACAGATAAAAGGAAGTACTTCTTCACCCAAAGACTGATTAACTCATGGAATTCACTGCCACAGGAGGTGGTGGCAGCTACAAGCATGAACAGTTTCAAGAGGGAATTAGATAAACATATGGAGCAGAAGACCATCAGTGGCTATTAGCCACAAGGTATAGCTAGGAACTCTCAGTCTGGGGCAGGTGATGCACTCTATTCTTGATGCTGGGGGGGGCAGCAGTGGGAGGGCTTCTAGTGTCTTGGCCTCACTGCTGGATCTCCTGATGGCACCTGGTATTTTTGGCCACTGTGTGACAGAGTGTTGGACTAGATGGGCCATTGGCCTGATTCAACATTGGCTTCTCTTATGTTCTTATGTTCTTAAAGCGTTTTTACTCAGCAGGTGCCCTGGGAATCAAAACATCCAATTATAGTGCATGTATGAACAGGTACCAGTATGTGTTATGGCAACAACTTGCGGACATTTTGCCCTTTCTTCCAGAAGAGAAAAGTCAGGCAGCCCAAACTCTGCAGAAGGAAGGCATGGTTCTGGCAAAGCAGCTTCTGGATTCGTCTAAACACTCACTAGACACCTTCTCCAAAACTATGTCTTCAGTGGTCGCACTTTGTAGGCCTCCTGGCTGTGAACGACTTCTTTGCCTCCTGATACCAGGGCTTGCATAGAAGATCTTCTGTTTGATGGAGAGGGGCTGTTCCACTCATCTACTGACTCTGCTCTGCAGGAGATGGACAAGAGCATAAAGGCCTCCAGTTATGCCAGACTGTATCCTAGTGGCTCCATGGTGGCCCAGGCAACCCTGGTTCACCACTCTTCTCTAGACTCACGAGAGGCAGGTACCACCATTTCCCCAGGGTACCTGATCTCCTTCTCATGGAGAATGGGATGCTTCTTTATGCCGGCATAGACAGCCTGAAGTTGAAAGCCTGGCAGATAAAGCAATAACCTTCTCTGATCATGTCTCAGAGGTTCTGCTCAACACCAGAAAGGCATCCACTCGACTTTCCTATCAAAGGTAGTGGCTTAGGTTCCTTTCCTTCTTGCAGACATCAACTACTTTTCCAACGTCTGTGAGTATGGACAAAATCTTCGAGTTCCTCCTGTCGCTCACTGATCAGGGCCTTTGCCACTCGTCTATTAAAGTCTACTTGGCAGCCATTTCTGCTTACCACAATGGACTGGATGGTTACTCAGTCTTTTCACATCCCACTTTGAAGAAGTTCCTTCGAGGACTCATTCGATTGTATCCCCCCGTAAGTGCTCCAATGCAACTGTGGGATTTGCCATTAGTGCTCTGCCACCTCACAAGGAAGCCATTCGAACCTATGGCAATCTGTGACTTACAATACGCAGCTTGGAAAACTGCTTTCTTAGTGGCAATTACATCAGCCAGGAGGGTCAGTGAAATGGTGGCACTATGCCATGATCCTCTATACCTAGTCTTTTTGCTGAATGGGGTGTGTCTGGTGCCGGACATCTCCTTTTTGCTGAAAATAGTCTCAGAGTTTCATTTAAACTCCGAAATCTTCCTGTCTGATTTCTTCCCACACCCTGAAGGGGAGGAACAATGTCTTCTTCACACCCTTGATGGCAAGAGGGCGCTCCTCTTCTATCTAAACCAGACTTGGTCTACTAGAAGGGACAATACTCTCTTCCTCTCGTACTCCACCGCCTTACGGGGGTCGAGGATTTCGGCTTAACGCCTATCCAAATGGATTGTCGGGACAATAAAGTTGTGCAACCTGTTAGCAAAGCACCCCCTCCCTATACGCTTGAGGGCGCATTCTACCAGATAGATGGCTACCTCCACAGCTTTCTTGAAGGGCACATCACTGTCCTCTATCTGTCGGGCTGCCACATGGTCCACATCTACCACGTTCATTAAACATTATGCATTAGATGTTCATGCGCAGCATAAGGTCGATCTGGGTCGTTGTCAGGTGATCCTGCCATGAGATGGATGGAAGGGAAGGAGGGAGGGAAGTGGTGTTTCTCACTTGCTGGAATGTGGGGAGGAAAACAGGTTGTCTGGGAAACCCAGATTTACTATGGCTGAGGAGACTGTTATCTCAGCCAATGGCCTTGAGTCCCTGGCACTTTCTTTTCCTGCCCAGGATAGTCTGTCAACAGTGATTTACGTCTGTAACTGCTTTGCCGCGTGCGCGCTTGGTAGCTATTGGTGGGTAGGTTGGGGGGCAATATGAACATAGTATAATTGGGGGTGTCAGGAATCCCTTGGCATCACTGACAAAGCACTGCTAATGTATCTCTAAGAACTGCTTTCAATAAACGCTATCTTCTTTATGGAGCCTCATGTTTGACTGACTTTCTGGAGAACTTGACAGATTATCACTGTTAGGGGTGGAGCGGGGGGTCAGCAGTGCGTATCACCCAGAGACGGACAGGCAGACTGAAAGAGTTAACCAGATGCTTGAACAATATCTGCGTTGTTTTACAAACTTCCAACAGGGCGATTGGGAATCTTTGTTGCCTTTGGCAGAATTCTGCTATAATAACACGTGTCACACTTCTACTGGGGTCTCACCGTTCATGGCTGTGTATGGTTACGAGGCCCCCCTCTCCCGTTCCTTTCGCAGCCCTCGCTACCAGCAGGGGAGGCAGGAGATTGGTGCAAACACCTCCAAGAGGCTTGGCCCCTCCTCGCCCATACTCTGGAGGAGGCCAAAACCGCGTACAAAGCGCAGGCTGATAAAAAGAGAGACAAAGGGTGGGACCCCAAACCAGGGGAGTTTGTGTATGTCTCCACCCAGAACATCAAGGGACTTCAGCCTAGTCGCAAACTAGGCTGGAAGTATGTGGGACCATTTGAAATAAAAAGGGTGATTAATGCAGTTACTGTTGAACTGATTTTACCAAAAAATCGGAATGCAATTCATCCTGTGTTTCATCTCAGATTACTAAGACGTTCACCTGGGAGGAATCAATGGTGGCCACAACGCCCGACACCCCCCCCCCATGGTGGGGGGGAACCGCATTTCGAAGTTGCTGAGATCCTGGATTCTAAAATGTCACGCAATCGATTGTATTATCTCATTGAATGGATAGACTTTGGTCCTGAACAGAGAGAATGGGTGAGAACTGAACATGTCAATGCCCCACGTTTAATCTGCCGGTTTCACAAGCTCTACCCACACAAGCCCGGGAGGGGTCAAGAATTGGAGGGGCAGAATGTCAGGTGATCCTGCCATGAGATGGATGGAAGGGAAGGAGGGAGGGATGGACTGGCGTTTCTCACTTGCTGGAATGTGGGGAGGAAAACAGGTTGTCTGGGAAACCCCGATTTACTATGGCTGAGGAGACTGTTATCTCAGCTGACGGCCTTGAGTCCCTGGCACTTTCTTTTCCCGCCCGGGATAGTCTGGTCAACAGTGATTTACGTCTGTACCTGCTTTGCCGTGCGTGCGCTTGGTAGCTATTGGTGGGTAGGTTGGGGGGCAGTATGAACTTAGTATAATTGGGGGTGTCAGGAATCCCTTGGCATCACTGACAAAGCATTGCTAATGTACCTCTAAGAACTGCTTTCAATAAATGCTATCTTCTTTATGGAGCCTGGTGTTTGACTGACTTTCTGGAGAACTTGACAGTTGTTTGGTCCTGTCCTCTGCAGTGCACTGAGCCTGACAGCGCTCACCTCCAGGTGAGCCACTGCTTTTCAATCTCCCATAGGTATGATGCACAGAGACAACAAAGAAGATAAACAGGTTGCTTACCTGTAACTGATGATCTTCGTGTGGTCATCTGTGCTGTCATGCCGCCTGTCCGTCCTTCCCCACTGCTGTCATCCTCAGTTGTTCATTTACATAGCTTTGGTTGATGGCGGTCAGAAGGAACTGGCGGGATGTCTATGCTCTACCCCCTTGGGCATGCGCAGTTGGGGTTCCTGCGCAGGCTCAGGCTGAAGACGCGAAAATCCCATTGTGAGCTTTGTACAACATCGATCAGATCAGCGCAGGCACACTAGATCCCATAGGTGTGACTGCACAGATAACCACTCGAAGATCATCAGTTACAGGTAAGCAACCTGTTTATATACCACATGGTTTATTTATTAACTGTTTTCACCCAGTTTCCATGATGGATATTGACAAAATTCTGGGATCTGTGAAGGTCACTACTTGTACCCTAAATCCTTGCCCATCCTGGCTGCTAAAATCATGTAAGGACCAGATAAAGCAATCCTTAGTATCTATTATAAATCGGTCACTAACTAAGGGCATCTTCCCTCAGCCACTCAAAGATGCAGTTATCCTCTATTTAAAAGACCATCCTTACAGAAAAATGATGTGGATAGTTATCACCCAGTCTCTTATCTGCTCTTTCTGAGCAAAGTGACTGAGAGAGCAGTCATGGACCAATGCCTGGTTTTCTTGGATAACATCTGCCTTGGACCCTTTTTAGTTTGGCTTCATGCCAGGCTATGGGACAGAGATTACTCTGCTAGTTTTAGCTGATGACCTCTGTGTGAGTGTAGACAAAGGCCATGCCTTTCAGTTGCTCTTATTGGACTTACCTGCATCCTTTGATACAGTAGATCATGCCATCTTGTTGAGGCACTTGGAGACAGGAGTAGGTATTGGGGATATGCATTGAACTGGTTCAAATAATTCCTCACAGATTGGACTCATAGGGTTGCTGTTGGAAACCAGTTATCGTCAGAGTGGTACCTATCCTGGTTCCCAAGAGGGGTTCCACAGGACACAAGACTATCCCTTATGGATCTTCGTCATGGTCTCTGTGCAGTCCCACACATGGGTTGGGCACCTGCGCACGACCTCGTTCGGAGAAACTTCTAGAGATTTACCTCAGAAGAGCTTTTGGCGGGCTCTCTTCCCGTCCTGGGGAGGAGACATGCATTGCGTATGCCCAGAGCGGGAGAGAGAGCCGCCTCCCACTCAGTTCTTCTTCGACCGCCTTCACGTTCACACCTCGTTCCTGTTGTTCCTCCATATCATTGCCTCAGCTGAGTATATCTTTTTCTTCTCTTTCACTTCTTGTTTCCTTTCCTCTTTTTGTCTTCTTCTGTCTTAAAAACACACACACACAAAAAAAATTGTCTTTCTCTCTTTTCTCCCCCCCCCTTTCTTTGGAGGGTTGGTGGGGACTTTGTATGGGAAAAACTAGGTTTTTCAAAGTCTGTCGTCGTTGCCCCGCCAAAATTCCATCTAATGACGGGCACAACCTTTCTCTAACTTGTTTGGGAGAGGCCCATAGAGTGGATATTTGTCCTCACTGCGCGAGTTTCACTCGTCAGGCTCAACGTAATCGAGAGGCTAGGCTCGGGGCTCTTCTTTTAGAATCGGCTCTATGTCCTACAATGTCCTCAGCGGCTTCCCAGGCCTCTGCGGCTAAAAAATTCGACACCTCCTCGAAGGCACCGAAACAGAAACCTAAGCGGTCTGAAGATAAGACCCCTTCGAAGTCGAAGGCCCCGCCGTCTGCTTCGGTTTCGAGGGTGGACCCCATCGTTTTGACCGGGTTGTCGACGTCAATGCCAACACTGGCCTCTACCTCTCAACAGTCTGCGATGCAGCCAGCAACCCTGCAGCATACCCACTCGTCGCCTTTGGGTTTGATCCCTTTGGGCCAGTCGACGAGATCGCCTCCACAGTTGTCTCCTCGAAGACATTCCTGGTCTCCAGCGAGGCGTTCTGCTACCCCAGTCCACACTTTGGACGAGGGCCCTGTTGTCGTGCACCGCCATTCGCGGTCCTGATCACGATACGACTGGCGAAGACTGATCCGTAGGCAGTCTCCATCGTCGTCCAGTTCCCCTTCTGCCGACCAATGTTGGTCTTTCGAAGAGCGTCGAGAGCGCCCGGATGCGGCCTACTATTACTGCAGGTCCCCAACACCGGAGAGGCACCATTATGATCGTATCCGGCACTCCGAATGTGTGGATTGGACCCATGTCCCTGACCGCCCTCGGCGCTCCACATCTGTTGCCTCGGCCCGTTCCCTTCCTCGGGAACAGCCTTCTGAACTCTCTAGAAGTCGAGATGCCCCGAAGAGTTCCCCAGTGGAACCTCGGTACCGTCCTTCCATCGATCACCCAGTCATCGATCTGGTTCAACCACGATCCTCCTCTCCCATGTCGATCTCGGACAGGTCGGATTCGGCGGAGTTCGATCCCGAGGTCTCTCGGATTGAGGACGAGCCTCGACGCTCTGGGTCGATTTCACCTACTGAGGGCCCTAAAGCATATTTGGAGCTCGTTACTAGGATGGCAACTGCCCTTCAAGTCCAGGGCTCTACAGAATCCCCAGCTGTGACCGACATGGTTCACAGACTGGTCCAGGCCGACCTTCCTCCGTCCACCATCCTGCCCTTGCTTCCTGTCCACCTTTCGATCCTGAAAGAGTCTTGGGAGCACCCGGCTTCGATCCCCCCGGTTTCGAGGTGCTATGACGGGCTGTACAAAATTCAGCAAAATCCTGGCAAATTCCTCATTTGTCAGCCACCACCTAACTCGATGGTTGTCCACTCCTCCTCGAGATCGAAGCAGCCCATTCGCCAGTCTGCGCCTCCTGACCATGAGGGTTGCAAGCTGGACCTTCTGGCCAAGAAGATGTACTCTCTGGCCTCCATGAATCTTCGTGTCGATACTTATCTTTCCTATTTGTCGGCATACGCCTTCAACGTTGCGAATGCAGTCCATCCCATCTTGGAATTTGTTCCCAAGGAGCATCGTCCCACTCTCTCGGCTGCCTTGTCTGAGGTGTGTGCCATATCGAAGCAGCAGATCAATTTGGTTCGTCATGCTGTTAATTGTTCATCCAAACTCCTGGTCCCTTCCGTCGCTCTCCGGCGTCATGCTTGGCTCCGAGGTACCTCTTTACAACTGACGTCAAATTCCGCATTGAAGATCTTCCCTTTGACGGTGATGGCCTCTTCCACTCCACCACCGACGAAGTGTTGAAAGCTGTCGATGACAGTCGAAAGCAGGCTCGAAATCTCAGAGTCTATGCTGCCCCTTACCGACCTCGGAATCGTCCTTGGAAGCCTCCCGGCTCCAGGCGATACCAATCTCCGGCATCTAACTCCCAATGGAGAAGGAAGCCTTATGACTCTTGTCCTCCTTCCAAACACCGTTCCCAACCTACCAAAAAGCCGCCACAGCCTAAACAGTCTGTTTGACTGTCTCCACCGTCTCCCTTCCCTGACGTCATATACTCCTCCCATCCAGATCAGTCTCTTCCCCTTTCTACCAGCCTGGGAAGAAATTTCAACCGATTCCTGGGTCCTCACCATTCTACAGGTCGGGTACGCCATAGAGTTCATTTCGCCTCCGATCCTCCGACACTTTGTCGTCACGCCTCCAGACCCTCTCCTCGATCTCGAGGTTTCCACTCTCCTTGCCGAGGGAGCCATCGAGGTTGTCCCGGAGGCGCAACGAACTCGCAGCTTCCACTCGAAGTATTTCCTGGTTCCCAAGAGGGACAGCGGATTCAAACCAATTATGGATCTTCGAGATCTCAACCGTTACATTCGGTATCAGAAATTCAGAATGGTCACTCTGCAGTCGATCCTTCCCCTGATTCCACGGGCGGCGTGGCTCGCGTCAGTAGACCTCCAAGACGCATACTTCCATGTCACGATCCGTCCCCAACACCATCGTTTCCTCCAATTCGCCGTTGGAGAGGCACACTACCAGTACAGGGTGCTTCCCTTCGGTCTTTCTACCGCTCTGCGGGTGTTCACCAAGCTGATGGCTGTGGTGGTGGCCGAGCTCCATCGACAGGGAGTCACTCTTTATCCTTACATCGACGACTGGCTTCTCGTTGCTCCGATGCCAGGTCAGTTGCTCCACGACATTCAGGAGACTCTTGCCCTCCTCTGTGCTCTCGGACTCTGCGTCAACCTTGCCAAGTCCTCCCTTCAGCCTCTCCAAGTCCTTCGATTTCTCGGGGCTCGTCTTGACACCAACCTTGAAGCGGCTTTCCTCCTGGACTTGAGGGCTTCCGACATTCGAGTGCTGGTGTCCTCATTTCAGATGTTCCCTCAACAATCCGCCCATTCTGTGATGAGGCTCCTCGGTCATTTTGCCTCTACGGTGTTTGTAGTCCCCCATGCACGGCTCAGAATGCGGCCACTTCAGCTGTGGCTTCTCCACACCTTCGATCCTCTACGGAGTCCTTGGCACACGATTCTGTCGATCCCACTGACCGTCCTTGACTCTCTCGAATGGTGGTCTCAGCCCGTCCACCTCCACTTCGGGATGCCCTTCCAACCTCCTCCTCCCGAGCTGTTGCTGACTACAGACGCTTCCCTCTGGGGTTGGGGAGCCCAGTGCGGAATGCTCGCTGCTCAAGGGGCTTGGTCTGCTCGAGATGCAACTCGCCACATAAATTACCTGGAGTTGCAAGCAATTTATCTGGCCCTTTGGTCCTCCCTTCCGTCCCTTCAGGGCCGTGTCGTCCAAGTGGCTTCAGACAGCACCACGGCTGTTTATTATGTCAACAAACAGGGTGGCACCGCCTCTGTTCGTCTCTGCAACTTGGCAATCAACCTCTGGTCTTGGTGCCTCGATCACTCCATCACGCTCCCGGCTATACACATTCCCGGAGATCGAAATGTCGATGCCGATCGGTTGAGTCATTCTGCCTCGTCAGACAACGAATGGTCCATTCCCCTCTGGTATCTTCGACCTCTGTTTCGAGAGTTTGGTCACCCATCTGTCGACGGCTTCGCGTCCGTCGACAATGCTCGAAGTCGCCTGTTTTTCAGCAAGGGTCCCCCGTCTGCTTGGTCACTCAGGGATGCATTTCTCCACAATGGACCAGAGTCCCGTTTTACCTTTTTCCTCCGTTCCCTCTTATCTCCCGGGTCATGCAGAAGATTCATGCAGACGGCACCTCCTGCATACTAGTCACTCCGTGGTGGCCACGCCAGGTCTGGTTCCCTCACCTGCTCCAGTTCTCCTGTCGTTCCTTCCGTCCCCTCCCCATCATCCCAGATCTCCTCTCTCCGGCCCGAGGGAGAATCTTCCATCCCAATCCGGGATTTTTCAGATTGACGGCCTGGAAGATCCACCCCTAGACTTCCCGCCTCGAGTTTCTGAAATCCTCCTGAATGCTAGGAAGCCTTCTACTCAACGTTCCTATCGGTTCAAGTGGAACAGATTCCAATCCTACACTTCTGACCACTTCTTCGATCCCCTTTGATCATCTCTCCATGAGATCTTTGCCTACATCGTACACTTGAAGGATACTGGCCTGGCATACTCATCCTTGCGGGTTCATCTGGCGGCAATCTCCGCCAATCATCCCCTGATACAAGGATCTTCAGTGTTCTTTCATCGTCTCACCAAAACGTTTCTCAAGGGTCTCCTTCAGATGTGCCCGCCTAGGAAACTGTTGGTGCCTTCATGGAGCTTGTCCCTGGTTCTTTCTCAACTCATGGCTAAACCGTTTGAGCCTATGGCTACCGCTGATCTCAGGTTAGTTTCCTGGAAGACGGCCTTTCTTGTGGCCATTACCACTGCATGCAGAGTAGGGGAGCTAGCTGCCTTTAGGGCTGATCCCCCCTATACAATTTTTCATAGGGAGAAGGTTGTCCTTAGAACAGATCCTTCCTTCCTCCCTAAGGTAATCTCTGCTTTTCATCTCTCTCAGTCGTCTGTCCTGCCTACTTTCTTTCCAAACCCAACTGATGCCTCTCAGAGAGCCTTGCACTGTCTCGATGTGCGCAGAGCGCTCTCTTTCTACCTGCATAGGACACAGCCCATACGTAAATCTCCTCGGCTGTTCCTGGCTTATGGTCCCCTGCGGCTGGGGGAACCAGTCTCCTCTCAACGTCTCTCTAAGTGGGTGACTTCCACCATAGCCCTCTGCTATGAGCTGGCGCATCAACCTGTTCCTACCTGTCTCACTGCCCATTCCACACGGGCGGTTTCAACGTCCGCCGCTTTCCTGGCGGGTGTCCTGTTGGAAGACGTCTGTGCGGCTGCTACGTGGTCCTCGGCATCGACCTTCGTGACCCGCTATGCCCTTGATATCCGAGCCCGATGGGATGCTGCCTTCGGTCAGACGGTGCTGCGATCTCTCTTCGCTTGATCCTGCTGCACCCCCAGGTAGGACCCTTGGGTGATTTGTTTTGATGATGATGCTGTGTCTTTTTTTTAAAAAAAACAACAAAATTTTATTGGGATGCGCTCAACATTTTCAACTACGTTACCAATACAATTTGAAAAAATTTCCATCCCACCCCCCACCCCCCAATAGTCTTCCAACACTGCTAATAACAAAAAAAGTATATATTAGACGGTAATCAGGTTTAGACTTATATGAATCGACAAACCAGGTAACACATTTCAAATATATAAAACATCTAACTAATTTCAACATATTTTCATATAACAGTATAATACAATTCAGAATTCATTTCACTACTCATTCAGTATCCATACAGATCTAAATTGTACATTTTCCCCTTCATTCTGTATTCAGTTTCCAAATACAATTTCAAACCTTCCCAATCTTTTATATACTGTTCTGCCATTTGTCCATTTAGCTTTTTTGTCATTTTGTCCATTTCCGCTAAAAACAGCAATTTTCTAAACCAGTCATGTATATCCGGCACCTTCTCCACTTTCCATTGCTGAGCGAAGGCCATTCTCGCCGACGTAATCATATACCACAATAATGTCCTTTTTTCCTGTGGAATTCTTTCCATTGTCAAACCTAAGAGAAGAAGTTCCGGTCTTCTCCCAATTGGGATTTTTAATATTTTCTGCATCACACAGTGTATATTAGACCAGTATATCTTTGCTTTATCACATGACCACCACATATGGTAAAAAGAACCCTCTGTTTTTTTACATTTCCAACACTTATTACTCAAGTTCTTATTCATACTAATATTAGCAATCTTTTTTGGTGTCATATACCACCTATACATCATCTTGTAGCAATTTTCTTTTACATTAACACAGGTAGACATTTTAAAGGATCTTTTCCACAAAAACTCCCATGTTTCCATAGAAATTTCTTTGTTCATGTTTATGGCCCATTTTATCATTTGCTCTTTAACCGTTTCATCCAAAGTATATGTAGTCAGCAAAGTTTTATACATCTTTGAGATCATTTTTCGCTCTCTTTTCAACCATATATTTTCAAACTCATCATTCTTAGCTCTAAAACCAACCTCTTTACAATCTTTTTTGTAAATATCCCTTATTTGACAATATTGTAACCATCCATACTCAAATTCTAGTTCATTATTTGGTTTTAAAACATATTTTTCCCCCTCTTTTTGCAACAGTTCTTGGTATTTCAACCAATCATTACCTTTATGTTCTGAAAAAGGATGTATAACTGCTGCTGGGACAATCCACAAAGGCCTCTCGTCGGAAACTGTATCCTTGTACCTGGTCCATGCATCAAACAATGTTCTCCTTACATAATGATGCTTAAACATTGAATCAACTTTATTTTTCCCATACCAAAGATAGGCATGCCAGCCAAATCTGCAATCGTGCCCCTCAAGAGCTAAGAGTTTTCTATTTTCCAAATTGACCCAATCAGATAACCAAGACATACATACAGCTTCATGATACAAATGCAAATTCGGGACTTGGAAGCCACCTCTGTCTTTAGTATCGTACATTGTCTTCATTTTAATTCTTGGCTTCTTTCCTGCCCAGATGAATTTAAAGATTTCTCTTTGCCATTTCACCAACACTTTCACATCTTTGACAATTGGTATTGGATGATGCTGTGTCTTAACCAGTATTTTTGTGTCTTTTGCAGCTGCCAGCTCCCTCCTCCAACTGGTTCAGCTCTTGTAATCACCCATGTGTGGGACTGCACAGAGACCACGATGAAGATAAACAGGTTGCTTACCTGTAACTGATGATCTTCGAGTGATCATCTGTGCAGTACCACAATCCCACCCGGCCTTCCCCACTGCTGGCATCTCCAGATTTCCTTCTTTGGATTCTTTGGTTTTGACAGTGGCGGTCGAATGAACTGAGTGGGAGGCGGCTCTCTCTCCCACTCTGGGCATGCGCAGTGCATGTCTCCTCCCCAGGGTGGGAAGAGAGCCCGCCAAAAGCTCTTCTGAGATAAATCTCTAGAAGTTTCTCCAAACGAGGTCGTGCACAGGTGCCCAACCCATGTGTGGCACTGCACAGATGACCACTCGAAGATCATCAGTTACAGGTAAGCAACCTGTTTTTTTCCAATCTATATGTAAAGCATTTAGGACAAATCATTCAGTTTGGGGGCTGGTTGTCCTCAGTATGCTGACGATATCCAGTTCTACTTGCCAGGTCCCTCGGACCTGCCAGTGGGGGATGGGAGGTGAACTTACTGGGAGTGAGGAGGAACATCAAAAATAAACATAATGTGCCTACATGACCTAGAGATGATGTAAGCACATCAGGGATGTCACGGGGGGTGCTCTGGTTTTTGGGCAAAACTCTATGGTAGAATTAACTTCGACCATATTTCCACATTCTTCCCTTTTTCGGGGAAAAGGAAACAAAGAGTGAGAGATGGATCGAATTGTTGCTTAGCTGCTGAGGCTAGGCATATGGGTGCTGCTGCTGAAAAACTACTTTATTTACTTGCAAGGCAGTTGACTCATCTCCTAAAAGTGTTATATATACAAAAAGTAGCTAATTTGTATGGAAATGTAAGATACCTCCCTTTTATGGTATCCCTTGAAAAAAATTGGGCTTGCATATGCTTAAATACATTTGTTGGGGCTTTTGTGGGTTCCTCAGTAAATCAATTGCTTTCAATATTTATATTGCATATCACAATTATGTATATATATATATAAAATTATGTAACACAGAGTGTGTAAAACAAAAAGCATTTCTCCCCAACACCCTTTCATTATAATTTTTAAAACACTATCTATAAAATACAAGGTACTTTGTTCTGCTGGGGTACATTCATATTCAGCATTTTAGATTTCAAATTCCATAACTTATCTGTCTTACATCTACATTATTGGTTTCATCTTTACTACATATTTGTTATCATATATTTTTGCCATCTCTACATAATAACTGCAACTTTTGATAATAAGTAATATATCAGAGTATAGAAAGAAAATCTGTTATATATTTCATAATAAGAAGGTAGAAGATATTTCTGCTCAGGATTCACTTCTTTATACATTTCTATTCAAGATGTTACATTTAAAACTTATTTTTGTTCTGCTTCTACATTTCAATACATTTGAATACAATTTTAAACTACTTTTCACTCTGAATTTGTCTCCTGCCTGCATTTTGTGATTGAACTGTTTCTCAGATAAGTTGTTAATTTCATCATTGCTGCATATTTGGCAAGTTTATTTTCCCATTCTTCTAGGCAGGGATAGACATCTAGTTTCCTTTTTGCTGCATATATAATTCTGGTTGTTGTCAGAGAAGGGGTATTCTTTTGATTACTAAAATAAAAGTCAAGAGGAAAGGCAACATGGCCTCAATCCAAGCCAAATTACTCATGATTAATTTACACTGAAACAACTTAGCTGAGGAGGATCAAGGCCAATATTTCATGCAAATTTTATTCTATAATCTGCAGTTTATCCTTAGAGTGCTTTAATGTTAGATCAGTGTTCACTATCTAATCACTGTCTATTGCAAAATTAAAAAGTGATTACAGAAGCCCGAGAATAGAAAAGCAGACTTCTTGTCTCTCGTTATTAATTATGGCTCCAGGATACAGCAAGGATGCTACAAGACAAAAACTTTGTTCTGCCATATGAGATGCAACTTGCTAAAGGTCCATGGAAGTGGTTTCCTGTAATATGTTCTGGGGCTCATCCACCACTTAGCTGTCATCACCAATTTTCTGTTTTAATTTTACTTGTATATTACTGGTTTTTCTTCCGCTATGTCTCCATGGGCTAAAGACAGTTTGCAACACTGAACATGGCAAGATACTATTAAAACACTTAAAAACACAGCTTTAACTGCCTTTAATTGCACATGAAAATCAATTGGGGCACAAACGAATTGCAGTTGGGATAATGAGGGGTCTTTTTGGGGGGGAGCACACCGGAGCGCAGCTCCAGCAGCTCAGGAGCCAAGCCCCACCCCCAGCCAGCATCCTGGGAGTCTTTCAGGCAGCCGAATGTCAATTTCAGCTCCATTATGTCCTATGGGCCATTGAAGTCAATGGTGAAAACATAGGGTATATTCTGGGGGCTGGAGAGGAGGGGGTTTGAGGGAGAGGTTCCAAACTCAAGAGGTAGCTGATGGAACCTCTCATGGGGGTGTATGTGGGAAGAGGCTCTCGAAGCTACCCTGAAAGTTTGGAGACTCTCCCTCAAACCCCCTCCCCCCCAGAGCTACTAACAGCACCGTGGGGGAAAAGTAACTTTTCACACCATAGAGAACAATGGAGGGAATGGGGGCAACCTGTTTTGGGGCCCATAGAATTGGACCCCCTGGTCCAATATTCTTGAAACATGGTGGGTATCTTGGGGAGAGGCTCCATCAGCCACCCTGTGAGTTTGGGGCCTCTCCCTCAAACCCCCTTCCCTCCAGCCCCCAGAATATACCCTATGTTTTCACCATTGACTTCAATGGCCCATAGGATATAATGGGGCAAAATTGCCGCCAAATTTCCTTCATACCCTCCTTTCCTTCTCTCCTTTTCCTCTTTCCCTCCTTCTTCCCTTCTCTCTTTCTTTCTTTCCCACCTTCTTCTCTTCACTTTTTTCCTCCTTTCCCTGTTTCCCTCCTTCTTCCCTCTCTTTCTTTCCCTTCTTCTTTTCTTCTCTTTCTTTCCCTCTTTCCTTCCTTCTTTCCTTCTCTCTACTCTCTCTCTTTCCTTCCCTCTTTCCTCCTTCTGTGGCCCAACTCTAGTGAGAAGGGGTTTAAACTTTAAATCCCTTCTCTCTTAGCTCCCCCACCCAGGCCAGCTGGGGAAAGGAAGGGGAGGCTTTTGAAGATGCCTCCCCCCCTTTTGCTTCCCCTTCTGACATCACTTCTGGTGATGTCAGGGGGCATGGCATATGCTAATAGCCTAATAGCTCATTAGCATACTATATGCTAATGAGCTCCTGCAGCTCTTTTTCTACGAAAAGACCCCTGATAATGATAGCATCTGAAATTGATCCAAGACCAACCACAGTTTCATTTTATTTTTATTTTTTAAATTTAATTTCAGACAAAGGCACACAGCATTCTGGAAGTTCAATGTTAGAAAGTGTCATCAGTGGAAAAATTTGAATGTAAGATTATGTGTGAAAATAAGAGCACTAGGGACAATTTTCCTCTTTCCATTTTTTTAAAATTAAGCACAGTCAGAATATTTCATGAACAATGTAGATTTCAGACCAGAGATGGTGAGTAACTGCATATGGGCTATGATATTTTCATTCCATTTCAAGAATGGAACTATCCACCTGATACTGTTTTAACAATTCCAAAATGTATTGTTATTTTAAACCCGCATACCCAACAAAGACTCTTTTATACAGTTTACAGTGTTGTTGTTTTGTCAATGGCAAAAATCCTTGAATCAGAATTATAAATATAACACAATGGGTTCTGTTCTGGAGTGATCATCCCAATCAAACACAGCAGGCAAGAACATTTTATTAGAATAAAAGGAAAAGTCAGCACAAACAGCAGAGCAATTCACAGACTGAAGGAAAACGCAGCCCTTATATAACAATGTATCTGTCAATCATTCCTGAGCAGCCACAGTACATAGTTTCCTTATATGGCAAGCATTTGGGCGGGAAAACAGTTACTATGGAAAACATGTAAATAAGCCTTTTCCTACCAGTCCTACAATCCCTCCTTTGGCGCTTGGAGGGCTAGTCCCTTCATATGCACCACTAGCTTTCTTAATGACAGCATATTATTTTTTTAAGGTTACATAATACTATTCTGCAGTGAGTCTCTGAGAAAGAAATTTAAACATCTGAAGGAGATTATACATTGTAAACAGCAACACAATCATACTGATTATAGCAATGAACCAGATAGAAGAAAGAAATACAGTGCATAAACCTGAACAAATATTATTAAACTAAGCCTTGATGGGACTGAACACTGAGTCCCACCAGGCCTGTCAACATGTAGAATTTAGGCAATCGCAGCAATGTGCTCTGCTCAGTTAAAACTTTGGTCATAATTGTTGGGGATATAGGGACAACAGGCCTGATTAATCAATGTACATATTCCCCCTTGTTTGCAGACAGAATAATATCTAAAGCCCTTTGATTTTGTACAGCCATGAGTCAGATTTTTCGCTGTTCTGATGTGAGGTCTTTAAAGGCCTCCCTAGTATCAAAGAAGCATTTATCCTGGGGTGATAACCGGATGCTATTGTGGCAATCACGACAAGGATGTATATTGTCACCCTTCTTATTTAATTTATATATGCAGAGTACATCAGATAAAAAACTGGCCTGGATGAATCACAAGCTGGAATTAAGTTTGTCGGGAAACTTAGATATGCAGACGATACCACTCTAATGGCAGAAAGTGAAGAGGACCTAAAGAGCCTCTTGCTGAAAGGGAAAGAGGAGAGCACAAAAGTTGGCTTGAAACTCAACATCAAAAAAAGTAAGATCATGGCCTCTGGCCCCATCATCCCTTGGCAAACAGAAGGGGAAGTCATAGAAGCAATGACAGAATTCACATTCCTGGGATCCAAGATCACTGCAGACAGTGACTGCAGCCAGGAAATTAAAAGAGGCCTGCTCCTTGGGAGGAAAGCGATGGCAAACCTAGAAAGCATAATAAAAAGTAGAGACATCACCCTGCCAACAAAAGTCCGTATAGTCAAAGCAATGGTATTCCCAGTAGTAATGTATGGCTGCGAGAGTTGGAACATAAGGAAGGCTGAGTGCCAAAGAATAGATGCTTTTGAATTATGGTGCTGGAGAAGACTCTTGAGAGTCCCTTGGACTGCAAGGAGATCAAATCAGTCAATCCTAAGGGAAATCTGACTGTTCCCTGGAAGGACAGATACTGAAGCTGAAGCTCAAATACTTTGGCCACCAAATGAGAAGGGAGCACTTACTGGAGAAGGCCCTGATGCTGGGAAAGATTGAAGGTAAAAGAATAAGGGGATGGCAAAGGATGAGATGGTTGGACAGTGTTATCGATGCAATGCACATGGAGTTGAGCACACTCCAGAAGATCGCAGAGGACCGGAGGGCCCTGGCGTGATGTGGTACATGGGGTCAGACTCAACTGTGTGACTGAACAACAACAAATTGTGGCAATCAGTTTGCAGGCAGCTATCATTCTAGGGAAGATATTTGAACAGCTTGTTGATTCCATTGAGGGTTTAAAAAGGATTTTCTCTAGGCACAACCAGATCTTATATTCCTCTGTAACTCCTAACAATTCTGTAATAACCAAACATGTGGACATACCAGTTATTGTCTGATTCTCCACCATCCTCCTTTAAGCTACCCCCTCTCCTTCAGGTCAATACCCATTTAAGGTCTGTTATTTTCCTCAACATCCTCACACCACATAATAATTAGATCCTCTGACCGCCCCGTATCAATCTGTGCCAACGGATATGGGTTGAACAGAGGGGGCAAGACTACTCAAGTTCTCTCTGTTGTGCCTCACTTGCATTGTGTGCACCATACCTGACAGCTGAAAGTTGGGTACGGGAAATTCTCTGTTACTCTCCCCCTTTTCACTTGATAAATTGTTAGCAGAGGAACACTTGGCAATCTTTTGACTGTGCTTTTCAATGTATTCATAAATTTGAGATTCTTTATCTTGGGGAAAAATTGAGATTCTTGGCTTGGGCAATATTTTGCTTTAACAATTCTTTTCTTTTTTACTGTTTTCCAATTTCTTTATAAACAATCCTTCACCTTTTCCCACACTAAGTTGCTATTGAAGTTTTTGTGTCATCTGACAGCAAATCAGTAGGCTGTGGAAATTCACAAGCTGGGGAAATGTGACTTACAGGAAGCAATAACACACTGTAAATTGCACTGAAGTTATGTTCTAAAGCATCACCTTGATTTACTTCATTTGTCTGGTTGATCCATTCAGTCAGGAGGTTAAATACAATACCCCATATTCTTCAAAGATGTTCTTTGTTTTCCAGGTACATAGCACTTTGATTAACAATAATGAATACAGACTCACTAAAAACCAGAAGAGACATAGGGTCAGACAATACAAAACTCACAAGAGACTCATAGTTCAGGAAGAACCTTTTATCTCGAACACAGCATTTCAATACATCTTTATGGAAAGAAAGCTGAATTAGGAACAGCAGTAGAGTCACATTCAAGAGATCAGTGTCAGCAACCTGATAAGCTGGTATCCCAGTACTTTTGGAGGCAACTCTTTAACTGTGATTTCTATCAGGGATACTGACTTTAACACAGACAGCTCATTTGACATGCCAGTTTTTTTAAAGCTTGACAAAACATAGTGAGTGCTTCTGAAATTTGCCTCTCTTTCTTGCTACCTGATTCAATTACAGCTCCCACAAAACCAATAATTCCTTTCCATATAGCATTCCGAACAATATGAGAAACATCTTTTCCAACTGCAATGAAGCCATCCTGGATTGCATTTATAAATGTACTGGGATGTTTACAAAAGAAAGAAGGTCTGGTGATCACTGGGTACTGAAGAGGTTCTAAACTAAGTATAACTTTGTTCTTCTCTGTGAAAGTCAAGACTTCTGGCCCCAGGAAGAAGTGAAGCAGCATTTCAGTTCTTAAGAGATGAATGGCAGGAATTATTCCACCTCCTCCTATGCTAGAATTCAGGGATGTTCTTGAAGTGACAGGGGTTCCAAAAGGGAGAGCTCCTGATTTCTGTTCCACAGGCAACTGTGGAAGGGGCTGCTATGGTACATTGAGGGCCTGTGGGATGTTAGGTTTCTGAACTAGCGGTGGTCCCAGGGGAATCAGTGGAGATGACTGTGGGACAGCTCCACATACTCCATTTACTGACTAAATTATCTACCTCCATTTTACATGGGCCCTTCCTTTTCCGCTTTTTCAAACCCCAAGGGAAGACTATTACATTGTTCTGAACATTATTACCCAACGTTTACAAATTTCGCTTTACCTCATAGCATACTTCCAAAAACTTACAAAATCATCACAAAAACATACGTTCCAGTTACTCCAAAGTGCAGTAGTGCATCAATTTTCCCACAGGATATCCTTCAACTATACAATCTGGAGCCCCCTCCCAATTTGGAACACCGGAAGCACACATGTAAATGGGACTGATACCAGTCTTACATTCCTTAAAAGGGCAATCTAAAAGTGCTTAATCGCAATCCCTCTCAATCCCTTAAAAAGGGGCATCCAAAAGCACTTATTCTCACCTGTCTTCAATCACCTCTGCCCCTCAGGACATCTATGCGCCCCCCCTTACCAGAACCTCTTCGAGGGACACACTTCTCTTCAAGCAGCCAGAAACTAGTTGATGGGTGGGGCCTGGACCAGGAGAGCAAAACTCTCAGTGTGGCTGCAAAGGTTTGAAGCGTCACCCAATTGTCCTCAGCTCTGGACAGTGACCAGAAGGTATCCCATCTGGGGATGCCAGAAATTGTAATACAAGGGGTTCTGTTCTGGTGTGCCCATCCTAATCAGACACAACAAGCGAGGTATCTTATTAGTAATGGGAGAACATTTTATTGGAATAAAAGGAAAAGTCAGCAAAACAGCCGAGCAATTCACAGACTGAGGGAAAATGCAGCTCTTATATAACATTGTATCTGTCAATCATTCCTGAGCAGCCGCAGTACATAGTTTCTTTATATGGCAAGCATTTGAGTGTGAAACCAGTTAGTATGGAAAACATGTAAATTAGAAGCCTTTTCCTAACAGTCCTACATAAAAGAGCTTGGATTGGGAAAATATGCATAATTAACATAGGTTAACATAATTAACATTTTACTCATCTTGCACATCTTTGCTACAGTTTACTCTCTCATTTTTGAGCTGCTCTTCACTGCCACAAGAACTAAAAGTTGTTGTTGTTGTTGTTTTTAATGAAAGCAAATAACAACCCCTGGGCTAGATAAAAGTATCTTGGGAATTCCATGCTGCCAGGGCACCTGGCTATCTGTTGCCCTCTTGGTCAAGTGCCAAACAGATGAACAATGGTGTTTTGTAAGCCAAAGAGAAAGAACCTGCTCCATCCCTGTTTTGAGGCTGAAGAATGTATTTAATATTTCTGCATTTAAAGCATGGATTAGCCACCATCAGTCAATCACAGTTTTCAGTAAACAGTTTCTTCCATATTACAAAGAACATTATCAAATTCATTACACATAATTAGAATGGTGTGGTGGTGAATATGTTTTAGATTAGTTTTCCAGGGCTGTCCACGTATCTTTGTAATAGCCTCCAGACAGTAAGCACAGTTGCACACCCCCACACCCCCACACACACACTTATGCTAGAGACATACAGTTAATGGTTTGAATGGGAAGCTGTTTCCAAATTAAATATGCCCTGATGATGAACATATTTTAGTGTACAATGCATCAGGTTTCAATAAGAAATGCCAATTTTGTACCTGTTGTGCAGTTCCTTTAGATCAGGGGTGCCAAACATACGGCCCGGGGTCCAGATTAGGCCCTCAGAAGGCTTCTATCAGGCCTGCAGTGGAACTGGCTGTCTTCTGCTGTTTCTTTCAGTTCTGCTGCTGCTGCGTCATCGTATAGATACACACCTGAACAGCATACTCAAGACTGCAACAGCACAGACATTTTGATGCAATAATTCAGAGCAAGAGGTGTCAGTTATCAGACACTGTTAAATAAACAAAATATTGCAAAGAGTGCTAATGTTTTAAGCATGTTTTTATTTTAAGTAAAAAAAACCCCTTTGTGTTTGTGTTCTTTATAAAGTTTATCTCCGCTACCTGGCATTACATTTTATGACACACATGGCTCAGCCCAACAAGGTCTCATTTATATCAGATCTGACCCTCATAACAAATGAGTTTGACACCCCGGCTTTAGATCCTCATCATTAAAAATGGGAGGGGGGGATCTGTGGTATGTTTAAAAAGCATTAAAGAAAACCAAAATAACACTACATATTCCTAATTTTTTTCCTGTTATCTTTTGTGCCACAAAGCCCATCAGAGGCCCCAGAAGCCCCCCCCCCCATAGCCTGCCATGCCCCTCAAAGTCCTGCCACCAGAGATGGGTAGATTCCCGAAAACAGCATAAGAGCTGAAATCCAGGTTCTTGGCCTATCCTACCACATGAGCCAGTATTTTCAATAGAAAAAGCAGGCAGGCTTTTCAGGTCAGGAATATTTCAGGTGTGCATAGTCTCATCCTGCGTTATCAGAGTTGTAGTTATTGAAGGGAAAGATCCAGCACTCTCTAGGCAACTGTGTGATTCTCATCCTGTGTCACGACAAGAAGCTGCTCTGTTGGCTTCCTTCACACGTTCATGACCTTATAGCATATGAAGCAACTTTTGCAGGAAAGCCTCTAGAAGTGGGCAGAATGGTGCTTCACACAGTGTTCGCTTTGAATCTGGAACAAAAACATCCAGGTGACACGCAGAGGTGCATAAAAACAAACAGTTTGATTCCAGTAAGTCCAAATGTTGATCATTTCACTTTGAAGTCTTCAACATTCCTTTTTCTAACCTTGAGAGTGATTGTCCTACATATAATTGTGCTGCTGTGTTTGCAGCTAGCCAAAGTGGACCCCCTGCTCTGCTGCAATTAGCTGGAATTTCTGAAAGCAAAAAAACTATACTCATATTACACAGTTTGAAGGAAGGGACCCTGAGGGTCTTTAACATTCTTTAAAGGGTTGCCCAGCCAAGTCTGCTGCAGCAAAATTAACATGTTTTCTAGTGACATCTAAAGACTAATCAAATTACTATGGCACAAAGCTTTGGTATAAATAAATATTTATACCACAATAAACTTGTTAGTGTTTATAGCATCATAGTATTTTTGCAGCTCTTTATTAACATTTAAAATGCTAAGCACCCAGGAGGAGCAGAGCGGAGCATGTTCTGTAATGCAGAAGATCTCAAGGACAGAGCAGGATGAGGACATAATGCCTTTTGTACACATTAAAGTAGGGTAAAGGGTAGGTATTGAGGCTACTGTGATTAAATGTCACCATCTAGCTTATGTTTTAGAGATGGCTGCATAGACACCTCCTTATACTGGAAACCTACTAACTGACAAACATACTTACATGCTTCCAGCTACCATCCTAAACATACCAAATGATCCACTGTATACAGCTAGGTGCTACACTACAGCTGCATCTGCTCCAGTCCTACAGACAGAGATTCTCACCTGAGGGATCCACAACAAACCTTTTTGGAAAAAAGTATCCTCCTGATAAAGTCAAGAAACAGATAAACAAAGTCAGAATGGTACCCAGAGAAAACCTGTTGCAAAACAGGCCCAAAAGAGACAATAGCAGAACACCACTAGTGGTTACATACAGCTCTCAGCTCAAAACAGTTCAACGCATCATCAGTGATTTACAGTCTCTACTGGATAATGACAGTTCCCTTTCACAAGTACTGGGAAGCAAACCTTTTCTTGCACACAGACAGCTCCCCAATCTCAAACAGCTCCTCATCCACAATAATGCAGCATCTAATTTGGACATGGACACTAGGACCAGAACTTGCAATAAACTCAGATGCCAACTTTGCTGCCACATACACTCAGACAACACAATCATTGGCCCTAACATCAACTGCACCATCTCAGACTTATTCACTTGCTCATCTTCCAACATTGTATATGCCATTAGATGTCTACATAGGACAAACAGGTCAAACCCTATCCCAAAGAATAAATGGACACAAATATGACATCAAGAAACCTATAGGAGAACACTTTAACCTCCTAGGGCACTCAGTGGGGGACCTCAAAGTAGCTGTTTTATTGCAAAGGAATTTCAGAGACAGGCTGAAATGGTTGATTACTGAATTACAAGTTATTACAATACTCATGACAATGGAACCCCCCAAGGCTTAATAGAGATATCAGCTTCTTATCTCACTACACATGCTAAGTCACTCAGTTCTCACGTATACTCAGAATTAAACTTTGTTGATCTTTGAGGTTCCACTGGATCCAAACTCAATTCTCACATCTGTTTTTTTGTATGCTAATTTACTGCTATTCACAGATCTTACCAACCACTTTAATCCAATCTCAGCCATAATTGCCTGGTTACTTATGCATCTTGACTCTAACTAGCACTTCCTGACAACTAACTACGCACGCCCACCCTCTCTCTAGCTATATGTAATGGTTGAGGACATCTTATTTCATTGTTTCTGAGGAAATGTGCATGCACATGAAAGCTTATACCCTGGATAAAACTTTGCTGGTCTTAAAGGTGCCCCTGGACTCCAACTTTGTTCTGCTGCTTCAGACCAACATGGCTACCCACTTGAATCTATCTCACAAGTGCAGCATTAAATACTTTCGTATTTCTCTTTATGCAGACACTTCTCCTTTACAACACTAGATGGTGACATTTAATCACAGTAGCCTCAATACCTACCCTTTACCCTACTTTAATGTGTACAAAAGGCATGGAAGCTGAAGAATTAATTTAAGTGATGAATCTGTCCAGTTGTCAAAATATTTCTGACATTGACTGGTTGGTAGGACCAGATTGCACCATGCAATGTCTGTCTGTATTTCCAGTTCCGTTACCCTACACAGTGGACTTTGTAGTAATGCAACAGATTGCAGCTGTATAACAGAACCATGATTTTGACAGGTGCTTCAAGCAACAAGAAATGTCTTTGCTATGTGACAATACAGTCCAAAAAAGATAGTAGCTGTTAGGGATGAGTGCAGGGACCAGAAGAAAGCAAATAGCTGCTACCATCTGAAAGGGCAGAGCCGGAGGTTCAGCATCTAACTTCCATGATTTCTAATTTGTTCTGTTGCACACATTTTCAAACATATATGCCCCAAACCTTTTCTTTCCTACAAGCTAGATGAAGGTTTCCTATACATTATGTGGAAAAGCCTACAGGTACGTATTGAAGGGTTATTGGGTTACCAGTGTGCTCAAGGCACATAATGTAGCAGATCCTATCTGATTTGTGTGTGCTGACAAGAAACAAAGTTACAGTGTTCCTTCTAAGCTGAGTTAGTGTGAGCTAGCTCACAGTTTTTTAGCCTCCAGCTCACACATTTTTGTCTTAGCTCAGGAACGATGGCTCCACAGCAAACTAATCCATGCAGTAGCCAAATTGCTTGCTCACAACTTTAATGCCTGTAGTTCACAAAGTAGATTCCACACCTTAGAGGGAGCACTGGTGGGGAGGAATGCCAAAAATAAACATGACATGTGACCTGGAAGTGACGTAAGCACATCAGGGGCATTGGGGGGGGGCAATGCTCTGATTTTTGGGCTAAACGCTATGGTAGAATTAGCTTCTACCATAGAGTTTTGCTCAAAAACTAGAGCGTCACTCCCTGATGTCCCTGACTTGCCTGTGGCACTTCCGGGTCACATAGGCACATTGCATTTAATTTCCATGTTCTTCCGTGTTTTGAGAGAGGGTAATTCCCCCTCCTGGTCAGCTGGCCAGCAGCGAAGAGGTGGGGCCTGAAAGCGGGAGACCCCCACCCCTGTGGGGGTGGGTCTGGCATCCCTCTTGTTGCTAGGGGGCAACAGAGGAATTCTTGGGCCTCTGTGCCTCTTGTCGGCCTCCTGGGCATTTGGTTGGCATAGTGAGAAATGGGAAGCTGAACTAGATAGACATCTGATCCCATAGGGCTCTTATGTTTTTATACAGCCCACCCTATGCACATCTGCGCACCAAGTTCTACTGAACTTGCTTCTTGTGAGCAGAGGATTTCTTAGCTCCTTGAGTGCTGCCAACAGCCCTTACACACCATAATGATAACCTGTTGTGAGTGCTGCCCTGCCCCAACCCGTTGGGTTCCAATGGCCTCTTGAATCCCAATTCGTTGATTCCTTTGGATTCCTGGCTCCCAGCACCATTCTGACCTCATTTTCTCATAGGCGCCTTTGATCAAGGCTGGAGAGCATTACCCTCTTCATTCTTTCCTTTTGGCCTTCCCCCAAATATCCCTAATTTCTACAACCATTTCCCTGCCTTCTCTCCACTCTTAAGACCTATGGAAGAGGCACACATAATAGAGTGTATTTTAACAAGAAGCCTCCTCATCCAAGTGGCAAAATAAAGGCACTACTGATCATCCTGCACCCAGTTTCTTGACTTGCAGGTTTGTATCCAGACATAATTTTCCACCTGCAGATATGGTTGCAAAGCTTCAAGTGGGGGCTGGAGACATCCTGGAATTACAGCTGATCTCCAGAAAACAGACATTATTTCTTTGTTTCTTTAAAAATATTTATTCCACTTCTCCTGGAGAAAATGGCTGCTTTGGAAGGTGGACCGCATGGCATTCTACCCTACCCAGGTCCCTCCTCTTCCTAACCCCCACCCTCCCAGGCTCCACCCTCCAGTCTCCAGGTGTTTTCGAACCCAGGGTTGGCAACCCTACCTGCAGAAAGTACTCTCATCAGGAGAACAGAACCATACGACTTCCTCCTCCTCCCTTTTCAGCCCACTGATTTCCTTTAAATGCTGCTCCTGGGCGATAGGAGACCCTGAGGAATGGCATGAAGGTAGGATTCCCAACACTGCCTAAGCAAGTGCTGGGAGTACAAGCAGTTAGTGTGTGGGGAGGATGTGATACTCTAGGAATTTCCCCAATTCTCTATGGCAAAGCAAACAGAAATTAGGGGAAATTCCTAGAGCACTAGCATGGAGGCCATCCCCCTCCCCAGTTTCTGAAGGGCAGGAGACTGGCTGGGATTGGGCAAATGGGAAGCCTACATGATGGGCAAAATTAAGTGTCTGCTGCAGGAACAGGGAATTGACAGAAGTTATACCTCTCCTTCCATTAGCTCAAAATGTAGTATGTGCTTTGCATATTTATTTAGAGACTGCTTTGTGTTCTGCCTCATACTTTTAAAATTCAGACCTGTACCTTTAAAAGGGCTTATTGGTGGACAGGAAGCTATTAGGCCAGGTCTAGCTGCTGGCAGGGATGGTGAAAAAGCAGTTCTTTTGACAGCTATGTCCTTATCAGTTTTGCTCATTAAGATTGGTTCCTAAGCAACAGGCAGATGTCATCTGCCAACCCATAAACATGAAGCTGCCTGAGTGACCAGCTCTACCTGAAACTCTCTCACGTCCTCAGGTTCCTGAAAGGAAACATGGCAAAGAGAGGGAATATTTAGCACAGCTTGTTCCTTGGGCAGTTTAGGAAAGGTAGCAATATGGATACCCAGGCCCAGATTCCTCAAGATCTTGGCACAAAACTGCTGTTGGAGCAGACAGGCCCATCACAGCAAGATGGTTCATGTAATTTCTCTATTGGGGGAAGTGGTCGTTCTCAGGCACACTATGCAGAGCTTGACAAGATGAGCAAAATGTTTTGTTTAGAAGGAAAAGTGGCAGAAACATCTGAAAATAAACTCACACGAGATTTTTCACTGGCGCTGTAGAACTGGGATAATAATAATTATCATATGGCAGTGTGTATAGTCTGGTCAGGAGACCCCAAGATTGTCTGACAACCAGACGTTCTAGCTCTTTTAGTGTTATGCACCACTAGATGGTGAGGTAGACTTGTTTTTAAGACAAGAGACATTTCAGAAGTGGTTTGGCATTGCCTGCCTCTGCATCATGCCCCTGGTATTCCTTGGAGGTCTCCCATCCAAATACTAGCCAGAACCAACCCTGCTTAGCTTCCAAGGTCTGACAAGATAGGCTATCCTGGGCTATCCAGGACAGGCAGTAGAACTGGGATAAGGGCCGACAACAGATTCAAGGTTTAAAACGCCCATTGTGAAAAATTTGGCTGCAAAAACAACATTTGTCTGTGCCATATTACAGTAGAACAGGCCATGTGCACATTACCTCAGGGCCACATAAAAACTAAAAGTTTAAATATGTAATTGCCAAATCTGCTCCCAAGGAATCCTGGGAACTGGTTCTATGAGGGGTTAGAAATTCTCTAATAAAGAGGACTTGGTGTCCTTTAACCCAATTCAAGTATAATATAGATGCCCAAACAGTATCTCTCCTCCACAGATATCTGCATTTTGTTGGTCAAACTGAAGCAGGTCAAATGGAATCTCAATGAAAAATTTAGTATTCATAGACATAATGAATATGACAACCATGTTCCTTGGCAACACATCTTCCTCAGAATCTTTGGCCTTACGTAATCCACAATGTGTGGCTTGCTTTGATGCTGCATGCACAGTCCAGCCCTTCTGATACTTGCATTCAGTTGCTGCAGTGTCATCTCTGTTCTTTTATTGCACAGCTGCTGATTGCTCTGGCCTCAGTGGCAGGGTGGGGTTATGTCTTGCAGCAGGTGCAGGGCTTTGGGGAATGTACGTCGTAAGTTCCATCCTCTGCTTGGGTGGCACTTCTAAGTATCTCTATCACAACTACAGCAGTACAAGCAACTGTCATCACAGAGGGAAATCAGAGAGCCCTGTGTGGTCCTCTGCCAAGGCACATGGACTATAATAGAAAGACATTGCCATGTGTGGTAGCTGACTTCTCATGCAATCTATAGCTCAGGAAATTAATAGCTGGATTTCAGTTACAGGGCAGACTGTTAGCCACTGATAAGTCTATACAGTTTTCCATCCAAACAAGTTGTTCTCGGGCTGTGAGCCACGACCCCAAAGTGGGTCACAACACTCTCAGTTGTAAGGCCAGGAGAGGAGGAGGAGGAAGTGTAAGAACTCACTCCAGGAAACTGCACAGCAAATTTCAATCTGCCTGTCTGTATAAGCGGTGTGGAATATTTACAAATCGTGATAATGAAAAATAGTTTATGACCTTATTCAGCATTAATGTGGGGAGGGATGTTGGGAAGGAAGAAAACAGCAAGCAGTTACTTTGCTATTGGGTTCTGAAAACTATGGTGAGTTTAGAAGTGGGTTCCACTTCAAGAACTTGAAACACACTGCTTTGGATTCATGTTTAAGTTTATCCTTAACAAATCCTTCCTTACTTACTTACTTCAGACCTGAATCAAACAGACACAATTATCAGTTCCATGAAAATCAGTAGAGACTTGTTGCGGTGGGGGTTGGGATGACAAGTTTGAAACAAGAGTTCCACTTCCTGCGGTTGCAGGGCTATTTTTGGGCAGGAACGCACAGGAATGGCGTTCCGGCTGGCTTCAGAGTTGGCCACGCCCACTACAGCCAAAACCTCTGTGTGTGTGGCTACAGAGAGAAGGCCTGGAGAGCGACCCCCCCTGGTGACTCTGAGGCGGGCAGGCCAGGGGCGGCCTAGAAGGATTGGGGAGGCATTTAAATGCCTCCCCGTGCCTTGCCCAGCCTGTCCAAGGGCCGGCTTGCCCAGGCACCCCACAATTGCGGGGCACCTAGGCAAGCCAAAGGAAGGTATGGGTGTGGCCTAATATGCTAGTGAGCTGTGCTGTCAGGGGTGTGGCCTATTATGCTAATGAGTTCCTGCTGGGCCTTTTTCTACAAAAAAAGCCCTGTGTGATTTTACCACATGTGAAGAACAAGGTAAAATGAGCAATCTTGCTCTTGCCTGTTCATTTAGCAAGTTAACAGATGCTCTCCTAGTCTGTTCCATGAGGCTACTGCAAAGTCTTTACATATCTGAGAGCTCCACTGAGTCAGAAAGGCCAGAGACCAGCAAGCAGGTCATTGTTTGCAGAGGTTTGGAATATTGTTCAAATGCACATTTTGGTTTTGCATTGTTCTATTATTAAAATAGCCAATGAAAACAAGCGAACAACAAGCAACCTAGCTGTCGGGGGTGGGGGTATCACATGTAAGTGCAAATGTAAGTATTTTCTTTTTATATGATGCTAGGACTATCCTTTTTAGTTTTATACAGGGCTTTTTTTGCAGAAAAAGCCCAGTAGGAACTCATTGGCATAATAGGCCACACCCCTGTGACAGCACAGCACATTAGCATATTAGGCCACACCTCCAGGTTGCCAGATGTGTGGTCATCCAGCCACACCCACCTTTTGCTTCTTATTCTGTTTACCTTGTTTGCTGTCAAAACCCAGGGCTTTTTTTGGAGCAGGAACTCTTTTGCATGTTAGGCCACACACCCCCTAATGTAGCCAATCCTAATGAGTTTCTGCTGTTGGGTGTGGCCTTTTATGCTAATGAGTTCCTGATGGGTGTGGCCAACGCAGGAGCCAGCTGGAACTTCATTCCTGTGTGTTCCTGCCCAAAAATAGCCCTGGTTTTATATCATGCATCTGGAGGGGAAACCAAAATATTAACCATCACAAAAATAAAAGATTAAACAATGCTGCCTAAAGATCAGAGCTGTTTTTCTTTAGTTTCTTATCCCAAATTAATTTTAATAACAAATTTGGCCAAAAAATAAAGATGCAAAGATTTGGAGATATTTAATATAAATAGAGGTCCTATTTAATATAATGTTTTCATTTTACGGGATCACCCTACTAGATTTCAGTGGTTCTGTAGTCCCATCAGAGCTATTTGATTTCAGTGGTGTCAGTGGTCAAGGCACTGGACAGAATGATATAAGCAAAAAGGGACAGGCCCTTCCTTGCCCCCCACAGCAGCTTACAACTCAAGTATCAACATATACAGGGAACATTAAAGGCTATTCTTCATTTCATAACATTACACTTTCTGACTGTCTTATTTCTGAAAATAAAATTGACAGGTCTTAATACTGATCCCTAGTTGGAGGCTTTGTTAATGGATATTTTGCCTTTTTTGTATTTTTTGAAAATCCTGGAGCTTTGGCAATGGAGCCTGGGAAGGGAAGGGAAGGGAAGGGAAGGGAAGGGAAGGAAGGGAAGGGAAGGGAAGGGAAGGGAAGGGAAGGGAAGGAATATTAAGCCTTAGACAGATGGCCCTAAGACACAAAGAGCCAAGATGGGACCCAGGGACACCACTAGTCATTCAGAAAATTTGTTCACCAAAGCCCAGGATTGCACACAGCACACACTGATTGCTATGAAACAATTCACACAAAACCCCCCTCAGGCTCTCTCTTTTCCTCACCCTTCACTTGGGGCCCAGAGATTAATCATATCTACTTTCTCAGCAAACCATAGCATATGGTGGTTTTGGTATAACTAGAATTTGCCAGAAACCCTCTGGCCACCAGTGGGAGATGTGATAGGGTTGCCAGCTCCAGGCTGGGAAAATCCTGGAGCTTTGGCAATGGAGTCTGGGAAGGGAAGGGAAGGGAAGGGAAGGGAAGGGAAGGGAAGGGAAGGGAAGGGAAGGGAAGGGAAGGGAAGGGAAGGGACCCCAGTGAGCTACAAAGCCATGGTCCACCATCCAAAGCATCCGTTTTCTCCATAGGAACTGATATCTTTAATCTGGAGATGAGCTGATCTTCCAGGGTATCGGTATGCCGACTCCCTGTCTATCAGGAGGGGCCATGTCAACCAGCAATGGACCCCATCAGGGTACTCCGGGAGTCCATATACTAGGCAACTTGACATAAGTGGACACAAAGATGGACACCAGGACTGGCAGGCAGCAACTCTGGGAAGCCCATGAGATCTTGTTCTGATAGCTGTGACTCCCCCTCTACCCTGCGGACATCTGCATATTCTGGACAATGGACTTGCCTCACCCCAGAGCTACTTCTTTTCTGTTCTAGTCACTAATCCTATCAATCTTGCCTCAGCCTTCCTCCCTACGTTTCCTTCATAATGAAAAGTCCTGACTTTCTATTCCTTTCCCACACTCCAAACCTAGGTGGCTCATCAAGCAATATTGTTTCCGTTTTTATTAGTTTAATTTAGCAATCCATTAATTTAGCAATCCATTAGTTCTTCTACCACTGGAGAAGCAATCGGGAACCCAACCCCAAATTCTGCTTTGCATCTAGAAGAGAACCTCCAGTCTCTTCTGTCCGTTCTTGGGAACTCTGTACAGCGTTTCCAAACTACATTGTTTTACCCCTGATTAATCTCATCAGTGTTTTGTTCTGAGGGATCCCTCGCATTAGCAAGCCCTATGGAGATGTTTTTGAGTACAACTAGCCCAGTGCAGCCCCAGTGATGTGTTTGTGTTCTCCTGGGCTCCTATCAACATGCACCCCCAGTGCACTGGGTCCTTCCTCTCAGCAAAGCACTAGTCATTGTCTCTTTCTTCACGGATGTCTTCAGGAAAGGTAGCTATCGCCTCACTCTCTGCCAATGCTCCCTTTAAGCTGTGGAGTCTTGTGAGCAAAAATTCTACTTTGCGAGCGACTGGCATTAAAATTGTGAGCAAGTGGTTTGGCTGCTGTATAAATTAGTTTGCTCCTTCCTGAGTGAAGACAAAAATGTGTGAGCTGGAGACTAGCAAACTGTGAGCTAGCTCACACTAACTCAGCTTAGAGGGAACACTGCTCTCCACTACTCTCCCACTCCTCTCTTTATTTTCCATAAATCTTGGATGTGTATATGTTCCATGTGTGCTCCTTGTATGTTAAATTCCTTAATTTCCCTTCAATGAAACATTCTCTATTTTACCTTTGGAGTGGTAATTGGGAGCTCTCTTAAAGGGAAAGATTCCCGTAAACATAGGCAGGAGATCCTCGCTAATACCCCAGCTCTTGCTGAAGCCTGCCGTTTAGCTAAATTCCCCCAGAAACTGAAGGCAGTGATTCAGCTTCTTAAATCTATGCTGGTAGGGGTAACAAGGGGATCCCAGGCCCCACCTGGCATCTCTACGGGTAACCTATAAACTATGGTTTGTTCTGTTTCCTCCAAACCATAGTATGGAAGAAAGCAAATAAACCACAGTGTGCAATTCATTCAAAAGGACAAGCTACAGTTCCTTGCAAAAGTAGAAGTGATTAATTGAACAGGGCGGGAATAAAGAGCAGAGGCTAACCCAAGGATTTCCATAGCTTATTCTTACAATGACCAACCAGTTGTGCCAGAACGAGGGTACTGTCCTTTATGTTTGTTTCTTTCCCTGAGCAGAGGAAAGACTCTGAGCCTTTGATTGCCTCTAAAACCCAAATACCCTACTCTTGATTCCAGGGCCTTATCTACAGCTTCTGATTTCCTGTTTGCTGTACAGACGGCTTCACTCTTCTCTTCCAAGCAATTCGGTCATTAAAGTACCCCACCTTCCTGCTACAGGCAGAAACAGATTGACAAATTGTCTCCAAGGCGTGATTTGGCAGATAAAAGCTGGATAACAACAAAAAAACCCTTCCAGCTGCCAGTACTGCAGGAAACCCTGACCTTGCACAAAACAAAGGGCAATAAAATAATTGAGTTTCCCTGAAACCACCCACACTACTTACATGAAACTCGCCTACACAGGAAGGAAGATCTCACAAGCCCTGCACTCATCTCCCCCCCTTTCCTAGTTTGCTTTCTTTAGTTTGTCTCAAAGGTATCTATATTATGAACAAGCTGCAGCATCAAAGACTTTGGGGGTACAGGGCTGGTTAGTAACTAGCTCTTGTGAGAGGTCTTAGGGGTCAATGGCAGAAGGTATGTCACTACAGTGACTTTATGCCATCAGAAATATTTGCTTTTAAAGGCACCATAAGATTCCCTTGTGTTTTCACTGCAACAGACCTACCTACCTACCACTCTGGTATGAGTTATCTTGCCAGTGCCACTCAACATAATTTTCATACATTCATGTGCTTTTTGAGATCGAAAAATAGGTTTGCGGGTATGAACATGAATGCATAAAGTGGCTGCTAATGCAAGGTGAAAAACATAGAAATGTATAATGCTCTATGAAAGTGTAGAGCATGGACAGCTTGACCTCTCTGAGCAAATCTGGCCACTACAGCTCTCTCTGCCAGTTATAGAGAACCACATTCACAACTGCCATCAACTAAAAGAGCCATGACTACTGTATGCCCTGAGCAACCCTCTCAATAATAATAGATAACTATCAGGGCTCTTTTTGTAGCAGGAACTCCTTTGCATATTAGGCAACACACCCCTAGTGTAGCCAATCCTCCCAGAGCTGACAGAGCTCTTCTTACAGGGGGTACTGTCTTGGAGGATTGGCTACATTTGCCTAATATGCAAAGGAGTTCCTGCTACAAAAAGAGCCCTGGCAGATAGCAGTGTAACCAAATACATTCAGTGTAACAAAAAACTAAATTCCACGTATTTATCGCATGCATTTAATTACCTGATTGTCAGTGGTGTGTGCCTGTCCCATCTGAGAGACAAACTCAGAGAAGTTCGGTTCTATGCTCTCTAAAAGATCTGTACTTCTGATGTTTTGTTCCTTCCAGCATATTTAACTCCCCTCTCCTGGCACAGACTTTCCCAGATAGCCTTTCTTTACCACTTCTCCTCCTATTTGCCTTCTTTCCTGCTTGTTTCTTCCCACCTTGGCTTCTGTCTCCTTCCATCTTTTCCCAGATATTTGCTCTTTCTCTCCTCCTTACAATGCCCTTCAGTCCTTGAAAGATTTCTCTCTGTGATTTACACTCAATCTCATCATCACTGCCATTTCACTTCCAGTATGCCCATGTTTAGTTCTGGAGTTGCTCAAGGCACATAGTAAATACTTAGAACCCAAAATTAGGAGAACCACATGCATGAGCCACAGAGTACTAGACTAAAGTATCTTTTTAAAGAAAGCGCATAGCTACAGTGCAGATTTAAATAGTAATTGTTAGTCGTCCTTTTCAGGGACTCTTGGGAACTGAAAAGGGACAAAAGACCATTAATTCTACAGTTCCTAGAATTCCTTGGAGAAAAGCCATGGCAGTTTAAAGTTTAGTGTGTAGATATTCTCAAAACAGAAATATAAAAAGTATATTCCTGTGGAAGTCCAACAACAGGTCATAGAGGCCAAGGCCTTCCCCAGTGTTGCCTCCTGGTTCTGGTATGCAGAGGTTTACTGCCTCTGAATGTGGAGGTTCCCTTTAATCACCAAGTACGGCAGAAGAGTCTGCTCTAGGGCTGCCAGGTATCCTGGGTGGGCAGAGGTTTCCCCGCTAAAAGGGTCCCCAATCCACCAGTCTGGAAAAGGCCGGCAGGGGGAACCCAGCCCCAGAGTGCCCAGTTCGGGCTGACACGCCCAGCATGATTACATCACCTCTGGGTGATGTCATCACGTTGGGCACGTCGCTGGCTGACGCTCTAGTAATCAGCCTGGAAACTCTATGGTATCATAGAGTTTTCAGGCGGATTGCTAGAGGGTCAGCCAGCGACGTGCCCAACATGATGACATCATTTCTGGGTGACTCCCGGCCAAGGCACAGGACTCCCACATGAGCTAGAAAGTAAGACTTGGCAACCCTAGTCTGCTGTGGTCTGCTTGTGGGCCCTATTCCACTGTGTCCTCCAAGGCATCTGGGCCCCAAAAGCTACCTAAGGTCACCAGATGGTATGTGCCACCCACCTGATTTTTTCAGCACCTGGAGGAGTTTTCTCTCTCTCTGTTCAACTGCTGCCACCACATAGCTTTTGTAGGAATTGCCCACTAAGAGGGACAGGGCTCTCAGTTTCCTCACCCTGTTCTGAGGCCTTGACTCTGTGCCTCCCACTATCCAGCATCTGGTTACCACAGGGACAGCTTACTGCCTTGCAGCCCACTGAAGGAGTAGGCACTCACCATCTGACTTGTGCTTCTTTTTAAAATAGCGTGCCTGGAATGATGGAAGTATAAGGTGGTAAAGAGAACAACTACCAGTATTAAAAGTGATAAAGCATATATTAAAAAGAAAATGTTCACACACATATTCTCAGCACAGCACCAGACTGAGCAAGGAACCCAAATGAAAAGGGTAAAATGCAATTCCTGTCCCTCCCTCTGTACTTGCCCTAGTCCTATTGAATCTTAGTATAAGGCAGCCTCCTTAGCTTAAAAGTCTATAGTTCTAATGGACTCCCATTACCTTGAAGTCTCTATTCAGGTGTGAAGGCCAGCACATGGCAATGGTCATCTCCTACAGACCTTGATGGAATCTGCTCAAAGGAGATCTTACTCCAAGGGATTTTTTCATCCCCATTTACCCATCCCTACTGGGGGTGGGTGTCAAAGAAGCCCTTTCTAAAATCTCCAGGCAGAAATTGTTCTTGCATTTTAAACTTCTTTCCAGCTAAATGTTACCTTTTGGGGTGGGTGCTTGACCATCCCATTGTCTCTCACTAGACCTATTAGCATTTCTAATGGGGGCTGAGTTGAGGCTGGAAAGTAATCCAATTGACTTCCCCCCTCCTGCCTGTTCTCCACTAAGAAAGAGAAAACTTTTTAAAACTGAAGGTGAAGATTTCGGTCAGTTAAAAGCTCTAAAGAAAATGCATTTCTTCACAACATAGCTAGTAGCCACTGATAGATCTGTCCTCCTACAGATTTATAATTCAGGCTGCTCAGTCTTCATGCTGCTGCTATGCACTGACTTGTTTTAATAGCATTTTCTGCTACATGGTTGTATTTAATTGCTTTCATAATCTTAGCTGTAAGCCATCTTGAGCAGGCCTCTGGAAAGGTAGCATCTACATTTTCTAAATAAATAAAATATGGCCACCATCTGCAGATTTTTTAATCTGCATTCAAGGCCATGTTCAGAATTAGGGCCCTGCAAGGGCTTGTAGTCTTCCCCCCCCCTCTCGTATCCCCTTCTCCACTATTTCCTCTCTTTCCCTTTCCTGACAGGTTTTCTCTCTCCTTCCCACCCACCAACCCACCCTTTATCTGCTCCCATTTTCAGCTTTCCCTCTCTTCTTCCCTCTGACAGGTTCTCCCTTACAAAAGTCTGGCCCAATTGTGCAGTGGCTGCTGTTGGTGGTGCCAGAACCAGTTACACGGTGGCCATGTGGTGTGTCTGAGTTATTGTGGGGATGTTTGACCTCCCAATGGGTCTGTCTTTCTTGATTACAGATTCTTCTGCTAACCTGGAAAATCCTTCAGGTTTGTAGAGAAGTCTCCCCTACTGTACCTAGGTTGATTTTGTGGATCTGTTAATCCACCTTCTATGGCCATAAGCAGAAACCTGTGAGACTCAGGAGAATCCCAGTGGAATCCCACAGCTGCACCATTTAACCTTCTGCCCCCTCATCATGAGCCAGCCCCCTGCAATTCTACCCACCACCCAGCTGTCTGGTTGTGAGTCTGGTGGAAGAAGGGGGATAGTGGATGGAGCAGCTGCAGAGGCTCCAGTTATTCCTCACCCACCCAGCTGCCTCCAGCTTCAATGATTCAGCCTTGGCAGTCAGCAGCAGAGCAGGAAGGTTGGAGAGAGCAGCAGAGGCTCCTACTCCTCCCCCAGCCACAGTAGCCATACTGGGTAGGAGGGTAAAGCTCTGGCTTGCCCTTGCCCATCTGGCCACTTCAAGCGCTGCCTCTTCAGCAGAGGGGGAAGGTTGGGTGTGTGGGGGAGGCTCCCAGTCCTCCTCCTGCACCCGCCTGCCGCCAGTGCCACTGCCTCAGTGCATATGGAGAGGAAGAGGTTCCCACTCTTCCTTCCCTTGGCAAGGTTTTTAAACCTCCCCCCCTCTTTTTGTGAAGGTTTTTTTCTGCAAACCTCAAGGGTCCCCTAAGTTTTGGGGGAAACCTTCCTTCAACATGGCTTCCATCCAAAGATTCAAGTATTTGTTGAAAATACTTTGAAAATAAGATATTGACAAGTGAGGGGATCAGCAAAAACTTGCAGGCGGTATTTCATTTTCTCCTCCCCACTATATCTTCTGAGAGCCAGTTTGGTGTAGTGGTTAAGAGTGGTGGACTCTAATCTGGAAAACCAGGTTTGATTCCCCACTCCTCCACATAAAGCCAGCTGAGTGACCTTGGGTTAGTCACAGCTCTCTCAGAGCACTCTCAGCCCCACCTCCATCACAAGGGGATTGTAGGCTGCTCTGGGACTCCTTCAGGTAGTGATGGGTGGGGTATAAAACCAACTCTTCTTCTTTCACTTCCCTGAAAGTCCCCATATCATCTCTTTTCTTGCTCCTTTCTCACTTTCCACCCACCAGCCAACCAACATTTGTCTGTCCCACCCATCTTCAGCTTTTAATTTCCCTGGGAAAACTCTGGCCAAGTTGTGCAGAGCCAGCTGAGCTGGTCTTAGCTGCAGAGTGGGAAACCGGCAAGGACTTGCAGGGTTACCTCACTTTCCCCTGTATCCACTCACCATCTTTCCTCTTACTCTCAGCCTGGGAGCTCCCACATACTCTTTTCCCTGCTTTCTTCTCTTTTTCCCACCCACCCACCCTCTATCTGCCCCCCATCTTCAGCTATATTATTTGCTACATTTATAAGCCACCTTTTTCCATCCTGGAAACCAAAAGCAGGTTACATCATTCCCTCTTCTCTATTTTATCCTCACAATAACCCTGTAAAGTGGGTTTTTCTGAAAGTATGTGACTGGCCCTGGGTCACCCAGTGAGCTTCCACAGCAGAGTGCTGATCTGAACATGGGTCTTCCAGATCCTAGTCAAACTAGAGTTGCCAGGTCCTGCCTCCTCCCCAGTGGAGGACTTTGGGAGGCTTTCCTCGAGGGGGAGGGGACATCCCAACATGATGACATCACTCAGAAGTGACATCATCAAACTGAGGATGTGCCTGAATCCCAAGCAGCAAATTTGCCGAATGGAATTCAAGCCCCCTCCCTGCATTTAAAGTGTCCCTTTAAATGCTTTTGGAGAGTGGAGGTCATGCACACCTATACCCCAAGTGGCAATTCAGGTGCATGAAGCCCACACCCTCCAAAAGCATTTAAAGGAACCTTTTAAATGCTTCTTGAGGAGCAGGAGCTCAAACGCCTGAATCACAAGCATGTGGCCACCCCTCTCCCTCCCCTCCTGCAAGATTTAAAGGGTGCTTCAGCTGATCAGCAGGCCATATGATCTCATCGATCAGCTAGAGGGCCCTTTAAATCTGGCTGCTGTTGGGGGTGGGGCTTCTACCCATGGGCCAGCTGGCTGGTGGCAGACAGAAAATTGGGTCTGGCTGAAATTGGGGATCCCCCACCCAGGGACTGGCATCCCTAAGTCAAACTCTAGCCACTCGAACACACTGGCTTTCATGGGGTGACTGCCGTTGAATAGTTGCCAGCAGTTGGAATGGTCCCTGTTCCCTCTGCCCTGCCTTTTCCTTACAGAAACCAATGCTTGACAATACTGTTATGGTTGCCTAGCAATGGCTACTGAGGGCATCTTTCTTAAAGCTATAGATGCTCTTTCTGCCATTTTGGGAGTGTTAAACCCCACAATGTATTTTAAGATATCTTTCCCCCCCCTGCAAACCTAGGGCTTTTCTCAGGTTTGCAGAAAATTCTGATTTGTCTGTCCATGTCCCCAGTCATCAGATTTAAGTGAAGCCAGGATGAGAATTTGATATATTGATACTTTTAGTACAGTGTAATCCATCTTGATTCTCAGCAAGAAAGGTATACTATAAGTGAAGCAAATAAATAGTGGGAGACGAAATGCTGGAAGGTACAGTTGGTCTTGTCCCAACCCATGATTTCAGTGCCAAAGTATGTCTTTTAGGGTAGGACAAGCAGCCTGGTCCAGTCCACCATTTGCTAAATTTAGCAGACACATTGCTGGTTAACTTGTATATTAAGTTCTCCATTGGTCTTTGCTTTCTACCTTAGGGTTAGGCAACCCTTCCACGCAAGACACTCACCGTAAATCACAATTCACAGGTACTCCTCAATCTTCTGTGGATTTCTGGGTTTTTAAAAATAAAGTTGATCACCTAAATATCTTTGGTTGTGATTCCCACCCCACAATTTCCTGTGTATGGCAGGCCCGAGTTCAATTTTTACTTTAAACCTCCTATGCCTTCTTTCACATCAGGACTCCTCTACTTGTAAAATAGACATACTACAGAGAAAGCACTAATTATGCAACAGATCTCTCGTATGCATGATCTGGACCAAGGCTAAAGCCATGTCTTTAATCCACTAGCAAAACTATTTCCTAAGCTGGACCTGAATTTCAATGTTGTCCTCTTAATTCCTGAATCAAATTCATTTGGTTCAAAAAGTGGAAGCCAGCTGGGGCTGGATACAGGGATCTTATCTCTGGTGTTGAAATATCTACATTGGCTGCCTATTTCTTTCCAGGCACAATTCAAGGTGCTAGTTCTTAACTTTAAAGCCCTAATGCATTAGGGCCAGGGTATACAAAGAATCACCTCTACCCATATTGTCCAGCCCACCAATTAAGATCCTCTTCTGAAGCCCTGCTCTCTGTGTTCCCGCCTTCAGAGGTGGAGGGCTTTTTCAGTGGTGGAACCTCCTCTTTGGAATGCCCTCTCTCTTGCCTGCCATCTACCTTACTTATCAGCATCAGGCAAAAACATTTTTGTTTATCCAGATTTTACTTAGGGGTTATTCTTTTAAGATCATTTTATAGTGTGCTTTTAGTCTGAAAATTATTCAACTTGGTTTAGTCTGCGCATTTTCTTCCTTATTCTCTGGTTGAAGTAGTAAGATTTTTTAAAAGTTTAGAAAGAATCCAGGCCTTTGATACTCTAAAAGGAAGCCCAGAAGCAAGCCAGGAGTGATTGGTCTCCTTGACCCTTGAAATCTCCACAGGAGCCAGTGATGCCAATGCCTGTAGAATAGCATGATTGACCTTCTGCTCTAAAATCTCGGGATAATGGCCATTATTCAACTGTGAATTTCCAGGACTGAACACTCTTATATTCTGATATATAAAATACCCAGACAATTCATTTCAAAAGATTTTTTTAATTTAGAAATGCAGTTATATACATAGAACAATTGAAATTAAATTAAATTTTATACAAATATTAAAATACTATCTTCACACCCACTGCAATGTACAGGATACCAGAAAATATATATATATATATATATGTATATATAAAATAAAGCAAAATAAAACTGATTGACATCCTGCACAGCATTATGTATTTTTTAAATCCCACATATATAAGAGTACCATTCTGCAAATAATTCCAAAGTGGTGCAACTCAAATTACTAATAAAGAGCACTGAAGGCAACCAGGTTCTCCCCTTGCATTTGTATCTCTAGCTACCAGCAGCCTACCCATTGTGTAATTGTGTGTGCACATATTTCAATGGGATGTTTGGTCTGCTCTGGACTGCATGAACTTTGAAGCAAAAGGGTGGAAAAAGCAAGCCATGGCATTTCCAGCAGAACAAAAGCCACCCCCCTCTCATTAGTGCACCCAAAGGAAAGAAGTCAACAGCAGGCTCTCAAGATATATATATATATATATATTAAAAAAAACACAGAAATGCCTAATTATTCCACACACATCTCCTTGGAGCAAGCGCTGAAACTGTAGTAAAATGACAAAAGTGGCCACGTTCAAAATTAAGAACAAAACAAACCCAGACAAGGAGGAACAAAGCATTGAAAGAAGTCCATAGAACAATACATAATATGAATCAAATTGAATTAAAGCAGGATTCATACAAAAATACCCAAGAAGAACTCTAGTATGCAGGGCGCTTTATGGGCATGTATGTGGTGCTACTACAAAAGCAGTAAGAGAATGAAAGCTAATGCATGCTTTGACAAGGCATCATGTTTGCAGTAAACAACGTAAAGCATGTAAAGGGAAGACACTGCATCTCCCACTTGGTACATGCAGTACATAAGTGCTGGGGAGCTGCTGTGGTCCACAGCATCTTGGCAGGTATCCACTGCATGCTTACAGACACATCACAGCCCTTTACATTTTATGGCGTCACTACACACAGCTCCAGGAAAAATGCAAATTAGCCCAGACTGCCAGATTTGGTATCTCTGAACAATCTGAGTGCTCTGTGGGTGCATGTCATCTCTGAAAGACAATTAAAACTCTTAACAAACCTGTGACGTACATATTGAGCTATCTGTTCCTGGGGTCTGCCAACTCCACCTGACACTGAGCAGCAAGGATCACCAATGATAACCATTAGCCTTTGTTGTGGACACACTCCCCAATAGGAATTAGATACTGTACAATGACAACATGAATTGTGTACGTGCTATTTCTTTACTGCAATGAGTGTCTTTGGCTTTGGGAATATTCTCCCCACATGCCAAAGTAGTTTTAAATACTATTGTGCAACAAAGCAGTCATACTTTTGACATGTTAAGTCACTGGTGTCAAGAAATGGTCACTTATTGTGATATCCAGGATCCATGAAGACTGCCACAGAAAGCTTACAAAAAACCAAATCAAGCTCTAGGTTTTGTGATCTTTGCACCCAGCATTTGAGGGATGATTCTCACACGGTATCTATACACACATTGCCTGTGCTTAACACCAGGTGGGCAAGATAGAGTAATACAGGCTTTTAAAGAGATACGAGCAGCTGAGTCATACTATCATCTCTTGGGGTTTATAACATGCATCAACACCTCCTGTCCATAAATTATGTATAGGAAGTCTCAAGAGAGCACTGTTAAAGATGCTTTGTGGGAAGTGATCCTAGTCAGGAGTGCAATGGGTGCAGACATCTAGCATGTTCCAGTTACCCATAGCCCATGGTTTGTTTTTGTGTATTTTTTCAAATCTTTGAAGAGATGTATCATCTTAATATTAAAATAAATGTGCAATTTAAGAAAGAAACAAAGGTCCTCAAAGAGTCTTCTTTTCCCTTATTCCTTGTCCTAACTTATTTTACATGAATGTTAACTTCAAAGCTGAGAACTGAATACTAAAAAGGGGAACATGAAAATCTTGTCTCTTCTGACTTGTACAGACTCTCTAGTGTCAAGTTTTAGATCTTTGTGACTCACAGATTCTCTCCTGCAGTGCCCCCGTTTCATCATCAGCTGGTCCAGAAGACACTGTTGCAGTACTGGTGTTGTACACAAAATGGATAAATGTGGAGCATTCCGATAACTATTTGCCAAGTGGTAACTTACCATTGTGCTCACGAAAAAACTTGGTAAGCAAGGCAATTGCTATCTGACTAAGGAGTGAGGGGAATCTTATTCTTCTGCTTTCATAGATTTCTCAGGCAGAAGAAGAATGATTAGATTCTTCCCCTTTTGGCAGCACAATACATACAACCAGTTGACCAAGTGGCTGCTTGCTCACTCTGTTAAGTCACCACATGGTAAATGAACAGTCAATTCATAAAAAGGAAGTATTGAGCTTGAGGGGGGGGGTTGGGAGGGTGAGGTAGGATTGTAAAGCTATGTGCTGATTAACAGAGGGTCTACTGCTAAATGATAGTGGACATGCTTTGCATACAGAAGATACCAGGTGCAGTATATGGCATGTCCGGTCTAAAGTGGGGGCGGGTTCAAGAAGTAGGTCTAGGAAAGACCTCTTCTGCTTAAAGATGACAGTACTGGACTAGATGCACCAATGGCCTGACTGAGCATAAAGCCAGCTTTATATGATCAACCACCATTTTAGATTAATTGAAAGGCCAACATGACATGGGAGACATTTAGAGGTATTGTTCTAGCATTTAAGGGTCAAGGTCAGCCTGCAGAATCCGAATACCACCTTTTTCCAAATCACAGAGACAACAGAGACAGGATGCTTGTAGCACCTGGTTTTCTGTACACAGGGCTGAAAGGGGGTGCCTGAATTATTAGCTACATAACAGCCACACAACCAGAGGTCCAGCATATTCAGTAGTTCTCATATGCTTCAAAAAGTTGTCACACAGTTAATGAAATACTCCACTTACTTCTAGCCTAAGCATTAAGAACAGGAAACCTGAGCATTGTACCCAGAAGCTGATGCCATCTCTGCCTTCTATAAATTAACTTAAGAACTAAAGAATATAAGACAAACAGAAGAAAGGTCCCACATTCTTAGCTAGAAGAAGATAAGGTCTAGTCCTCAAATATCCAGTTTTATTTTTAAAAAAGCAAATTGCTTAGAAATGCACAAGGTCTCAACTATTTTTTAAAGATTTCTTTCTTTTTTAATTATATCCTGCTTTTCTCCCTGCTTGGGAACCAAAGTGGCTTTTCAGATCATCCTCCTCTCCTACACCTTAGGCTGAGAGATTGTGATGGTCCCCTGGTCAGCTTCCACGGAAAAGTGGTATTCAAGCCCAGTAAATCCCAGGCCCTAGTCTGACATGCTCACCACTATGCCATGCCAACTACTCTTCAAGCAGTTCTGCTGATATATCAATTCCAGAATTAGGGCCCAAGTCAAAGTGAATGGCTTCATAGATCTGACTAATGTTTAAGTTGTCCAGGAATTCCCAACGAAGTGGAACATGGAACATAGATGAGTTGTGCTAATAACTGCCTAGTGGTAGAAAATCTATACTACAGATTCAGCTTCCAAAATATAATTTCAAGGATGTTAATGTACCACAACAATTTATGAACCATCCCATCTGAGAATGAGGAATGCAAATGAAGAGTGGTGTGTCAGCTGGAATGAAGTTACATTCCATTGCTAGGTATTTGGACACTGCATCCTGCCCTTTAGGACTACCGCAGCCATGCCACAGGGAGCTAGATAGGGTTACAGGTGCCATAAAAGTCCATTCAGGAAGTCTGAGAATTTATAATCCTGCATACCACTAGAATCTACACTAATTTGTCCATTGCGGCCAGATGAGGAAGAGCACAGCATGCTTGTGTCAGAAGAGAAGATGGGTCAGCAAACATGTTCCTGCACAGGGAAGTGGAATCAGCATGCAATGCAAAAAGCGGAGTGAGGTGGATCTTCCATCAGACAAGGCAGCAACATGGCTCTTTCCATTCCAAATTATTAAGGCAGACTATAGCTAATTTATTCAAGGCAATCAGGCACACCAGTTACAAGCACACTTGATCTTTTTCCCTGTTGACCGGCTTTCTGATAGAATATGGAGACACAAAAACCCCAAATGAAAAAAACTCAAAAGCCCTGGCATTGCCTCCACATATATGAGAAGCAGCAACAGAAGTCATGGTGTGAAATTACTTTCCCATTATGGTGGGTCAAAACAAAAGGTGCAGTTATAGCAGTGAATGTAACTCACACAGCAGCACTCACGGGACTCTACACAAGTGGGAAGATGGAAGGCTTTGGATTAGCTAGGGTTCTGCCACAGTATTGCTGATGGGGAGGCTCTTCTAAGAGAAGGGCACTCATTCTATTCTCCACATGGGCTTACACACACAGGTGCTCCTATATTTTATGCAGGATAAATTACTCCAAGTTCTGTACATTGAGACAGCCTCAGAGTTTTCATGGATAAACAAAGCACTTTTTTAAAAAAGGAAACTTGCAGAGGTACAGGTATTTTCATTCCAGCAAGGATGCTCTAGTCTCATCTCATTGGGAAATAAAGAAAAAGTAGCAGCCTAAGTTTGTCAGTAAGGGGCTCCCCCCCCCCTTAAGTTGGCCAGTTGTGATTGCCTTTTAACCAAGCCCAGGATGCCTAACATGTTAATGTGCAGCTATATTATACGGTAGGTACACAATTCTGAAAGACTTCCAGAACTAGAGTATGTATGTGTGACTCCTCCTCTGGGCTCCCTTCCCTCCCAGCCCATCCACAGGAGTTCCATCTTGCCTTCTATAAGATATACGGAAGGACACTATCTGCACCCAACACAGCAAGCAATTTTTGGCCTCTGCTTTTCTGAGCAGAAGTCCAGAAGCTGGTAAGGCCTTTGAGAAGCTGCAACAAGCCGGTGTGAGAAGGAGCAAGGCACAAGTAAATAGTAGCTCTCCAGAGACCACACAAACATCTGGCTGAGGACAGGGAGAGGCAGCAGGTACTCAAGTCACTGAACCCCGCCCCTCCTCTGCGGCGGATGGAACTGGGGGGGGGGAAGGCTGGCACCGTGCACACCCCCCACTGGTGCATCGAGGAGGCATCCTGGTGGCATCCTTTGGAACTTCAGCTAAGGAGTGTTTGCTTGGAGGTTTTCGGAGCATAGCGCGGGAGAGTGGGGGAAGCTAGCACTAAGTGCTCACCATTCCAAGGAGGCGAGGAGAAATGGAGAGAAAAGGCTAGATAAATGCAGCAGGCCTCAGGCTTCTTTCAACAATGGAATATCTGTTCAGGAGGAAGGGAAAAAAATACATGTTAAACTATATTGCATGTTTGTCTTCAAATTTCCAAACACCACATAGCACAGACTCAATGTATATTTGGATTGTCTGTAAAACCAGCTATCCCATACTTATTTAACAAGGTCCATACTTTCAAATCGTCATCAGCTTTTCTGTAACACTTTCCATAACGAAGTCTTGAAGAGTCTTAACAGATTGACAAGCGACTAAAGCTTGAGGCACCCAACATACATCACATATGGGGCCTCTGAAGGCATGCCCTGTGGCCTGGAGCCCCCATCATCTCCTCCACCCCCATTTCCTATTTCAACCACAGCATCCCATTATCCGACTGAAATCAAAGGCGGAAATGCCATTGATTTTCATGGGACTAACCTGCTAAAGGAGGGCTCCCCCCCTGCAGTCTTACAATGGCAACTGCAGTGCCTCAAATCACCTGAGGCAGCATTTTATGCCCCAAGGAGAAATTGCTGCCTCTTGTGAGACATCCCGGCCTTCTACTGTAGCCATCTGGGATGTTGCCTTATAAGTCAATAGAAATTTTCCCTTTGATTTTAATGGAATAAAGAATTAGACATTAAAAAAAAATATTGAACAAGCAGCATTGGGATTAGTTTGATTGCAGCAGAAACCACCAAAAGTGCTCCATGGCATTTAAAAGACTAGCATTTCTTGGGAGTAAATTGCACTGAACAAACAAAAGTTGGTAAAAACTTGCATTGGAATGGGCTTCAATCCTATATGATCTTACTTGCAAGTAAGCCTACTGAAGACAGTGAAATTTACTAAAGCTTATTCATTCACCTTGGTCCAGAAACTAGTTTCTAGCTCTCACCATGAAGCAGCAACCTACTTTCTTCAGGCTGGCAGGTAGCTCAGAGCTTGCAGCATCCTTACCCTACAACACTCTCCAATAACATATTGTTAAGGAAAAGCACAGCCTGAACTTCCTGGAGGAAGGCAAGAAGTTTAGAAAGGGAGGGACAAAAGTCCTTTGCAGCTATTAAGGAAAAATGAGAAATTCTGCCATTTGTTGACACTACTATCACTTTGCTGAATGTTAACAAGCATGAATATTTTCCACTAGGGATTCTACACACAGATTACCCCATTCTACAACCTACTTTGGGAGGCTACATTGTTGTTGGAGGAAAGAGAAAAGGACAATTCTCCCAACAGAGGGAAGTAAACAGTGGGGTCCCACAAGGATCGGTATCAGGGCTGGTACTATTTAATTTATTCATAAATGATCTGGAAATAGGGGTTAGTAGTATAGTGGCCAAGTTTGCAGATGACATCAAGTTATTCAGGATGGTGAAAATCAAGGCTGACTGTGAAAAGCTCCAAGAGGACCTCTACAAACTGGGTGACTGGGCAACAATGTGGTAAATGAAGTTCAATATTGTTAAGTGTAAGGTGATGCACATTGGGGCAAAAAAAATTCCCAAATTCAAGTATAGGCTAATAGGGTCTCAACTTGCTGAGACTGAGAGGGAAAAAGATTGTGGGGTCGCAGTGGATAGCTCAATGGAAGTGTCAACCCAGTGTGCTGCAGTGGTGAAAAAAGGCAAACTCTGATAGGAATTATTAGGAAAGGGATTGAAAATAAAATGGCCAATATTATAATGCCCCTGTATAGATCTGTGGTGCAGCTGCATTTGGAATATTGTGTGCAGTTCTAGTCACCATATCTCAAAAAAGACATTGCAGACCTGAAAAAGTACAGAGGAGGATGACCAAGATAATTAGGGGGTTGCAGCACTTTCCCTATGAGAAAAGGCTGAAGAGTCTGGGACTTTTCAGTTTAAAAAAGAGATGAGTAAGGGGAGATATGATAGAGATTTATAAAATTATGCATGGGATGGAGAGAGCTGACAAAGAGAAATGTTTCTCCCTCTCTCAAAATACTAGAACTTGAGGGCATCCAATGAAGCTGGTGGATGCTGGATTAAAATGCAAACAGGAAATACTACTTTATGCAGCAAGTGATTAAAGTGGAATTCGCTGCCAGAGGATGTCGTGATGGCCACAGGAATAGACAGCTTTCAAAAGGAATTAAGTAGATTCATAGTGGGTTTTCGGTTTCGGTGCTGCGAATGGCGGCCGCTTCTCGGGACGCTCCCGGAGGCGGTCAGCCCACACGCGGAATGGGGGGGTCTTCGCGTTTGCGAAAGACCCTAGTGAGCCTTAGTCAAAGGCTCCGAACCGGGGGCGCATAGGGGAGTAGCCTCTTTGCCGGCAAACTGCCGGGAAATTGAGGCTTTCTCCCCGCCCCAATCGGCCCCGCCGCGTAGTGCGTCCCGAATGGGACTTAGCAGCCCTGCCGACTTCCAGGAGTGAGGAAAAGCGGATGAATTACCATGAAAAGAAGATATGGCATCTAATCGTGAGTTGAAGATCTATTTTGAAGCGAAAATTAAAACCCCCCCGCAAGCGGATAAGCGTATGGGAGGAGGGAGGAGCTTCCACCCTCTTCCAAGAAGCGAATTTTTAAAGGAAACGCGAAGGGGGGTAACAAGAAAAAATGTTGGTGAAAGTACCGTTGGGGTTTTACAGAAGATTGCGGCTTTAGTTGCTTTCTGGGGGATGTGGCACGAACTTTGAAAAAGTAAATAAAAAACAAAATGTCGATGCTGGGGAAATTCCTGCTTAGAACGGAAGAGAAGAGAGGAGGGACTTCCGCTCCAGTCAACCCCCCCCCAGAACTAGCTGTCAATCAATAAGAGACTGAGATACTGCGCCACCTGCTGGAGTTAATTTAAAATATAAATGAAGCGCTTTTAAAATGGAAATTGTTCTCATCACACTATAAAAACAAATATTTGGAATTAACAAGGTTGATGGCAGGAAATGTATCGATGTTAAAGTTCCAAGCTATGGATGAAGAAGGGAAAGAAGATCTCAGATTTATTTTGACGAAAGTCTGGACACCTCTATCTGGCAGTGGAGCGAATAAATAAAAAGAAGAGGCGGACAAGGCTTTCAAAGTCTACTCCGCCTTTAAAAAAAAGGATATACTCTGCCAGTAGAAAGGGGTGTTGAGCTTAGCAAGTAATGGAGATCTAATTTCAACCCGAGTGTTAATGGAGCCAACGAGAAATGACTGCCAGAAACAACAAGAAAAAAGAAGCGAAAGAAGATGGATTAAAAAATTTTCTGAAGAGACATGCCAGCACAGAGGAGGAAGCAGTACTCAAAATCTGGATTTTTGAAGAAGACGGCGGCCCGGGGGAAGGAAGTGACGGAACGGGAGGCATTAAAGTTCAAAGGACTTAATGATAATTGGAGAGACTTAAAAAAGAATTTGTTCGTGTAACATCTGAAAAGATTTGATTTAACCCCATTGGACTTTATTAACTTTACTAACAGAATTGATTTGGACTTTGTAAAGCTGAAAAGAAGATCTTTCAACCGTGATGGATGCCGACAACTGGAAGAAGTAAAACTAACCTTTACTAACAGAAAAAAACTCACTCCGCTCTTTTTTCTCTTCCCATCTGTCTACCTTACCCTTTTCTTATAAAAAATAAAATTCTCTCCTTTTTAGGAGAGTTATTTCCAAAAAAAAAAAAAAGTAGATTCATAGTGGATATGTCTATCAGTGGCTACTAACCATGGTAATCTCCACACGGAGAGGCACTAAGCCTCTGAATCCCAGAGCCAGGAGGTAACATCACGGGAAGGCCTTGGCCTCTATACCCTGTTATTGGCTGTCGAGAAGAACCGGTTGGCCACTGTGAGAGACAGGATGCTGGACTAGATGGACCACTGGTTTGATCCAACAGGGCTCTTCTTATGTTCTTGAGAGGTCCTTAATATTTTTATCCATATACAATGCAACTTTTCTGCTAAAGCAGCTAATGGCATTCTAAAATAATTATGAGTTTTATATTCTTATTCCAACTGGCAGAAGTCCATATATGAATGTTTATTTGCTTACCATCTGTGTAGTCCTCTGAGGAAGTGAGTGATAGAAGGCTTTGCACATCACTGCTTTCTGAGTCTGGAGCTTCTTTGTGCCCGGATCTACTAGTAGACATACCAGCTACCCAGGAGGAAGAGGTGGCTTGATGCACTAGAACAGCCTCTGAATGGTGAGAACTGCCCGCTTCACATAGTCCAGAGTGTCCAGGGACTTCATCCTCCCCAGCAAAGCTGCTACGATCCACTTGGTCCGGTGGTGGCTGTTGCATCTCCCTTGTTCCACTCTGTCCAGCTCCCTCTGACAGGACAATCTGTACTCGTGAATCTGAGGGAGGGATGAAGTTCCCAGTACTGCCATAAACAGCTTCTTCATAGGATGGCAAAGCCACCTGAACGCCATCTACCATGATGGAAACCTGGTCCCCCGAAACACCTTGATCACGCCTGCATTCAGATTTTAAAGAAATATTATGTTTAGCATTTGCAGAATGCTATGCTGGCAGAGTTCTTAGAGTTAACACTCCTTCAGACATGAAAAGTTCTCCATACCCTGCTCATTTCACCACTGGATATGCCTTTAATTCAGTTGGTAACAATGACACAGATATGGTTAAATTTGCTGTGCAGCGCCATGCAACTGTTAACTCTTGCTTTACTAAGGCTTGTTGAAAAGCCTGTTCAGTTCCCATTCTTCTTGTTGCTGCTTCACAGAACACCAGGAAAGGAATTACACAGAAACTGAAGGTGATTGTCACAGAACACACCCAGGCAATTGCCTGAAGGCTCAGTGTGGACAGGACCACCTTGTCATAATGAAGTCAAGAGTTAGGACCAGCTCAACATTCTGTGTACTGACCATGATAAGCAAATTTCAAGTCACTTGCACCGCAAAGAAAGCTTTATGCATTAGATGGCCAGCTTAAGCAAGGGTATTTCAGGGCAGAGATGAATTATTTCTTTATTTTTTGCGTTTATATCCCGCCCATCCCGTAAACGGGCTCAGGTCGGGTCACAACATTTCAATAAATACAATAAATTTTAAAACACATTAAAACATATAAAATCAATAGTCATGCTTGCCATAGGGAGAATCCGGCCCATTGATGTAACTAGGTATGGCTGGTTATCAGTAAGTGGGAGACAGCAACCTTAGGGGGGCCATATATAGATGCCCGCTGCCTCATCCAAAGGCCTGGCAGAACAGCTCCGTCTTGCAGGCCCTGTGGAATTAAGTAAGATCCCGCAGGGCCCTGGTCTCAATAGGGAGCATGTTCCACCAGGTGGGGGCCAGGACAGAAAAAGCCCTGGCCCTGATTGAGGCTAGGCAGACTTCCTTTGGGCCAGGGATCACCAGGAAATGTTGACTCTCAGAGCGTAACGCTCTCCGAGGCGTATATGGGAAGAAGCGTCTGCATCTAAGTGCAGGCATGAGCTAAATTTTTTAATCCAAACCTTTCTAGCACAAAATAGGGGCTGAACTATTTTGTTCCTTCCAACCAGCACAGAGATCCTGCTTGCAGCCATCACTGGATACCAGTTTTTCTCCCCTCTAGATACCAAAGTGAGGGCAGGAAGCACTGTATAGTCAGTGACTTTTGGCTCTTGCTGTCTGACTGGTATTTTGCAGAGCCCATGTAGGGAGAGGTCTCATTTAGCACTTGAGCAAGAACTTGAGTGAAGAAAAAGTCCGCATTTAAAGTCTCTATTTCTCAAATGTATCAGGATACAGGTTCAGCTCAAGCTTCTGGCCACAGCCCAGGTTGCATGTTGAGCTAGCGTCCGATGCAGTGGCCAATCTGCACTCTTTATTAACCATCCCTGCTGTATACGGATCAACTTCCTTGCTTAAGTTACCTGGAGATATTTGTTCTAAGCAGCCTCCTGTACAAATGGTGGCTTATATCTGATCAGATTTATCAAGTCATAAATCTGAATTAACCTGGTAAGTGGCTGGCTCTGCTTCAGCATGCAAGATGGAAAGATGTGTGTGCGAATACCCCCATATTTTCATTCTCTTTGCCCTGGCCATTCACTGACTGTTTCTGTTTCTCAATTACATTCCTCTGCCATATGCAATTAACATCACAGTTATTGAAACAAAATATATATAGCATAGCATAGATGTTGCTGATGGAAGCATTTCCATCAGTGGAGAGCAATTTTCTCACTGCTCTCCTCCAGTTGCAGCACAAAATACACCCCCCCAAGCTGCTCCAAGAAGGATGGGGAAGTCTGAGGTCTATAGGAGGTGGTAGGAATTGGCAAACATTGCACTCCTTCTGCCTACAGGAAAGTTGAATGGGATCAAACCTTATAGGTGTTACAAGACTAATGTGAGGGCAACTAGCAAAAGAAGATGGAAAAATATTGCACAAAGCTTGATTGCTTGCATCACAAAAAAAACATTATAAAAACATTATTCTTCCTATTATTTGATTGTTTTGGGAGGAGTCTAATCAACTTAAGGCTGTCAGACCTCTAGGGAATGTAGGAACCCTATAATCTTCAATGATTAGCTTCTTAAAGACAAAAGATGCTAGTGTTCAAGGCTCTCTGGAGGCCTTTCCCTAATATATGATCTGGTGACCAGTACAAGGGCCAAAGATATACCCAAAAAATACCTTACCAGTATTTTTCGGGTATATTCAGCACCCCAAATATATCTAGGATTTTCCCCCTGAAAACCAAAACAATAGTCTCAAAAAATCCCAGAAATATTGAAGAATTACTGGGAAAATTGGGAGTCAGCATTTGCAAGCTCCCAGAGACTAGTTTCTTTTCCTTTTGCCACCCCCCCCCTTTTCAGGGATGCTTTTTGTCAATTTCAGATAAGTTTTGTCAGTTTCAAGAGGTTTTCTCCTTTGCAGCCTTCCTTTCCCTTCCCTTCCTGGGTTTTTTTGCACAGTACTTGCAAAATCCCCCCTTGCTTAGATTTGTTGTGATTCTGTGCTTTGATATCAGTCCTGTTAATTTTGGTGCCTGTACCTTTGAAAATAACTCCCCCAGCCACACAGAAACCTTTAAAAACAACTCCCCTAGACATTCCCCATAGGGATTAATGGACCCCAAAAATTAAAGGGGCATTCAACCGAAACCACCCAGTTCCATTCACACAAGAGTGCTGAAATGAATGTTCTACTTTAGACACAAACCCTAAAAACCAAGTCGAGAACTGAATGTTATTTTAAATTTTCAAATCAAACAGGAACATCAGCTTTAGTGACTCTGCAATTCATAGCTTATGGTAACTATCGGAATTACTGGAACAAGCCAGGAAGCTGGGGGAGGGAAGGAGAGAAGAGGCCTGCACACATACCAACTCCTTTTTTAGTCATTAATTCAAAAGCAAAAGAGAAAAGACACTAGAGGACTACATGGTCTGAACATAAGTTTCAGATCTCTATTTACATTAAGACTGAAGAGTGTAAAAGGCAGAACAGCAGATGGGACAGGATTGTTATAGCCATGAAGAAACAAAGCAGTGCCTGTTACCATAGACTTCACTGCCTGCTTTATATATAGGGGGGAGGGGGAGGGAGTGCACCACAGATGTTTCTGGCACTCTTCACAATAGATTTCTGTGTTGTAACATGTGCATGCAGCCCTAGGTTCACCTCCTCACTAAGAAAAGAGTTGTTCTTGAGACACATACTGGGCATGGGGAAAAACTATGCTCCTTAACATGTATCTGAGACACTTGACATTTGTTTAAATTATGGATTATTAAAGATGGCAAGAACTATTCCCTTCTCTTGAAGTCATACCTTTCCTCCATCCCATCAAGAGATAAGTTTTAAAACTTCCCACAGAAAGTTTTACAAGTTCCCACAGACATGATACAGTGCCCCATGCTCTGTAGCACCTGTACTAAACAAACAGAAACTTCTGTGGTGCCCACTGCTGTTTTTACTAGCCTTGCTAGTGAAGATACACACACCCGATCCCTACAGCTAAGTCCACATCTAAAATGGTACACATGAGAAACACTTTCTCAAGAACTACCAAGGTTGAATCTTCCCCCATATATGGCAAGAATGCTTTCAGTATGAGGGACCTCCATAACCTGAGGATCCTAAAGCCAAATACAGTCTTTACAGCCCCTGATTTTTGCCGCCTCTTCAGGCAACAGGGACAGGAGTTTTATTAAGCCACTGCCAGCCATAAAACATGGCCAGCAGGGTTTGCCAAAGTGTTAACTACTGGAGGACAAATACATCCATTTACTTTCTTGACAATGGATCCTGTATCTTCCAAAAACATATCTAGGAAAAAAGTTGCCTAAGAGTGAAGAGTAAGATTGGGAGAAGAAGAAAAAAGGCAGCTGGAAAAGAAAGTGAGAATGTAAGCAAGAGACATACACTGGATCTCTCCTTGAAGCGATTACAATCACAAGCATCTGCCTTCCAGTTGAAGGTCATCCCCACGAACTCACCTGCTGTGATGAAAAGACTTCAACTTTGGCTGCAGCAAAACGAACAGTACAATTAGAAGAAGGATGAGGGCCACTGAGCTTGCTGTGGAAGCCACTATGGATAGAGTGGGCACTCCTATACTTGGAGGAGAATCTTTATCTGCAAAGCCAAAGCAAATGATTTTTAAAGTGGTTTCATCTCAGGAAGCAGCTGTTTGCCATCAGCACCACACAAAAGACTGCAAGCTGGGCAAGCAAGCAGAATTACAATCACGGTCCTGCTTTCATCTGGCAAATGTGACCTCAGTTCATACCATGTGAAATTGGCCAGAATAAAATGCATTAAAATAACCATGGAGCAGAAGGGTGTCTACTGGACCAGTGACACTCACTACAACACCATTTCACTGACATAATTTGGCCATCTTTTTGCCATATTTAGCCAACATGGCCATGTGAACACAGTGTCTGGATAACTGAGTTGCTGCCTTATGAATCATATTGGTGAAGTATTTTGAGAAAGACAACAGACTCCAAGATTCAGAGCTGTAATTCCAATACACTGAATGTATTTTACTTTCTAAAAGAGTGCAACACTCCCCACCCCAACACCCCTTTTAAATATCTAATTAGTTTCAGCACAATATCCAGCTTGCATGGGATTTGTGCTCTTTTTCCATGAACTTTTATTCACACTCTTCCCCTCCTTCCTGGCCCAAACCTCATGGTCAATTAAAGCAACATGACAAACATTTTCCTGCAGACTTCTTGGCTTTCTTTCATGGGAAAGGAATTCCTATCCAACACAGCAAAATCTCGCATGACATAACTGTCCACTTCCTTTTGGAAAGACAGCCAACAGTACGACATGAGAGCAGTTCCCAAGACAGACAAGGCAGAGAATGCAGTGTTCTGCAGCAGAAGGCAATCCAGCAGCATCGGGATTTGCCCCAACAAGTTAGGTGACCTCTTAATCCCAATCTTACTTCAGTATTACACTACCAATTTAAAATGGCTTTAGCAGTAATTTACTCCCTAGAAGACCATGTGGATTTATTGGGGATGGTATGAGAACCTAGAGACTGATAGCAAAATTCTCACCAAAATACATTTCTTTGGATTCTCTGAATAAAGCCCACAACAGAAATGGTTAAAAAAAAGTCCTCAGGTTTACTCAAGTTTAGCCATAGTATTATTTAGAAGTCTTTACTTGAAAGGCTTGGACAAGAACACTGAAACTCCATGTACAACAATGCTTAACTAACCTTGGCTGAGCCTACAGGTCACCTCCATGACTGGGTCCCACTTTCCATCCTTGCAGGTCAGGTATTTGTAGTCTCCTTTCAGCATGAAACCTTCTTCGCACACATACTCTATGACACTGCCAGATGTCAGTGGGTCTTTGCAGGATGTTGGATGGCATATATAACCTCCATTCTCTGGCTCCGGTGGCTGTGGACAAGCTACAAACAAACAAACAAACAAGGTATGATGCAAGCAGTGAGTACAAAGTGAGCCTGAAAGCCAGCAGGAAATAAACCAAATCCCCTCCTCCATGAGTTGATAAGAAACAGAAAATATTAAAAATCTTTGGCAAAGCAGCACAGAGCACCTGAATCCCACCAGCTAGTAACACACTGTAGCAGTATGTCAATAAATCGTACTTCCCGGCTGGGGGAATGGACTCGGTATGCTTTGGTGACAGAGCTACACCTTGGTCTCCTGGAATCAGTTTTATATTTACCACAGGAGACCAGGCAAGGGACCTGCTTACAGATACCAGTCACTGCAGCTATATCTCCTCCAACAGTTGCCCCAAGGCTGCAGGAGTGATTGGAAATGACACTTGGCCTCTATCACCAGACAGAAGACTGATGGCTGTGGGACAACTGCACCACTGCCACTCAAGCAAGGCCACTAGTGAGAAAAGATCAGTCTGGCCCAAAGCTACTGGCAGACAAAGTATGCAAATGAAGGTCCTTCTCTTTAAAAAATGAGAATTGCAACCTCACAAGGCTGTTTTTCAATCAGTAGAGAGTGAATAAGCACTTGATTTTTCATTTGTTGGACATTTTTCTGCTCAAAAATGTAGCTTTTCTGTTGTACATTTTGAGAGACTGCCAAAGCAAAAAAATGGCTAGTGGGGAGGCGTTTAACCATAACCATCTCCATGTCCTACAGTTCTTCTGATCAAAACCATGGCTCTCCAAGGGTGCTTTTCACTTTTTAAACAGTGTCAAGGCTTTATTAGAAGACAGAGTCAGGATTCAAAATGATCTAGATACGCTGGAACACTGGGCTGAGACAAATAAAATGAATTTCAATAGAGATAAGTGCAAAGTCCTGTACTTAGGTACAAAAAAATCAAAGGCACAGATATAGAATGGGAGGGACTTGGCTTGACAGCAGCACATGTGAAAGAGATCTAGGAGTTATGGTTGATCACAAGCTCAACATGAGCCTGCAGTGTGATGTAGCTGTGAAGAAAGCTAATGCAATCTTAGGATGCATTAACAGAAGCACTATGTCCAGATCACGGGAGGTGGTAGTTCCACTCTGTTCTGCTATGATAAGGCCCCACCTGGAGTACTGTGTCCAGTTTTGGGCACCACACTTTAGGAAGGATGTTGACAAGCTTCAGCGTGTCCAGAAGAGGGCGACCAGGATGGTGAGAGGGTTGGAATCCAAGTCTTATGAGGAAAGGCTGAAAGAGTTGGATATGTTTAGCCTGGGAAAGAGAAGGCTTAGAGGGGACATGATTGCAGGTTTCAAGTATTTGAAGGGCTGTCATGTAGAAGATGGAGCAGATCGATTCTCTCTTGCTCCGGATTGCAAGACTAGACCTACTGTGTGGAAATTACAAGGGAGTCGTTACCGGCTAAATATCAGGAGAAACTTCCTAACTATAAGAGTGGCTGAGCAGTGGAACAGACTGCCTTGGGAGGTGGTGGATGCTCCTTCGCTGGACGTTTTCAAGCGGAGACTGGACAACCATCTTTCAGGTATGTTGTAGGTAAGTAGGTATGTAGGGCTATCTTTCAGCTATGCTCCTGCAGAGTGCAGGGGGTTGGACTAGATGACCTGCAAGGTCCCTTCCAACTCTAACATTCTATGATTCTATGATTATATTACATACCTTTGCAAATAATTGGCAGTCTGCACTTAAGAGAGCCATCTGTGCCATGACTAACTCATCTTTTTATTAGTGCACAGAAAATTTACTAGCAGTTGTTCTAATCCTTCCTGCTGGCTCACTCTCTTCTATTTTAGTACCAAACCAAGGAATGACAATGAGATCCACCATTTGATAGACACCAGCATGTAGTGGATCTTAGCAGTTAATTAATTTATTTTATTTAAATTATTTATAGTCTACCTTTCTCACTTGGACTCAAGGCAAATTATGGAAGAATTACGTAGTAGAATCCTATTTATTTATTTAATTCGATTTGTATCCCACCCTCCCTGTCCAGGCAGGCTCAGGGTGGCTCACATAAAAAAGTTAAAATGCATTAAACACAAATGCATTAAACACTACAACATCATAAAACTCATAAACGTAACAGATAACAAATAAAGTGCTGGTGGCAGTAATGTTAACAAAAGAATGAGGCCAAAGGCTGTTGGGGATGATATCACAGGCTGTTGATGTTGACATAGAAGGCCCTACCACAGTTCAGTAGTTATTGGTAGAGGCTCCTAATCGAAGGCCTGGTGGAAGAGCTCCATTTTGCAGGCCCTGCAGAACTGTAAGAGGTTCTGCAGGGCCCTGATGTCTTCCGGGAGCTCATTCCACCAGTATGGAGCCACTACTGAGAAGGCTCTGGCTCTGGTAGAGGCCAGTGTGGCGTCTTTCGGTCCAGGGAAGGCCAAACGGTTTTGAGACCCCAACCTCAGTGCTCTCTGGGGAACATGCGGGGAAAGGCAGTCTCTCAAGTAGGCAGGCCCCAGACCATATAGGGCTTTAAAGGTCAAAACCAGCACCTTGAAGCGAATCTGGTATGCTATTGGCAGCCAGTGCAGTGCCTTCAGCACAGGCTGGATATACTCCCGCACAGGGAGATCCATCAGCAGTCTGGCTGCTGCATTTTGCACCAACTGCAGCTTCCAGATTTATGACAAGGGCAGCCCCATGTAGAGAGCATTACAGTAGTCCAATCTCGAGGTGACCATTGTGTGCATCACTGTTGCCACATCATTGCGCTCGAGGAAGGGAACCAACTGCCTAATACAGCTGAAGATGGTAAAAGGTTGCCTTGACAGTGGCTGCTACCTGGACCACCATCATTAAGGAGGCATCCAGGAGCACTTCCAAACTCCTGACCCTCGGCGCTGGCACCAGCAGCACCCCATAGAAGGCTGGTAGTGGGATCCCTACCCCCTGTCCGCTCTGACTCAGGCACAGGACCTCTGTCTTCGTCGGATTCAATTTCAATCAACTCAGTCTAAGCCACAGCTTGTAACGCCCAGTCCAGATCTTATGGGGTAGAGTCAGACTGCCTGCCTAATAACAGATATAGCTGGGTGTCATCCGCATACTGATGACACCCTAGCCCGTGCCTCTGGGCAATCTGGGCAAAGGGGCGCATATAGATGCTGAATAACATCGGGGAGAGCACTGCTCCTTGGGACACTCTGCAGATCAGTGGGTGCCTTTGGGACAGCTCATCCCCAAGAGCCACCTTTTGTCCTGGACCTTGGAGAAAGGAAACGAGCCATTGCAAGGCAAGCCCCTGAATCCCAGTGTTGGTGAGGCAGTGGATCAGTAGCTGATGGTCGACGTGTTGAACGGTGCCAACAGCTCCAATAACAACAGGACCACTGTCCCGCCCCGATCCAGATGCCTCCGGATATCATTTGTGAGGGCGACCAGTGCTGTCTCCATCGCATGGCCTGGGTGAAAGCTGGCCTGGAAGGGGTCTAACATGGAAGTGTCATCCATAAAGCCCTGCAACTGTATCACCACTGCCCTCTCAATTAATTTGTCCAAATAGGGCAAATTGGAAACTGGCCGATAGTTCGCCAATTCGGATGGATCCAGGGATGGTTTTTATAAGAGAGGGCAGACCATTGCTTCCTTGAGTGCCCCCAGGAACAGTCCCTCTGAGAGGGACTTGTTAATAATTTCCCTAAGGGTACCTCAGAACCCTTCACAACCAGCTTTAATTAGCCATGAAGGACACAGGTCAAGGCTGCACATGGCTGGGTGTACTGTTGAGAGCAATCTGTCGACTTCCTCTAGACTGAGCAGACTGAAATAATCCAAAATAGAACCAGAAGACATGCATGGAGCCTCGAGTTTACTCACTGTCTCAACTGTGGCGGGAAGATCACAGTGGAGTGACAAGACCTTATCTGCAAAATAGGTCACAAAAGCCTCACAGCCAATGTCCAATTCCCTAGCATTTGGGTTTGCCCTGTGGCAAGACTGTCAAAGACCAAAGAGTTCTAAACAAATGGGCTGGGTGTGAGCTTGCAGACGCAATCGTGGCTGCATAGAACTCTCTCTTTGAAGCTTTGACTGCCATCTCACAGGATCTCATAAACATAAGATGTTCTGGTAGCTTCATCATGTGTGCGCTGCCACTGTCTCCCTAGGCGTCTTAGCCTCTGCTTCATGAGCCACAGCTCCTGGGTATACCAGAGGCTAGCCTAGAGCGAGGATGCAGAGGGTGTCAGGGAGCGATCTCGTTGATGGCTGCAGAAAATCGGCTGTGCCAGTCCTCTATGAGCTCATCCAACAAGCCACCTGGGGGCATCAGTTCCTGCAAAGCCATCTGAAGCCGCATAGGGTCCATTTGGCTCCGCTTGCCGCCCAAACAGGGTTGGGGTGAAACATTCAGACAGGCCTTCCGGGCATGGTGGTCTGACCATGGCACTGCCATAACAGTGATCCAGTCCACTGTAATCCCCGCCATGAAGATCAAATCAAGCGTGTGCCCAGCCCAATGAATGGGAACCGTTACATACTGGGAGAGTCCCAGCGCCGCCATGAACGACACCAGGTCCTTCGCCTGGATGGAGATTGCATCATCTGCATGGACATTGAAGTCACCCAGGACTATCAGTCTAGGGTGCTCCAATGCCCAGCTTGACACAGCCTTCATTAGGGACGGCAGGCTACTGGCCAGTGCATTGGGCAGACAGTACACCACCCAAATAGCCAAACTCTCCCCAGCTTCCCACACTAGGCCAGCACACTCATTGCCCATAAGCTTCGGCAGCAGGAGCACCCTGAAGGAGTAAGCCTCCCAGATGAACAGGGCCATTCTGCCCACCCACCCCCTAGTCCGCAATTGGTGGAGGACTGAATACCCAGATGGAGCCAACTGGGAGAGAGCTACTGTCTCCCCATCTCGCACCCAGGTTTTGGTCACGCATGCCAGGTCTACATGCTACTAGAGGAGGAAGTCCCGAAGGACCATGGTTTTATTATTGATAGACCTGGCATTACACAACACCAATGATGGAGGGGGGTCAATTAACCTAGCCCCACTGCCTACCACCTTCGAGATGGGATGCAGACCAGAGGGAGACCAAGCTAATTTACTTCTCTGTCTCCCTCCCTTGTACCTATGCCTGTTCTCACTGCTATACTTTCCCCTCCCCAGGAACACTGGTATCCCTTGCCCTGTCAGCGCCATATCTGGCAGTCCTCGCCAGGCCTCAGACTTGTCCATTGAACTGGTTGAACAGCACAACTGCCCGTAGTGGATATGCTTCAGTGCTGCTGAACTCTAAAGACCCTAATCTCTCCTGCTCACAGATCCGTAACTTCCTTGATTATAGGTTCTTCAATCTACAACTAATCTCCTAATCTGAGTGTTAATATATCTATTACACCTAGCCAGTTATTTCATATAGACTGGTGCTTAATCACTACATCATCATCATCATCATCATCATCATCATCATCATCATCATCATCATCAATATCATTGCTTAACAATTCATCAATTTTACAAATCAACCTTATAAATCAATAATCAGTAGTCAAATTCATATCAGAATATGCCAATACTTCCTACTATAATTAGTTTTATAAAATGGTTGACCAGCCAAATAATTAATATTTAATTTATTCTAAGATCACATCAACTATAATTCATTCAATTTAATACATCGATAAATAATTAACTAGTCAGCTGATCAATTTGGATCCTCAACTTAAACCCCTAATTTAACTAAACTAAGAACAACCCTAACAATTTCAGTTTCAGTAAGCTATACATAGTTGTACAGACCATTATCTAAGTAACTCTGTGAAAAATTTAGTACACTGCACTCTATTGCCAGCATACAAAAGACCTCTTGAATAATTCAGTTTTGCATAGATATTGGAAAGTCAGGAAAGTGGGAGCCTTTCCTGGCTTCCTCAGACAGGCTGTTCCATAGGGTGCAGGCCACAATGGAGAAGGCACATGTACAGGCAGTTCTTCATTTTGCCCACTTGCAGACTGAGCAAAGCTGTTGAGGCAGAGAGTCTGGGAGAGGGTCCAAAACCATGAAAAGCTTTGTATGTAAGAACTAATATCTTAAATTGAGCTCACTAACTGATGGGCTGCCAGTGAAGTGCCTGCAAGACAAGAGCAATGTGCATGCTCCATCCAGCTCTCAATAATAGCCGAGCCACAGAATTCTGCACCAACCAAGTTTCTGAATTGATTTTGATGGGAAACCAATGCACAGTACATTACAGTAGTCCACTCTTGCTGTTACTGTGGCATGGTTCCAGGTGGCCAGATCAGCTGTAAGGGACTATCTTATAGGCTAGGAAGAACTGGAAGAAAGCCTTTTTCGCAGCTGCATTAACTTGCTTCTCCAATAGTAACACTGGGTCCAGTATAACCCCTAGGCTCTTAACTGAGTCAGCAACGGTCAGATGAACTCCATCAAAACTGGGGAGCACAACATCTTTCAACACCTCCACCTTCCCAAACAGCATTACCTCTTTGTTTTCAGGGTTTAGTTCCCATTTGTTCACTCTTAGCCAATTTACCACAGCAGCTAGGCAGCTATTCAGGACCTCTACCATGTCACCAGCTACATATTGATGACATCTAACCCCAAAGCTACAAATGATTTGTCCTAATGGCTTTACACTGAAAAGCATGGGAGATAGAATTGCGCTCTGTGGAATCCCACAGAATATGTTCCACACTGATGACAACTGCTTTCCAACAGCAGTCCTTTCAGTATGATCTGTGAGGAATTATTTGAACCATTTCCATGCACATCCTCTGATACGTACTTCTGTTTCCAAGCACCTCAACAAGATGGTATGATCTACTGCTGGTAAGTCTACAGGTAAGTCAATTGGTTTCCAACAGCAGCCCTTTCAGTCTAATCCATGAGGAATGATTTTAACCAGTTCAGCACACATCTCCTGATACCTACTTCAGCTTCCAAGCACCTCAACAAGATGGTATGATCTACTGCAGGTAAGTCCAAAAAGAGCAACAGAGAGGCATGGCCTTTGTCTACAGTCAGACAGAGGTCGTCAACTAAAGCTAGCAAAGCCATCTCTGTCCTATAGCCTGGCCTGAAACCAGATAGAAAAGAGTACAGAGCAGATGAATTATCCAAGAAGACCTGGAGTTGGTCCCTATGATGGACTGTCAAGGGTTAATGTTCTAACAGAGTCTGAGAGCCTCTGAGTGATAGGCTGTTCAAACAGAATTTGGTGGAGTGTGTCAGTTAAGAAATGACAGTTGGGAACTGACAGGTGAAGAAGACACAGTCTAGCACTGACTGTGGACTGCGAAAGTGGCAGTAGGAGTGGGTGGATCACCAAGGATCCCTATTCAAGCCAAAATGGGAAATTTTAAGAGAAGTAATCCCTGCCAGTGAAAAGGGAGATACTCTTGAAAGAGGAGTGATCCCTAGTTTGTGTAGAGAGAAGGATTTTGGGAATTTTGTTGTATGTTCCTGTTGTACGTTCTAAACTGGAATTGCCAATGAAACTCAGAAACCTATGCTTGCAAGTTAAAGCTGAAACTGAAAAGAAAGCCTCTCTCCTCAGAGTGTCAAAGACCTTGTTGAAAAGCAAAAGCATTTATTTGTTGGCAACATATTATCTGGATTTAGTGTGATTACAAAGTGACCTCCGTTTTTATTATCAGGTCACTTCATACATCATAAGAACATAAGAACATAAGAGAAGCTAAAGTTGGATCAGGCCAATGGCCCATCTAGTCCAACACTCTGTCACACAGTGGCCAAAAATACCAGGTGCCATCAGGAGGTCCAGCAGTGGGGCCAGGACACTAGAAGCTCTCCCACTGTTGCCCCCCACCAAGCACCAAGAATACAGAGCATCACTTGCCCCAGCCTGAGAGTTCCTATCTATACCTTGTGGCTAATAGCCACTGATTGGACTTCTGCTCCATATGCTTATCTAATTCCCTCTTGAAGCTGTCCATGCTTGTAGCCACTGCCACCTCCTGTGGCAGTGAAAATTCCATGTGTTAATCACTCTTTGGGTGAAGAAGTAATTCAGCAATTTCATTGAGTGCCCACGAGTTCTTGCATTGTGAGAAAGGGAGAAAAGTACTTCTTTCTCAACCTGCTCTATCCCATGCATAATCCTATAAACCTCGATCATGTCATCCCTCAGCCGTCGTTTCTCCGAGCTAAAGAGCCCCAAGTGTTTTAACCTTTCTTCATAGGGAAAGTGTTCTGACCCTTTTATCATTCTAGTTGCCCTTCTCTGCACTTTTTCCAATGCTATAATATCCTTTTTGAGGTGTGGTGACCAGAACTGTACACAGTACTCCAAATGAGGTCACACCATCAATTTATACAGGGGCATGATGATACTGGCTGATTTGTTTTCAATTCCCTTCCTAATAATCCCCAGCATAGCATTGGCCTTTTTTATTGCAGTTGCACATTGTCTAGACATTTTCATTGAGTTATCTACTATGACTGCAAGATTTCTCTCTTGGTCAGTCTCTGCCAGTTCGGACCCCATCAATGTGTATTTATATTTAGGATTTTTGGCTCCAGTGTTCATCACTTTGCACTTGGCCACATTGAATCCCATTTGCCATGTTGACACCCACTCACCCATCCTTAATAGATCCCTTTGGAGTGCCTCACAATCCTCCCTGGTTCTCACCACCCTGAACAACTTCGTGTCAACTGCAAATTTAGCCATTTCACTGCTTACTCCCAACTCCAAATCATCTATAAACAAGTTAAAAAGCATCAGACCGAGTACTGATCCCTGTGGTACCCCACTGCTTATCACCCTCCTCCATCCTACCCCTGATTCCACCTGACCTTTTCCCCTCCAAGTTAAATGAAATGTTTTGTTTATTTTTGAACTTTCAAAAGCCTCTAATGTGCCATTACAGGAGTAGAATATAAGCAGGTAATTTTGTCTCTTCCCTCAAGTCCCTGGACTGGGCCAGCATCAAAATATATAATTGTGTCACAGGGTGGGATAGCCACAGACCAACAAATAATAAGAAGCAAGAAAGGAGAAACAAAGTGAAAATCCTGTGCGTGAGGGAGGGAAGAGGGTGAGATCACCACAGTCCCCCACTGTTCTCTCAATCACTTTGCCAAGAAAGGGACGGTTAGGGACTGGGTAATAATTGGCCACATCATTTTTCTGTAGGGATGTTTTTTTAAAGTGGAGGACGGATAACTGCCCCTATGAGAAGTCAGGGAATGTGCCCTGAGGTAGTAACTGATTTATAATAGATATTAAAGGTTTGCCGATGTGGCAATTTTAGCAATCAGGATGGGCAAAGATCTAGGGTACAAGTAGTAGCCTTCCATCAGTCTCAGGATATTGTTCACATCAATCACAGATACTGGGACAAAATGATCCATGAATAGACAGGTGGTATATTAGTCCTATCTTCTGGTGTGCCTCTGTTATAACTGACATCCAGATCAGAGCATATTCTTGATACTTTAGTAAAAAACTTGGCAAACGTATCACTGTTAGTTGTTTCTTCCTTAAACAATAAAGGCTCAGATTTTGGATCAGCAGTTGCTGAGCTACCTTGAACAACTAGGATGGCTATGAGCTAGCTTATGTAGTAGGGTAGTAACATTTCTTTGCCGCCATCACCACTGCTTCATAGGTCTTCCAATGGGCTCTATAGTGTAATCTATCAGACTGGGTACAGGTTTGCTGCCAGCATTGTTCTAGACATCTCCTAGCCCTCTTCAGGTCACCCAGGTCTGTGGTAAAACAGGGGCCAGTTTACACCCCAGGGGCAGGAGTGGTCACAGAGGGGCAACCTTGTCAATATCATCAAGAAGCTTCATGTTCCACACTCCTACTACAGCCTCAGCTGAGCATGTGTTTGAGATCCTAAATTCACACAGAGTGTTCTGGGATCCAGCAGGATTCACAAGCCTCTGTGGGTGAACTATTTTAACCAGGCCCTCTCTTATGCAGAGTGTTGGAGCCACATTCACCTTGTCGTTAAGTAGTGGTCAGATCTTGCTGCTGGTTGAATCTCTAACCTGAGACCAGGCCTTCCCTCAATTGCTCAGTGCAAAACATTAAATCCAGCATGTGAGCTCTTTGATGTGTTGGGCCCATCACAATATGATAAGGCCCAAAGCAGTCAAAGAAACTATAAAATTCTGAACTGGTCCTGGCAAGGTATACTTCATCACCATTAGTCTCTCCCTGCCCCCTTACCCACTATCACCCTTATAAATGTGGCAATTTAGATAAATTTGGGGCTGGAGACAGAATACCTTGCAGCTCTCTTCCAAAGTATTCCGAACCATCTGTTAAATAGTGGCAGATTTCATTTAATACATAAATGGTGTTACCTGGAAATCAAGTTCAGTGTAGCAGTTCAAACTCAACAGCCCAGATTTCAAACATAAGGGCTTTTCCTTGGGTCTTAATTTCCTGCCCCCATATTTGGGAGAAATCATCACATTTCTTTTTTTTACAAGGTAAGATTTCTCTACCATGCTAACAGATGGCTTCTGTAATCCCAGAAGGGCAAAACTGAAGAAAAAGTTTCTGCCTGAACTTGTTATAGTAGCTGGTGTTGGAAAAGCTCAGACTGTTTTGTAGATGACTTTGCCAAGGCTTGTACGCTAAACATAGAGGTCAGAGATAGAAGTTTGCCTATAACAGGAAGGACTCTGTTGTTGTGGTTGTGCACAAAACATATTTTCTGTGGGTAAGTATAAAAGTTTCACACAGGCTATTTTAGTCTATATTCTACTCCTTATTCCCCCTCCCCTTTTTTTTAAATAAATCATTTTATTTTGAACTTCAGACTACATTTTACTGAATTCACAGCCCAATTGAAACAAGCAATTTTTATTCCAACTTAACATTAAGGCATGATTGGGAAATTACTGTTTCCCTGTCAAGGATGCAGTTTGAAGACAAGACTATTTTTATGCACTAAAGTGGGTAAATGAGATCACACTTAAAAAAAAAGGATTTATCTATGTAATCACAGCTGCACATTTATGTAATTAGACACAAGCACTTATGCGGTATAATATATTATATGCCTAGTCATTTCAGTCTTTTGAACAGCATTTTAATAAAAGACACCAAAAAGGGGAATAAAGTCTAATTACAGTCTTGCACCAAGACAGTCACCAGCTGGTGACTCACAAGCAGCATTGAGTAGAATTATCTTAATTAACAGGCTGCAACACTAGAAATACTGTATGCTTATTAACACTCTGCCACGACCAGCCAACCATAGAGGAGGTTTGCCAGCACTGCCGCAATTAGGAACTGGATAGTTTTCTTTTAAAACACTATTTTGCAACATGCTATAAACCTCTGCAGTTAAAGGTCACGGTTTGAACAGTTTTCAGTCCTGCTCATGATTTCAAAAACCACATCACTGTTGTAACAAGTCCCTTCCTCATCTTCATTTAGTATTTCATAGATTAACATTGGTTTATGATTATGGTAAAAATTCCACATACTTGCCTCCTTGATGTGTGTCCATCAGGACTAATGAACGCTTTCGGTGATGGAATACGGATCCCCCCGGGAGAGGTTATTAACTTGTCCTTGAGTTCAGGGACTTTCCCAGGGCATTTGAAGGAGGCATTAATGATACCCTCCTGAAAAAATCATTGCAGGACCCTTTGGACCCAACCAACTACCACCCAGTGCCAAACCTTCCATTCCTGGGTAAGGTAGTTGAGAGTGCGGTAGCCAAGCAGCTCCAGGTTTTCCTGGATGACACCTCTGCCCTGGCTATGGGACAGAGACCATGCTTGGTCATCCTCACATATAACCTCTGGAAACACCTGGATCGAGGTGGGTCAGTGCTGCTGTTATTATTTGATCTGACAGCAGTGTTTGACATGGTCGATTATGATCTCATGACCCACCGCCTCGCCAACGTGGGGATAAGAGGGATCGCCTTGCAATGGCTAGTCTCCTTTCTCCATGAGGGTGACGCTTGGGGAGAGGGTCTCGCTGCGGTACCCATTCATCTATGGCATCCTTCAAGAGGTGATTCTCTGATGTTATTTAACATCTATATGCACCCCCTCGCCCAGGAGGTCTGGGGGTTGGGGCTGGGTGGTTATCAGTTTGCCAATGACACCAAACTGTATCTGCTGATGGAACAGCTGCTTGAGCTCCATCCCAGAAGGATTGGCCAAGGCACTGGAGTCCATGGCTGAATGGCTGCATCAAAGTTGACTGAAACTAAATCCATCAAAGACAAGGGTCCTGTGTTGGGGCCAGTGGTGAGGAGTTTAGTTGATGTTGGATGCCTCACTTTCTATGGAGGCCCAAGTCATGTCTGTTGCCCAGTCAGCCTTCTACCATCTTCGGCTGGTCAGGCAAATTGGTCCTTTACCTCTCCCCCTGCAACCTAGCCACAGTGATCCATGCAACTGTCACCTCTAGACTAGACTACTGCAACTCACTCTGTGAAGGGCTTCCTTTGTCCCCAGAGAGCCTTGTGCTCCTCTCAACAGCATCTTCTTGTGGTCCCCGACCCCAAAGACATCCCCTTAGCCTTGACCAGGGCAACTCTGGCCCCGGCCTGCTGGAATGCTATTCCAGGTGAGATCTGTTACAGTTCTGCAGGGCCTGCAAAACTGAGCTGTTCTGCCAGGTCTTTAGTTGAGGCAACAGACGTCTATGAATAATGGCCTCCCCCACCACCACCACCACCTCGCTTTCCTCCACATATGGAGATAGTTATAGGTGGTCAGTATCTACAGCCTAACCCTTGATCCATCTGACATACATACAGGCTCAACTGGACTTCTTGAAATTGCCATGTCGAGAATGTTTGTTGTCCTGGTATTGTGTTGTGATTTTACTCGATTTATTGGAACTGTATTTTAACTGTTTTAATTGGTTTTAACCCATCCTGAGCCTGCTGTTCTGAAACTTATCCAAATTTACATGGTTAGTAGTTTTCACTAGCGTTCCAAGCCTGAAAAACAACCTGGACATTTTTTTTAACTAAATGTAATAATACATTTATAATAATGTTTACATAATTGTGGACTGCTATGGACCTGCAAAATGCCACTATTAGGTGCTCCTTGGCTTTCCAATTATTTCCTGCTTAACAGATATATTAGTGTCCACTTCTGCTTGGGCATTTAGAAGGTCCAGAACCTAGGAATTAGTAGCACCTTCTTGTCAGGGGAAGTTAATGCTCAGTTTAAAAAGTGGCTTGCTTCTTTGGCAGTGGAAACGAAACATTGGAACCTACCTGAAGGTTTCTTCTCTTCAGTGGGACGAAGTCATCCAAGCTGGTTAGGTCATGCTTCCTGTTGCTCCAGGCAGGGCTACGCAAATTTTTGCAACTCTACTGGATCAGAATAAGGCTGACCCTCCAGTCATAATACAGCTCAGCTCGACATCAGGACTCTGTCCATATGTATTTTTCCCCTCTTTTTTTGGAGGGGGGAGGTGGGAAGTGGATGACTTTGACCCACTGAAGAGAAGAAACCTTCAGGTAGGTTCCAATGCTTTGTTCTCCTTCAGTGGAGGAAGTCATCCAAGCTGACTTCATGGGCAGGACTTTACCTTCTTTTCTTTTTTTATACCACATGCTGCAGCACTCTTCAACCAAAGGCTACTTCAGCAGAATCCAGCTGATCTATCCTACAGTGTCTAATGAAGATGGAGAAGGAGAACTACGTGGCTGCTCTGCAAATTTATTCAACCAGTACCCTGGTAGAGAAGACTGCTAATGCTGCTGCCACCCTAGTAGAATGTACTGTGATTTTTTTAAGGAGGCCTTAAACTTTGCATTTCATATGCCTTACAAATACACAGCTTAATTCAACGTGTGATGGTTGCTTTTGAGACCTTCCTAACTGAAAAACAAGGGAAAATGACATGGGTGCCATGTTGGATCCTGCAATATTCCCAAATTAAGCTGGGAAAGGCTGCTGGAACAGGCTGGGAGGAGGGGGAAGGATCGACACCATTGCCACCTGACCTCCCTCCCCCCCGCTTTGAACCCACAAGGGTCTTTCTTATTCAGAAGGGGGAGTTTTCTCACCCATAGGCCCGGCACCATGTGCTCCTTGCCAACTCAGAAGCTTCTGAGTCTTGGCATGGAGAGCTGTCCATCTAAGCTTCCAATGTGCCAATCGCAGCCTGGGTGGTCTTTTAGGGAGTCTCAAATGCTGGCAAAATAAGGGCTGTTGAGAGACCCAAAGTTTCAGGTCTATCAACCTTTGTTGCTGCCTTCATTGAGCTTTCAATACTTCCCATTGGCCAGTCTCTTATGCTCAAACCTTCAGGAGGGAGAGGCTTTTCTTTTGAAGGCTCCTTTCTCTTCTTCGATCCCACACTGGGGACCTTTTTCATTTTCTCATCTTCCATCTTTGTTACAGATCAATCTAAGTTAAGCGGAGCTAGGCTCAAGCGACCTGCTTGGAGCTGCAGGGCTATCCAAACTGGAGATCAGCCTCATTCTGATCCAGTAGAGTCACAAAAATTTGTATAGCCCTGCCTGGAGCGAGAGGAGGCATGCCCTAACCAGCTTGGATGACTTCCCCCACTGAATGAGAACACCACTCTTGATTGGAAGTGAATATCTTGATTGGAAGTGATTGGAAGTGAACTTCTGAATGCAGGCACACTGGTAAATTTACACTAGTAGTGGATCCATTCCAGTCCAGCTTCCACCCCAGCCATAGGACAGACATGGTGTTGGTCGCCCTGACAGATGATCTGAATAGATAGCTGGATTGAGGCGGGTTAGCACTACTGTTGCTATTAGATCTCACAGCAGTGTTTGACATGGTCAGCTATGCTCTTTTGACCCACCGCCCCACCAATGTGAGAGTTCATGGGATGGTCCTTCAATGGCTTACCTCATTTCTCTGTAGCCAGGGACAGATGGTTGAGCTGGGAGAGAATATGTCCTCTAGGCATCCCTTAATATGTGGGGTCCCATAGGGGGCGCTTCTCTCTCCAATGTTATTCAACATCTCTATTGTCCCCTAGCCCAGCTGGTGCGGAGTTTTGGGCTTGGGTGTCACCAGTATGTTGATGACACCCAGCTATATCTATTATTGGATGGCCACCCAGTTGCCACCCCACAAAATTTGGTTGTGGGTTTAGAGGCTGAGGTGGGGTGGTTAAAAAACAGCAGACTAAGACTGAATCCTACCAAGACAGAGGTTCTGTGTGTGTGTGTGTGGGGGGGTATTTCAGAGTTGGGGCACAGACTTCCCACTCTAGATGGGGCACCATTGACACCGGCACAGTCCATCACGAGTTTGGGTGTGATCTTGGATGCCTCCTTGACTATGGAGGCCCAAGTTGTGCACACTGCCAAGTTGGTGTTTTTTCATATGTACCAAGCTCAACAGTTGGCCCCTTTCTTGTCATGTCCTGACCTAGCCACAGTAATCCAGGCAATGGTCACCTCCAGGCAAGACTTCTGCAATTCACTCTACATTGGCCTGCCCTTGAGGTTGACCCAGAAGTTTCAGCTGATCCAGAATGCTGCGGCGTGGGTCTTGACGGGAACGTCACAGATGGGACATATACAACCTGTGCTGCACCAGCTGCACTGGCTTCCAGTAGAATTCCAAGTTCAAAGTTTTAGTGTTGACCTTTAAGGCCTTGAGTGGTCAGGGACCAATGTATCTGCAGGACTGTCCCCTCTGGTATGTCCCCAGGAGAGCATTATGCTTGGATAGCAATCAGCTGGTGGTCCCCAAACTCCAAAGATGTCCAGCCATCCACGACCAGGGTCAGGGCTTTTTCAGTCCTGGCCCCGACCTGGTGGAACTCTCTGCCAAATACCACCAGGACCCTGTGAGATCTCAGCAGGGCCTGTAGGGCAGAGATGTTCCACCAGGCATTTGGTTGAGGGCAGCAATGGCTTTCATTCCAGCTGGCACCCTCTTCTGCTCTCCAGATCAGTCATCCCTCTTCCTCATCTGTCCATGAAGCAGCCAGGCAGTTTGGAATGGGAAATTATTTTAGTTTGCCATCTGGAATTTAGCTTTATTTATTGGTACTGCTGTATTTTAATTGTAAAATTTGAATGTTTTTATCCATTGTTCTACATCGCCCAGAGCAATTCTAATAATAACAATAACAACAACAACATGTTAGAGGAGGCTATAAAAATAATAAAAATAAAATCATGTAGTAGTATCATGTACCCTCCAAAGCAATTATTTGATTCCAATTCAGGGAACAAATGCATGTAAGCACATGCCAAACAGATCAGTACTGCTAGTTCTGACACCTCATTGCCTGCTTGGGAGAATACAGGGTGCCTTGTGCCCCTATGTTCTAGAGTTCCCTTTGCTTTGGATGACTGGGCCTGAGAAGTACTTTAACAGCTTTTTGGATCTGATGATTGAATCACTTATCATATTGGAAATGTACCAATTACATAAACTTGAAGGTGAGAGACAACTTTTGACCATTTTTGGCACAAGTTGTGATCTTGGGTAACTACCTCATTGGCTATGTCTGGCCTGGTTTATTTAGTGTTTGAATAAGCCCCATCAGGAAACTTGTGTCAAACTGGTGTCATTTCTCCCATCAGAGTTGCTTCATGTTCCCTTTAAAATGGTTTGAATAGGCAGAGAGTGTATAATTGGTTGTCTTGATATAGTAAATCTCTGGGTGATTTCCCACTAAAGCTGCCTCGGGGTTGCGCCGCCGTTTGCCCCGATACTATTAGTCAATTTCACACCGAAGCCGCGGGGCTGCATTTTGACCCGCGGCTTCACCCGATTTCCCCGCAGTTTCGTAATCCTGCTTTTAGCAGGATTACGAAACTGCGGGGAAATCGGGCAGCCGCGGGTCAAAATGCAGCCCCGCGGCTTCGGGTGTGAAATTGACTAATAGTATCGGGGCAAACGGCGGCGCAACCCCGAGGCAGCTTTAGTGGGAAATCACCCTCAGTGTTTGCAAACAATGGCCCTTATCAAATCATGTATAAGTATTTTCTGTGATTACTGGAGGGAAGTCTTGTCAGGAAACCAGCAAGATGGAAAATAATAGGTTCCTTTTTAACACACTGCAGACTGCAGCTCCTGCAAGGCAACAGGAGGAGCTGTAAGCCTTTGCAGACTCAACTCACAGGGAAGGGAGGACCTGCTCAAAAACACTCTGTGCACCTGCTTCAGTAGGGCAGCAACTCTGCATACTTAGAACTGCTTGTGTGTGTGTAGCAGCTGCTCCTTGTCCTTGAAACCTGCAACCTTGAATTGACTTCCCAGCTATCCAACCTCTGGCTTTGTTGCTTTGTTGCCTTGATTCCAGATCGTGTTTACAGCTTCCAGTGTGTAGTCTCTGTGGCAACCAGCCAAGACAGCACACATATAAATAGCAGAAAGCTAACTTCTGACATTTAAATAGCAGAACCTAATAGTCACACCAATGCAGTTAACATCATGACAGAGGTTTGGGGCGAATTCATTACAGTGCAGTGCATCAATAACACTCAGGCCCAATGAAGAAGAGTTGGTTTTTATACCCCATTTTTCTCTACCCTATGAACTCATTCACTCTTTTCCTGGCTATTAGAAATCCCACTCGGACCTCTTTAAAGTAAGCTTCCCACATTATTTCATACTTTTCTTTGTAGTCATCGGGACAAAATGCTTCTCTCACTACAAGAAGCTCAGATTCTTAGGGTCCATCTTAGAAAACTGAGTGGCAAAGATTGCTGGCACAATAGAAGTTCAAAGGTTTTTTCAGGACAGTTGTCCTCAGACAACCCCTCATCCCCAATCTATACAGACAAGGTTTAAAGCTGTTCAAGCCACACAGATCACAAAAGTTAGTATTCTATTAATCTTAATGTCTCAATATATATACACCTGAACATAACAAATCAGACATCAGAGTTCAGTAGTTTGTCCCAGAATAATATGCACAGAGCTTCTTGAATGCTGTCTAGAAAGCATCTACTACACTGATTAAGAATTCTAGTCTGTTTTAAGATATACTCCTTAGATGATTATCTAGGGTGGATCACAGGTCACTCACACTCTAGGGAACTCTGCCCAATATATACCTCTGTATAGCAGATCTACCATCCTGCTACTATGACTTACCTCTGTCTGAGCTGTTCTTGATGTTTTTTAGAATTCACCTAACTGCATGAAAAGACTGATCTGGGGGAATTATGCTCAATGCAACCTGAGTTCTCAATTAAAAACAGGTATACTTCACCTAGATGGCCCAGGCTAGTCCGATCTTGTCAAATCTCAGAAGCTAAGCAGAGTCAGCTCTGGCTAATATTTGGGCGAGAGACCCTCCAAGGAATACCAGAGGCAGGCAATGGCAAACCACCTGTGAATGTCTCTTGCCTTGAAAACCCTGGGAGGTTGTCATAAGTCGGCTGTGACCTGATGTCAATTTCCACCACCATATTTCATGAAAGTTGCACATTAGCCTGTCCCCACCAGCCCAAGCTTTACAAGCGCTGAACAGAAAATAATTTTACAAGCACCTGGTGATTTTAAGTATCATAACAAAAACAAGGGATGGAATTTCAAAAGTAGCCCTTATTTCAGTTAAGAATAAAACTCAACTAGAGTGGGATAACACACACCTGCATTCTCTAGTACAGTAACAAACCTCTTGATTATTTCTTCTATTTGGCCAGTGATTTCCTGTAACAGCTTCTCATGCACTTCAAAATAGATATTTAAATTTTAGATGCTTGAAATTTTAGGTTCACGGTAGATTTCTTTGCCAGCTGTTTTTTTCTCTCTCTAACACAACTTTCAGCTCTTGCTTTCATATCTGCTGTGCATGTCGATCAACGGGACAATAGGCACAAAGCAGCTTTTCAATTAAGAGGTAGATGGTTTCCCCCTCAGAACCTGGAGGTTATGGTAATTCTCCTATTGAAATGCTAATGTTATTACAAGCATAGCACCAGAAGACCTGGGGCAGAGCCTGGGTGACAGAAGTTCCGGCTGTGCCCTTACACAGATGGTTTAATCAGAGCTTTTTGTAAACCCTCTCCCTTCCCCCAACAGCGTCTCCTCTGGGTCATGCTTGACAGGCTCTGCAGCTGTGCTCCAGATAAGTTTGGTTTGGCCACAGAAAGGGCAGAAAAGTGAAGAGGGCCTTCTATCATAAAGAATACAGGCAGGCCAGTGGTCTGCTGTGTAACAGCATTGGTTTTCAGTCCTTAGAAAGTTTTGCATACAGTTCAGTACTAAGATCCTTATGCTAAAGAGGGGGCTGAGGTTGAGAAAGTAACAGCTTGCTTACAAGCTACCCAGTATATTTATGGTAAAGGCAACATTTGCACTAGGAGCCTCTTACTTCTTACTTTGCTAGTTCCCCACATAGCACCCAAAATACCTGTTCAAAGCTCTATTCTGAAACAAAACAAGGCTTAGGAAAGACTTGAGAATAATGTCATGAAGATTCTTCTCTTGCAGTGTGTGTGCACACAAAGGCTCATACCTTGAATAAAACTTAGTTGGTCTTAAAGGTGCCACTGAACTCAAGACTTTGTTATTCTTCTTCTACTGTGTATTTATACAGAGTCAAGGCTTGCTGTCCTGGAGCATCTTCAGAGCAGAATACTAGCACAGCTGTTTCGATCAGAGATACTTACAAGTTTTGCTGTGTGTAAATATTTTGTTCACCATGAACTACAGAGCTTTAGCTGACAACCCCAAGTCCTATGAGGAAAGGATGAAGGAGCTGGGTATGTTTAGAGGAGAGGAAATGACTAAGAAGTGATATGGTACTTGAAGGGCTGTCATACAGAGGATGGTGCAGAGTTGTTTTCTGTTGCCCCGGAAGGTTGGACCAGAGCCAATAGGTTGAAATTAAATCAGAAGAGTTTTCAGCTAAACATTAAGAAGAACTTCCTGACAGTTAGAGCAGCTCCTCAGCAGAACAGGCTTCCTCGGGAAGTGGTGGGCTCTCCTTCTTTGGAGGTTTTCAAACAGAGGCTAGATGGCCATCTGACAGCAATGCAGATTCTGTAAACTCAGGCAGATCATGAGAGGGAGGGCAGGAAGGGTTGCCTCAGTGCTTAGTTCTTTTGGCCTTTTTTTACACACCCACAGAAATACTGATTGCCACTTTGAGGGCAGGAAGCAATCCTGGAGGTTTTTTGTCATCTTCTGGGCATGGAACAGTGGTCACTATGGGTGTGGAAGGTGAGATATTTCTGAATTTCCTGCATTGTGCAGGGGGTTGGACTAGGACCCTGGAGGTCCCTTCCAACTCTGATTCTATGATTCTAATATTAATCAAGGAACAAACAATTGTATTTTCACCAAGTCATGTTAAATTAGAGGAGGGATGACACCACCAAATGTTGCTGCTGCTGTTTTCCTACCTAAGCATTAGAAGGCTGGTCCTGCATTGAGCAGGGGATTGGACTAGATGGCCTGTATGGCCTCCAACTTGAAATACTTTGAATCATAGAATCACAAAGAAATCTTCAAAAAGACCACACACAAAGCCTCATGCTGAGACTTCAGTCAAATGGAAACTAGAAGAACATTTATAAACATTTAAACAGATGAAAAAACACCTTGATTGGCACTGTAAACTGCTGATCAAGCAACTGTACCCAATGGATGAATATTTCAGTGTTCAAAAGTGGTTTCTTTTCCACTGTTACATCCTGGCTGTACTTGGAGATGAGTGTTGTACAACATCTTGCAAAAGACAAAATGAATAAACCAAGGACTCAAAGAAACCATTTATCACAGCAATGTTTGCTGCCTCTTCATACAAACAGCAATGTAGAGCACTCACTGTACACCAATCATAAGAGAAAGAATAAATAAATGCAAAAAAAGTGGAAACCGCTACACCCTTATTTCTACAGTATTTTTTAGTTTTGTGGCATGATTTCAAGAATGTTTGAGTATTGCATTCTTATGTTGAAATCCATCAGATCGCATGAATGAATGGGGAAGAGTCAGTGGCTCACTTGTTTCCATGGTGTTGCTGCAGAGCTAATATACTGTTCTGAGCTCCCTAAAAGGAATGACAGTGTACAAACTGTCCATCCCTTTCAATATTCTCCTACATTAATGTCATCAAACCCTGCCATTCTTTCCTCTGGAAAATCTCAGAGAACTGCTATTTATTGCTCTGTTAACTCCTGAACCAAATACCTCTATTCCATCACCTTGCTGTTGGGCTTTTTTTCAAAACCAGTAAGCTTCATATATGCCAAAGGTCACACAGGGCCCTCTTCCCTATGTCAAAAACCTAGTGTCTCTGATCTATAAGGACACAGAGGTGGTATTCATTCTTACTGACTATTCCCATCTGGTAATGTCTTCTACTAAAGATTTCTCCAAATCACAAGCACCTGACACAGACAATGACTACAGTTTGGCTTTAAATGGATGTTAGATTCGTGGAGCCTAGGACAATCATTAGGGTTGCCGGTCAGGGTGACTATAAGGAACCTCCATATCCGGAGGCAGCAAACCTCTGAATACCAGTACTAGGAGGCAACTTCAGGGAAAGCATTCAGCCTCTATGCCCTGTCTGTCGATGCTCTGGGTAATTGATTGGCTGCTGTGCGAAATAAGTTTCTGGACGACATGGATCTCTGGCCTGATCCAGCAGGGAGCTTCTTTGTCTGCCCCACACCCAATTTTCTCCTGCTCTCTCTCCCCTTTCCCCCAACATATGAAACACCACATGGAGTAGTCTTATACTGAATTAGACCTATGGTCCATCAAGGTCAGTACTGCTTACTCAAACTGGGAATGGCTCTCCAGGGTCTCAGGCAAAGGTCTTTCACATCACCTACAGCCTGGTCCTTTCGTCGTCGTCGTCTTCTAACTTGGAGATGCTGGGGAGATTGAACCTGGGACCTTCTACACACCAAGCAGATGCCCTACCTCTGAGCCACAGTCCCTCCCCAAGTCAGTTACAATATTGTATCGGGGGGACGGGGGATGGAACGACAAAACAAAGAATCAACTGTTTAAAATATACTCCCAGAAATGCCAATTAGCAATACTAATTTCATCCATCCTCTTTGGACAATTTGCAGTACTTGAGGCTATATGACTACAATGATCCCTTTCATCACTGTCCACATATGAATCTTATTTCCATTTCTGCAAAGCCACAGAATGAAGTTTGAATTAGTGTTTATATCAAACTGGCAAGTTTTAGAAGTGTCCAGTGCACTTCTACCCATCTCTCCACGGAACTGCCTAGCTCTGCATGTGAGTATAAGCTGTCTTTTTCCAGTCTCCATAAAGGAAGAATAGATGGGTTCTGAAAACAGAACATTACTTCTCTGTTTCCCGACCAAAAGGACATCCACTGATCCTCAACCAGATGAATCAACACACAGGACTACAAATGCTGGATCACCACAACCCCTAAGGAGGGGCTGTGGCTCAGTGGAAGAACCTCTGCTTTGACTAAAGGTCCCAGATTCAATACCTGACATCTTACAACCAGCATGGTGTAGTGGTTAAGAGCAGCAGACTCTCTAACCTCTAACTCCTCCACATGAAGCCTGCTGGGTGACCTTGGGTCAGTCACAGTTCTCTCAGAACTCTCTCAGTCCCACCTACCTCACAGAGTGTCTGTTGTTGTAGGGAGAGGAAGGGAAGGTGATCTTAAGCGGCTTTGAAACTCCTTAAAGTAGTGAAAAGTGGGGTGAAAAAACCTACTCTTCTTAATCTCCTTAAAAGGACCAGGAATTAGGTGATGTGAAAGGCCCTGGAGAGCCACTGGGAGTCTAAGCAGACAATAGTGACTCTGAGAGACTGATGGTCAGATAAGGCAGCTTCATGCACTCATGTTTGTGTTTATTTGTATCTTATGTGACCAGGTCAAATGCCTTATTTTATTTCATTTTTTAACTGTGGAGGTTCCTTCACATTTGTGATGTGGTACTTTCCTTTGCTATACATGTGTCTAATTCTGTGTAGAAACAGAAGCAAAACTTTGTGGTCTGTATCTTCAGTAATTCACATATGGTACTTTGCTGGTTCCCATGCTTCAAAACTACTGAGTACCACGCACTGTAAGCATGAATATGGGAACAAGCCAAATTGCAAAGCCCAGCATTGTAGTGCTATGAAACAGCCTTGGGAAACACAAATGTTCCAAGGACAAGGTGTATGAAAGTGAGCACACAAAGGAATATGCCTCCAACAAGAGGTACCTGAAGTTTTTTCCTAAAACTCTCGCCAGTAGTTCCAGCACAATACAAAGCAGCAGACAGTGGAACATGACAATACTTGCCTTCCAGAGAACAGATCACTGTTTCAGCACAAATTATATTTCTGTGTTCATTCTGAGCACAAGCAGTCATCTGTTTGCCACATCACTGTATAGCATTCAGAAAGAATAAGATATGAATGGCATCAGTTCTTTAAATAAGCCACTGTATTCACATTAGACAGTCATTCCACAGAGTTCTGAGACCCTGTGGCCCTGTGATAAGCTTATGATACAGACTTCCCCACTCAGTGGGCTGGCTCACAACGTTGTTCTCCCTTCTTCCACTTTATTCTCACAACTCACCACCCTGTGAGGTAGGTTAGGAGGAAAGTGTGTGATTGGCTCAATGTCACCCAGAAACCTTACATGGGAGAATGTCACCATTCATGAAGTAATTTTCAAAATACTTCCAACTAGCTATATATTTGTTTTGTTTTTTAAACAGGCTGAAATTTTTGTGCTCTGCGTTCAGTCTTAGTTTCAAAATGCTTGCCTAAATCAAGGTAGAAACCACTATCAGCACAGCTCTCTCAAGGAAAGTTATCTGCAGCTCCCACTAGGTTCCCTCCAGAATACAAATTCAACCTCAGCAAAATTAAACAGGCAAAGTAATCCTTTCCTTTGGAATACATTGCAGCAAGTCTTAGAATGACAAAAAGCCTTGCTTATAAAGCAATAAAATTTTGGGGAAGTGATCACAGTTCTCCAAAATTATGTAGTTAATGGTGATATAATGCTGATATTACCTTATAGTTGGCACAGCCAGGTTAAGGTAATCAAAGTTCTCCATGTAAACGAAGCAAAAATTTCATTAGTAACTTTTATTTTGTTTCAGTCCCAGAGACATCAAAACTCCTTAGTTCTGGACAGAAATCTCTGTTGGATTAGTTTGTCACTTAAATCAGCAATATATAGCCCCAGACTGCATTCTGTTTAGGACCTATTGCTATTCTTTACCACCCCTTACCTAGTCTGAATGTTGAGAGATTCTGCAAGCCAGACTTGCAGAATCATCCACAAAGGTTATGAATCATGAGGGCAAATTGATTTTTTACTAGTGTGGTACTTTATGGGAAACAGAACTGTGAATGTATTGCAGCCATGATAGCTAGATAGAGCCTCTATGATCAGAGGGAATATCTCTAAACAACAGATAGTATGGAAAACTGGGAGGGGGGACACTATTGCCTTCATGCCTCGTTTATTAGCTTTAAAAATCTGTTTCAGAAAGACAAGAAGAAGAAGAGATTGGCTTTACACCCCGACCTTCACTACCCAAAGGCATCTCAGAGTGGCTTACAAACTCCTTTCCCTTCCCCACAACAGACACCCTGTGAGGTAGGTGGGGCTGAGAGAGCTCTGACAGAAACTGCTGTTTTTCAAGAACAGCTGTGTGACAGGACTACAGCTTGCCCAAGGTCATCCAGCAGGTGCAAGTGGAGGAGTGGGGAATCAAACCCGGTTCTCCCAGATTACAGTCCACACACTTAACCACTACACCAAACTGGCTCCTTAAGTATGTGTAGACAGGCAAGCTGAAACAAATTTCTAAGTTAGCCATGATACTCAAAGTAATTTTTAAAAGCATAAGTAGTTCTTTATTAGAGTGAAATATACATTTAACACAAACACGCTGTTGACACTATCTCTTCAGCCATGGCTGAACAGATAAATTTATGAAGTGTTTTCAAATGCAAAAGAGAACCACAGGGAGTGGCAAAATAGATCTTGTACTTATTACTACAGGTACCTTATGGACCCAAGATCTAACAAGTCATCACAGGATATAGAAGATGTCATCCAGTAAAGTACCAGGATCACCCTGGTCCATATAAGTGACCCTGTATCCCTAACTATATGCCCTCCAAAACCCATCCAGTTCTCAAAGTTATATTTATGATTCTACAGATCACATATTTGCTTCCCATCTCACGTAACTAGGCCATAGCCTTCAGATAAGTGTTCTCTTAAGACTCCTGCATGAGTGCAGAGAACACACTGAACTGAAATCTGCCTCTAAGCAAATATAGTTTGAAGGCTACAGAATAAAATTTTGAGATTTCATGAAGACTATATAACTGCAAACCATCTTGGTTTCAGTCATTACAGCAGCCTATTAAGCTTCTTCAGGAAATGCATGCACTTCAAAATAGGAAACTGGATTTCAATCAGTTGTCTTATAGTCTGTTTTTGTCCTTGGTAATTAAATTCAATTTCAAATCAACTCACACTTTGCACTGCTCCCCAAAGTAAGTGGCACTTAGAAGCCTGAAGTAGACTGTTCTAGACATTATTGGGGTAGGGTGGGGTGGAGGGCTTAAAGGAAGACATCATGCAAACCCTGCTAAGGAGACTAAATGCAAGAAGGAATGTCAGTCACACTATGACTCTGCAACAGTAAAGTTTGGTATAGCTGCCAAGGCTAACACAGCTGCCACACCCAACTTATCAGTAAGCTCCACCCATACAGTCCACCATGTGGAGGTTACAAGAGCAGGCTGAAGCAACTAGACTGTAGGCTCAAGACTTTATTATGTTTAGGATTATTTAGTTTTAAATCCCCTCAGGGTCCTCTGCACTTGTCAAGATCTTTTCTTAATGGCCCCTCCTTCACACTTGCCTCTCTCTCTCTCTAACCATTCATATTCATAAAAAAATGGCTAACATGAGTTTATGATAATGTGTTGGTAGTGTGTAAACTGCAAGTCCTCAGAGATCTTCAGATATTCTTATAATATCAGATGTACTTCTGAGGTAAATTTAGTCCCCCTTTCACTAAATATTTAACTGGACGGACAAAACATGGGTAAAGACAAATCACGTTTTATTCAACAGCAAAAAAATAGGTTTTCAACAGAGTACGTATTAAGTGTGGAAAGTTTCAGCTTAAATGGGAGAAGTGACTCAACTGCGACCCAGCAGTTACAACCTCTCCCCCAAGAGATTTCATACTTTGTAACTGGGCCAATTATAATAAACACTGAGGCCAGATTCTTCTAGCCCTTTCCCCGGAATGTTTATCTCAGATTAGGAGGTTTACTAGACCTGGCTGGTTACCAAAACAGATTTTTTTTTTCAAAAGTGTAGGTATTCCCTTTTCCCTTCCTAAACCTTCCCAAATACGACCTTATATACTCCTGGCTGATGCTCTTATCCAGAGCTGCAAATCCCGGTCTGAGGGAAGACTTTTTCCATTCCCCCTTTAAAACTGAGGCTTGTTCACACACACACATCCCATCTAGTGGAATTCCATGGGCTCTGATTGTCTGACAGTTACTTGGATTTGTCTGAGGCTATAACCACAAGGACTGGTTCAGAAGCCCTGGAGAAGCAGGATTTTGGGGGATGACTGCCACATAGCACAATTGCAAAATTAGTGTTAATCACTTCCGAAGATCTTATTCAGGAGACCCTTCTACTACTCATGGCAAGAAGATAAAGATCATATTTAGAGATCTAAGTACAGGTGGGAAGTGCCATCAAGACAGAGCCAATTTATGGTGACCTCGCATGGTTTTTAAGGCGAGAGACACTCAGAGGTGCCTGGCAGTTCACCATTGCCTGCCTCAGGGTGCGTTCACACGGGCCGTTTTGTCCGCTTTCAGCATGCTTCAGTAATGGATTTTATATCCATGTTCACACACCCAACATCTGCACACAGTCCCCAGCTGTCGCGTTCCAGCTCAACCCCCCTTTAAAACGGAGTATTTTGTTACCAGATCCCCAAGTGGTGTTTTCCTGATTCTGCAGTTCTAGCTGCACTTTTCTGACGTCTGATCGCTCCTGTGGTGTCGAGCCACTTCTGCTCGGAAGCCCAAAGCTTCCGCTCTTCGCCCGCCATTTTATTTTAGCATCAGCAGTACACGCACAGGCAGAGCTCCTCTCCCACGTTATTAAAAACAGTGTTTAAACAGTGCCTAGCTTTGTTGGTTAGACGAGTTTGGGATATTCACGGAGGCAGGCCTGTAGCTACCATGTGGCCCGCCCCCCTGTGGTTTGTATGGGCCCCTCCCCATCCTCAGCTCCCCCTCCCCCCACCATCGCTGCCCTCAGCCCAGCAGCCGGTGTCACCACACTGCCTGCTGCTGCCCCAGCTGTCCTTGCTGCTACCAGGAGGTTAGAGGGGAGGGCTGCTGAGTGGGGACACCCACCACCCGCCGCCACGCCTCCCTCCTGGGTGCCTGCCTGCCTCTCTCCCTGCCACGGCCGGCTGGGTTCCCACAAGGAGAAGGAGGCACCCTGCTTTCTCCCTTTGAACATGGAGGCTATCTAGCAGCCATGCCTTGCTGGCTTTCTGGTCATGCCAGCTACGCTTAGGGCCGCCCTGCTGCCTTTTCCGGATGCCCCCCCCAGTACCTTTTAAGACACCAGCTGCTCAAAGCAAAGGAGCTGAAGGAGATTGCAAAGAGTTCAAGCCCCACCATGAAAGGAGCTGCTGCTGCTGCCAGGTGTGAAACAAGCTTGAGGGAAGTGTGGTGTGCCTCCGGAGAGACTTTCCACGCCTCTTGCTGCAGCCAGAGCATTTCCTGCCTGGGAGGCACTTCTGCAAGACCCGGAGAGGGAGGCCTGAGTCACCCTCCCCTAAAACCCTAGCCCCCTTGCTCCCCGCCACACCCCCTCCCACCCTGACAATGAAACCCAGCCTGCCAGCTCTGGGGCGCACTTAGACTGCCGGGCACTTGCGAAACAATGATCCCTCCAGGGAAAGCCGGGAGGGAGTTGAGTGGGTGGATGCACCGGCTGCCAGGGAGTCCTTGTGTGGCTTCAGGAACAATCCCTCAATTGCCTTTGTTAGGGAGCCACCATGCACGCCTGTGCGGATGTATCCCCTCCCCAATGTCCGTGTGTGAGAGAAAGAGAGCATCCAGAACATTTTCCCCAGCTTCCCTGCATACACATGCACTGCAGCCAAGTGACCTGGAGATCGGGCTTGGAAGAGGAGAGGAGACCCAAGGAGGGCATGATCCGGTGTTTGCACCTTCTTCCAGCATGGATCGCAAGTTGCCCTGGGCTGGGTTAGCTGCAGGGCCCCTCTCAGCCCCCTCCCCCCAAAATCCCTAGCTGCACGGGGCTGCACGGAGGCCAGGTTCGAGGTAAAAATTTAAAGGGAAGTGTTACAGCAGTTGGGTTGAAGTGGAAATGGCTGTTCTGTGCATGCACAAAAATTTTAATTCTACAGATGGCCACTTGTACACATGCCCAAACTGAGGGGGGGGGGAAACACCGACACACGCTCCTGTGTGTGGATGGCGGGGAGCGATGTGGCTGCACAGCAATCCAGAACAAGGAGGTAAGTGTGATCACGATTCTCCAGGTTAAAAAAAAAACACGCATCGGGACCAGAGCAATTGAAATCACTCCCAGCACACCGTCTGACCGCACCCTCTGTGTTGTGATCCTGGACTTTCTTGGTGGTCTCTCCTGCAAATACTAACCAGGGCCAACCCTACTTAGTTTCCAAGATCTTATGAGATCAGGCTAACCTAGACTATCCAGGTCAGGGCAGTGATGTAAGAGCAGAGGGAAAAAATAATTCCTTTGTATCAGCCTCAGTGAACACAGGGCTTGAATCACATTTTTAGATACTTGCCTTTTCCCAAAGCTTTCTTCCACCATTTTTAAGAAGGGTGAGCACTTGACCTTCTTCTAAGCCCAGCTGCAGCTGTGTGAAAGATACCCCAGAATTCTCTTTTGCACAGCTTTCTACACTCCAAATAATCTTCTGTGATGACCTCTACTTTTAACATGTGAAATTATCTTCTGTGAAAAGCCCTCTACTTTTAACATGTAGTTCAGGACAAAGCTATATGTGCCTCCCTTGACTACAGATGAGCAGCTTTAGTAAGCAGTGTTGTGTATGGTGTGTCCAACAGTTCTATCTCAGGGAATGCCATAATAAACAATAATTAGTTGTTCAGAAGATCATGCTGTGGTGCCTGAAATATTCATGGAGCTTCCTGCCAGATGTTTGGCTGGATGATACACACTTGAAGTGGCATTAGAAGTTTGGAGATTGTAGTGAGTCATGATTGGCACAAACTACAGCAGGTGTGTTAGTGGCCATAACAGAAGCTAGCTACCTTGTCTAACAAGGTCTTAAAATTATATCCAGCATCTACTTTATCCAGACTTAACTTTCTGAAGGTGCCCTTTTCCCTCTGTGTCGCATAAAACCTCAGCATGCTTTCTGCTGCTGTCACCAAAGAAATGTTAAAATGAGGGAGGAATATATTTATTTTAAATATCCAGCAACAAACAAGAAATGCTGTGAATGGAGGGCTTGTGCTCATATGCTAATTTCTCCAATAGGCACTCAAGCACTTTTTAATTTGGAAAGCTAGAAAAAGATTTTTTTTCCGCAGAAGAAACAAGTACAGTTTTCCAAGCACACTGTCTGAACTAGGTACTTACCTGGTTCTGAAATCCTTAGCAGATTTACTAGATTACATAAAAGGCAAGACATCACCACAGGTGCACTTGGTGTTAGACACCTAGAACCTTTCGTATGCCACTGCAGCCATCACTTGCATCCATTCAAATACAATACACCTTCAAGCAGAAGCATATGTCTTGGATTCCACAGAAGATTTCTGTAGATGGGGGGGGATTGCCCCATGCTGTTCCTAGAGTTCCCTTTCCTCCAGGAGGAGTATTTCAGGAGATATTTTGGGTTGGAACAGGAGAGGGAAACCCTACAGAAATCCTCCACGGGATTCAACATATCACTTTTTTTCCTAGAAAGACCTTTTACACTTTGGAATACAGCAACAAGTAAACAGTTATCCAAATCAAATCCTAAGGCAAACCCTATCAGACCCTAAGACAAGGACTGGAACTACAAGAAAGAAGGAACTACAGGAGGCAAGTAGTCCTCTGCCTCCAAAACACAGGAAAGCTATGATTCTTCAGCAGCACCAACCCAAGTGAATGCTGTTTCATGGAACACACTTTAGACATACATGAAAAGAAAAAGTTTTATAGATGAATAATCTGTTACATGCCACTGAAAAGAACAGTCTCGATTGCAGGTGCTGCATTAACTATGAACATTTCAGGGATGTTTCAGTTATTTATCAACAGGGATAATGAGACCAGTTTGTAGCCAAGGAAGAAGTGCTGCACTGGAACATAAGGCTGCAAAATAAGGCTGGGCTAGCATTCAGTGTAGATTTCTTCCCCACTTCATGTGATCAATCCCACAGAAAGAATGTGCTAAAAGAAATACACCATACACAGATTGCAGCACCTCTCACAACCCCTGCTGATGGATGAGCCCGAAACCTTTGTTGTTCTCTACAAGCAAACGGAGATGGGAAAGCCAGTATGCTGCAGGGTTACACTGTGCCTTGGGCCACAGACCAACCAAAGTGATGCTTCTAGAAACAGTGTTTTATATCTTCCCCAAACAAATGGCAGCACATGGAAGAAAATACTTTTGGGGTAAAAAACTGGGAAATATTAAGAGTGGCCGAACTCATGTGCTGCCTCCATCTGCTTTGCCACACAAAACTTAATGGGAGCCAACAAGAATTAATACAGCCATATTCTGGGTTCTGTTTTTTGGTCACAGTCTGCCCTGGAAGTGGCAAATATTTGAAATAAGAAGTCCTGAATCTATATAACCTGATACATTTTAATATTTCTAGGTTGAAAGCCTTGGATCAATAAAACAGGACCATTAATTCAAGCTGGCTTTGGCTGGGTTGTTGTTCAGTCGCACAGTCGAGTCCGACTCTTCGCGACCCCATGGACCAGATTACGCCAGGCCCTCCTGTCTTCCGCTGTCCACTGAAGTTTGCTCAATTTCATGTTCGTTGCATCGATGACACTGTCTAACCATCGCATCCTTTGCCGTCCCCTTCTTCTTTGACCTTCAATCTTTCCCAGCATCAGGGTCTTCTCCAGTGAATGCTCCCTTCTCATTTGGTGGCCACAGTATTTGAACTTCAGCTTCAGGATCTGGCCTTCCAGGGAACAGTCAGAGTTGATTTCTTTTAGGATTGACTGATCTGATCTCCTTGCAGTCCAAGGGACTCTCAAGAGTCTTCTCCAGCACCATAGTTCAAAAGAATCTATTCTTCGGCGCTCGGCCTTCCTTATAGTCCAACTCTCACAGCCATACATTACTACGGGGAATACCATTGTTTTGACCATGCGGACTTTTGTTGGCAAGGTGATGTCTCTGCTTTTTATCATGCTGTTTAGGTTTGCCATCGCTTTCCTCCCAAGGAGCAGGCGTCTTTTAATTTCATGGCTGCAGTCACCATCTGCAGTGATCTGGGATCCTAGGAACGTGAAGTCTGTCACTACTTCTACGACTTCCCCTTCTATTTGCCAAGGAGTGATGGGGCCAGATGCCATGATCTTAGTTTTTTTGATGTTGAGCTTCAAGCCCACTTTTGCGCTCTCCTCTTTCACCCTGAGCAAGAGGCTCTTTAGGTCCTCTTCACTTTCTGCCATCAGAGTGGTATCGTTTGCATATCTGAGGTTATTGATCTTTTCCCCAGCAATCTTAACTCCAGCTTGTGATTCATCCAGGCCAGCATTTCGCATGATGTACTCTGCATATAAATTAAATAAGCAAGGTGACAATATACATCCTTGTCGTACTCCTTTTCCTATGCTAAACCAATCAGTTGTTCCATATCCGGTTCTAACTGTTGCTTCTTGACCCTTATACAGGTTTCTCAGGAGACATACGAGGTGGTCTGGTACTCCCATCTCTTTAAGAACCTGCCATAATTTATTGTGATCCACACAATCAAAGGCTTTAGCATAGTCAATGAAGCAGAAGTAGATGTTTTTCTGGTACTCTCTTGCTTTCTCCATAATCCAGCGAATGTTGGCAATTTGATCTCTAGTTCCTCTACCTCTTCGAAACCCAGCCTGTACTTCTGGCAGTTCTCTATCCACGTACTGTTGGAGCCTAGCTTGTAGGATTTTGAGCATGACCTTGCTAGCGTGTGAAATGAGTGCAACTGTGCGATAGTTTGAACATTCCTTGACATTGCCCTTCTTTGGGATTGGAATGTACACTGACCTTTTCCAATCCTGTGGCCACTGTTGTGTTTTCCAAATTTGTTGGCAAATTGAGTGCAGCACTTTAACAGCATCTTCTTTTAAGACTTTGAATAACTCAGCTGGGATACCATCACCTCCACTAGCTTTGTTGTTAGTAATGCTTTCTAAGGCCCACTTAACTTCGCTTTCCAGGATGTCTGGCTCGAGGTCAGTGATTATACCATCGTGGTTGTCAAGGACATTGAGGTCCTTCTTGTATAGTTCTTCTGTGTATTCTTGCCATCTTTTCCTAATCTCTTCTGCTTCTGTTAGGTCCCTACCGTTTTTGTCCTTTATCATGGCCAGCTTTGCATGGAACGTTCCCTTGATTTCTCCAATTTTCTTGAAGAGATCTCTAGTCCTTCCCAATCTATTGTTTTCCTCTATTGCTTTGCATTGTTCATTCAGGAAAGCCTCCTTATCTCTCCATGCTGTTCTCTGGAAATCTGCATTCAGTTGGGCAAATCTTTCCTTTTCCCTGTTGCCTTTAGCTTTCCTTCTTTCCTCTGCTATGTGTAAAGCCTCATCAGATAGCCACTTTGCTTTTTTGCATTTCTTTTTCTTTGGGATGGCGGTGATTGCTGCCTCCTTTACAATGTCACGGACCTCTGTCCATAGTTCTTCAGGCACCTTGTCTATCAAATCTAGTCCCTTAAACCTATTCTTCACCTCTACTGTATATTCATCGGGGATGCGATCTAGGTCAAATCTGAATGGCCTTGTGGTTTTCCCAACTTTCTTCAATTTAAGTCTGAATTTTGCAATGAGTAGCTCATGATCTGAGCCACAGTCAGCTCCAGGTCTTGTTTTTACTGACTGGATAGAGCTTCTCCATCTTTGACTGCAAATTATATAGTCAATCTGATTTCGGTGTTGCCCATCTGGTGATGTCCATGTGTAGAGACGCCTCTTAGGTTGTTGGAAAAGGGTGTTTGCTATGACCAGCGTGTTCTCTTGACAAAACTCTGTTAGCCTTTGCCCTGCCTGCTTCATTTTGTTCTCCAAGGCCAAACTTGTCTGTTATTCCAGTTACCTTTTGGTTTCCTACTTTAGCATTCCAGTCCCCTATGATGATGAGGACATCATTTTTTGGTGTTAGTTCTATGAGCTGTTGTAGGTCTTCATAGAACTGGTCCACTTCAGCCTCTTCTGCAGCAGTGGTTGGGGCATAGACTTGGATTACTGTGATATTGAATGGTTTGCCTTGGATTCGGACCAAGATCATTCTGTCATTTTTGAGATTGTATCCCAATACTGCCTTTCTCACTCTCTTGTTGACTATAAAGGCCACACCATTTTTTCTACGGGATTCCTGGCCACAGTAGTAGATATAATGGTCTTCTGAGTTAAATTCGCCCATTCCTGTCCACTTTAGTTCACTGATTCCCAAGATGTCGATGTTCATTCTTGCCATCTCATTTTTGACCACGTCAAGCTTACCTTGATTCATAGATCTTACATTCCAGGTTCCTATGCAGTATTGTTCTTTGCAGCATCGGACTTTCCTTTCACCGTCAGACACATCCACAACTGAGCGTCCTTTCGGCTTTGGCCCAGCCGCTTCACTCTTTCTGGGGTTACTCATACTTGCCCTCTGCTCTTCCCCAGTAGCATATTGGACACCTTCCGACCTGAGGGGCTCATCTTCCGGCGTCATATCTTTTAGCCTTTTGTTACTGTCCATGGGGTTTTCTTGGCAAAGATACTGGAGTGGGTTGCCATTTCCTTCTCCAGGGGATCACGCTTGGTCTGAGTTCTCTGCTTCTTATTTGGCTGGGAGGGTGGCCAAATAAATAAATAAACAAATAAATCTAGGTTGATAACCCTGAACCACATTAAAACAGAACCAAACACATTTTGGCCTCAGAGGCCTTCCTCAGTGGTCAAATTTTTGTATATACATGCACACTGTGACATATGAACATGTGTAAGTGCCAAGGCAGGGTGATTATAAGGCCAGAAAATGAATAAAAATATAATTATTCAATAATTTATATATGAAAAATAAACATAAAAACTTTAATTTTTATCTTGGAATTAATTACAAATACCCCGTGTGGCAAAAAAATGGGGTGTATGTGGATTATCTTAACCTTCTAAGCCCACACATCCAAAGAATGCTGGTTTAATAGTTCTTTCTGTAAAAATGTATGTAACAAAGCTACTCAAATGGAACCTATCTGTGAAAACAGTTATTCTTTCTTGTCTCTCAATTAACCAGGTAGAAAGAGCTTTACTTACATGAGGCCAGTCCTTCCACCCCTGGAGTACTGAAGATGACCAATGGAAAAAATAATCCATGACTGAACAAGGTAAGCAGTGAAGTCGTGGTGCACTTTGTAGCTACCATTCCATGGCACATCTTTTAGTCACGAAAAGTCTAATCTTTTCCACCCTCCAATGTTTTGGTTGGTTGGAGTTCGTTACCTACAACAAGAAGAAAAAAGGTTTAGGTATTGTCAAAGACTGGGAATTAAGATATTTGAAGGATTCCCAAATAAATAAGCTCTTGCCTCCCATAGGGTACTGGGGGGGGGGGGGGAGAGACGACAGAACAAGTTGGGAGAGATTTTGTGAAACAGTCAGGAAACTCATAAGAGGGTATGGGAGGACTTTGTTCTTGCTTGAACTAATTTTCAGGTATATTGCATATAAAGCATAACACATCAATTTGTGTTACCTTTGTTTTCAAAGAAAAAAAGCCTGGTAGACTGCCTCATCTGGAGATTTCATTCAAGAGACTTCAGGTAAACCAGTTTTGCTAGACAAATGTTTCTGGTTGCTTTGTTTTTTTTAACTTGCACAGAAGTGACATTCAGAATAGACAAGACAGCTAGGACAAACAAATCAAAATCCTTCACAAGCCACATGGAGTGAAAAAGACCACAAATCCACTAAAGAAAGGAGTCTGCCTAAAAGGAACTGCTTACTATGAGAGGAAACAAGGCAGAAAAAACAAGCTGTGGCATTAACACATGATCCCTGCAAATTACAAAAGAGCATAGCTACTTAAATTAAGGGATGTGACCTCATTCCTTCCTGTGGACTATTGGTTTCAACTGGTAATGTGTTAGGTATGTTCAGAATCTAAGCCAAAGGCAAAACCTGCACCCTGGCAAAGGGCTTCAAGGATATCACAGTGCATCAGCTACAGCCACACACAATCATCACAGCCCAGACTTACAAGGGCCTCTTAAATCTCTAAACCACCAGCTTCTAATCAATAGACAGATTTCCTGTTTGCTACGTGGATCTGCATTTCAAAAAATATAAATGGAACAAGTATAATTGTCAACCATTAGAAGAGACTTAAAGAACTTTGAGATTGGTCTTGATGAGAAATCATCATGGATAATTTGGCTGATTTACCTTGATCAAATGCTTCAAAGGAAATGGACTTGGATGTGGAATAATGTGATTGTCTATGCAGTATATTAGTTTTTAAAGAATTCCTTAAAAGTTCAGTACTGGTAATATCTCAGGTTCTACATACTAACACACAATCGATCATTAATTTGCTGGAGATATAGAACTCAAAATAGAGATCTTCCTCTCTCCAAGCTTATGTTCACGTGAATAAATTCTGGGAATTGATATCTGAGAATGAAAGATGGGCTGCTGTGAGAAGGAACAGGGGTGGTGGAAGAGGCAGGATAGATTAGGAAACCATCCCACTCTCTACTCTGTATTATCACAATGCAGTGCTGCTGAGTCACATGTATAGAATAGCTACCTGCAGCACTTAGCCCTGACCTTCAGCAATTAGTATTATATCACAACACCCCTAACAGCTGTGATTTGGGAAGAGTGAGCAGGAAGCTCATTATCTAGACCTAAGTGCACAATAGGGAGGGGGGACCATGCCACCAGCTATGCTGTACAAAATAGTTGGGATAAACTACTGGGTTGTAAAAGAGGGCCTCATAGCAAATAACCTTCAACCCTAATTACATCATCAATTCCAACTTTCTGAATAAGCTGTTAAGGATTCATAGTTTACAGTTCTAGTTGGTATTGACATTTAAAGCCCTATAAAGTTTGAGACCAATGTACCTGAAGGACCACGTACTTATGAAGCTCCCTGAACACTAGGTCATTCTCTGAGAGTCTGCTTCAGGTGCTTCTTCATTTTGAGATTAGGCTGGTGGCAACCTAATCATGGTACCAAAACTCTGGAACTGTTCCTCAAGGAGACTCATCTGTCCCCTTCTGTTGTCATCTTCCACCAGTGGATGAAAATTTGTTTGGTGTTCCCTTGGTAATCCTTCCTGCCCAATGTTTTAATTGTTTATATGTTTTTGTATGCACTTTTGTGCTAGTTTTAACAATGTGCTTCTGCTGGGGTAAAGTGGTGGCTCAGAGGTTAAGTTGCTGAGCTGCAGACCGGAAGGTCTGTAGTTCAGTAGTTTGAGACCCAAGTGCTGTGTGATGGAGTGAGCTCCCGTCTCTGGCCCCAGCTCCTGCCAACCTAGAAGTTCAAAAGCAAGAAATTGCAAGTAGATAAATAGGTACCGCTTCGGCGGGAAGGTAACAGCGTTCTGTGTGCCTCAGCATTTAGTCATGCTGGCTACATGACCACAGAAATGTCTTCAGACAGTGCTGGCTCTTCAGCTTGGAAACTGAGATGAGCACCGCCCCCTAGAGTCGGATTCAACTAGTTTTCGAGCAAGGGAAACCTTTACCTTTACCTTTACCTCTGTTGGTTTTAATGGTTTTAAGATGTGATTTTACTGTGTAGATTTATAATTTGTTAGCCACCTTTGTGGCCCTTATGAGGACAGAACTTTTATAAAATAAATAAAAGTTATCTGCACTAGGGCTCTATTAGCTTCTAGGTGATCGCAGCCCGTATCCTCACAGCCAAGGCTTTAGGTCATAAACTGTGGCTCAGTGGAAGAGTATCTGTTTTTATTCAAAAGGATCAAACACTGGCATCTCTAAAGAGTCTCAAGACATGCAGACAGCATGAACTCTTCCTGCAAGGGACCCTGGACAGCTACTGCCAGTCAAAGCATTAGCTAGGCCAATGGTCTGCATTAATAATCATTCAAACTCACACATCCACCCTGGACTAGCAGAAGGACACATTTGTCTTTCCTCTCCATATCACCCCCAAGGACAATACAAGTTCTTAGTGCCTTGAACAGTCACATTCCATGCCTCCCAGAATATAGTGTACACACTAGCTCCTCATACCATTCTGCCCCCCCATCTTAATTTCCATTGATTTATTATACTCAGTAAGGACAGAGCATGTTTTATAAATGAAAATATTAAGCTAAAATTATCCAATCTGTAACAGATCACAAAAGGCATTTTCCAGTTATCCTCTTCCACATGCTGCCACTGCCTCAATCTCTTCCTATTCTCAGGTCTTCTCAAAGCACACCAGGCAACTCCCTTCGTAACTATCTTCTACAAGAAAGTTCTTCCAGGGATATTTCCTTTGTACTCTTAGCTCATAGCAATTTAACTTGCAACTCTGTTCCAAGTACAACTCTAACTTTTTAAAAGAGACACACTTTCAGAATTCAATATATATTTGACTGAACAAGGGTGATGGCTATTGTGTTAAACCAGTACACAGCATAGCATTTTGTCCAATGCATAACTTATCAGTAGTTAAGTAGAACCAAGCGACCTGTTACATCAACTGGCAGTACTTTCCCAGTTACTTCCCAGAAAGTATTGTCTTCATCAATTCCTGCACTGAAATGGAAACTCAACTGTTGTCATTGGTGTCTTTCATCCACTTGTGCCAGAAGCTTCTCTAAGAACAACTGTACTGGCCTGGCTGTAAAATGTTAACCCACATTGTAAACATCTTTCACAGGCCAAGGAAGAGGGGGGAAAAACCTTCCTTTTCACACTGACTAATCATTTGCTGATCTCTGCAGCTCACATGGGCAGAACTCCCAGATTCCAAGCCAAAGAGCACCTCCCCAAGCAATTCAAGGACACAAGAAAGACACAGCATGAAGTAGACATGTTCTGGTGCTTTAAGGACACAAGGCAAAGCAGACAATCCTGTCAACCAAGTCTCTGTGTTCTCTCATTTGTTGCCAGGCTTTTAAAAAAAATCTGCAAAGGCTACTTATCTACTTTTCAATATCAAAAGGATGGACTTTATTTTACTCATCAGAATGTTTTAGATGGGTATTTTTAACCTAATATGCCATGTACAGTGTCATGTAGCAGAAACTACTTTGAAGAGCAAAGCATCCTGAATAAAAATAGACCCACCATCACTCAGCACAGGCAGACTAAGGTCGTACTGTTACAGTGTTTACACTGAAGCATACTTGTGGGTTCCTCATGCATGCAAAAGATTCTTTCTTGCCATAGCCAACAAAATTTAAGAAGTCTATACAAGCACAAGCCATGCAGTATGGTGCTACAGACCAACCAGTAATTTTCAGTGTGTACATAGAAAGGACACATGTGGAGCTCTGCAAGACCAAGGCTATAGCAGGCAAAGTGTTCTACGGAATCCTTGCATTTCCCAGAAGCTTATCAGAGTTTCTCAAGAAGTTCAGAGAAAGTTCACAACTCCATAAAAGTCAGCTTGTCCAACCTTGCTAATCTTTGCCTGCTGCATACAGTCAAAGGAAAGTTTTAGGTATGTTCTAGGGTAAGGGTGTCAAACATATGGCCCATGGGCTAGAACTGGCCCATCCAGGGCTTTTATCTGGCCTCCAAACAACTGGTGCAAGGGAAGAAAAGCAGGAGACTGCTTGGAGGAATGAGCAAGTGCATAAGGTGAGGTGTGGTTGAAGCTGTCCAGAAACAGAAAGCAAATGGCTAGCAGGAGGGGCTAGGAAGCGGAAGTAAAAAAGGGGGGATGGCAGTGAAGATGGAGAGGCATGGTGTTTTTTCCTCCCACCTCCTCCGACTGCAACTCAGTGAGGACTGGTGAAGCCACTACATGTGGTGGAGGGGGGGGTTGGAGCTGAGCTGCTAGTACTGCCGCACCAACTGGCTTCATATTTTTTCAAATGGCGACCATAGGGGGTTGGTGAGAGTGAGTGTGCAAAGTGGCAGTTTGCTGATGAAGGGATGGGGCTGGCAAGGGAGAGAGGAGGAGAAGGAGGGTTGGTGCATGGATTGGGAGGTAACTGGGTTGTCTTCTGTATGCTGCTCTGAGGGGAAAGATGTCCCAGCTTTGGAAGCAAGTGGAGAAGCAACAGGAAAAAGGGGCACTGATGTCATCATCATGTGTCTGAACAACTGCAGAGACATGAGGCAGAGTAAGTGCTGGGATGGGTGGGAGATGCAACCTCCCCTCTCCCCTGCACCTGTCCTCCACCCATGAAGGAAAAGGGGTTGTGGGAGTCAAAAAGCACCCCCTAACCTCTCCATCAAGCATTCCCCTCAGCCCTGTCACTTCTGTGGGAAATGCAGGAAGGATGAGAACTGAGGGTGAGAGGATCTGGGAGAGACAAGTTCAGAGCCCCCCCCCCCTCCGAGCCAGGACCCTGTTAGACTGCAGGAGATCACTCAGGGCTAGTTGCTCAGCCTGGCCCATCTCACAGGGCTGTTGGTAGTGGTGAGGAGGGTGTGGTGGACGAGGGAGTCCAGTGTGCCTCCTCGAGACCCTCAGAGGTAGGATGGGGGAAGAGAGAGAAGAAAGAGTGAGAGATAGATTATAGCTGTGCTTGGCTGCTGAGGCTGGGCATTGGGAGGGGTGCTGAAAAACTACCAAGACTACTAAAATAACGAGGGCAGTTCCTCCTCTTGTAGAGCTCCATGACCACAAAACTTCCACAGACTTTTAGGCATTGGACTTGTGCCAACGAGGTCAAATTATTTCAACTAAAAATGAGTTATGCTTAACAATAATCACAAATCATTCAAATAAAAAAAAATGAAACAGCCATTTTTCTATTCTCCAAGAGGATGGAGCCTTTAAAAAATTCCTTTGTAAACCTACAGCAAAATATAGTGTTTGTCATTTATTCAGCAGTTCTGATCAGTGTAATATGCATCTCCGAGCTACAGTTTTAGAACTTATGAAAAATTAAAGCAACTGGATTTCACAAGCTTTATCAAAAAATGAACTCAGTTTTAAGTTTCTGTGGCTAACAGTACAGGTATCATGTTCTGGTAGGTGCTTCCAATAAGTGGACAGCCTCCCAAATCACACGGAGATTTCATGGCGAAATTTCATGGCGAAGTCATGAACTATGCATACACAATTCACATAATTTTAGGGCATTATTTACAGATCTTGCATGCATTACATCACAGTCTGCCCTGCATGTGTATTGAGTTCAAGAATCTTTTGAACTAGGGACTTCCAGGCTCAGCATTTCTGATCTTTAAATAAACTGGTTTCCAGAATGTGTTCTAAATACTTAATTTCCTAACAACATGCTTCATACACCTGCATTACATATGAGTAAACGTGTAAATTAAGAGTACTTTCATGTGTTCTTTAAATTCTTCCTTTGTGATAACGGCAGAATAGGAATCTTAATTAGGGATGTGTGTGTGCACACGCGCACATACATACACCATCGGTATTTTTCAGGTTCAGGTATACTGAACCTGAAAACTACTGGGATTTTCCAATATTCCTGAATCCAAATACTGGTATGGTATTGGGATTTGGGAAATAATTGGGATTGCTGGGTTTTTTTGCTCCTTGAAACCTTCTCCAGGCAGCAGTTCACATGTCACTTGGAGAAGGTGTTTAAAGGGACTGATCCCTCTGGGCACCTTCTCCAACAGTGAGTTTTCTCCTGCAGTCCAATTCAAACCAGGCTGCAGGAGAACGGAGCCTCAGGAGCTGCTGGTTTAAACCAGACTGGAGGAGAAGGGAGCCCCAGGAGCTACTGTGCCATGTGGAATACATTATTCCATGCAGCAAGGAGATCCTGGCTAGGATCGCTTTCTCCTGCAATCTGGTTTTAAACCAGGTCATAAGAACATAAGAACATAAGAGAAGCCAATGTTGAATCAGGCCAATGGCCCATCTAGTCCAACACTCTGTCACACAGCGGCCAAAATATACCAGGTGCCATCAGGAGGTCCAGCAGTGGGGCCAGGGCACCAGAAGCCCTCCCACTGCTGCCCCCTCCAGCACCAAGAATAGAGTGCATCACCTGCCCCAGACTGAGAGTTCTCATTCTATACCCTGTGGCTAATAGCCACTGGTGGACTTCTGCTCCATATGTTTATCTAATTTCCTCTTGAAACTGTCCATGCTTGCAGCTGCCACAACCTCCTGTGGCAGTGAATTCCATATGTTAATCACTCTTTGGGTGAAGAAGTATTTCCTTTTATCTGTTCTAACCCGACTGCTCAGCAATTTCATAGAGTGCCCACGAGTTCTTGTATTGTGAGAAAGGGAGAAAAGTACTTCTTTCTCAACCTGCTCAATCCCATTCATAATCTTATAAACCTCGATCATGTCACCCCTCAGCCGTCGTTTCTCCAAGCTAAAGAGCCCCAAGCATTTTAACCTTTCTTCATAGGGAAGGTGTTCCAACCCTTTTATCATTCTAGTTGCCCTTCTCTGCACTTTTTCCAATGCTATAATATCCTTTTTGAGATGTGGTGACCAGAACTGTACACAGTATTCCAAATGAGGTCGCACCAATGATTTATACAGGGGCATGATGATACTGGCTGATTTGTTATCAATTCCCTTCCTAATAATCCCCAGCATAGCGTTGGCCTTCTTTATTGCAGCTACACATTGTGTAGACATTTTCAGCGAGTTATCCACTACGACTCCAAGATCTCTCTCTTGGTCAGTCTCTGCCAGATCAGACCCCATCAACGTGTATTTATATTTAGGATTTTTGGCTCCAATGTGCATCACTTTGCACTTGGCCACATTGAACCCCATTTGCCACGTTGACGCCCACTCACCCATCCTCAACAGATCCCTTTGGAGTGCCTCACAATCCTCCCTGGTTTTCACCACCCTGAACAACTTCATGTCATCTGCAAATTTAGCCACATCACTGCTTACTCCCAATTCCAAATCGTTAATAAACAAGTTAAAAAGCATGGGACTGAGTACTGATCCCTGTGGTACCCCACTGCTTACCACCCTCCACTGAGAAAGTTTCCCATTTATACTCACTCTCTGTTTCCTATTTATAAGCCAGTTTTTGATCCACAAGAGGACTTGTCCTTTTATCCCATGACTATTGAGCTTACTTAGGAGCCTTTGATGAGGAACTGTATCAAAAGCTTTCCGGAAGTGAAGGTAAATAATATCTATTGGGTCCCCCTTGTCCACATGTTTGTTCACTCCCTCAAAAAACACTAACAGGTTAGTGAGACAAGATCTTCCCTTACAGAACCCATGCTGAGTCTGCCTCAATAGTTTTTGTTCATCAATGTGCCTACTAATTCTTTCCTTAATAACAGTTTCCACCAACTTACCCGGTATCGATGTCAGACTGACTGGCCTGTAATTTCCTGGATCTCCCCTGGAGCCCTTTTTAAAGATGGGAGTGACATTAGCTACCTTCCAGTCATCAGGAATGGAGGCAGATTTTAAAGAAAGATTACATATTTTTGTCAGGAGATCCACAAGTTCACATTTGAGTTCTTTCAGAACTCTCGGATGAATGCCATCCGGGCCTGGTGATTTATTAGTTTTTAAATTGTCCATCAGTCGGAGGACTTCCTCTCTTGTCACCGCAATCTGATTCAGGTCTTTCAAACCCCCTCCCGAAATCAGTGCTTCTGGAGTGGGCAAACACTTCTCCTCTTCCACAGTGAAGACAGAGGCAAAAAATGCATTCAGCTTCTCAGCCATTTCCCTATCATCCTTCACTACTCCTTTTACCCCTTGGTCATCCAAGGGCCCCACTGCCTCCCTGGCTGGCTTCCTACTTCTAATGTATTTGAAGAAAGTTTTATTGTTGGTCTTTATGTTTTTGCGATATGCTCCTCATATTCCCTTTTTGCTTGCCTGATCACAGACTTGCATTTTATTTGCCATAGTCTGTGTTCCCTTTATCAACCTCACTAAGACTAGCTTTCCACCGCTTAAAGGAATCCTTCTTACCTTTTACAGCTTCCATTACTTTATTTGTTAACCATGCAGGCTTTTTTCTATACCTATTTGTACCTTTCCTAACCTGCGGTATATATTTTTTCTGAGCTTCTAGGATTGTCTTTTTAAATAGTCTCCAAGCTTCCCCAATGGTTTTGACCTTCTCCACTCTTCCTTTCAATTTCTTCCTCACATGTCCCCTCATACCAGAGAAGTTACCCCTTTTAAAGTTAAAAGTGGTTGCGTCAGTCTTTTTGGGCAACTCCCTATCTGTACAAATGTTAAACTCAATGACATTATGGTCACATTATGGTCACAGGAGAAGTGAGCCCCAGGAGCTGCTGTGCTGTGAGAAGCAATGTGCTCCCAGTGGCACAGAAGATCCTGCACTTACTTTCTCCTGCAGACCAGTTTAAACTCGGTTGCTGAAGAAGCAAGCCCCAGGAGCCTGCGAGTGAACTCAAGGCATTTAAAGACAGCCCTTTAAATGCAATTCATTTAAAGGGCTCACTTTAAATGCTCTTCAACTGCAGCTATCTGCGACTACCTGGCACACAGATTCTAGCTAGGATAGTTTAAACCAAGCTGCACAAGAAGCCACACCCAAACTGAGCCAGCAGGATCCTTGGGCTGTCTTCTGAAGTAGGAGCCCAACTTTAAAAAGACTTTAAAAGACTTTAAAGGGACTGCAACAGAAGTCCGACAAACAGCTGAGAGGCAGAAGCAATCTGCTACTGCCTCTCCCCTGCTTTCAGATCTACCAATAATTCCTGAATATATCCAGGATTTTTTTTCTGGTTTTCCTGAATAAACCTGGATATATCTAGGAAGCCAAAATATATCTGAAAAATACAGATAAAGTATTTTTCAGGTATATTTCCATTTAGGGTAGTTCAAAACACACACCTCTAAACCAGGGTCAAAGCTGCTCAGCTTCCAAGATCTTATAAACTCAGACTAGCCTAGGCTATCCAGTCAGGCAGCTGTGCACCTTAAATGAATAGATAGTTGAATGAATTAAGTTCATTGAATAGTCTGTTGGCTCAGATCTTTCACCACACAGATCTGCTTCCCCCCCACCCAGAGTTGGCTTCAACCTCTTTGAGCATCCAAAAGGCTATGCTGGAGACTACAGAAACTGCATGGACAAAAAGCCCCATGGGACTGAGCCTGCAGTGAGAAAGGAAGCTGAGAAAGACTGTCTGAAAAAGCTGGTTAGCTCCAGCCCACAGTCTCCACTGCCCCTGCCCCTGGTTGAGTGACTTTCAGCCTGGATCCCTCCAATAGGAGCCGCACAAAAGAATTTGCATAGCCCTATCCAAGAGGGCAGAGGTGTGACCTAACCAGTTCTTGGATGACTCCCCTCACACTGAAGTAGAACTAGGTTCAAAGGGGGAGCAACACCTCATTTGTCTGGCCCTCAGCTTTTTGAATAATCTGCTCCCCTCCCTCCCATTCTCACAAGTGAGCACTCCTGAGCACTAATTTAATGAAGTACTTCATGTGCAAGAAGCAGCAACAGCCAGCCCTATCACCAAATCTCCTGCTTACCCCATCACAGGGGCTGGGGAAGGGGAGATTTCAGAACCTTTAAGCATCTGCATCATGTTTTTAAGTGTTTATGGTAAAGTTGCCTGGGCACCAGGTCTTCTTCCAGTAGTTTACAGAATTCTTTCCTAACTCAGTTTGTACATGATTCAAGTGGGCAGCACTCTGCAGCGAACTAATCTATAGACCACTCTAGCTCTGTTCAAAGCAGAGAGAGATCAGCTTCTTACAGAACTGCTACACTCTTTTTTCTTAATTTGGAAATATTGATTATTATTCTCAAATACATGAGACTATGCGTCTAATAGCAGTAGCTGCTTAATCAAAATCTTCTCCATTACTCAATGCATTTCAGTTTCTTGGCAAGGGCCAAATAGCCCTAGTAGACGCAAAACTGTAAAATGAACATATTTCAGCAGCAATTTTCACTTACTGCAGGGACTAGCAGATGCCAATCTGTTTAATTTTTAATTGTATGTACTTGCTTTTTTCTTAGCAAAGTACAGCAGTGTTCATGACTATCGAACTGCCCTGCCTGAAGGGACTCTGATTACATTTTGCTTGCCAGACAACAAGTCTGTTTATATGCATGCTGCTATGAAGACTTCAGAGTTAACTCGAAGTTACACTTGTGTTTTTTAAAGATCTTGCAGATCAGCCCGAACGAAACTGAGTTACCTAAATGCACACATGGAGCCAATGTGATCTAGTGGTTCAAGTATGACTAGGACTGCAGAGACTTGGGTTCAGATCACCCTCTCAGTCAAGAAATTCACTGGGACACTGGACCAGCTGCTGATTTTCAGTCTAATTTTCTTCACAGCCTACATGAGTTTAAGAGGGGGCTTATATGAGAATAAAAGGGATATGTAAGCCAGCATGAGTTCCTTGGACAAAGGGTGGGATGAACGTTAATTACATTAAAAATCTTGCACAAAAGGGTGAACCAATCTTCCACTCTGTTAGTACACGAATGGTGAAGGCATTACTAACTAGCAAGGGTGGTTTTTATGGGTCTGCTAATCTTAATTTAGGAACAGCATCAACAATCAATTTTTGATACCTTAAGAAATTAGGGCAAGCTACTTAATATCATCTTTTAAAAATGTGTAATGCACACTGATGACAAGTTTGCCTTTTAAGGCCAGTTCACACACTGAAAAGTACATATGTCCCCCATATGGCCATGTTCTGGGAACAACTTCTGGGCAGAGATACAATTTGAAATGGGACCACAGCATGTAAGAAGAGTTTTCAGCCTTCACTCCTTTTCCCAGCCTGCAATGGCCTCAAGAGCAGCTATTTGTGCTGTTGCAGAAACTTACATATCACCATCAGTACACATGCAAGTTTCCTCAGTGGGCAAACCAAATCTTCCTGGGGCCATTTCTGATTGGGAAAGCAGTGTGTGTGTGGGGGGAGCCTTAAGCCCCTTCGACTTGTGCATGATCTGAACTGAGCCCATGTGCACCTGGAGCTGTGTGTCCAGCATGAAATTCCAGGTGCAGATAACATGTAGTTCGGCTCTTAGAGGTTATCATTCCTTGTTGAGAGAAAGAGCTGTTCATCACTCCTTATTGCAAGTGAGAGTTGGGATGCTAAACTCATTCTTGCTTTGTTTCAAGCTTGCTTGCTGCTGCTTGGTCCATAGTCCATAGTATCATTGTATTCATTTTAAAATTTTCCACCTGCCAGCACCACAATTAAATTTCCCAGAGAACACTGTCTGTACAGGGACTTTTCCTTTATAAAATCTGCATAATGTGATCTCTTTAAGCAGGTGAGGGGTGGGTAACGCAGCATAAAACTGCTGAGCGCTCCATTCAGATGCAGATTGAAGGCCTCATTAGAGATGGGGTTTTACCTTTTGAACTTGGTCTCCTGCTGCTCTCTTCTGCCTCCCCCCCTTTATGGCTTATGCTCTTTTGCTAAAAAAATGACAACAAACCTCCCGCACACGCACTTAGCCATGTCATGTGAAACTCCTTACTAAAGGAGGAACCTCTGGGTAAGAACTTAGGGGGGGATTACTCTTATTTCTGAGACGTATAGAATATTTTGTACATGTGCAAATGACTCTACTGTTCAATTTAAAATGTGTTATATCGAGGGAACTAATGCAAAGAATTGCAGGAGTGAAAGAGTAGGTAATTATGGGGCATGCAGTTGCAGTTAAATACCTTGCAAGGAATTATCAAAACTTTTAAGAGTCTGGGATGAGACAGGAGTGAACAAGGGAAAACAGGAATGTCAGCCCTGTAGGTCTAAGGCAATTAAATAAAGCCTATCTTGTGACTTAAGATGAAACAGTAGTTCCACCCTAGTCTTTGAAATCAGCCCAGGTAGAATTTGCCTTTAAACTGCTGCTACTTAGATTATGCAGCTGTGGCTGAACACTTGACAGTTGATTGCTCTCTGCTACTCTGCTCCCCACTTTGACTCCATTCAGCAGAATTGTATTACACCTGGAGAGAGGAAACTAGTGGTTCTTGTATTAATTTGAACATTTTCCCTTCAATATGCAACTTTTGCCAGGCAACATGAACAACATGTTTTTTATAAACAATTTACATTAAGCATACTAACAACTCCCCTCCAGGCAGTGTGGTGTAGAGGTTAAGAGAGGTGGACTTTAATCTAGAGAAGTTTGATTCCCCACTTCTCCACAAGAAGCCCACTAGGAGGCCTTGGGCCAGTCACAGTTCTCTCAGAATTCTCTCAGCCCCACCTACCTCACAAGGTGACTGTTGTCAGGAGAGGAAGGGAAAGGCAATTACAAGCCACTTTGAGACTCCTTAAGGTAGAGAAAGGCAGGGTGTAAAAAAACCTACTCTTCCATCTTCCTTCAAATCTCTTCTCAAAACCCTCTTTTTCTGAAGTTCTTAGTTCTAATCCCCTATCGAAGCTAGGCCTGTAGCTGTTCATTTTCTCCCTGTTCATATTAACTTCAGCAACATTCCTATCTTCAGGATCAAATGCACAAAAGGACAAGAGAAGTTTCACATGGGCAAAAGAAACAAACAAAAAAGATGAAGTAATCATTTACTGGCAAAGAGTCAGGGCTACTTCAAAAGCTATGGAACACACACACAATCCAGTTTTGGCATTTCTGCCATTTGAGACACATGGTAAAAACTGTTCCCACAAGGAAGCGCAACTGACAGACACTCCTAGCTATGGGCTATCACTACCTGACATTCAAATGCTCTTCCAACATCACAGAAAGACTCCATCAAAGAACAGTGATGGGTCTCTTTTTGCAACACATAAAGCAGCCTTCCTCCCATCCTGCTGATTACTTACACTCCCCTGAGCCTCAGTGAGAAAATGTGGACTATAAATAACAAATAAGTAGGATTGGTCACAGTGCACAAACAACTTAGGTGGAGGTACATTTTAAGCAGTTGTCTTTTTCACTGTATTCAATTCGTATTGTATTAAACCTGATAATTATCTTGTCAAGTAATTACATCCTTATTCTAATAGCCAAAAAGTGCGGATACCTATTCCCTCCAACAGGGGCCTCCCTCTCCCCCAACAGCTTTTCCTGCATAGTCAGTAGACTTCCTGGGTTTGTAGAAAAATCTGAAAAGTGGGGAAATCCCTTCAGGGACAGTTGAATTCCCCCAAAAAAGCCTTCTGAAATGGCCTCTGCAGGGACCTGACTCCAGGCAGCAACGGTGAGAGATTAGAACGTTGGGGGGGGGGGAGGGAGAGGCTTCTGACTGGCTCTGTCGGTGGAAGGGGTGGGGGAGGGCCCTTTCCAGGCCTCTTTCAGCCTTGGAGGGAGGGAGGGAGGGAGGGAGGAAGCCTTGGGGCCAGGCCTCACAAAAGTTGCCAGGGCCAGGCTGGGGGATTTCTAGAGATTTTGTGGTGGACTCTAAGGAGGAGGGCTGGGTTTGGGAAGGGAGAGGCCTCAGCTGGGTATAATGCCACAGTTTCCACCCTCCAAAGCAGCCATTTTCTGCAGGGAGACAGACCTCTGCTGTCTAGAGTCCAGTTGTAATTCTGGGGGGTCTCCAGGGCACATTTGCAGGTTGGCCACTCTAGGCCTGGCAGCATTCTAGGCTTGCCAGGTCCCCCCTGATTTGCATGACTCACCTAGCCTCGGCTGCTTGCTACCATTCATCAGCAGCCACCCTATGAAAGCCAGTGAGGTGCAGCAGTTAGAGCTTCAAAGTAGGATCTGCAAGACCCAGGTTCAGATCCCCATCTTGCAGTGGAAGGTGACTGTGTGATTTTGGACCAGTCACATGTTTCAGCCTAACCAACCTCACAGGGTTGTTGTGCAGATAAAAAGGAGGAGGGAATAATGAAAGCTGCTTTGGCCCTCACTGTGGAGAAAGACTGTAATTTTCCTAGGTAGAGGCTGGGGGGTGGAGATGGAAAACAGGAGACAGAGAGGCAGATAAAGGTAGGTTGGCTGTTGGTTGGGAAGGAAATAGGGTTGCCAACTCCAGGTTGGGAAATCCCTGGACATTTGAGGGGTGAAGCCTGGAGAGGGTGGGATTTAAGGAGGGGAGGAACTTTGGACTGGTGTAATGCCATAGACTCCACCCTCCAGCCATTTCCTCCATGAGAACCACCATTGCCAACCTCTGGGTGAGGACTGGAGATCACCCAGAATTACAACTGTTGTCCAGGAGACAGAAATCAGTTCCCCTGGAGAAAATGGCTGTTTTGGAGGGTTGAGTCTATGGCATCATACCCTGATGAGGCTGCTTGCCTCCCCAAGCCTCACTGTCCTAAGTCTCCACCCCCAAATCTCCAGGAAATTCCCAACCTGGAGCTGGCAACCCTAAGGTGAATTGATCTCTGTAGCTGGGAGATCCATTGTGATTCCCAGAGTGCTGCCACTGCTGCTGTGGGGGGGAGAGAAAACAGGTGGGTGGCTGAGAGCACTGCCACCACTGCTACTGCTGCTCTGCGGAGTGGGGGAAGAAGCAGGCAGGAGGCTGGGAGAGAGGCTGGGGGCAGAAAGCAGCCAGGAGGCTGGGGGCAGAAAGAAAGAATGATGGGGTGGGGGGCAGAAAGAGAGAGAAAGAGTGATGAAGTGGGGAGGCAGAAAAACAAAGAGAAAGATGACAGATTGGAAAGAGAGAGGAAATCACATGCATGGAGCAGAAATAGAGTAAGAAAAGGGGAGCAGAGGGGAGAAATAGTGTGAGAGAGGTAGGGGGTGAGCAGAGGAAGCAAAGGTGTGACGAATGAGATAACCATCCCGCAAGTTTCTTGCGGGTCTCCACTTGTGTATTTTCTAAACACACATACATAAAGGACTTTGATCTCTCCATAGAGGCTGCAGCTTCATCTGCATTTGCTGTCCCATTACAGACAAGGCAATACAGCTACTTCACATAACATGGCCAAAGCACAAGGAAGCCACTGCTGGAGCCAAACACTTCCTCTAAAAGAAAATCAATTTGAATGACCTGACAGATATTCCCAGCCATTCCCGTTCTCATCTGAAACAAGCAAGCTAAATGAATTAACTAGCGAGTATTTCTTTCTTAATGGGTAATTCCTATTTGTTGCAAAGCTGTATACATGTCTTTCCCATATTGCCAAGTCCCTCCCCACAATAGGGAGGAAACTGATAGAATTTCTAGATAAAGTACACAAGCTTTAAATAAATGATCTAATAAGTTAAATAAGCATAACTCAATCATGTTTGTGCATTTATGAAACCCAAGTAATTCATATATGTTAACCACCAACTGCCTGGCCACTTTGGCAAGAATTCCTTCCAGGTGATCAGCCAAGAAAGCTACTATAAAAGCTCAGGACAAAGTTGGGTTTCCCCTTTTTTAGGAAACAGGCAGGATAGTAACTTCTGTTGTTTTACTTGCAAGGTTCAATTTAAAAGATCACTTTTTGAAGTTATGGTTGAAAACATCTGTATCTCTGTGAACTACAAAGATTCATTTTGGCTTCCTGGAAGGATTAAAAACAAACAAGACAAACAAGAGTTACTCTTTTAAACTGCATACTAGTTACAAAGTTGCTTCCTGAAGCAGAGCTTCATTCTTCTACCATTCCACAATATGTTTTCTTTCCATGAACTCCAAATGTTTTCCCTTCGAAGATAAAGTTGCACACATTTCCACATCCTGCTCCACTCACCTGAGTTTCTATGAATGTAACAGCAACCCTGGTAAGTCAGGCAACAGTACTGGCCCAGTATTCTGCCTCCAATGGTAGACAGCCAAATGCTTACAGGAAACTGCCATGCAGAGCTTCAAGTAGCTTCTCTACCAACATTTCTTCATTACAGACCCCTGGACAGGTTCTCCTTCTAATTCGTAGCCTCCTACAATCAACTTGACTCATCCTTCTAATACTTTCTTTCAGTGTGTTGGCTACAGCATTTCTCAGCATGAAGTGCTATTGGAAGTCAAATAAGGATGGAAATTAAGTAGAAATCTCAAGGAACTCACTGCATGTTTGGAGATGGCCAAAAGAAAGAGCTTAAATATGAAGAGAGTAAAATACCATCATGTAAAAAAAACAACCCCACTCATAAGGTTACAAAAACAGTATCAAGGTTCCAGGATTTTTCAAGCCCCAAGGGCTATGTAACACTTAAGAAGCATCAAGAACCTGAAATCTTTAAAAATCGGGACTCTTTTTCACATCTGCAGAACACTGCAGCAAGTTACTTAACTCTGTGAATCCTGGCCGCATGCCACATATTTTCCTTAGGTGCAGAAGTATAGAAGCAGAAAGAATATCTTGAGGAAAAGAAGAAAGAGAAAGCCAGTGACTTCTAAAGCTTGTAAAATATAAATGTGGTAGAACAGTAATACTCCACCATCTTTTCAAACACAGCTGCTCAAACTGCTCCACACTAAGGGATGCTCAGACAGGTTTTACAATTTTTAAAAGCATGAAGTTAACAAGAATGTTAGGAAAAAAGAGGAAATGGGAAAAAATATCCAAAAGGGTTAGGCCAAGCAAGGTTGCTCAGATAGGAGAGTTCAGCTCATGATAGAAAAATTTCTTCTAAACAAGCAATTAAAACCACAAAAAGAACCGGGGGAGGGGAAAACCCATGCAACTGTGTGCTAGCTAGACTTTCCTTCTACATAACTGGAAAGCAGAAACAAATGAGGGAGAGAGACATAACAGATGTATTTCTACCCAACACAGAATTATACTGAGCAGCCCCTCTTTTCCAAATGCTAATTAGGGGGAGGGGCAAAGAATGGATTCCTTCTGTGTGTCTTGACAGACTGTGGAACATCCAATACTGCGGTATTGTTATAGAGTAGAGGGAAGACCAAGAAGAACAATGCTATAGTTTCAATATACCAGCCCTAAACATATAATGGATCAAATCTGGTCGTCACAACAAATACCCTTTTCCACAGGCAACTGACCCTTTCCTTATCTGATAAACCATGAATCCCTAGTTACATTTTCTCAACTATTCTGAGATTTTAAACACTGAAAACACACAAATATGATTCTAATATTCACTTTTTAGTGATACCCTGGCTATTCCTAAGGGAAGGGGCAGGCTCCTAGAGGAAATCTGAAGTTGCAGATAATTTGTAATAAGACAACACTACCCTTAATTCTCAACAGCTTGATAAACTTTATGTTATTCTATAAGCTAACAATCCTAAACGTTTCATGTCACTCAGTTATGAGAAAGTTTAACCAGTAACATAAAATGTTAAAATATCACAAAGGACAGTGACTTCTCTTTTGAAAAAAGTAGCCTAAAGTTGTATTACATGGAGCATTGATAGAATCCATTTCCACAATCGGTTTCAAACAGAAGCTGGTAGAACTGGGAATGCCCAGACCTGCCAGTAGGAATGGGCATGGTCCAGAAAAATGAAAGTCCGTGGAGGTCCATGGGGTTTATGGACCCCCAGATCATGAAACTCCATGTTAATAGACCAGACCATGGTCCATTTGGACTGTGCCACTTAAAATTTTGCAAAGCCTCCCAACACACAACTGGAAGACAAGTGGCGAGTTCACCCACTTCCAAGTAGGTGAAGTTGCCACTCAGCCTTCACTCACACACTGTGCGGCATTGTAAAAGCCATTTAAAGGCCTCTGCTTCATACTCTGGAGAGCCACGGCATGTCACAATTTACAGTTCTGGGTTGGGGGGGATCAACAGCATGACTCAAAAGATCAATGTTCAAGCAAAAGAAAACAAAACAAATCCCCAATACAATACACAACTTAGATTGTTCTTCTGCATACATTTCATTATGGCAACCACAGAATTTTCCAATTGTAGTACATTCCTAAAAATATTTCCACCAAGGAACAGGCATTTTGGACTTTCTAGTAGATTGGTTTATATTTGGAGTGTAAATGAGTGCACCTACGAACCAAGCTAGCTATATATGCACTTGAACCCCACAAGGATTTCTGCAGAAAGAAGGGATTTCCATCTGCAGAGAGCAACTTTCTCACACACACACCCCACAGTACCAAATTATTTTCGGCAGCTCTTCAACCTTTGGTCTCATACTATTTTATCCCCTGGATCCTATACTTAAGTGATTACTGCTCGGAAGCTACAAATCTACCTCTGGAAAAAGCTTAATTCATTAGATGTAGAAATCTACATATAAGTAAAATGCAGCCTCCTTCTAATGCAACTTAGAGCCACACAACATTTGTTTTGGGAGACAAAGCTAATTCTGCCCTGTGGAAGTTTTTTTATATTAGCAGATCTAAACTTGTAAAGCAAGTAGCTAAGATGCCCATATCCAATTCAGTTAGGTGTTTATAGTCCATCTTTCTCACTGAGACTCAAGATGGGCTATGTGGTACAAGTTAATTCAACCAAGCGAGGCCCCCTCAATCAGAAGAGGAGGCAGACCACACTGGGCCAGACGAGGAGACACAAACCATTATGAGGCAATCTCAAAGGCACAACAGAGGAGTACCACCTCAAAGGTATGGGTTATGTGCAGACCTGAGCTGAAACACATGACATCTAATTAGCTATGCAAAGGAACTGGGGGGTTACAAAAATTTAAAAAAAATGCAAAAAAGTACTAGACATAATGTGTCACACAATGACATAATAGTGAACTACATTTAATGTTCTCAAATCAACTATGCACAACAGTTATACCCTACAGACATCAGCTATTCATAGAACTGTGCTTTTCTTAGCTCCTATCACTGATTTCCTCTAAGTCATGTGGGTGATATCGGCCAACCTTGCTGGCTTTTTCACAAACCATCTAAAATCAACTATTGTATGCCAAGATTTTCCTTTCTAACTTCAAACAGCAGCTCATTGGTATATACCAGGACAATAAGACTGGCAAAATGAAAAATACTCAAGCAATAGCAATCTCTCTCTCTCTCTCTCTCTCTCTCTCTCTCTCTCTCTCTCTCTCTCTCTCTCTCTCTCTCTCTCTCTCTCTCTACACACACACACACACACACACACACACACACACACACACACACACACACACACAAAAGCAGTTCAAATAAGTACAGACACTAGAGTCACACTCACCGGAAATGCAAGAAGCAGCTTGGAAATTTAGCAGTCTACTAAGAAATCCAGTTGGTTTTGATATCAGCAGACAGCACACAAAGGAGAGGGAATTCCCTCAGAAATGGTAACCAAGAAACCAGGATCCAGTTACCAAACTTTAGAAAGGCAGCCTTTCCTTCTAACATTCTAAGCCGCTCCTTTTTTGAGACTGACATGAAGTTTTGTATTATAAAATCACACCAATAATTTTACACAGTCAACAAATACTGCCTACGTTACTGACTTAGTCCTCAACAGACAGAACATGTAGGAACAAAAGATCAGGCCATGAGAAGGGAAAGATGTGGTGAGATAAACATCTGCTGGTTTCACTAGAAATATTATATGGCCTATATCAGAAAGATCAACTTGATTAATATTTAGAATAAATGAAACTACATAAGTTCCTTTTTACTCCGAAGGGACTAAGATATCATGATATCATGGCATCTAGAAGACGGCAAGGTAACTACTGAATTCTTCTCAGAACCAAATGCAAACCTAAGCAGAGTTATACACTTCTAAACCCCCTGAAGTCAATGCATAGCTCTTTAAAATAAAATCTGTCTTTATAAAATAAATTTTTTCTTTCTTTCTTTCCTGCTTAGTAAACGAGTGTGGGATTTATTGCCCAGAGACAACCAAGAAGCAATTCTGCTTCCATGTTGTTTATTTCTTTAGTGATTATAATAGCAAACCAGGCAGCCTAGCACATACAGAAAACATTATCTAACTTGGAAAACACCTTAACATTTTTTTCCCTTTTGCCAAAACAAAGACACAAACAGCACTTATCTGACAGAGGGAGTGTTGTGTGCTATCAGTTAACCCTTTCTTATGAGGGTAAAAATAATCTCTTATAACACTGTTTATAAAATGTAAAAAAAGCCTTTAAGGTACAAGCAGTCCCTTGCCACCACCAACCCCCCTTTAAAGATCAATATTGGGCACAGATGTGCATGCATTGATACAGTTTTTATTAGGAGGCAAAAAGAAGAGCAATTGTGTTTGGCCTCTTTACATGTTCCTAACCTGTCTGGTTGATTGACAGTGCTAAGGGCATGTTTGCAGTTTATGATAGTCACTCTTTTGGGACCATTAAACTATGCCAGGGGCACACAAATTTATAAGTCTGGCTGGAAGGATTTTTACTAACTGCAAAAGGGCTTTAAAGACCTCACTTCTCAGTGCTACTGTACTGAAAAGCAATCAGCTGCATCAGCACCACAACCACACAATGGATGTCATGTAGGTATTCAAAACAAGCTGAAGAGAACAAATGCTCACAAAGCAATTTTCCCCTTTCAAGTCAGATTGTGCTCCCTTATAGAAATCCAAGAGGTACAGGACCAAGTCTAATTTATTTGAGTTCAAAAGCAAAATTGCAGCATTTTGCAAGTAACTAAGTCCAGAATGCTGGAGCACCCCTGAAGTCAGCACTTCAAATAGCTTAAGTTTTCTTTACTTAGCTGGATGGGTTACCAAACAGTTTTCAAACCATGATCTCACATTGACCTGCAGTAAACATACAATTTTAAAGTTTATTTAGGCCCTGTGCAAGTTCTTTTCAATTTTGTAGATGCTCTGCAATGTTATACTAAATTATAATCCGCTGCTTTTTACATGATAATTCTCTGTGTGTGGCTGACCTCACCATGGGGTCTTAGCCAAACGAGAGATACACACCCAGAATGCAACACAGGCTTAACCTGAAGCAAAAAATTTAATCCAGCAGAGACAAATTGATGCATATTGCAGTTTCAATAGCAAGCTGGCCATTTGAGGGGTACAGAATAAAATTAAGAGAATGTTCACAGGGTTTGTACCATCTTTGTATTTCCCTGCATCCTTCCAAAACTGAAGCCAAATTATAAATAGGTCCACTGTCCATAAAGCAGTAAAATATGCTCAAACTATCCCTTTGGGTTCACCCATGTCTTTCTTCCTACATCTTATTGAAGGGGATTATCAACGCCCCCTGGATAGACACATACCTTTTTTTAAGCCTCAAAAGTACTGCATAAAAATTCGCAGAAACGTAAGGTCAAAGCCACTGCACATTCAAACGCTACATGGTGTAGCTGCTTCCTGCATATCATAATCTGAAGACTACAAGCAGGGGGAGGGGGGTCAAATTTTTGAATTCCCCCTACGGTAAAACAGCCCTTCCTCACACAAAAAACAACTAGCATCTCTGTAAGATTCAAAATTTCCAAAAGATGTGTAGCCACTGTTCAGAGACAAAGATTGCTCCTTCTTTCCGATCTGCCTTGCCAAGGAGATGGAGGAGTGGCCATATCAGAGGAAGCCCCTCAGGAAAACTTGCTCACATAATCCACACCCAGACAGCCATAACTTGAAGTACAGATCAGACCTGAAAATCTTTCCCTCTGTTGAGCACATACTCAGTATCTTAACCCAACCAGTGAACAATGGACAGCATGTATAAAAGGGAATTCAAATGACAACAGGATTTTAAAAGCAGAAAGCAGCAAGGAAGTCTTGGGAATGTGAAAAAGCCACAAATGTGTTTCCTTTAATATTTGTCATGAGCATGCATTTCATCATGCTTCTATTTTATTGTTGTATCTGTACATGTCTTTCTGATTACAAAAACCTCCACGGGCCCATCCCAAGTGATCTAATACTATATTATCTAGGATCCCTACTCTAGATAGAGTATCTCCTGAGTGGGGGGAGGGGCAGCGTTCAGCTGCACAACTTGGTTTTTTAAGAGCTTGATGTAGGAATCATCAACATAACTACTCTTGAGTGAACTTTAAGAGTTACATCTAAGCACATACCCAGTAAAAGCAACAAGTGTTTGAAAACATGCAAACTGACATCCTTAGATTTAAACATAGGCTGTGTGTACATCTTTGGTAACAAATTCATATTTGTTGCATGTGTGAATAAGTTTTAAAGGTTGAACAAGAACACAAACAAGATAGCAAAAAGCCAATCTACATCAAACCTTTATCCACCAGCTCATCACCCAACTCAACCCAGGCCATATTCTATAAACAGAATAGAAGTACACTGCAGAAAGACAAATTAGACTGGAATATTGTCAAGTGATAATTAACTCAGTATCAAGGGGCAAATATTAATCCATGAAAATGTAACAAGTTACATTTGTAAGAGTGGACTTTGCTTTCAATGTGGGGAAAATTATACTGCTGAAGATAGCTTTAAAATAAATAAGTAAAAACAAACTTACCTTTCATCTAACATTTTGACTACTTAGAATTACAGCTAATAGGTGCTGCATTAGTTTTCCAAAAGGTAATACATGTAAAATACTCCAAAATTCTTGAATGACAGGTAACATGGGAACAAGAAGTATCTACAAGCTCCTATTATGCTATCATGTGGCACACAGCAGAACCTGGCCAACTTATGAGCAGCATTCTAAATCATATTGCTTCTTCAGGCATGGCTGCAACCCAAGGACCTAATCCATACTATTGTTCATCAAACATACTGTCATTAAAATGGGCAGGAAATCATCATCATGATAAGAAGCCCAACACAGTTAATATGTACAAAGCTGGCAGACAAGAAGTCAATGATTGTAGCCAGCATTAATCTTGAGCTCATCTTGAACCACCTTTACAGAGGAATTGTGAAAGCTGGAAGCACCCCTGAAGTCTACATTTTGGCAGATATTAATCTCTTTCTGATTAGAATACACAGAAGAAATGTCAACCTATATTGTTCCACTTTATGACAAGCATGGGGGAGGTTAGCAAACTTATCATCATATATCTAATTCCAAATTTGACCATAGAGCATAAAAATAAACACATGTGGCACGGTCAGATACTGAAAGAGGACATGCCTTTACAAAACTGCAGAGTGGGGGAGGGACAACAGGCTCGCAGGCAAATCCCAAAGGTTAAATTAAGGGGGTTTAACCCCCAACCACATAACACATTGCAACCTAAAAAACGCCAACCAGAATCCTGCAAGAGCAAGGTTGGCATTACGAGGTTTCTTAGCAACCCCATACAATCCTGAACTTTAAAAATGGGTAGGGGAAATGGCAGCAGGATGGTTGAAGGGAGACAGCAGAAGGTGGCAGCAGCAACAGGAGAATGGGAGGAAGAGGCAGTGGCAGGAGAAGAGCAAGTGGGAACCAGTAGGGAGATATGGTATGATTTGATTTTCCCTCCTCTCTGAGCTTGCAGGTCACCCAGTTGTTAATTATATTCACCGTATGTTAGTTAACTCTGTCCTATCAGCTTTCACTTACATGTCTGCTCACTCTCTTGGGACACAAGGTGACCAACAGACACTGATAATCCTGTTTTCCAACTAGTTCACAGCTTTTCATAGAAACAAAACAAACCTACCAGGATCAGCGACAAATTAGGAAGGGGCATCCTCAGCAATAAATTATATGGTTGACCCCCTTGCCCACCTCTTAGCAATTCCCTCTCTCCTCCATATAGCAAGGGGGTTGCAGCACTGGCCTTCACCACTCGATTAAGTGGGTGTGGCTGGAAACAGCAGCCACCCATCACCTGCTTCACCCCCTCTGGATCCAGCTGCACATGCCAGTGAGTGAGGCGAATGAACGATACTCTGACTTAGTTGCTTAGCAAGGTTAGAGTCCAGTAGCCCCTGAAGACTAAAAAGGTTTCTAGGGTATAAGCTTTTGTGGGTTGAAACTCCCCTGACAAAGGGAGTTTTGACTCTTGAAAGTGATTGCTCTGAAAATCTTGTTGGTTTCTAAGGTGCTACTAGACCCCTTGCTCTTCTGTTGCAGACCAACACAGCTACCCACCTGAAACTGACTTAGTTATTGTTGCCTACTGTAGAAATTGGGGGAGGACAGGGAAAACACCAGTCATCACCTGCTGTAGCAGCATACTCACCAAGGCAAGGAAGAGGGTCTAGGGACCCTTCATAAGGACCCAATTCAACCACCGCTTCCTCTACTGCTGTTACCTAAGGGAAAGCAGCTCCTCTAACCACTTCTGCTTAATCACCATCCTCACACAAGCGAACGAGCAAAGAGTTGCTGTCACTTACTGCCTGCCCACCTCCCTCTGGACAGATGAGCCTGGCTGCCATCACCTCCCAAACAGGTGAACAGTGTCAAGCAGACTTGCCAGAGGAGAAAAGCTTAGTAGCCATGACAGGAATGTGCACCAAGAGCAGGAGGAGAGTCAAGAAAGGAAGGTACAATCTTATCATCACTGTGTCAGGTCAAGGGCAGGCTGTGGGCCTTAAGGCCTTGACAGGTGCCCAACAATGCCAAGTTCTAATGCCAACCCAGAAACTCAACCTTTCTCTGAATTACTCTATTTTTCAAAAAACTGTGAGCTTCTCTTAAACTGGTTATCTAAAAATTGGTAGCATTCTGCCAAGACATCCTGCAGGGCAGCAAAATTACAACACTATAACACTATGAATACAGAAAAACAAAAAAAGGGAGCGGGGAGAAATGCAGTTCAGCAAGAAGCAGATGGAGGAAAGGTGGTATGCAATGTAAAACTGCATGAAATATGACAAGGTCATTCTGAAACACAGACAGACTCTGCAAGCAATTATACTACCCTCGCCCCCAAAGCCACTGATACTTTTGAAGACAGCATCTCATTTATTAACTTTTAGTAGACCTATTTTGTAAATGCAGATTTCATTGAGGGAGAGCTCTTGCAATCAGCCTATTACACAACTTGAAACCAAGAAAATGCACATGAACATAAATTCCCTTATTTTGCATTAAAACTGTTTTTGCTGACCATCCAGTTACAGCTCTTACCTGCACAAGCAAACAAGACTTAGAAACACAAAGCTCTAGCAAATATTGGCATCCAAAGGATTCTGAACTGATTCTAAGTGGAACCAGTAGTTGCCTTCTACAGAACTGTTGTGTATTTTACAGCTTACCTACAAGAAGGTCCCTCAGGGATTAGTCCATATCTGAATAACGGGTCCATGTTATTATGAATTGCCTACCACACAAGTATATGGCATTCTGAATTGCAAAACTAAGTATTTGCTTGCTTTTAAGGAAAGAAATATACCAGCATCATATCCCTGTGTTAATATGCTTAGCACCGTATTAGTAATACCAGCTTTAAAAAAAAAAAAGCTTTCTGCTGTAGCAGACATGATGTACCCACAGGATTCCTTCCTTTTTGGGGTCTTTGCACTTCTGAAATGTCCCATTACAAATCACATTGCCTTTAAACCTAAGCTATATTTCTTAATGTTCAAGATGAATACAGTATACTTTGTTAGAAAAGCGCAACAAAGATATGCTTAATTTTAAAGGCACAAGTCTTGACTATGCTAACAATGGTTTTACTGAATATGAACTTGGTACCCAGCTTGATCAAAAACCATCATCCAGCAGTGTTTAACAGGTTCAGAAAGAAAACCAGTAGCTGTTTAAGGACAAGACCAGAGGTCAGTAGCAGGAGTGTTTCAAAGTTATGCTAAGACAGCAGCAGCTTAGCAGAAGGTATGACTGGAAAGGTAGGTGCATTCATGTGATGAGTTTGAGAGTTGGGTGAATGCATGCAGGAATTCGATCTTCAAGGAGGTACTCAGCCTTAATGAATTTTTAAGGCATGGTTTTAAATTGTCTCTAGAGCAGACCAGGACTGCATTGTCATGGGACATTAGTTTTCCTCAATCACTAACACATTTTTAATTGGATATTACCAGCCAACCCCAAAGTGCCAACCACATACAAGGTCCTCGGTGTTTTCTGAAAAACTACCACATATATTTCTGGAGTCATTGCCTTGATTATACTAGATCCAAAAAGATCACCAGGGTCAAAAAACCACACTTTTTTATACATAGAAAAAATATTAAGAGTCTACACAAAGAAATAACTCAAACAATTAGCTATATAAATACATTCAGCAGGTATGTCCAAAAGAATATAATGTATTTCCATATGTCAACCCAACACACAAAACAATATCTCTAATTTACATTTTTCTCTGGTTTCACCTTATTCACAATAAAAGGTTTCCAGCTTTGAGCAAACACTGTTTCCATGTGACTTTCCCCCCTTAATTATTTATACACTGTGATTTTATCCAGCAACATGTTGAACCAACATTTTTTGAGCTAAGTCTGCACTGATAGTGTTGTCTTTTGCATCCAATATTTAGCTAAGAGTAATCTAGCTGTGGAGGGAAGGCAGCATGGTATAACCCAGTCTCATCAGATCTGAGAAGCTAAGCTTGGCTGGGGGACAAAGAAGACTGCAGAGGCAAGCAATGGCCAACCACCTCTGCTTCCCAATTATTTTGAAAGCCCCTTACTGGGGTTGCCATAAATCAGTTGCAACTAGCCAGCACGTATGCCTGTAATCCAGCTGCAGCTCTTAAATCATCACTTGCAAATCAACACTTCCTTCAGTTCTTTGAAGAAATCTACACCATAACAACTGCAGCCTTGATGACAAACTTTTTTTCTAACTGACCAACATGATTACTTTCTGGCAACCATTTCACATCTTCCAAAGATCTTATAGAACACTTTTAAAAGCCTTCTAGGAGAGACTGTGAAGGAAATCTACTCAATAGGACTTACTTTCAGGAAAGCATCCTTAGGACTGTACTGCATTTCTTTTAAATTAATCAGTGTGGCATTGTTCTTGACCTTCCACATTTCTACCTACAGTTTATATTCTCACTTCTAGATTTGTCAAGTATTAATTCATATGTTAATGTGACATCTGGATATTTGGTTTTTGGGGGAATTCTCAAGCTCTTGAGCTAACTCTGTGCTGTCATTTGCACACATGATATGAAAGGGCAGTGGAAACCAGACAGAAAGTCAAGGGACTCAATGATCTAATATGATTTCTGGACATATAAAATTTTAAATAGATCAGTCTCCAACCTTATCCAAAAAGCAGTCTATTTCTATGTCTGATGTATTTGGTAGTTAATAATCCATGATTATCCAGTTAAATATCTTAAACACTGCATTCAAAAATATACAAGGAAATATCACAAAGCAAGACAATAATGTCATTCTCAGTCTGCCATGAGTCACAGCAGGAATAAATGAACACTTAGGGCCAGAAAGCAAAGCACTAATGTTGTAAACTCTACCAGACATCTGCATGGATCTTTAAAATTGTCACTAACACTAAGTTTTATGTTCTGAAAGACAAAGAGTCCTTCATTTCTTACAGTCATTTTTGTCCAATGGCCAGGAGTTTCAATTGGTACATATGAACCAAGCACCACCATGGAAAAAAGTGATCCTTTTGAGAACGGTACATTGGTACTTACCTGAAGGTTCTTTCTCTTCAATGGGGGAGAAGTCATCCAGGAACTGGTTAGGTCACGCCTCTGCTCGCTCGGATAGGCTATGCAAATTTCTTTATTGCGTGGCTCCTATTGGAGGGACCTAGGCTGACCTCTCCAGTTATGTCCAAGCCCTGTGATTTCATTTTAATTCTTGTGCTCCTTCTTTCTTTCTGATATTATTATTATTATTATTATTATTATTATTATTATTATTATTATTATTATTAGTGGAGCAATCACACCATGTTGTACGTGCCACCCTTGGCTTCAATCGAGTTGGTAGTCCTCTGTCTTAGGGTGGGATGTGGATGACTTCTCCCCCACTGAAGAGAAAGAACCTTCAGGTAAGTACCAATGTACCGTTCCCCTTCAGTGGGGGGAAGTCATCCAGGAACTGGTTAGCAGTACCAAAGCTGCTCTTCTAGGGTGGGTGACTTCTCTCTCCAAAGTCTGTTATAATACTGGTATGCTTAAGGCTACGTCCATGGGCACCGCCTGATCCCTCCTGTAATGCCTCACCCATGCGGACAAGGAGGCCCAGGTGCCTGCTCTGCAGAATCCATCTGCAGTAGCTCGCTTGTCGAAAACTCCTGTGGAGTGCGCTGTCACCTGACCTGATGGTGCCCTTCCTTGCCCCATCGTAGGTCTTGGCCATACACTGTCTGATCCAGTAGACCCGTATGGTCTACGGGGCCCTCTTCGTGATACGGATGGTGGGTCTGACCTTTGAAAGGAAGGCATACATAGAGAGAGCTCCTCCATATGCCCCATTGTGTCAGGCTTGTACTGTAGGGTGCTCCGGATTATAGCAGAAGGGGCAATACAATCGGCTTTAGGCAATGCATGTAGCACCTTGGAGAAGGCTTCAGGTCAGAGACCTTTGTCTCCGTGTTGGGAACCTGTCAGACTGGAGGTGCCAAGGGTCGTCCTCAGTTGGTAGAGGCCCGTTTGAAATGACTTCCATGGGTGACTGTAGGGTGCCATATTGATGGCCCCTTCGCCTGAGACCTAATATCCCTATGTTCTTGGGAAAAACTAGCGTCTGTGATCATCTATCATTAATTTTTGTGCAGTCAACTGTAACCATGCTGGTTCTAGGTGCAGGATGGGCCATAAGTGCGGCTGCTCTGTTCTCAGGGGTAGCTACCCAGTGTACCGGATCCAAAAGCCCACGGTCATCTTGGTTGGTGGGCGGACGCAAACGCCACTTCTGCCCTGTCCCCTGTGATCTTGTTGAACATTCTTCTGAACGGAGCTGTGGGAAGGAAGGCGTACCGGTGGCCTTCTGGCCTTGCCGCTGGGTCCTGAGGAGCCTCTCAATCTGATGGCTCATTGAGCTCGCTAGTAGGTCCCTCACAGGTGTCCTGAAAACTAGTGTGATCCGGGTAAAGACTTCCTCACTCCAGGCCCCTTGTCCTGGACTCAGACCTTTGCCGTTCAGCCTGTTTTGCAAAGGCAGGTGATGCTGTGGGCTGCCTCGCTGCTGAGAATGGAGTAGGCTGCTGGTCCTACCCCAAGTTTGATGGTATTGGCCACCATTCAAACTCCTTCGTGCGTCCTGCCCCGGGAGTGTGTCTGTGAGTGATCCTAGTAGGCCCTGCCTGACTGGCAGGTGCAGCTGGACCGCCGTTATCTTGCACCTGACACTCTGTATACCATTCCATATGGTGGCCTGCTGTGTGTTCAGGCTGCCTTGTGTAAGGATGATGAGAGGCCTGTGCGAGCACAGGACACTGCCACCCTCTGTGTGTGGAGTCTCCCTTCTGAGTGTAGTACTGCTACCAGAATATTCCAGATCTTGGTAAAGACTCTGGGTGCTGGAGAGGGGGCCAAGGGAAAGCCTTGTAATGGAAAGGGTGGCATCAGAGCGAACCAGGATATGCAACTAAGCCCTCTGAAGTTCAGGGAGGCCTGGAAGGTCCCCATGTCTTTCCTTCTTTCTTTTGTTGTTGTTGCGCCCTGGTGCCTGAACAGGGACCTGAATCCTGGGCCCTCAGATTGAAAGTCTGAAGCTCTACCGACTGAGCTATACGGGCTCGCAAGTTCAGAAGGGTTCTCCATTCCCCTGCTTTGGAATGAGGAAGATAACTGCACTCCCTCCTCTGCACTGCTGTTCCTATGGCACCTATGCTTTTCAAGTGCCGACTTGGCTTTGCACTAAGACTGCCTTGCCTGCACTTAGGCTGCCTAGCCTTTAGCCTTGGGCTGACAAAGGCCCACTGGTGTCTTGCATAGTAGTTTCCCGACCCTTGTGAAGGCCAGGAGCCATCTGTCGATTCTGATAGTCATGCTTGTTGCTTCTGGTTGTGGCTGCCCTATTTAATCCTGAAGGATGAGGCCTGTTAGACATTGGATCTCATGCCTACTTGAAGGGTCTCCCTTCTCTTCCCCTACCTGGGGTGAGAACCCATGAATGGAAACGCATGTCTGTGGTGTCTCCCGCTGAGGCAGGAAGGTGCCAGCATTGCCTCCTTCACCTTTGCCTGTCCTAAGTTCCAAAGAGACACCTGTCTGAGGGCTACTCTGAAGTTAAGTTACTCCTTGAGAGCACAATAAGGGTTTCATTTGCTTGAAAGCTGGACAATCCCTACTCTAGGGTTGCAGTGCTCCTTTTCTGTCCCAAGCCGAAGAGTCAGCGCTGTCTGACGATGTTCCCACTGTCATGTAGCTGGCATGACTGTATTCTGAATCGCATGGAATGCTGTTACCTTTCCAGCAAAGTGGCACCTATTTATCTACTTGCAACCCCTTGCTTTGCACTGCTAGGTCTTGAGCTGCCCCTACCAACCTATTGGACTGCCGTTTGGTGCCTTAACCAGCAAGGGCCTTGAGATCCCCCCTGGTCTCCTCTGCTGAGGGCCATGAACGCTTTGTGACAGACAAAAGGGAGGTTCCCCCCTTTAGGAACTGCCCACCCTGCTCTGATGCTGTTATCAAAGAAGGCAGGAGAATGGTGCAAGATTCTGCGCCTGGATTGGTGTCTTGAAACCTCTGCATTTCCGCTTTGCAGAGACTGGAGGTACAGGTTTTCCTGCCACTCCCCAATGGGTAACCCGGCGTGGAACGCATTTGTTCGACAGCCTTTGAAAGATTCAGATATTAATCCAGTTGGATCCGCCTCTAGGGGGCAGTACTCATCCCTGTTTCCAAGTTGAAGAACCAGCATTGTCCGAAGACATCACCATGGTCATGTGGCTGGCAGGATGAGACACCCCGAGGCGCAATGGACGCTGTTATCTCTCCCATGAAGCAACCTGTATATCTACTTGGAATTTCTAGCTTCGAACTGCTGTGTTGTCAGGGGCTGGGACCAGAGCCGGGAGCTCACTCTGTCAAGCTGCCCGTGGGTCTTGACTGCCTAATTACTGACCTTCCGGTCATAGTTCAACATATTAACCACTGATCCACTGCGTCCCCTTCTTTCTTCTCTGTATCTCCACCTAAGGAAGTGATGGTAGATGTAATGTCGGCCTGCAAGGGTAGATAAGTGGTGTGGCCTGTGGTGTGGCTTGTCTTCCTGCAGGAGTCCCTTGGAGGGTGACCTCCCGCCGAGGGGCCCCTTGCTTGCATGCACAGGTTTTGGGGTTGTGCTGGGCTACTGCCCCCCCCCGGCTTTCAGTGTCCTGAAGCCGTTGGGTGCCACCCCAGGCCACTCCCATTAAGGGCCAGATGTAAGAAGGACCCTCGTTTGCACGTGTTGTTGGGGGTGTGCTGGGGCTCCTGCCCCAACCCCCTGTATTCCAGTGCCCTGAAGCCCTTGTGGTGCCAAAGTCCTTGTGTTGCCGCCCAAGGGGCCCCATTAAGGGCCTGATCCAGGAAGGTCCCCGCTGAAACTCTGAGGGACTGAAAGGGGGTGTGTGCCAAGCCGACTGGGCCCTGTAGCGGTTGCAGCTGATGATCCCTGCAGCGGCTGCAGCTGGTGGTGGAGTTATGGGACGCTGTTAAGTTCCCACCGAAGTGGCACCTATTATCTACCTGCCACCTGTTGCTTCCAAACTGCTAGGCTGGCGGGAGCTGGAACCAGAGATGGGAGCTCACTCCGTCATGCGGCACTCAGGTCTCGAACTGCTGAACTGCCAACCTGCCAGCCTGCAGTTCAGCATCTTAACCAGTTGAGCCACAGCAGCTCCTGTGGCTGCGGTGGGTACTGCGGCCAGGGCCAATCTGCCCCTGTAACCCTGGGTAGTTGCAGGCACTGCTTTGGGACTATGCTCAAAGGGGCCTTCTCCACTGCCGGAGTGGATCCAGCACATGAGGCCCTTTGTGTCTCTCACGCTGTCAGCCGATTACTTGGCTGCCACCTATGAGTGTGGGGGTGGGTGGCATCCCCCACCGCCAGAATGGGCCCACCACATAAGGCCCCCGGTGTCTCCTGCACTGCTCGCCGATTTCTAGTCTGCCTTTACGGGTGAGGGGGTGAGGGGGAGCCTACCAGCTTTCCCCGCTCTACCAGCCTGCTGGCATCTCTGGCCACAATGTGTGCCGCTTCCACCGGCGCCCTCTCCAAGTGCCATCCAAAGACTTCCTGCCATCGTCTCGGACCACTCACCGGGTGGGGGTGCAAGCAGGGACCGACCGGCTCAATGCGTTCAACCGGCCCCTCACTGGTGGAGCCTCTGTCTGCAGACCAGTGTTGCCTGACCCCCGACTTGTTGGGGGTAAGGGGCTGAAGCTCTCTGGGAGCAGTAGTGCACCTTTACTGCCCTCCGAATGCTCGGATGGTGGGAGGGGTCTTCCAACCTTTTGGTAGGGGAGGAGCTTGCCTGCTCCGCGCGCCCAACCGGACGGCCCCGTTGTGGTGCTGGATCCCTGTGCTGGCTGGGGGTGGAGTAGAATTTGCGGCTGTTGCTGCAAGGAGCCCCCTTCGTAATGCCGCCAGGTCCCCTGTGCCGCCCTGGTGTAGGGATTGTGGCTAAAAAGGGGGGGCCCGTAAGTTCCCATGGACCTGCTGCCCCATGCCTCCCCAGGCCTCCCCTGGATCCTTGGAACCTGCCGGCTGCCTCTACGGGGCTGCCCCCCCCGGGCTGCCCCCCCATCAGAATAAGCTCACCACGGGGGCTCACCAGCCCCTCCTGTTTCCAGCATCGATTCATTGTTCCACGTGTGTCCGTTCTTGGTGTGGGGGAGGGGGCGGGAGCCAAATGGCTTCAGCCACTCTGGGTCCCTGGTCCTGGCCGCGGCCTCTGTGCCGCCATCTTGGGCCACGTGTGTGTGGGGGGGATGCGGGAACCGGCCGGCTCAGTGCGTTCAGCCGGTTCCGTGCCAGTGGCGGGGGCGCAGGGGCCGACTGGCTCAGTGCGTTCAGCTGGTCCCGCACTGATGGAGCCTCCTTCCTCAACTCAGAGCAGCAGCTGATTCCCAGCCGCTGATGGTACGGAGGTCTCGTTGCGGCCATTCCCCCTCCTCCCGGTACCTCGGGCGGGGGGGGGGGCAAATCTTCCTCCTCCCAGAGCAGCAGCTGATTCCCAGCTGCTGATGGCGCGGAGGTCTCGTTGCGGCCATTCCCCCTCCTCCCGGTACCTCGGGGGGGATTCTTCCTCCTCCCGGAATCTACGAGTTCTGCAGCTTCCTCAGATCCTGGAAGGGAAGGGTAGGTCTTCAGACGTAGACCTCTCCAGCTCAGCTGCTATTTAACTCTAAACTTTAAATCGCCTATCTTTAATTTTTTCTGGCTTGGAGCAGGAGCTCCAGACATCCTACCGAGCGCAGGGCTATGCAGAAACTGGAGAGGTCAGCCTAGGTCCCTCCAATAGGAGCCACGCAATAAAGAAATTTGCATAGCCTATCCAAGCGAGCAGAGGCGTGACCTAACCAGTTCCTGGATGACTTCCCCCCACTGAAGGAGAATGTTGATTTGGCACTACAGATCAACACTCAGGAACTGTGATCTCTAGACCATAACACAGCAATGTGCTAATTTCTTACCTTGTTACATGAGCTGCCAATGAAACTGGCAAGCAAGAACTGCAGTCTGTTCCGAAAAGTATCTAGATTTTCTCCCTGGGATAATGGGGAGAGAATCTCTAAGATCACTGCTTGTCAAGGAAGTTTAATGTAGGTAAGACCAAAGCAGTCTCAAATGAGTTCTGCACTCTAATCGAATACTTAGAGGACCAATGAGCAAGAGGTATGGCTATTTTCTGCATGTCTTAAAGTGAGTGAGCAATGCCCGTGATGGAATTATCGGGGGGGGGAGTGTGTGTGCCTAGATGGAAATCATGCACTCAGGTACTGTATTTATTATCTTCAGGATGCTGAAAAGCACTGAATTGTTCAGCCAGATATGTTGCACATGAGGCTTGTTCAGAAGTTATATGAGTTTCCAAGAACAGGACATTTTCTCTGGCAGCACCTGAACTATGGAAGTTTTCCCATCATGTACTTTATACTTCATCATTCTCATATTCATACATATACATATATATGTATGTATGTATATGTATATATGTATACCCACACAGCCTGGGTAACATCTTATTTGTGATTACTATACGCATAATTTCCTGCCATTGTTTTTTATTCTACAATGTCATTTGTTCTAGATATGGTTGCAAGCCATCCTTAGTAGCAAGATGACACATAAACGTTTACTACAGAGAAATACTAAATGGATGTAGCAAATGAAAAGCATAGGAGGAGAAACGTCTTACAAGTCAGAAGAGACAATCTGAACAAATTTCAGTTCTTTCAATCAAAATATCTTAACTCAGCAAAATAATATTAGTTTATTCACAACAAAACAAGACACCATTATAAATATTTAGAGCCGTGATTTCAGAAAGGGAAGCTCAAACTCAAATTATTTTTTTTACCACGGAGCAGACTGATAGAGAAATGTACAGGATACCAACATCCTACGTAGGAGTGACAGCTGCACCAGATGGACTAACATTTAACAATGTATCAAAATTAATAATTTGAGAGCTAGCTTTGCCAGCTACTGCACTCTCTCAGACTCGGGGCACAGAAAAAACCAGGTACAGCCACTGATTCCACAAACTCTCAGCACAGTAACAGAGTAACAGATCTGCCGAGTTGTCATGCACCAGACAGCCCACAGATAACTACAGGAGCTGGACTGGGATGGGTTGCTAGATTCTCTATACTTCCTGCTATGCAGCAGAAGAGAAAGGGAGAAAGTGCAGCTTGCAAGCTACTCAACAACACTGCTGCACTGCACAGCTGGGAAAAGGCAATAGTCACTTTTTCTTGGGTGTCAGACTGTGTACCCAACTCAAGAGTCCCTTCTGTTTTAAAGCACAACTCACTCCTATGGCAGAAGCCAGACAGAGATGTAGATAACCAGTTCTAGCTTATTCTCTCAGGCCCTGTCTCAGCTTGCTCCTCAATACATACCTAGAATGGGGAACTGTTATTTAACCTAACCAAATATAGATTTGCCCTGGCCCAGCTGGTTTCTGAACTAAATAAATCTTCAACTAAAATGGCAAGCTATATATTCAGGACTGAACTGAGAAGAAGAAACCCCCTCCCAGTTAAGAATTTTCTGAAAGAAACTGTGGCATGAGGAATATTGTTTGATCCATTGTCCCCAATCTGAGATCATTTAAATTACTGAGAAACGGGGGTGGGGGAAATGAACAGCTAGGACAAGAGGTTGAACTTCAATAAGAGGTTGAATTTCAATATGCTGAACTAAGCAAAAATCAGAATAAAATCTCACTGCAGAAAACAACTTTATTAGTATGGCAATAGTTGCTTAGAGATCAAGGTTCCATCAAAATGGTGAAATACACAGAGTTGCATCAAACCAGAGGCCAATACAACCCCACTGCTCCAAATATCCTTTTTACCATGACAGGAGATGGAGATGCTGAGGTAGTTCAGACATACCTCAGTAGCATTTAGCTTGAGGACAAGCCTCCTTAGTTATAATCTAATAGTAGCAAAACTGCACATGAGAAAACTGAAAATATTAAAGAGATCCTAGAAATCTGCAAATATTCAGTTCAGAAAATTCCAGTCCTGAGTGGAAGGGAGAAGGGCTGTACAAACTGGGGGGAAGTATAGTACATGTACACAATTCCTACAAATTTGGAAGTTTTAGCAGATTATGTGATCAATTCGGCACCAGGGTAGCTGGGAAGACAGACCAGACATCCTTGAAGAGAATAAGACTAGACAAGACAATGCAGTAGAGGTTTGTGATCATATCTGTTTCATTAAGTTTGTTTTAAAAGCAGCTGGCAGGGAAAAGGCAACCTCTCTCCTTCACCCAACATCACTGTACTCCCAGTTATTTCTCAAAGAGATCTGATCTTGGCTCTCCAGTGCCTCACCCAGTTTGGGTGTACAAGGTGAAATATTTGAGATCCATGACAGAAATGTAAAGCAAATTTACAATTTGAAATGCAACTGTAGCTTATATTCCCAGTAGTCCACAGCTCCGGTTCCCTCTGAAGGTTGATATACACCACAAATTACATGCAGCCTTTCTGCGGAGCTCCCTGGCTGCTGCTTGTGCTTCTACATCCTGTAACAGCTTTGCAGCCTGCATGTACAGGCTAGACAGGAGTCAGAAAAAGAATGCTTAGCCCCCATCTCCTAGGTCACAGAATCAGCCAGTAAAACATTTGCATCTTGTAGCTCAAAGGCATCAAACTCATTTGTTCTGCAGGCCGGATCTGACATAAATGCCATTTTGTTGGGCCAGGCCATGTGTGTCATGAAATGTAATGCAAGGTACTGGAGATATAAACTTTATAAAGATGATTTCAGATGCTGAATGGCAATAGCAGGCATGATTGGATTAGGTGTGATATGCAGAGGGATAGTAGACATGGAGACATCGGCACTGGTAATAAGACAGGAAACCTAGGTCTCAATTTGGTACAGGAGATCCAGTCCAGGAGGATGCAAAGAGTACATGGAAATAAGTCTGAGCAGTCACTCACGAAAACACATACCTTACCACAAATTTTGTTAGTCTTTAAGGTGCTAGTGGACGCTTACTCTTTCTATTGCTATTAGAAATCACAACATTCAAAAGCCAGTGGGGGAACAGTTTAACCTTCCAGGACATTCAGTTGCTGACCTAAGAGTAGCAATTCTCTTACAAAAGAATACGAAAGGGAGATTAGAAAGAGAATTGCAACTGATCACGAAGCTCAAGACAACGCAAACTCCTGGACTGAATTGAGACCTAGGTTTCTTCTCTCATTACCAATGCCTGCTATTGTCACTTAGCGTCTGAAATCACTTCACTCTCCAAGATAAGGACAGATGGGCTCACATTCTAGTTGTATCTGAAGAAATGAGCAGTCACGCATGAAAGCTCATGCCCTACCACAAATTTTGTTAATCCTTAAAGTGCTACTGGACTCTTGCTCTCAGTAATAAAGAACGCAAGGTCTGCTGTAAGGTTTCTCCCTTCCTCCATCTGTTAGAAATGGAGAGATCTCTCCAAGTGCCATGGGACTCCATTTCTCTCTCTGGCATGCTCTCTCTCTCCCCCTCCCTCCCTCTCTCTGAAGAAGTCTGCCTTTTTTTCATCTGAGACAGAGAAGACAGTTGGCCCCATATCCATATCTCACCCTCTGGGATCTGCCTACAGTGAACTATGCAATGGTCACTTCCAGATTGGATTACTGTAATTCTCTCTCTTGGCTCTGTCCTGGAAGTTGCGGTGCAAACTGCACTGGATGCATACTGAGTACCGGATTCCTTTCAAGATGCTGGTGCTTATCTGCAAAGCCCTATATGGCCGGGGGCCTGCATATCTGCAAGACGGCCTCTATGAGCCCTGAAGAGCTTTACGATCTGCTAATCAGCATCTCCTGGTGGTCCCCAGCCCCAGGAATATGAGATCAGGGCCTTATAGGACCCTTTACAGTTCCACAGGGGCCTGCAGGACAGAGCTCTTCCACCAGGCTTTTAGTTGAGGCAGTGGGCATCCCCCCCTCTTTTGGGCCTCCCCTTCAGTGGGTCAGATCTGTGTTACCATCTGGAAACCCCAATCTGAAACAGGCCTCATATGTTGAGGCTTTGATTAGAAACATAGGAATGTAATTGTATTTTATCTGATGTATTTTAATTGTTTGTATATTATATTTGATGGAACCCGCTCTGAGCCTATTATGTAGGGAGAGTGGGATACAAACCTAATAAAATAAAATAAATAAAAATAAAATTAGAATGGCATTTATCCCACAGCAGCTACATTCTGAAGTCTGTCGCCCAGTGTTCTTAAAGAAGTAAAAGAAGCAGTCTTTACTATCTCAGTTTTAAGCAGACTCCAATTAATAATGAATCATTTAAATATTTATTTCAGCATCACACAGATTACACATACCAATCTGCATAGATTGTCTTTTACTAAATTGCCAATAAGGCTCCTTTAAATTACGTTGTCAGTAAATAAGCAGACACACAATTTACCCATGTTACACATCACACAATGACACGTGCAGCATTCTCCTTCCTCCTTGCCTTTTTAAAAGAAAGTTTTCTCCTACATCTTTCAGGCTACCTGTTACCTGTTTTAGCACACTTCATCATTAGATACAGAAATGCTAAGCAGAATACGAAAAATCTCCAAATTACAAGGAAACACTAAGAAGCTTACATTTGAACACCTGTATTCTAGGATATTAATTCACTAGCACCAGCAACCTATATATCAGTTGACAACTGAAGAGATAATTCATCCCTATACCTAGTAGCGTGTTCTTGGAACAATGACTATGCCAAGACAGGTTATTTCCTGATATTTAATGACTGCCTGGAGTTGATGACTTGAGGGGAAGGGCTGCAGCATATAGCCTACTATTTAATCAATAGAAATGCCGTGCTCTTCTCCATTATTAGTAACAGGCTAATAAACAGGAACTAGTCAGGTGTCAGCTGAGACGAAAATAAAAGTGAGTTAGCATGCTCTTTTTAGCATTGCTCTTGAATTCCCACCATAAGCTACCTTTGTTGCCAGAACCACAGATAGCCTTTTCAGGACACAGAAATTCACCTAAAAATGTTAAGTAGAAGAAAAGCTTGAACAGTTTATTCTGTAATGAGGAAGAAAATTCAAATGCTAAATTTTGAACCATCTAAACACATTTTTAGCAAAAACAATTCTATGGCTCAGGTTTCACTTTCCTCTCCAATAATTTGCTCTCAAAATTTATTATATCCTCAAAAAAGAGATATTCCAGTTATGCTAAGACTCCATGTCATCAGCCTCTCACTGCTGTGGTTTGTTAAAATTTTTGCTCCCATGTCTTGTTTTAGGAACACAAAATTGTAGAAATACTAATATCTGAATGTCTAGGCACATGCTGATGACCATGTTTAAATTCCAACAGTCACCTGCACTTTCGTATCACTTGTAGTCATACCCATACTCCAAGATAAACTTCTTAGAGTACGTGAACCTGGTGACAGACAAGAGATGTATCAGCAGCAGGGAACGAAACAAATTATTCTGATATTCTCTGCCTTCCTACTGTCTGAAACAGTAATCTGTTTACTTCTTCACCATTAATTGTGGAATGTATTAGATGTCCAGACAATATCCATGAATGACATCACTCTTTCTTTTTCTATCATAGGCACAAACCTTATGTTAGTAATATTCTCAGAACCACCAGGGATGGGAAATTTCCAGAAAAGTATCCCATAAAGTTTTCTGATACATTTCGGAGCATGACCTGATTTAGCATCCCATGAAAATGTTATGTCCCAATAACAACAGACACCTGAACCAAAACAACTGATGGGGGGGAGGGACAAGACTAGTTTCAGTGTTAACTTTCAAACAAATTCAAACTTTTGCAGGTATTTTTGTTGCAATGCTACTTGTCCAAATGTAAATACAACATACATTATTTAAATTTAAGGGAAAAAACACAGGCACTGAATTGTAGAAACACTAATTTTAGCATACCCAAAGAACTGTACATGACATGCCACAGATCTGGTTGTCCACTTATCAGTTTCAACTAGGGATGTGTGTTCAGCTAAATCCAAGTCAGAAAAACACTCCAAAAACACCTTATCGGTATTTTTGAAATACACATTCAGCTGGATAGAGATCTGGCCATTTTTTAGCTATCTGAAATGACTGGTTCCCCAAAATCCCAAAAATATTCAGGGGTTTTTGGGACTGCCGGATAGCTGAAGTTAAAGGGCTTAGAGAAGGTATTTAAAGGGATTGTGGTCTTCTGGGTGGACTCACCCCTTGGAGGCATTTAAAGGGATCATGGTCCCTTTAAATGCCTTTGGAGTCCTGTGGCTTAGAGAAAGCATTTAAAGGGACAGTGGTCCCTTTTAAACACCCTTTCTTCCTCTATTGCAGGGGTGTCAAACATGCAGCCCCGGGGCCAGATTAGGCCCCCAGAGGGCTTCTATCAGGCCCATAGTGGAACTGGCTGTCTTCTGCTTCTTCCAGTTCTGCTGCTGCTGAGTCATTGTAGGTTTGCATCTTACAGATACACACCTGAACAGCATAGTCAAGATTGCAACAGCAGATATTTAGATGCAATAATTCAGAGCAAGAGGTATCAGTTATCAGACACTTTTAAACAAAATATTGCAAGAGTGCTATATGTCTTAAGCATGTTTTTATTTTAAGTAAAAAAACCCTTTGTGTTTGTGTCCTTTATAAAGTTTATATCTCCGCTACCTGGCATTACATTTTATGACACACATGGCCTGGCCCAAAAAGGACTCATTTATGGCAGATCCAGCCCTCATAACAAATGAATTCAACACCCCGGGTCTATTGGTTTCAATGGAGGATGGGGGCACCCTCTTTGGGGGCCCACAGCATTGGACCCCCTGGTCCAATCTTTTTGAAACTCTGGGTTTGTTTCTTTGACAAAATGCACCAGTAGCTATGATGCAAATTTGGTGTCTCTACCTCAAAAAACAGACACAGAATTGCAAATTGTAAAAAATGCAGCAATTATCAGAATTAGCAACAATGAATGAGAATATAAAGCTCCCCTTTAGAAAGTTCCTCTAGCTGCTCATATCCCATGAACTAAATATGCATTTGAAACTGGAGGGCAGGGTTGTTGAGATATGGAACAGAAAAACAGCAAGCAGAAAAAGGATTTATGCTTTTCTACTCTATAAACTCTTTTCTCACATAGCTGCTTTTGCTTTTTTCAGTGCCAGGATGATCTTTGTGTAATGTTTAGCTAGCCACTAAACAGCAGAATTTTTAGGTGCCTAACTAGAAAACCAAAAACAAGAACATTTTTCTACATTATACATTTTGACTTCCATTTATATTACAAACAAGGAATCAGCAAGAACTTGTCAGGGCATCTCATTTCCCCACTGTTTCCTCTTTGCCTTCCCTAAAAGCCCCTATAATCCTGGTGGCGAACCTATGGCACGGGTGCCAGAGGTGGCACTCGGAGCCCTCTCTGTGGGCACGGGCGAGGAGGCGGCTGAGCCTGCTTATTGTGCTGCTGCAGCTGCTACACCAGCCGGCCCTAGGCCAAACCCTGGGCCCTGGTTGGAAAGCAAATACCACACATGAGAGGAAAAGACGTGCAAACCCCTGGTGCAGGTGCCCCGCTTGTTGGCATGGGGGAGGAAAAAGAGGGGAATTGCTTTCCCCGCGGGCTCCACCTTACTCACAGCCTGACACCAACCCACAATCCCTGCCTACTCAAAGCCTGGGAGCTGCTCACCAAGGAATCCCCACAGCCTGACCCTGCCCACTTAGCCTGGGAAAGCACGGCAACTCCCCTTCTTTTGCAAATGCGTGCTCCAATCCATGCCCCTTCTGCCCCAGAGGAGCGAGGCTGAGCATTCCCAGGGATGCCCCCTCAGGCTCATTGCCAAAAGTTGCATCTGCATGAGTACACCACTTCAGTTTCCAAACCCGCCTTCTTTGGGGAGGTGCGCTATTCCTCCTCTTCCTCCTCCCACTCCTCCCTCTTTGGCTCTCTGCCTGGTCTCCCTCACAGTGCCCTCCAGTGTCCTGTGCTGTAACCTGGAGTCTGAAAAACTTTAGTACCCACTCCCTTTGCTTCCTTTCGGGGCTGCCCCGCTCTTTGCGGGGCATGTCTTGTGTGCCTCCTAAAAGGCTGTGATTAGAAGGGCTGTTCAAGGAGTTGGACATGGAGACTGTTTTGGAGCTAGTGCTGCAGGAGGGGGTGGCAGCCAGTGCTGTGGTGAGGTGGCTCAAGGTGAGCCAGAGCTCCCGCCCTGTGGAAATAAGGCGCAGCACCCCTCCTCCCTAATTGTAGCTTCCTGAGAGCTTCCAGGGAATCACACATACGGCACCTCCCCCCCCCCCCGTGATGAAAGACTGTCCCTGAACTTCAGAACTCCCGACTCTCCAGCAATGAGCTGGGGCGGAGGGATGAGGCAGAAATGAATAGCCGTTTCAAAAGCAGTACCCGATCTTGTGCATACTTATTCAAAATTAAGCACCACTGAGACAACCGAACTTGCTTTCAAGTATGAGAGCATAGGATTGCGCCTTTAGTCAGACTGTAAATTTGCTCTAGCTTTTCGCACTCATGGGAATAACTAAAATGCTATTTGGAGAAGCCGTGTAGGAGGGAGGATGTATGGGATGTACTAAAAGGACGGACAGGATTGCCCATTGGAAACAATGGGAAACACTTGAAGGTCCACTGGAAATAATGGGAGACAGGAATGCCAATTGACTTGCATGGGCTTCATTGAAATACATTACAGTACAAGTAGAGTTGCAATAAAAATGCGAAATGGATTTTCCATTAGGGTCTCTGGGCCCGAATACACTACTCTGGGAATAGAATGAAAGACCACGGAGTGGAATGACAGCCCCAGGCTGTAGCAGGGTGTTCAAGAACTGGAATGACAGGTCCCAGAGTGGAATGACAGCCCCAGGGTGAGCAGGAGTGTTCTGGGACTGGAATGAGAGACCATGGAGTGGAATGATGGCCCGAGGGTGGAGCAGGAGTGTTCAGGGACTGGGATGAGAGATCACGGAGTGGAATAACAGCCCCTGGGGTGTTCTGCTACACCCAGGGGCTGTCATTCCACTCTGGGGCCTCTCATTCCAGTTCCAGAACACTCCTGCTACCCCCAGGGGCTGTCATTCCACTCTGTGGTCTCTCATTCTGTGCAGCCTTGATATGCTTTGGGGGGTGGGTCACCTGGTTGAAGTGCTCAAGTTGAAGTGCTTTCTTTGTTCATCGGTCAAGATTTAATTTACTTTGAATAAATCTAGAAGTGGCAGATTCCACTGAGTGTGCTGTTTTTCTGTCTCTTTCCCATGGAAGGGGGAAGAGGGCTGTCACTTTAGGTGTGAAAATGTGTAAGATCATATTGAGAAAGACAGACCAGGTAAATAAGAAGGGTCCTGCCCTGTACTAACTGGAAGGAGTTTGTGTGTGTGACATCAAATGCAAACTTCATGCCAAATGCAAACTTTTACCTTTCAATAAAAAGCTGTTTGTATCATTGAAAGCTCTGTTATTGTGCTTTTCTTTTAAGACAAAAGATGTTAATGAATGGTTTTTTTCTAAACTAAAACCTCAGTATTCAGGTTAAATTGCCGTGTTGGCACTTTGCAATAAATAAGTGGGATTTGGATTGCAGTTTGGGCACTCGATCTCTAAAAGGTTCGCCATCACTGCCCTATAACCTCTCCCATTTTCCTGATTTCTTCTCTTCTCTCCCTTCCTTTACTTGCCCCCCACATTCTGTTTTCCCTCATTCCTTCCCCCGGCAGCCTCTCCCCAGGAAGAGTCTAGTCAAATTACATGGTTGTTGCTGTGTCGGGCCCAGTGTTGATGCTGGATGCGCTGGGCCCAGTTATGTGATGCCTGCCAGGCCAAGCCTATTTACACAGTGGGAAACCTGCAAGGCCTTGCAGGAGCATCTCACCATACTATTTCCTCTTTCCCTCCTCCTGGCCACCTTTCCCTGCCTCCTTTACTCCTTCTCACTCTCTCATCTACCTTTTATTTGCCCCCCATCTTTGGCTATATTATTTACTTCAGTTATATCATGGATTTCTCCACAATGGGGACCAAAAGAAGATTTGTTATTCTCTTTGCCGCTTTCATTTCTCAACAGTTTTCTGCACTGTATCCAGAAGCATTTTTTCCCTTGTCCTCTTCTTCACTGCTTTCTCAACTCCTTCTAGCATGAGCTGCACCATGTTGAATTCCACAATACCCATCACCTCTACTTTCATTGTCTCATTTTTTAAGAGGTTAATTATGTTTCTATACTTTGTGGAAGATTTCACCACAACACTTTTACTCCTAGGTACAAAGTACTTCATAACTAAACTGAAAACAATCTGTCTTCTCACTGGAAAGTCATCATGTTTCCCAAAAAATGCAGTAATGAAACTGGAAAAACCAAAATACATTCACAAAAATCAAAGAAATATTGACTTTACTGACCAATTTTTTAAAAAAACTGACAAATTACTGACCAAGATGAAAAAACTAACTTTTACTTATTTTACTGACCATTTTCCATTCCTGCATTTGCTTTGTTCTGTTGCCTACACACATTCTTGAAAGGTTACATGTTGTGGCATGCTGCAAGACAAGAGGCACTAGAATTTGAGATATTGACATTTCTTTTGTTTTCTGTTGATAACTATTTGTGGCTATCTCCAATCATCTCCAGTATCAATATTAAGCAGAGTAATTCCTTTAGGGTTTCATTAGGATTTTTATTCAAGAAACAGTGCAATGCATTACCTATAATACAGAGCTGGACAACAGGAACTCATGTTCAGAATTCCTATTCAGCCATGAAATTTGCTAGGTATTCTTAGCCAAACAGGAGCTGCTGGGAAGTTAAGCTGCCAATCTCAGTTCCTTGGACAAGTTTCAAATGAAACAGACGAATTCTACCAATTATAAAACCTCAATATTTTAGGGAAAAGACATGTGTATGTGATAATAATGTCAACTTAGCGGTGGCACACAAGCATGCCAAACTGCAAGACAAGTAGTAATAAGGCCTTTTCAAGCAAATCTAACAAAACAGATTTTGTCCTTAGTGCTATGCTTACGTAAACTACGATCTGGAGCGTACAGGACAATCTCCTGTTTGCACGTAATGCAGGTAGAAGGACACTTAATATTGTAACTTACAGTTTCTTTTGGAGGTGTAGAAAAGTACTGCAGCATTTTATTTGAACCATAAGCAAAAAATACTTTTTTCCCAAAGTTTTGAGTGAAAGTTTCTGAAATGGTAAGAGTACAAGGAACAACCTTGACTTTTCCACCCTGCTTTCCCAATTAGAAACCAACAACTTCTCTTGAAGCCCTTCAAGGATTTTTAAAGTTCACTAAAAGGACATAAGTTAAAGCAGCAGGAGAGTTTTCACTTATTGCTAGCGACATCTCTGATTATTAGGTAGATGGTAATCACGCAACCACATGTCCATTGTAACCACTCTAACTGAGGAAACAAATGTACTTCCTAAAGAACAAAATACCGCCTGTCCAACGTGATGGAAATTACGTCACCACAACATAAGTGTGATCTTGCAAAAAAAACAACCCACACATGGATTTTGCATTATAAAGTGATAAAGTGACTATTATTGTGTAAAAAGAGACCCCGCCTTAGGACTCTTAATGTTTTATTGTATCATGTGACACTACTTTTGTTTCAGGTGATTTTTAATCATATTTCAACTCCTGGGCCCCTAGTAAGGATCCAAGTACTGATATTTCACTTTCCAATAGTTTATATCATCTCATTATAGCGAATACCTTTCAGAACTTGATGTCCAAGCCATGTTAAGGTTTAAAATGTTAGCTTAAATATTTTAAGGATTTGCACCAGCTAATTAAGACTCCAACTTTAAAAAAACACCTTATCTTAAAATGATGTGATAACTGTGTTCAATACATTAACCCTACGAGAAACACAGGCAAGCAATATGTATTCTCATACTCAGATATTTCTTAAAAAATTCTCTTGTATCCTATTGGCAAAGAAAGTATGATCTTTCCATACTATAAAAGAAAGTCCATGTAGTAATCATCAAGAATACTGCCATATTCCACACCAGGCACATGAAGAGGATTTATTGGCAAGTGGGTGGGTTTCAAGCAAGAAGGCTTATTTCTCAAGGGCCGTTTTTCAGAGGTAAACTGACCCCTTCTGCTGCAAAGAAAGAGGTCAATATCTGCATCTCCTTTTATAACCTTCTCCTCTCCTCACCCTTTCAATTTTGCAATGATTAGTATAGACAAGGTGATATTACTGTCGATTATGTAATGTTCTACCTATTTGCTATGTTTAGGGTCACTAGTCCCAAGCTTTTCATGTATTATAAAATATCCTGTTTGTAAACTTCACCATAGAATAAGAATGCTAACAGTTTCCTGTTTTCACTCCTTCATGCTGTAACCACCACCATCTAGTTTCCAGTTGCCAATACAACTTCACTTTCTGAAGAACTAAACTTTCCGTAGCTATTCTTAGTACTGCAGAAATCTTACAGAGTAACTGAAAAAAATCCAGCAGTCACAGCTTCCTCCCCCCTCCCCAGGGGCATCAACTATGGGGAGTGGGAGCGGGACTCAAGCCCCTTTGGGATTTCCTAGAGGGGCCAGGGCATGAAGCCACTTAAACTATGCAGTCTCATCCTTTCCACTTACACAGAGGTTGCCAACTCTTTCTTTGAGACTTTGGGACATTTACTTGTTACACAGGAGCACCTCTCCACTGCCTTGCCTTATTTTTTCCTTGGGATCTTTGGAAGCTCTGCCTAAAGCCCCTACTTTCAACCTCTGGATCACTGAAACACTATGTACTAGAAGATAAGGTAGCTTTGGTATCCAAGGACTTGCAATTTTAGAGAAGAAAGGCAGGACACTGGAAAATTTCTGTCTTTAACCATGCGCATTGAGGAGCCGGGGGGGGGGAGAGGCCTGTGGCTTAAATGCTGCAAGTTGAAGTGATTTTGGTATCCTGAAACTTGCAGCTTTAGAGAAAAAGGAACAGAAAATATGGGAATAGCCACTTTTTTGTCCCTGTGCATCTGCGCATGTTGCCGGGGGGTGATAAAGCTAGCTTGTTTCACCAAATATAGAAAGTGAGTCAGTTCTGCTCTCCTGGACCCTACCCTCAACCAAACAAATGCTCCTATAATTTCAAGCCAGTGTTTACTGTGGATGTACTGTGGATTCAGAGATGCATTTGGAGATTCATACTGAGTGTCCACTATGTGAGTAATATAGTTGTTAGAGGGTTGGTCTAACACTGGAGAGATTAGAGTTCAAATCCCCATTAGCCACAAAGCAAAGTTTCAAGAGGGAATTAGATAAACAAATTGAGCAGAAATCCATCAGTGGCTATTAGCCACAAGGTATAGATAGGAACTCTCAGTCTGGGGCAGGTGATGCACTCTATTCTTGGTGCTGGGGGGGGCAGCAATGGGAGGGCTTCTAGTGTCCTGGCCCCACTGCTGGACCTCCTGATGGCACTTGGTATTTTTGGCCACTGTGTGACAGAGTGTTGGACTAGATGGGTCATTGGCCTGATTCAACATTGGCTTCTCTTATGTTCTTATGTTCAAACTATGTGACTTTGGGCCAGTTACACACTCTCAGCCTAAGTTATGAGGAAAAGAGACAGGGGAAGGAAGTATTTCCTTTCATATATGAATGAAAATTAAATATTCAAATTTCTCAGTGAAGGAGTTCATGATATCTTTCCCCTCACAGAGTCCTCTTTCTTTGACTGAGATTCAGACTATTACAAGTTAAATCAGCTCAGCTTCTAACACATGCCTTCCCTTCTGTGTGAATAAAATCAGCTTCATGGCAGAGAAAAATATAGACTAACCAACCCCAATTTTCTGTCTTAGAACTCTTTCCAGAACCATGAATGTATGGTATATGAATGCTAGCTGTCAAAGTGACCACAACATGACACTCTTTCACATGTCAATCCTTATTTTAGGCAAGCCAGTTACAACAAAGCCTTCACCTTCCATAATTTGAGTACCAGTAATGTAATATTAATTGGCCAGCTGGTATTGGCCAAAGATGTAGTCCAAGTTCAAAGAATCCATGAGTATTCAGACATAACTAAGAACTGGCCAGCTAGCAGTAACTAATATATCGTGTGCTATGACCCCTTCAGTTATTCCATGCAGTAAAGAAAAGCTTACTCTCAGACTGCCAATGACAACACCTTTAAAAAGTGCAGGGTGGTCTGAAGTAACAGAACAAACTTTTAAAAGTTAGCTTAGGAAAGAGGAGCTGTAGACACCTGTATCGCCCAATTGTTTAACGATAAGACACTTTGAAAATATTACATAACTTTCAAGATAACTACTGGAGCAACTGCAAGCACATCCATGTCAATTTAATTCAGGAAAGGAGTGGACAAGTTTTAGATGACATGAAAATTACAGAATGCTGCACAGATATTGAGGCCTGGACCCATAGCCTACATCAATTTATGTAACTGCCTCAAAGTTGGAGCCCTTGATTGCTGTTAAAGTTTATGCTTGACTTTTATTATACAATATAGTGCCGTTTTTACTACTTACTGGAGTAGAAAAGAGTAAAAAATATAAAAAAGTGGGCAGGCATTTTAAATTACATATTATTACTAGCAATATTTCAAATGAACAGAGCTAAAGATTCTGCCAAGTCTGTGCTCATCCTCACAACTCTTTTAGATAAGAACATAAGAAGAGCCCTGTTGGATCAGATCAACGGTCCATCTAGTCCACACAGTGGCCAACCAGTTCCTCTGAATGGCCAACAACAGGACATAGAGGCCCAGGTCTTCCCCTGATGTTGTGTCCTGACTCCAGGATTCAAAGGCTTAGTGCTCTGAATGTGGAGGTTCCCCTCTGTCACCATGCCTAGCAGCCACTGATAGACTTCTCCTCCATGAATCTATCTAATCCCCTTTTAAAGTTGTTTATTCCTGTGGCCATCACTACATCCTCTGGCAGCAATGTGTTGTCAGCTAGCTGCCATGCTTTCTTTGTTTTTTCGTCCCCGACCATTGCGCCTGCACACATGCTTGCTTGGCTTAGCAGTGGGAGGGTAACATAAGGGAGGCGCTTTTTCGGCTGTGCGAACTGGCTCAGCCAGACAGCGCTATCAGTGTAACCTTGAAGGGCAGGGAGGGCTTGAATTCCACTATCAGTGTGAATGTTTCTGCTCTCAGGGGGGTGGCAAGAGTCTCCCGTTTATGATGTAATGTCCCACTGGGAGAATTCCCGCACGCACGCTTGGATTTAATTTGCTTAGCTAGATGAAGCATCAGAGTATATGTATTGAGTCCCTTGCACTAAATGCTATTCCTGATGATGTACCTGTACATTTCTCCCTTAAGGGGAAAAAATCACTCACTAGAGGTTATCTGTGTATCTGAAGGAAGACTGAACAGTCTAGTCAAAGGATCCAACTTAGTTGAAAGGCATTAAGAGTATCCAACCCTAACGCTTTTTATTCTAACAGAAGGGGTACAGAGAGCAATTGTTAGAGTTATAGCAGTACTGTAAAGAAGGTGATCTAGCTGCCTGGCCCCCACCCCCAGACCTCTAGTGAGATCATTTGCTGACCCTATCAAGCCTCTCTTCCATGAGGATCAGAGGATATGCTCTAGGCAGGCCTTTATCAGATTCCAACTAGAGCTAAGCCAGAAACGTTGGGGTCAGCAATCACTGACACCACATGTGGAGGCCACATTAGCCATGACTTGGGGGGGCTGTAAAGAGCTATTAAAAAGGCGAAAGATCTCTTGACATGTCTATTTGGTATCTATTTGCTATGGTTCCGACTAAGTAACACAAGGCTCATATTATCATTAGAAAAGGTAATTAAGTATCATAAAGTACATTAGTTTTCCCAATCAAAGAACAATTTAACTGATTAACTATGTTACAGTGTAATCCTATGTATTTCACAGGTACATACATACCAAGGTTGAACTCTGACTGCATAATATTTATAGGTCTGTACATATTTCCTTTGGACCTTATTTGTTTGCTTAATTTCTAGTCCCTCTTTCTCAGAGATACATGTGCGTTCACACTACTTGGGGTTCTTCTTGCATGCCTTATATAGACCAGCATATCATTCCTCAAAGCCAATTTTTTTATTTAATGAAGCTAAATAGCTGGACTTAAAGTGACACACTATATCTGAATAATAGCAGATTTTTTCAATTATACATATATATGTACATACACGCACATATATTAATGAAAACAGAAAACATGTGAACATATGAACATTCATACTCCAGTACCAAGATCCTGAGATTATGAATTATGAAATTATTAGCATACAGCAACAATTATTCGTGCTTTTATGTATATTGGTTTTACTGATGTTGTAAGCCGCCCTGAGCCACTTAGGCGGGAGGGTGGGAACAACCAATCTGCAATAATGAAAACCATATCAAGCTTAGTTGTTCAAGAAGTTGAACAGGAAATATTCTCATACTTTGTGACTACAGCATCATGTTACTACTATGCAAGACAGCATCATAAGGCATGCTACTATTTACCAAACCAATAAAATAGTCAAAAGGATGGTATCAAAGATTCTTTACTGTTCTTACATATAAATTCCCAAAGAAAAATTGTCAATGCAGATGAAAAGAGTTTCCTCAATAGGAGGCTGTGGCAACTTTTTTTACTTTACAAATTAAGTTGATTATAGTACACAGTCAAGCTGTTAGTGGGATCAAACAGGATCCGCACACCACAACTCTAAGCTAAAGTTTTGCAGTAAAGGAGAATATTACATAGAAGTGGTGCACTCCTTTGCTCTGAACCAGATAATAAACTTTTACTCCTTTCAGTCATCTCCGCTCTCCTTTTCCTTACAGACCACTTTCAAACCAAGACACGCATACAAAACTAAATTTAATACTTAATACAAAAAAAATAATTTTTTGTCCCAGTTTACAAAAGAGATTACGGTTCTAATGACTAAGGATTTCAGCAAACCTTTTTTAAACAAAGGAACAAAATACACCAGAATAAATTTGGTTAGTCTTTAAAGTGCCCCTAGGTTTCTATTTTATTTTGCTATACTAGATTAACCACAGATACCCCTAGAAAAAGAAAGCAACTGCAGTCCCAAAGAAATCCAGCATTTCTAAAACATTACCCAAGCAGGCTACAGACTGAGACACAAAGGAACGGCACATCAGCAGAACTTAACCAAGTCTTTCCATCATCCACTCAACTCCCCTGAGCAGGTGGACTTCACGTGGCATAAACAAGTGATGTGTTAAGTCACCCCCTCCAGTAGGTCTCTTCAGCTGTGGTCACAGGTGCAGCCACGGCACAATCCTGTCCCACATAAGCCCGCATTGGAGACATCATGATCTGAGTGGCCCATCCTCCAGGAAGTGCTCGAGTCTGGCTTAGGCGGCGGCAGCTTTGTCCAGACAAGTTTTCAAATTTCCCAAGCAAGGGGGATTTCCTTAGACTTCTTGGATGCCTACTTGGAGTCCCATCCACATAACACTCCCCATACACACATACGACCCCCAATACACATGCAACTCAACAATTTCGCCCCTTCTCCTCAAGCCACTCTTCCCTTTCATCCTCTTTTCGGTCTTCTCTAAGGAGCCTCACTCACCTCAGGTACACCCGAGCACAGGTGTGTGTGTTTCGAAAGGGAAGAGCCGAGCGACGCCGACAGGCCCTTACCGAGGTACCTCACCCCGCAGTCACCTTCCTCTCCGGTCCTCTTAGCTAACAAAGAAAGCGCTAACCTGGGGTGGAGGAGAGAAGTACCCCCGCCTGCCACCCTCCACAACCCAGCCAGACTCCCTTCGCTCGCCCCCCTCCTCCTCGGCCCCGCCACTCACCCGGCAGCCTCTCGAATGGGTCCTGGACCAGGCAAGGCGGGCGGCTCCCCTCTCTTCCCCCGCTCACTCCAAGGCACTGGGAGGCTGGGCTGCTGCAAGGCCCGCGTGCCCTTGGCTGTCTGGCGCTGAGACCGGCGGGGGAGGGGAGCCGACTCCTCTTGTCGCAGGCTTCGACGAGGGCAACATCCGCGACCGCAAAGAGCCCCAGGCGCAAAAGTAGCGACGTCCGGCGTCCGCCTGGCCAAGAGCAGGAAGAAGAGGAGGAAGCTCGCCGGCCCCCCTGCCCCGTCCCTCCCGCTGCTCTTCTGCTTCCTCCAACTCTGCCGCGGCTACTCCTCCTTCCTCCGCCGCCTCCACCAGAAGCAACAGCCGTTCTGAGGTTGCTCCGCCTGCGCTCCAGCGCCAGCTCGCCTCACGCGCCGGTCCTGGCGAGGAGGAGGGGAAAGGGGGCGGCTCTCAGGGAGCGTTTAAAGGGACAGGCAACGCAGAGCTGCGGCACCAAGGCGGAGTTTAGACCAGCTACGGGGAATCGATCGAGGCCGGGTAGAGAAGCCTGATGAGGGGAAAGCGGGGCCTGGGGAAGGGAGGAGGAGTCTTGGCAGTCAAACAGCCGGCCGGCCTCGACTAGGCCAGCGCCTTTCCTGCACGTGGGCAGCGGCCGCACCCCCTCCCTCCGCCCTTGTCTGCTGAGAAAGTCGGAGCAGGCAGGAACCCCGCTGTGGGGCAGGCACTGCAGGAAGGAATTGCACAGTGCGATCCTACTTTTGCGTTCTTCGACCGGGCATCTTGAGTTGCTCACGGGTGTTATCCCTGAATCCTGTACGTAATGGGAGCTTCATATACATGCACGCACACACAACTAAATTTCTCTGCGTTTTTCGCCATCCGATGTATCCCAAGTGGTCAACTGATGCACACTCCGGGATGAAAGACATTCATTCCAAATGGTAGAACATTCCCTTGGTATACAGAAGGTCCTCCAGGGTCAATCCTGGCACCAAGTTATTGGGACCAGAGGGTAAGTAGGTGAGGAGAAAGACCTGGTTCTGGGACCCTGGAGAGCCTACCAGTCAGAGTGGACAATACTGACCTTGATGGATCAATGCTGTGACTCAGCATATGGCAGCTTCCTTTGTTCGCACTTACAGAATTACCTTTCACTACTAGGAGTGAATTACATGCTGAGGCCCTAAACTGTGTCAGGTTTAAGAGGCCTAGTAGCAGGGTTGTAGGTCCGGGTTGGGAAATACCTGGAGATTTTAGGGGTGGGGCCTAAGGAGGTGGGGTTTAGGGAGGGGCGGGATTTCAGTGGGGTATAATGCCTAGAGTCCACCTTCCAAAGCGACTATTTTCTCCAGGTGTACGGATCTCTCACCTGGAGATCAGTTGTAATCCCAGGAGATCTCCAGCCACCACCTGGAGGTTGGCAGCTCTGATTGTCACCCAAAATGTGTATAATTCTAACATGGGGGAATTTCAGACAGACGATATAATCCAGAAGAGGAATGGTTCCCAAACGGTTTCTGGTCTGGCATTTCAGACAGAACCGTTTTAGAACCGGTTCCCTACCAGAATATATTTGTAATTTCACACAGAAATGCTTTGTCCCATTCAGGAAATGGGGCTGAAGCATTTTGCCTGTCAACCGTTTCCAAGTAGTTGCCAGTTTCTTCTCCCAGATCTGATGTGCTTTTTCCCCGCCTTTTTTCACTCGTGCGGGCGATCTCCAGCTTTTTTTTTTTACATTTGCCTTAGAGCACTATAGCGCCATAATGCAATAGCATTATAGCAACCCCATTGGAATGCCTGGGGTGTTGCGTTATAGCACTATAAGTGCTATAGCGCTCTAAAGTGAACGTTCAGGGGGAAAAGGCGCGGCAGGAAAACAAAGTGGTGTAGTCTGAATTGCCAAACCGCTTCTGATTCGGCTCTTTTCCGGTTGGGCAAAGCCATGTGTGAAATGGCAACCCTGTACCGGTTTACTTCAAGATAAATCAGAAACAGCTTCAAACCGGCAGAATCTCAGTAATGTGAAATTCCCTATTTACAATTAAGCAATTTTTTTGTATTCACTTATAATGTGAGCCCTAAACTATAGCTTGCTTAGCAGTGACTCGTGAAAGCTCAATACCCTGCCACAAATTTGTTAGTCATTAAGGTGGTTCAAGTGGTTAAGACGCTGAACTGCAGGCTGTGGAAGGTCAGTAATTCAGCAGTTCGAGACCTGAGAGTGCCACATGACGAAGTGAGCTCCCGTCTCTAGTTCCAGCTCCTGCCAACCTAGCAGTTCGAAAGCAAGAAATTGCAAGTAGATAAATAGGTACCACTTTGGTGGGAAGGTAACAGTGTTTTGTGCGCCTTGGTGTTTAATCATGCCGGCCACATGACCATGGAAATGTCTTCGGACAGCGCTGGCTCTTCGGCTTGGAAACGGAGATGAGCACCGCAACCCTAGAGTCGGATTTGACTGGCAGTGTTTGGGAATGCCAATGTCACAGGGGACTGATCTCATTTTAGATGGCCTGAAAGTGTTGGTTTATAGAGCAAGTGTATTTGTTTGTTTATTCTAAAATATTTCTGATCTGCATTTCTCCCAGCTGCAGGACTCAAAGCAAGTTAAAACTTGGGGGGTAATTTTAAACTCCTTTCTGTGTTTTTGTTTGCTTGTTTTTAGAGACAAGCACATGATGTTTAAAAAGTTCCTTTTTTCAGTTACACCTGGTTAAATTATTGCCCTCCCTTCTAGATCCATCGAATCTGGCCATGCTGTCCTAACTTTGCAACTAGATTTCTGTAACATGCTCTCCATGGTGTTGCCCTAGAAGAAGTATGACATTTGACTGAAACTCCTGAATCTTTTATTTTGAAAACCTAATGCACAGTTTCAGAATCTAGCGGTTTCAAGACATTGATTGCTATGAGTCTTTTGGGTGTGACATCAAACTTCAGTAATAACATATGTATCATAACTTGATACAGGAACTAGAATGTCGAACCATGGATCCTGAAAACATAGTTCTCACTTGAGAGCTTTGTAAAACCAGTTCTAGTTGGCTGGGCATGCTGGCCCCTTTGTTGTGCTCAAAGAAGAGCTAAGTTTTGCAGCCAGGCACTTATAGAATGCAGACATGCTAGCTCTTCAATTAGACTACATGCTTTTCTTTTTTTGGAAAAAAGCTTATAGGCAAGCTATACACAAAAGCAAAGAAGAAGCTTGCATCACTAATTAGCAAAAGGTGGTCAGAGCTGCCAGAAATAATTGAAATCTCAGTGAATTTTGGAAGCTAGTTAACTCTGTTTCACGTACTAGGAGCCCACTTTCATCTCAATATTTCTTCGCATACCTGGGAGGAACACTTTGCTAATATCTTCGCTAGTTCTTGTAGTAACTATGATCATCAGAGTTATTGGAACCTAGCTGAACTAGTAGAGTGGCCTCCCTGTTCAACCAGCTGAAATTAGTTTACTAATTTATTTATTAGATTCATGTCCCTCCGTCTCCACTAGGGTGGGCTCAGGGCAGCTAATTTCATTTTTCAAATGGAGAATGGAAAGGGCCCCCAGTGCAGATGTAATTCCCCCAGAACTCTTCAAAGCCAATATCTCACAGTGGAAGAATATATTGGCAAATGTTTAACTCAGATAAATGCAACAGGATTTGGAGACATGCTATCATATTACCAGTTTATCAGAAGGGAGACAAAGTGGACACATCCAACTACAGGCCAATCAGCCTTTTATCAGTGGCTGGGAAGCTTTACGCTCTGTCCCTTTATAACCGACTCATAAACTGTCTGGAGACTAATAAAATCCTGGGGAGGCTGGATTTAGGCAGGGGGGCTGATATAGATGGCATTACAGTTCTGAATCAATACAACCAAGAATCGGAAGATCCTTGCTGCTGCCTTTATGGATCTGAACGCGGCTTTTGATACCATACTCCATGTCCAATGATGGCACTAGCTAAAACTGACATCTACTGACAAGAAACTGTTGGCTTTGGTTGAGATTTGGTATTCTGATCCCACTGCACAAGTCCACTATGGGTTAAATGGACAACTTTCCAACATAACTTCCCTACAGCAGGGTGCATCCGGGGTGCATGCTGGCCCCTTTATTTTTAATTTGTATATCGACAAAATGATTTCTGCTGTGTCTGCCCAGGATTGCTATTCTCCATCCATTGCTAACAAAGTTTCTATCCTACTTTTTGCTGATGAGGCAGTTCTCCTATCAAGAACAACATCAGGACTGTCTTCTCTGATACAGCCTGCCTTCGCAGGGAGGGTGGGATATAAATTAAATAAATAAATAATCTCTGTCTGGAAGAGCACCTGATAGTTAACTATAAAAAATCCAAGATCTTTGTTTTGGGGGGAAATCCCATGTACACCACAAGTGGGAAATTCATGGTAATGATATTGAGGAGGTCCCCTATTTAATCTCTGGTTTGACTAGGGTCGCCTGCAGTGGGGAGCTCCTGACTGGTAGATGTCATTACACTAGGGCCATTGTGTGGCAACATTCTAGTGTTCGGGGCAGAAACTCTATGCATTGGCAGTGTCCCCATGGGACACTGCTGTTTGGGGGTGGGGCTTTCCCCACTGGTCAGCTGGTCAGCGGCAGATTGGGGGGAGCCAAAATCGGGGGATGGCAACCCTAGGTTTGACTGAAAATGAACTTGGTCAGTTGAAGCTGCTCATGGTGACAGATTGGCTACAGCAGCATCAAATCTTTTTTTTGTTGTTGTTTTGTAAAACTCTCTTAAAGAAGAGAGAATTTTATTCTTTTTATAAGAAAAGGGAAGGGTAGACAGATAGAAAAAGAGAAAGATGGAGTGAAAATTTTTTCTGTTAGTGAGGGTTAGTTTAGGTTAATAACCAATACCAATTTTGGCATCCATCATGGTTAGAAGATCTTCTTTTTCACCATCGCAAAGTCCAAAGTCACTCTGTTAATGCAGTTAGTAAAGTCCATTGGGGTTAGTAATTAAACAGCTCCTTCCAGATGCTACACGAACAGTCCTCAAAGTATCTTCTTTTTAATTTTCTTCCAGTTATGGATTGAGTCCATTTTAACTTTGAAGTCTCCCGTTCCATCACCACTTTCCCCTGGGCTGCTGTCTTCTTCACTTTTCCCAGTTTTGAATGCTGCATCCTCCTCCCTGCTGGCGTGTGTCTTCAGAAGTTTCCGTATTTTGAAGATGAAATCCGTCTTCTTTCTTTTCTCTTTTTCCTTAAACTTCTGGCCTTCAAGCTTCCAGGGCTCCATAAACTCTTCAGATGAAATTAGATCTCCAGTTTGTCGCCTGCTATGCTCGACATCCCCTTCTACTGGCAGAGTATTTTCTTTTATAAAAGCGGAATAGGCTTTGGGAGCCTTATCCACCTCTTCTTTTAACTTTATCGCTTCACTGCCAGTTAGGGGTGCCAAGACATTTGTCAAGGTAAATCCGAGATCTTCTTTCTCTTCTTCTTTAACGCCCTGGAAACCTAGAATCAGCTTTTCGATCTCCATCATCTTTCTAGTTGTTTCCGATATCTGTTTCTGTCGACTGATGAGAACACTTTCCATTTTGAACAGAGTTTCGTTGATTTTCTGCAATTGTTCCAGCAGGGGGCACAGCGTCTCCTTTTCCTGTTGATTGACAGCAAGCTCTTGGGGGGGGCTGTCTGGACCGGAAGTCCCTCCTCTCTTCTCTTCCGGTGTCTGCAGGACTTTTTCCATTATCGACATTTTGTTTTTTTGTTTACTTTTAAAAAGTTCGTGCCGCATCCCCCAGGAAGCTAAGATGATCGATCTTCCATGCAACCCCAACGGTACTTTCACCAACACTTTGTTTTCTCTCTGCCCCCCTTCGTGCTCCCTTTGTAGATCTTGCTTCTCAAAGGGGGTGGGAATTCCTCCCTCCTCCCAACGCTTATACGCATGCAGGGGGGCTCCGATTTACGCTTCAAAATAGATCTTCAACTCACGATTCGATGCCACTTCTTCTTTTTATGTTAGACCATGGCGCTGTCTTCACTCCTGGAAATCGGTGGCGCCGCTAAGTCCCATTACGGGCACGCCGCAGCGGGGCCGATTGGGGCGGGGAGAAAGCCTCAATTTCCCGGCTGTCTGCCGGCAAAGAGGCTACTCCCCAAGCGCCCCCGGTTCGGAGCCTTTACCTAAGGCTCACTAGGGTCTTTTGCACATGCGAAGACCCCCCCTAACTGCGCGTGGGCTAACCGCCTCCGGGAGCGTCCCGAGAAGCGGCCGCCATTCGCGACGCCGAAACCGAAACCCCCAGCAGCATCAAATCTTATATGTTGTTTCTTTTATTCATCTGGGGCTCAGTATATCCCAGCTACCATCAAACTGTTTAATTCCAAGGTGGCTGTGCAAAGTTTATTTGAGGCTGGTATGTAGATCAACAAAATAGGGGAGTCCTTTGATTCAATTCTTATTAAATTCCTACATTCTATCTGTGAAATTCCATATTGTGTAGTGGGGGTAGCCCTCCAAGCTAAATTGGGACACAACCATCTCTTGAAGCTCAGGCCTGGTTGAAGACTTTTTCCCTTAAAGTTATAATTTTACTCTCCAACTTCCAAGAGGGCTACCTTGACTTAGCCAGAGAGGACTCTTATGTTTCCTGCTGGGAATAAACCTGTCGAGCAATGATTTCCTCAATCTTTCCTTGGACTTCCTTTATTCAGTTTCCAGCCAGGAAGCCATAAAAATGATGAAGAAACATCTGTTTAAGTATGATTATGACAGTATAATCTGTAGGGCACAATGTGTTTGTTCTACTCAATTTGTTGGTATTCTTCTGTTGGAAATATGTGTGTGTTGCAAGGTCTAATTCAGTCATTATAGGGATAATCTGCTTTACCTTGTATGCTGTTGTTTAGACTGACCTGGAAGGGAAACCTGGCTCAGAGCCAATGAAAACAAAGCCCATGAAATCCAAGTCTGTGTACTCACTATCATTGGTTAATGCATTCAGGTGATTTCCTTCTAGGGGTCAAGAAGAAGAATAATCTCCTTTGCAGTTGTTGTTGAGAGATTGTGTGGTCAGTCTGTAAAGCTGTAGAGATGTAGACTTTGTTATTTTGTAGGTTTTCCTGTGTACCCTTCCCTTCAGAAATCAAGATTTTTACACAGAAAGAAATGCCTCATCTCCAGTGAAGCAAAGATCCATTGCAAACTCTGAATATCTGAGTATTTTTGCCAATTTTTCCAGCAGCTCCCTAATTACTGCTCATATTTGACTGTTCCTTGCAATAGACATGCCTTTATGTTGGTGCATCTTAATGCTCTACCATCTAGAGTTTTGCTGGGGAGGTATCTTAAGATATCATGCTCTGATAAAGTATGCAACTGTGGTACAGGTAGTGTAGACACCCTCATCATGTGACCTTTGAATGCAGTCATTTTTCTGAGCTGAGAGATCTTGTAATTCTTTGCTCCAAAATATAGATCATATGGAGACATTACTTCTTTTATTAGAAAATAATAGCAGACCTATCACTCTTTTTAGCTGTGAAATTTTATGCATCTGTGATAGATTTTCACAGCTATTCAAATGGGCTATAGTTTTTTCTATATTTTAGTAACTTGCTTAAAACTAGTAAGTTAAGAAGCAGTATGAAGTAGAGAGAAAAACTTAAAAATCATGCTCTAAAGGAAGTCTATGATTTTATTATATTCCTTATTTCTTAAAAATCCTTCTTGGTCAACAAATCCGGTGAAGAATATGTTAAGACTTAGTAATCAGCTTCCTTCAACAACTAAAGAAGTCTGTTTTAAACCACTTCACCAAAAACAGTGGTGAGGAATTCCTGTCTGTGCACAGTAGCCTGTGACAACATCTGCATCACTTGAATGTCATTTGGTGAGTGGGAAAGTCCACAGAACTCTTCTTTAGAAAAGCCTAGCTGAATGCACAAAGAGTGAAGTTCTTAGTTCCCTTTTTTTACCAGCTTTCATAATTTGATTTCTTGTTCCCTCAGATGCATAATCTTTGTGCCAAGAATAACAGCACAAAAATAGTGTTGAAAAGATGGAAATTATAGCAAGGAGAAACAAATCCTAGACGGTACAAAGTACACATATAATATCACTTTCCAAATATACCCTCAAAAGCCATGAACAGCTCTTCCTCTTGCATTATGGGTTTAAAATGTATGGTATGCTGTACAATGATCTCATACACAGCAGACCTTTGTGATTAATCTACTCATTTTGTCAACCCCAACTGAGCAAACAAGTTTCCCAGTTCTCATCTCCATTTTACTCAAAAGAATATGATCTTGTGATTTGCAGCAGCAGCAGTTCATAGGACTAGGCAACCGGAGATGGATCTCAGCACTGGTGTGAGGGAACAACCTGTCTACCAGGCAGGCCCATAGGAGGCACTATAGCACTTTCCAGGATCTGATGTGGAGGCAAGATTTAGCAGCTGCTTCTTAGGGACATGCAGCCAGGGCCAGTTTCAGGGTTAAGGGAGGGCTCAACAAGCATGCTGCTGATGTATTCCATTCCCCCCCCAAGATCTACATGCCCCTGCCCCCCAAAACACCAGAGCCTTGAGTGAGCAGGCAATGGCAGTGGGAGGCCTAATTGGCACCATGGTTGCTAGCAGTAGCCATACCTGTGCAAGCTGTATTGCAACATATGGGCCCAGGCAGGGGTGGGCCCTTCTGGGGTCCAAGGGTGTCCACTCCTGATACCAAAACAGCATTCAACAAAAACAGTGCTATATTTAAAGAGTACTGATCATTGTACTCCTAAAAATAACCGTATGTGGTCTAAGGTGTTGGATGGGCTGTAGTCTCCTATAAATGGTACAATGCAGTGGTTCCCAACCTGGGGGCCGGAGTCCCGATGAGGGCTGCAGGTTTATTGCAAGGGGTCTGTGAATCCATATGTGCATGAAGCATTGTCATTTTGATAATAATAGTACAACTACTGTAATGGGGGCCAGTAAATTTTTTGATGGTAAAAAGGGGTCCTCCTACTTGAAAAGGTTGGGAAGCCCTGGCATAAATGAGTCACAATAAGTAGGGCTGTCAGCATTTTTGGATATTAAACTAAACTTTGGGACACTGGAAACACTAAACTCTTTAATAATGCATTATCCTTAAACACATAATAGCATATTACTTGTTGCCAAAATATTTACATTTAAAACAAAAAAAAAATCTTGAAAATATTGAATACGTCTATAGTAGGTGACTTTTCCCCCAATTACTTCCCCAAATGTCCCATTTTTTCCATTGTAAAAATTGAGGAAGTCCTCAGACATTTTCATGCAGGGTATTTGGAGTAAGTTAATTGCTTCATAAGACAAGGCTTTTCTCACTCTAGATGAGAAAATATTTCATTGGAGGTTTTTTCCCCAGTGCTCCCCAAAATTTTCCATTCAGGAAAACTGAAAATAGCTTTGGGGAAAACCCTCCCCGCAATATCTGAGTGAGGCAACCACCCCCACTCCTGCCAAGTTTGATGTTCCTTCCAATCTCTCCTTTCTCCAGAAACAGGTGCCCATTCTGGATAGGAGAACTTCTGCCAGTGCCTTGCTGTTGAATGGGTAAAGAACATCAGGCGCACATAAATAATGAAAAACTTTGAAGGCAAAATCTGGTGAATTATTGCTTGTTATTTAAAAATGGCTATTTGTGGAAGGAACATTCTATATCTAACCAGTTTGGTGTAGTGGTTAGAAGTGTGGACTCTAATCTGGGAGAACTGGGTTTGATTCCCCACTCCTCCACATGCAACTGCTGGTGTGACCTTGGGTCAGTTACAAGTTCTTTCAGAGCTGTTCTCTCACGGACAGCCCCAACTACTTCACAGGGTGTCTGTTGTGGGGAGGGGAAGGGAAAGGGATTGTAAGCCACTCTTGAGATTCTTTTGGGTAGTGAAGGGTGGGGTATAAGTCCAATCTCTTCATCTCTTCTTCTTCTTCTATAGTTAAAGTGGCAGAAGGGGTTTTTCTTTGTCTCCCAGGCTGACAGAAGAGGAAAAGCGATGACAAGATAATCAAGACTGTAATGGAATGCACACAGAGCTCATGTGTATCAGATCCCAGAACATGACTGTTATTGTGAACAAAACATTGCCTTTTCTAACACTCCCTGTATAAACAGCTCATACACAGAAGTAGGAAACAGCTGTATTACCAGCTAGACAATATGCACCAAGACAGGCTGGTAAAAGATAAATCTAGAGACACTGGGATAGCCACATGGGATTTCCTCTGACGTTTGCAGATGTCTTCCATGGTAAACAAAATCTAAAATGTCATTGTAAAATCTGGGGATTGGCTGAAAGTCCAAATGCGAAGGAGAAAGACAGCAAGGTAAGAGCAAATGTCTACTGCTGATACAGACTCTAAGTCTGTAGGGAAATATTTGGGTATTAAAAAGACCTCCTGTCATAGTCACACACACACACCCCAAGTCTGCACATGCATGCTGCCAAGTAATGGCAGTAGCCGTCTGAATCTGGGATATTAAGCTAAGCCCTACGGAGCCCAAATTCCCACCTTTAAAAACCCTTTAAGCTGCTGGGAGGGGGGGCTGCCACTCTGCAGATCCAAGAACTACTGGGAGAAGGAGAATTGATCTCAGATGACCTGCTTCCTCTCAGGCCAATTTCCACCCCCTTAGAGTTCCCAATAGGCCCAGAGAAAAATATTCTATCCTTTTAATAGAGGTGTAACATGCGTAGATGGTCAGGTGAAGCTTTTTGTGTTTCGGAGGCATTAAGCCTCTATTAAAGGGATAACTTCAGCAACACTTTTAAAATGTGTGGTTTATCTTCAAGCTATGTAGATGCTGGAAGGATTTCCTGATGATAAGAAGGGGGGAGGGGGATCTAGAAAAAAATCCTCGATGCAGATGATGTTTGAAAGCTCACCCCCTTCTGCCCATTTAGTAACACTCTCCCATCTCTCACCCTACCCTCTTTAAAACACATGGGAAGTTCATATTGTATAATAAAGAAAAATTATGGGCAGAGACCTGTCCCTACATTCTTAAGCAAATATAGCTAGTCTCTGATGGAAGGGAGGGTTCCCCTGCAAGCCTAAACCCTTGCATGTCTCTCTTCAGAACTGAACACTGTTCCTCCTCCCCCTTGACAGTAAGGCTCTCTTTGGCCCAGGTCAAGCCAGTGGGTAAGGCCCAGCAGAGGCCCAATGTGGCTCCTGGCATCATGTCAGACAGATAAGGTCCAGCATTTTTCTGAGGTTTTTGCTGCTTTTAAAAAACAGGAGGGAAATGCTAGGGATAACCAGAACTACCTAGTACAGCTCCGTTCTTGTCTTTTCCAGCAATTGCCCCTAAAACAAAGCAACCTGGCCAGACCAGTTTTCTTCCGACCAATTGGCATCTTCACGTAGCAACGTTCAAACAACACAGTCCAAACATACTTAACACATCCCTTTGAGGCAGATAGGTTGCCAGGAGTACACTTGTTCTCCTCTGGTGTTAAGCCTTATACTGGTATGACTTCTGTCTGTGTGGCGAATTCAGGAACAGATCTTGTAGGGCAAATTAAATCCAGGTTTCTTTAACTCAGTCTTTCCACCATATAGAAGCATGGAAGAAAGCTGATGTAGCTAACACATTCTTGTAACAATGAACAGGAAACGGCAACAGATAGTGCCTGGGTGTTCAATTAAAGAACTGGTTCTTGCTTACAAAACTTTGTGGTGAGTTTAGTTCCACTTCTCAAGTCCACCAAGGTGCAGGATTCTTCTCATCCACTTCTCTTTCAAAAGGATGCAGTTCCAACAATCTGCAGCTTGAAAGATAAAGCCATTGTACAAAGCGATAAGAGCCCAGAAAATCCTATCAAGCTTCTCAGAAACCAGCCTCTTCCTCTGCTGCTAAACATCATACACTGACACACACACACACACACACACACACCAACACCGCCCTGGGCTAAACTAACTTGTTATTGGGGGTTACACTGGCACTCCTAACCATACCTGCTGGGTTTTGCCATTGAAGGAAAGAGCAAAGAAAAAATAAAACAATCACTGGACAGATTTATTTCCTCTACCAAATTCATTTTGGGCTGCCAACCAATGTTCCCTCTAAGCTGTGGAGTCTTGTGAGCAAAAATTCTGCTTTGTGAGCTACTGGCATGTGAATGAGTGATTTGGCTGCTGCATAAATTAGTTTGCTCTGGAGCCATCCTTCCTGAGCTAAGACAAAAATGTGTGAACTAGGGGCTAAAAAACTGTGAGCTAGCTCACACTAACTCAGCTTAGAGGGAACACTGCTGTCAACCTCCAGGTGAGGTCTGGAGATCACGAAGAATTACAAATGGTCTCCAGACTACAGAGATCAGCTCCTCTGGAGTAAATGGCTGCTTTGGAGGGGGGATTCTCTGGTGTTCTGCCTCACTGAGGTTCCTTCCCTTCCCCTAGCCCTGCCCTCCCCAGACTTCACCCACAAATCTTCAGGAATTTCCCAATCTCGAGTTGGAAGCCCTCCATTCTTTCTACATTCTGAGGAAGCAAAATCTAGATGTGACTTTGGCTGCCAATGATGTGAGCCATTTGAATACTACCCCTGATCAGAATATACAAGAAGAGATGCTAACCTCTCCAGGTGGGCCCTGAAGCAATACTGAAATTACAGATGACTACAGGGATTAGTTCCCTTGGAGGAAATGGCAACATTGGAGTGTGGACTCTGTGGTATTATAACCCCCAGGGCTGGTTCCAGGTTTTGGGAGGTCCTTTCCACCCCTACACCTGTGCCGCCCCCCGCCTATGTGTCCTTCTCCCACTTGCAAGCCCGTCTGTTGCCCATGCTCAGACTTGCCTTTACTTCCTGCACACTCATACCCTGACAGCACTGGCCAGTGTACGCTACTGAGAGTGCTGCTGCCATCACCACTAGGGGTGCCATCAATGTGCAGTACCCAGATGCCCTTCCTTAATGACTCTCGGCAGGTGGGAACATGGGTACAGAGGTGGCGGGGGAGGTGTGTGAGTAGGAATCAGCAACAGTGGCCCCACCAGAAGTCCCAGGCCCTGGCAGCTGCCCCATCTCAAGGTATGCCAACGCCAGCCCTGATAATGCACACTCTCTAGACACTACCCCCCAAGTCTTCAGAAATTTCCCAGTTCAGCATTGTGGACATTTCAGGCTCGTTGCCAGGATTTTTTTATTCGGGGGGGGGGTATTTAAATTTTTAAGGGGGCAGTTAAATCACAGTTAATTCAATTAATCTGAATGCCTGTCTTTAAAGGGGGAGGCTCTGAGCCTTTTTTCTAGCCCTTCCTTTCAAGGGGCAGGGCAGCAAGTGTGTCAGTTCCAAGGGAAAAAAAACAGCTCAGAGGGCATTTAATTGACTTCAGAAGGCATTTAAATGCCCTTTGAGTTCCCTTCCACAGGGCAAGAAAGCTTAGAACTGGAGAGCCAGTTTGGTGTAGTGGTGCGCGGACTCTTATCTGGGAGAACCGGGTTTGATTCCCCACTCCTCCACTTGCACCTGCTGTTGTGACCTTGGGTCAATCACAAGCTCTGGCACAGCTCTTCTCTCAAGGACAGTTTGTGTTAGAGTTCTCTCAGCCCCACCTACCTCACAGGGTGTCTGTTGTGGGGAGGGGAAGGGAAAGGAGTTTGTAAGCCGCTCTGAGGCGCCTTTGGGCAGTGAAGGGCGGGGTATAAATCCAAACTCTTCTTCTTCTTCTCTTAGAAGGGCACCTCCAATACATCTCCAACAATCCCCCTTTCTGCCACAATTTTGGAACTATGGCCCCTGAAGTTTTACCAAGGAAAGATTTTCTGTCCCATGGTGAAGTTTCACATGGTGAAGTTTCTTCAATGACCTGGAGGCATGGCCAGTTCAAACCAGTCTTTGTAATGCTCAGGGCCCTTCTTTGGGGCAAAACATGACTCCACAGTGCAGAGATGTTCTGGGCCTTTTTTATTATTTTGCTTGCACACAACTCACCTGTCTTATCTGTTCCTCTCTCACATGCAGCCCCTGGTAAAATAAACTGAAAAGCCCCAACAAGAAGGAAAGCTGAGAATATTCTATGATCTGAATCAAGAGAAGTCAACATTCAATAGTAAAACCAGATGAAAACACTGATGCATATTTCTGCTGTACTGCTTAACCTGATCCAGGAAGTAATCTTTATGGGCGTAGTCTGTGCAAAAGGGCTCCTAAACCACAGCATTCCCACTGTGTCAACAGACAATCTATTTTTATCTTGGCAGATAGAGATTCACATAGACAGTTGACTTGCTTAAATCTCAGTGTGGACCTTTTAACAACAGTTAGGAGGTCCTAAAATTCTCAGGAGCAACAGAGTTTGCAGTTTTGTAGGCTCTTGAAGACATCCTGAGCTTGCTTTCTGAGGTTGTCACTTTCCCTACACTTTCAACAGCTGCATGTAAGGCGGGGTGGGGGTGGGGGGTGCAAATTGTCCCAGCAACGCTGAATTTTTGCCTGCCACCTAGCTGCGAACAGAACAATGCACCTACAGAAGAGATATGGAGTGGAAAATGGAGTCCCAGAAAGTCCCTGGGTGGGAAGCATTTTTCTAGGTAGACTCTAGGAGGACTTCTCCATTTTATTGTCTACAAATAATAAAAATGCAGGTATACAAGGAATATCTAGCTATCAAGATGGGTCAGAGTGCTCCTTGCCCTGTGCATATTACTAGGTGAAGGGAAGTCCTCACTTTTCTGACTCATAATCTTTTGAACACAGCAGCAACAAGGATGCTTCCATTTATGTAGAGCAGAGCTAGGCACATTTTTCAGTCTAAAATACATATCTGGGTATTTAACCAGCATATGAAAACAGGAAGATCTGGTGTCCAATACAGAAGGCACAAAAGTATGTGGAGGAGGGGAGGACAATGTTGTAAAGGAGATGAGAGGAGGATGATAATAAAGTGCTTTAGGTCCCATTGAGAGAAAAACAGAGTATAAATGAAGTAAACAAACAAAGTGCTTTGAATCTCCATTGGGGACAAAGGTGGGGTTTAAATGAAATAGTATCTGACTATAAATAACTGAATGCATAAAATTCTTAAGCAGCTTGAGGGCGGGATGAAAAGCTCTAATATATATATTTATTTATTTTGGGATTTATACCCCACCCTATCCGGTAGCTCAGGGCAGCTAACAAGCGGTTAAGCCGAGTTTCAGAACTAAAAACAATAACAATATTACATACAATAAAAAATTCAGAAATTCAATACAGCAGTAAAATTCATATAAATCCAAGATGCATGATACACGGTATCACACATTGGCAGCGGATTTCTTAATTGCATGGGCACCAGGAGTAGTATATCCCAGCTCACAGGCGGCATCCATCTTTCCAGCAGTATATCCCAGCTCATGGGCGGCATCCAAGGGCGCTGGGAGATGAGACGAGAAGCGTAGTTCGCTCTCAGGAACCCAGAGACGCCCGGCGGAGCCGCCAGGAGGCGGGGGAAGGTTTTCGCGGGGACTCTGCTGGCGCGGGCTGGGCCCGACGGTTTGGCCTCTGTCAGGAGCCCCCCCTTTCTCCCTCCCCCGACCCTCCCCGCCCCGTCTGGAGGCAAAACCCCTTCTCGCGTCTCGTAGTTCGCTCTCAGGAACCCAGAGACGCCCGGCGGAGCCGCCAGGAGGCGGGGGAAGGTTTTCGCGGGGACTCTGCTGGCGCGGGCTGGGCCCGACGGTTTGGCCTCTGTCAGGAGCCCCCCCTTTCTCCCTCCCCCCACCCTCCCCGCCCCGTCTGGAGGCAAAACCCCTTCTCGCGTCCCGTAGTTCGCTCTCAGAAACCCAGAGACGCCCGGCGGAGCCGCCAGGAGGCGGGGGAAGGTTTTCGCGGGGACTCTGCTGGCGCGGGCTGGGCCCGACGGTTTGGCCTCTGTCAGGAGCCCCCCTTTCTCCCTCCCCCACCCTCCCCGCCCCGTCTGGAGGCAAAACCCCTTCTCGCGTCTCGTAGTTCGCTCTCAGGAACCCAGAGACGCCCGGCGGAGCCGCCAGGAGGCGGGGGAAGGTTTTCGCGGGGACTCTGCTGGCGCGGGCTGGGCCCGACGGTTTGGCCTCTGTCAGGAGCCCCCCCTTTCTCCCTCCCCCCACCCTCCCCGCCCCGTCTGGAGGCAAAACCCCTTCTCGCGTCTCGTAGTTCGCTCTCAGGAACCCAGAGACGCCCGGCGGAGCCGCCAGGAGGCGGGGGAAGGTTTTCGCGGGGACTCTGCTGGCGCGGGCTGGGCCCGACGGTTTGGCCTCTCTCAGGAGCCCCCCTTTCTCCCTCCCCCCACCCTCCCCGCCCCGTCTGGAGGCAAAACCCCTTCTCGCGTCCTCCGCGCCCGGCTAGTTCGCTCTCAGGAACCCAGAGACGCCGGGCGGAGCCGCCAGGAGGCGGGGGAAGGTTTTCGCGGGGACTCTGCTGGCGCGGGCTGGGCCCGACGGTTTGGCCTCTGTCAGGAGCCCCCCTTTCTCCCTCCCTCCCCCACCCTCCCCAGGCGGGGGAAGGTTTTCGCGGGGACTCTGCTGGCGCGGGCTGGGCCCGACGGTTTGGCCTCTGTCAGGAGCCCCCCTTTCTCCCTCCCTCCCCCCACCCTCCCCGCCCCGTCTGGAGGCAAAACCCCTTCTCGCGTCTCGTCTCCCAGCGCCACGGGCGCTGGGGACGAGACGCGAGCGTAGTTCGCTCTCAGGAACCCAGAGACGCCGGGCGGAGCCGCCAGGAGGCGGGGGAAGGTTTTCGCGGGGACTCTGCTGGCGCGGGCTGGGCCCGACGGTTTGGCCTCTGTCAGGAGCCCCCCTTTCTCCCTCCCTCCCCCACCCTCCCCGCCCCGTCTGGAGGCAAAAGCCCTTCTCGCGTCTCGTCTCCCAGCGCCACGGGCGCTGGGAGACGAGGCGCGAGACGTAGTTCGCTCTCAGGAACCCAGAGACGCCGGGCGGAGCCGCCAGGAGGCGGGGGAAGGTTTTCGCGGGGACTCTGCTGGCGCGGGCTGGGCCCGACGGTTTGGCCTCTGTCAGGAGCCCCCCTTTCTCCCTCCCTCCCCCCACCCTCCCCGCCCCGTCTGGAGGCAAAACCCCTTCTCGCGTCTCGTCTCCCAGCGCCACGGGCGCTGGGGACGGACGCGAGGCGTAGTTCGCTCTCAGGAACCCAGAGACGCCGGGCGGAGCCGCCAGGAGGCGGGGAAGGTTTTCGCGGGGACTCTGCTGGCGCGGGCTGGGCCCGACGGTTTGGCCTCTGTCAGGAGCCCCCCTTTCTCCCTCCCTCCCCCACCCTCCCCGCCCCGTCTGGAGGCAAAACCCCTTCTCGCGTCTCGTCTCCCAGCGCCACGGGCGCTGGGGGCGGGGCGCGGCGTAGTTCGCTCTCAGGAACCCAGAGACGCCGGGCGGAGCCGCCAGGAGGCGGGGGAAGGTTTTCGCGGGGACTCTGCTGGCGCGGGCTGGGCCCGACGGTTTGGCCTCTGTCAGGAGCCCCCCCTTTCTCCCTCCCTCCCCCCACCCTCCCCGCCCCGTCTGGAGGCAAAAGCCCTTGCTCAGAACTGTACTTGGCCCAGAGGAACCCAGAGGCGTCCGGCGGAACCGGCGCCAAGACCCGCGAGAGGCAGTGAGATCCCCTGCCGCTCTTCCCTCATCCGAAGGCGCAGGCGCAGATTCTACGCTAGTCGCAGACAAGCTCTGTCGAAGCGGACGCTCACCTCACAATCCATTTGTTCCTCAACCTGGATGCTGCTGCGCGTCTTGTCTAGTATATACGGTAAAGTACCGCCGTCACACAGGGCAGAGATTGCGATCTACCCGGAAGTTCACTGTGCTCATCCCCTGCGGGTTTTGTTTTCGCGTTACTGATTGAACTGCTTGCATTTTAGGAAATTTTGACCTCACTTGCTGTAATTTGTCTTCATAATCATGCATGTTATACGCACCCCGACTGAAGGTACATTTCATGTATCTGATGAAATATCCACAAATGAACTGGCATAAATATATGTAGACTACACAATCCACTGCCTATTGCCAAGCCCAGTAAAGATGTGAATCCTTCAAAGTACAATACTCACCTGATGAAACAAAGAAACGCACTGATAAGGTCACAGTAGCTCTTAAAAATAACTTACAACAGGACAGGTCAAGAAGAGAATGTGATGCAGCCCCATTGTCATTTACAGCTCACAACATAGCAAAGATCTACAAGGCCACTGTGGTCAAGGATATTTCTCATCACTGGGATTGGAAGGAGGCATTTCCTTGCTTACTAATAAGCTCCAAAGCAGCAACAATGGTTCATCTAACAATGACAGCAGCCCAGCATTCTACAGTGCCCACCACTACTTCCACTGGCAATCTCTGGGCCCTTCGGAAAGTGAGCAGAGCCATTGGAGGCATGGCTGGTTAATGTCTGCCCTCATTCAAAGACCAACCACAGAGCAGAACTAGATATGACAGCATACCAGTTCCAGTCCCCCACCCTGTTCCAGCACTTGAAAATGTGGGGGGGGGACAAGTGCCCTTGTGGCATTTTTAAATCACCCTGCTAGATTCTAAAATGAGGGTGATGTCCCTGGCTCAGACCCAGGTGCAATCCTTTCCTGTAAAGTTCAACTCATTTGACCTAAGGTCTGAAGTCAGGCCACAATAACATCATCATCAGTTGTCACAGTCAGACATTTGACTGGTAGATGGTGTTCTGCAATTTGAGATCTAGCCAAGTTCTTACTTACTGTTCTTGGCTTACTGTTCCAAAAGCACTGTCTTCTGGAGCTGAGCTGGTGTTATTTGCTCAAGGACCAGAATGTCCAGGTGTTTCTTGAGACTTCTAGGCACTGCTCCAGGGGCTCCCGTGATAACTGCCACAATGGTAACCTTCTTCTCCCAGAAGCGCTTTAACTCTGTTTATAGGTTGGTATTTTGTGATCTTCTGTTCTTTCCTGTCTATTCTGCTGCCTCCTGGAATTGCAATGTCAATTATCCAAACCCTATTTCTCATTTTTTCCTACAATTGTGATATCAGGGGTGTTATGCTTCAGGAGTTCCTCTGTTTACAGTCAGAAGTCCCAAAGGATCTTTGTTTCATCGTTTTCCTGATCTTGTCTGGTTTGTGCTCCGATGAATTTATGGCTAATGGTAAGCCATATTTCTTGTAAGGATTCCAGTGCAACATAGCTGCAACTCTAATGTGACTTTATTTATAGTTAGTTGTTGTTATTTTAAATTCTACTTTAATTTCTAAATTTAGAATTAACCCTTTACAAAAATTATATTTTCCTTTCATGTAATCACCTCTGAAAAGAATTTTGCCATGGCTAAAGTGATCCTCAGATCTTCATCCTTTAATGAAAATGGTATGATGTTTTTTCTGTTAACAGACACTAAATTTCTTAGGACTGGATTCAACCATTGTATAGAATCATAGAGTCGGAAGGGACCTCCAGGATCATCTAGTCCAACACCCTGAACAATGCAGGAAACTCACAAATACCTCCCCCCCACGCCAGTGACCCCTGTTCTATGCCCAGAAGAGGGCAAAAGGGAAAAAACCCTCCAGGATCTATGGCCAAACTGACCTGGAGAAAATTGCTTCCTGACCCCAAAGTGGTGATCCACATTTCCCTGGGTGTGTAAGAAGGGGCCACAAGAATTAAATACTGATGCAATCCTTCCTGACCTCCCTCTCATGATCTGCCTGAGTTCACAGAATCAGCATTGCTGTCAGATGGCCATCTAGCATCTGTTTAAAAATCTCCAAAGAAGAGCCCACCACCTCCCAAGGAAGCCTGTTCCCTGAGGAATCACTCTGTCAGGAAGTTCTTCCTCCCAGTATTGGAGAAACTTTTAAAGAATGTAGATTCCCCATATTCCTTTAGCAATCATTGTTATTTCCAATTTATTTTGTTAATGTAACAATTAAATTTTGTATAAAGTAGTACTGAAATCTACTTTGTAGTACAGGTACTTCAACTCTGTTGTTGATGTTTTGTCACTGATTGATGGGCATATTTTAAAAATATTTTTTAAAAAGGAAGTTCTTCTTAATGTTTAGTTGAAAAGTCTTTGGATTTCATTTCAACCCATTGGTTCTGGTCCAATCTTCTGAGGCAACAAAAAACAACTCCACGCCATCCTCTATGTGACAGCCCTTCAAGTACTTGAAGATGGTTATCATATCACCTCTCAGTCATCTCCTCTCCATGCTAAACATACCCAGCTCCTTCAACCTTTCCTCATAGGACTTGGTCTCCAGACCCCTCACCATCTTCATTGGCCTCCTCTGGACACATTCTAGCATGTCTATATCCTTCTTAAATGTGGTGCCCAAAACTGAACACAGTACTCTAGGTGAGGTCTAATCAGAGCACAGTAAAGCGATAACATCACTTTGCATGATCTGGATACTATACTTCAGTTGATACAGCCCCAAATCACATTTTCCTTTTTAGCTACCACATCACACTGCTGACATGTTCATTGTATGGTCTACTAAGACCCCTAGATCCCTTTTGCACATACTACTGCCAAGATGAGTCTTCCCCATCCTATAATAATGCATTTGATTTTTCCTACCTAAATGCAGAACTTTACATTTATCCCCATTGAAATTAATTTTATTTGTTTTAGTCCAGTTTTCCAGCCTGTCAAGATCATCCTGTAAGGGAGAGGTATTGATTGGGAAATTTTGGGAATTCATCATCAGTATTCTATAATAATGGTATTAGAGCCTGCTTATAGAAATTAGAAAGTAGCACACACAAAGGATGAACCCTGCTATAAAGTTCATTTGTAGAAAATAAGCTTACACAGCAAAATACCAGATGTACAGCAGAGTGGAGGATGTTATCTGTCAAGAGGTAGACATTTACAAAGGACAAACTTTTGATAAGAACAGCAACTAGAATATAATAAACATCTGCCCTGTCATGGGAGGATTGGACAAGGTATAGCATTTCAGTCATGCCTGCTGATGGAAAGCACCTGGTTTTCACTATAACGTCTAACCATAACTGGGAGGGAGTATGTACGTATATAGAATTAAAACAACAGGAAAAGGAATGGCTTAAGGGAAGATTTAATTAAAACAAACAAAGACGGGACTAGGGAGAAGAGGCGGAATGAGTTACATTGTGAGTTTGTTAACCAATTAACTGTTGAACAAAACAGGCCCCAGGACAGATCCCTAAGGCACTCCCAAGAATATGAGGACGCATTAACAAGCACTCTTTGAGTGCATCCATTTATATGTATTAAGTAATTTCACTATGTGAAAATTTCAGAGTGTTGAGGTTAAGCTCCAAGAAAACAGTCTGAGTGACAATTACAAATCTAATGAGCACAATTTAAAACAAGTCAGGCAGAAAATTTAATATAATTACCCTCACGGTAATTTCACATTCAGTTTGATATAGAGCTGAAGTTCCATCTAATACTGTATAAAGACACCGACCGGACATACACGACTGATAAAATATCAATAAGGATTGTCACACAAATCCTTAATAAGTTAAATCAGATCGGCTTATCTCCAGAAGATCTCTTTCATGGAAGCCTACACAAGGCAAGAACAGCTGTTGTACAGAGGCTTCGTGACATTGAACTACAAAATTAAAAAGCTTCGCTACCCAAGGACGTTAGAAATCTAAAATCTTGGCCCAACCTTACTGTTGCCCCTTACTTATTTAGCATTACCTATGAGCCCTATAGATGGGCTTTTTCCAGAGCCCATTTTGAGGCACTTCCTTCCACTGTACTGCAAGGTAAATTCACTCGAGTTCCAATGCATTAACGTATATGCCCATGCAGGGCTTTTTTTGTAGAAAAAGCCCAGCAGGAACTCATTAGCATAACAGGCCACACCCAACAGCAGAAACTCATTAGCATATTAGGCCACACCCTCATGTTGCCAGAAGTGTGGTCATCCAGCCACAACCATCTTTTGCTTCTTATTCTGTTTACCTTGTTTGTCGTCAAAGCCCAGAGCGCTTTTTTTTGGTAGCAGGAACTCCTTTGCATGTTAGGCCACACACCCCTAATGTAGCCAATCCCAATGAGTTCCTGCTGTTGGGTGTGGCCTATTATGCTAATCAGTTCTTGCTGGGCATGGCCAACTCAGAAGCCAGCCGGAACTCCGTTCCTGTGCGTTCCTGCCCAAAAATAGCCCTGTGCCCATGTATGGCTAGTATGGTGGAACCAGTTACTCATATTATCCTGTTTTGTAAATATCAAAAGGAACGAAATGACCTTATATTACCTCGTGTCCAGATTTAACCCTCTGCAGCCCTATCTTGATTTCAGGCCAGAAGTCCTGCGCAAATCTCTTTTAGAAGATACTCCGAGGTCAGTAACTTATGTGGTGGCGAAATTTTGTTTCTAAGCTATTAGGAAATGTAAGTTTATTTTAGCTGAAAAAACTGTATGATTTTTTTTCTACTGCTATTTTACCAATTTTACTTATTCTTGCCAATGTTTTAATATCCTTACTATGTTATTATTGTTTAAACCTCCTTTACATCAGAATTGTATTGTTTTACTGGCTTTTGCTGTAATAAATGACTGAAGAATAAGGATCGTGAAACACAAGCCATGTGCTTTTGACTATCCAAGAGGTAGCACCAGCTACCGTGCTATTTACATTGTTAACTATCATCTGTCAATAATATTTATATGCTGTAGGCAGTTAGGTTTGTTAAACATATTTAATGGAATTGGGAATCTTTTTTTTTCAGGCTGGGAGACAGGATATATTTTTAAACAAATACATAGAAAGAACTAATTACTGCCTTCCATATGTGTCAAAGAAGAAACAAGCTCACTCTTCAATGCAAGCCTGTTCAGTACAGTTAGAACACTTATGAGAATATTTAATTCTAAGTAAGATTTCAACATACTGTAACCCTTACACTCTTGACAACAACTACATGAAAATGGTGGAGATATGATACAGTATTTAATGGAAAATAACACCTTGCCAAAAAAATCCACACTATCATGATTTCATCTATTTTAACATGACTTGAGGATACTATAAATGAGTGTTTTTCAACCTTTTTTGTGCAAAGGCACACTTTTTTCATGAAAAAAATCACGAGGCACACCACCATTAGAAAAAGTTAAAAAAATTTAACTCTGTGAGCCGAAGCCGTATGTTACGGATGAAATTGGAATTTTTCCCACGGCACACCAGACAATATCTCACGGCACACTAGTGTGTCGCGGCACAGTGGTTGAAAAACGCTGCTATAAATCATAGCTGAAACCCTTACTATTCTGAGTCATAGCCTATGATTTTACTTAGGATTGAACTGTGATACATTAAATGGAGTTTGATTTACAAGTGATTAATTTTATACATTTATACATTTGACAAGGTGTTGTGTAATTGTGTTGTGTAGTTTGACTGCATTTGTGTTTATGATGTTCATATATTGTGTTTCTGCAAACCAAATAAATATTTTTATATTAAAAAAATAGCACTTCCATTAATGACAAACACAATGATAAATCGTTGTATGTAGCTTGGTTACATATTTTATATTATTATATACTTTCTGTGTGTAACTCTGCCATATGAGAAATAAATAAATACAATGATATATGTCTTATCAGGGTAGCTGAAGCACAGGATAGACACTTTCCTTCACCAGGTCTGAACCCCAAACTAATTACACTCCTGAAGTGGGGAAGTCACTATTTTGTTTGAAGCCATGTGAATTCTAAGGAGATGCACTGCTAGGGCAAGTGTTGGCTCATTCTTGACCTCTTCAGGTCTAGTTTCCATCAATGTATCCTTCTGATTTGTAAAATACCTTTCCAGTGCCTCTCCATGCCCAGGTTGTATTGACTGACAATACAGTAGCTTGTTTCAGGCTCACTGTGAAATCATAGCCTAGAAGAGCTTTGGGCTCATATGCTGTGTCCTCTGCTCACACACTACCTTCTTCCCTTTGTGGTTTGAGGCAAACTATAGTTTGCAGTTCTGGATGGCAGGCTACATCAGCCGCCAGCTGCTCCTGCATGGATGTTTTGTCTTACCTTGACTTGCTTACAGCAGCAGTGTTTTGGAGAGCTTCCACATGACATTGTCCTCTATTTGTCCAGCTTCCTTGTTTCCCCCTCAGATTTCCTGTGATCTTTTCCAAACCTGGTTTCATACCATCTTTTAAAAAAAATGCTGTTAAAATGGCTTTGGAAGCCATCTGCAGAGGAAGGTGTGCATTTATTTCAGATCCTATGCACGTTGCCACCATTTTCATTACCACTTCTGCTATTTCTTTTACCCCACCTGAGAACTTGCTCAGGCCTTAAAAAAACAACTGGTAACTGCAGTATTGTTATGGCGTAATCTATATATCTAATTCCCAAGTGGCCCCCTGTGTGCGGATATCTAAATCCGCACATTGGGGGCACCTGGGGGGCAGGGAGATTTTCCTGCGCACGTGGGGCAGTCCCCACGTGTGCAGAAAAATCTAAAAAGTGTTTAAAAGTCTAGTGGGGATATCAGAATCCCCAAAAAGTAAGAGCGTTCCCTGCGCATGCTCAGGGAACGCTCTGGAACTCTGTGGCGGCTGGTGGCTAAAAGCCGCTCAGTCCTCGCCACCGGAGCCGGGGGGGGAGGAGAGAGCTGAAGGGGGAGGAGGAGATCGGCGGGCCCGGCGGCTGGAAGCCGCTCGGGCCTCGCCTCCGGAGCCGGGGGGTGGGGGGAAGGAGGGGGGATCGCCGAGGGGTGGGGGGAGGAGGAGGATCGCTGGGCTGGGGGGGGAGATCGGCGGGCCTGGCGGCTGGAAGCCGCTCGGGCCTCGCCTCCAGAGCTGGGGGGTGGGGGAAGGAGGAGGATCGCCAGAGCCGGGGGGGGAGAATCTGCTGGGGAGGGGGAATCTCGGCGGGCCGGCTGGCCTTGCCGCTGCCGCCGCCGTTGCTGGGGGGAGGGGGGAGGCTTGAGGGGCCGGCCAGCCTCGCCGCCCCTCCGCTGCTGCTGGGGAGGGGGAATCTCGGCGGGCCGGCTGGCCTCGCCGCTGCTGCCGCCGCCGCTGCTGGGGGGGGTGAGGGGGAAGCTTGGCGGCCGGAATACTCCCTCCCCCCCCACGAGTATCGCGGGTCCCGCCTCTTGTAATGTTATAAGACTGAAGTCACTATGCAAGTGGGAAAAGATTCTGCCCAAGCAAGGGGTCTTTTTGCTCATGCAAGGAATTCCTGTTTCTGTTGATTGACCTCTCCGCTTACAAGGACCCCTCCATGGCCTATCCTATTCATGAGTAGCTTTCAGGGGACTACAAAGAGAAAACTGCGGTAGGAAAGCCCCCAGCCTGCGAGCAGAGTCCTGAGCATTGTTCCCTGTAAGCTGAGTTAGTGTGAGCTAGCTCACAATTTTTTAGCCTCCAGCTCACACATTTTTGTCTTCATTCAGGAAGGATGGCTCCAGAGCAAACTAATTTATGCAGTAGCCAAATAGCTTGCTCAGAACTTGAATGCCAGTAGGTCACAAACTAGAATTTTTGCTCACAAGACTCCACAGGTTAGAGGGAGCATTGGTCCTGAGAGTACCACTCTATTGTGCTTGTAAGTTGTAAGTCTGCAGAGCTGATTATGTTTATATTAATTAATTGATCGTCTTAACAAAATATAGGGAAGCTATTGCAAGGTGCTAATACCAACTAATTGCCAAGTAAGAATTTGAAGTGGAAGAATAAATACTATGTAGTTGTTCAGATTAAACTGCTCAGAGGAAAAGCAAAACCCTAGGTAATACAAAAACATAAAAAGGGCAATTATGATAGACTTACATGCTCAAAAAAATATGAAAAAGACTGAGGAGCCTTGTGGCTCATCAGTAAAGTATGTAGCCATACACTCAGGGCTATTTTTGGGCAGGAACACACAAGAATGGAGTTCTCGCTGGCTCCCGAGTTGGCCACGCCCAGCAGGAACTTATTAGCATGACAGGCCACACCCAACAGCAGAAACTCATTAGGATTGGCTACATTAGGGGTGTGTGGCCTAACATGCGAAGGAGTTCCAGCTACAAAAAAAGCACTGGTAAACAAAATAAGAAGCAAAAGGTGGGTGTGGCTGGATGACCACACTTCTGGTAACATGGGGGTGTGGCCTAATGTGCTAATGAGTTCCTGCTGTTGGGTGTGAACTATTATGCTAATGAGCTCCTGCTGGGTTTTCCTACAAAGAAAGCCCTGCATACACTGTTACAAAGTCAGCATTGCTTATTAAAGATGGAGTCTTCTTTTCCATAATACGACACAAAAGTGTTAATAGTCTGCTGCTGCTGCTGCTTATTATTTAAAGTATTAAAAAGGAGAGGGGAAATCACGACACAGCTGTAATGCAGAACATATTTACCGGCTGGTTCTCAGATTGTGAATGGTTCAATAGGAGGGTGCAAGAAAGAGAAAGTACCATGCCGCAGCCTTCTCCTTGTACTTTCAGCCCTACAGCTTTCTGATTAGAATATTTGTAAACACTTCATTAGAAAGCAAGCCTTAACACTTCATCAAATAAACATATTTTACCTCTACTGACCCTGAGGGTTTCCTGTGTGGGTTAGAGTGTCAGACTAGGATCCTCATTCTGCCATGGAAGTTGGCTGGCTGATCTTGGGCCAAGCTCACACACAGCCTAACTTACATTGAAGGTTTGTTGTGAGGATAACTGCCTGCTTTGCACGCTTTTATTTAGTCCTAATACAAAATGATTAAGACTAATACTAAATTGTCTCAATAAACTTTACATCTTTGAAAGAAAGCTGTTGGGAACTGATTGCTGCAGGAGTCTGACAGTGTGTGCCAACGAGCTGTTTCCGACATATATATCTTTATGCTTCATTAAGCTCCTCTTTGCTAATAATGGGGAATTTCAGACAGATGATATAATCCGGGAGAGGAACGGTTCCCAAATGGTTTCTGGTCTGGCATTTCAGACAGAACCGTTTTAGAACCGGTTCCCTACTGGAATATATTTGTAATTTCACACAGTATCGCTTCTGTCCCGTTCAGGAAATGGGGCTGAAGCGTTTTACCTGTCAACCACTTCCAAGTAGTTGTCAGTTTCTTCTCCCGGATCTGATACGCTTTTTCCCCACCTTTTTTCGCCCGCACGGGCAATCTCTGGCTTTTTTTTTTTTTACGTTAGGTTTAGAGTGCTATAGCGCAATAGCAACATAGCAACCCCATTGGAATGCCTGCAGTGTTGTTTTATAGCACCATAGTGCTATAGCGCTCTAAAGCGAACTTTTTTTAAAAAAAGGCGCGTCAGGAAACGGCGGGAAAACAAAGCGGTGCAATCTGAATTGCCAAACCGCTTCTGATTCAGCTCTTTTCTGGTCATGGAAAGCCATGTGTGAAATGGCAGCCCTGTACCGGTTTACTTCAAGACGAATCAGAAACGGCTTCAATCCGGCAGAATCTCGGTAATGTGAAATTCCCTAATGTTACTAGAGGAAGCAAATCCAAAGATCCATTTGGTTGCATGCACAGTTATGACCCCTCAATGATGTAACAAGCAGTGCATGAATAAAAGCCTTGAGTGGTTATAACAGAACATTTAGGACTTTAGGTGCATGTGTGTTTCAATGCCATCAACTCATCTCTGACTTATGGTGACACGATGAATTTGACCTAGAACCCACTTATTTGTCCTTTCGGTGGTCCATGATATTCATAAAACTTTCCTCCAGCACCACATTTCAAATGAATCAACTTTCTACCTGTCAGCTTTATACATTGTCCAATTTTCACACCCATAAATCATAATGGGAATACCATATTATGAATTATCATATCTTGATTGCCACTGACACATCCTTAGACTTAAGGATCATTTCAAAGGGCTTTTCTGCAGTCTCATTTTCCTCTCTGGTAAGTTTTTGTTTCTTGGGGGGGCGTCTGTTCTGCACAAGTTTTGCTCCCTTTAGTGTTTGATTCAATATTACACCTGTTTATGTTCGGCATAAAAAATGGCAGTTTAAATCTGCAGGTAAATATGCTGGTCATAAACTGGTGTAATATCAAATTGACCACTAGAGGCAACAGAACTCCCCCACCCAAGAAACAGGAGCTTACCAGCAAGGAAAATGAAAAAGTGGAAAAGCCCTCAATTTCCTCCATTCTTAGTTGTAGTCTCTCATTTGGTTGATGATTAAGGAATAATAATTCCCCACTAATAATTACTTTTGTCGTCTTGATTTTTCAGCTGTAATCCTTCTTTGGTACTTTCTACTTTAGCTTTCAGCCAGGGCCGGCTCCAGGTGTCTGGGGCGCCCCCCACTGGGGATGCCAACCTCCTGGTGGGGCCTGGAGACCGGGGGCGGCGGTGGAATGCTGGCTTTCCTGGAGGCTCCACAGCTGCGGGGGCCCCCATGAAAGCCATGGAAGGGGGCGGGGGGGTCTAACCGCTGCCCCCTCCCTTCCAGTGCCGGCTTTCCCGGGGCTATGTGGCTGCGGGGTCCCCGGGAAAGCCAGGGAAGGGGGCGGGGGGGGTCTAGCCGCCGACCCCTCCCTCCCAGCGCCGGCTTTCCCGGGGCTCCGTGGCTGCGGGGTCCCTGGGAAAGCTGGGAAGGGGGCGGGGGTCTAGCCACCGCCCCTTCCCTCCCAGTGCCAGTTTTCCCGGGGGCTCCGCGGCTGCGGGGTCCCCGGGAAAGCCAGGGAAGGGGGCGGGGGGTCTAGCTGCCACCCCCTCCCTCCCAGCGCCGGCTTTCCCAGGGACTCCACGGCTGCGGGGTCCACGGGAAAGCCAGGGAAGGGGGCGGGGGGTCTAGCTGCCACCCCCTCCCTCCCAGCACTGGCTTTCCTGGGGGCTCTACGGCTGCGGGGTCCCTGGGAAAGCCGGGAAGGGGGCGTGGGGTCTAGCCGTCACCCCCTCCCTCCCAGCGCCGGCTTTCCCAGGGGCTCCGTGGCTGCGGGGCCCCCGGGAAAGCCGGGAAGGGGGCGGGGGGTCTAGCCGCCACCCTCTCCCTCCCAGCGCCGGCTTTCCCGGGGCTCCGCGGCTCCGGGGGTCCCCGGGAAAGCCGGGAAGTGTGCAGGGGGGTCTAGCCGCCACCCCCTCCCTCCCAGAGCTGGCTTTCCCAGGGCTACACGGCTGCGGGGCCCCCAGGAAAGCCGGGAAGGGGGCAGGGGTCTAGCGGCGGCGGCTGCGGGCGCCCGGTTAGGGCAGCGGCCGCGGGGGGGCGCTTTTGGGGGGAGTGGGGCGCCATTTGGTGCCCCTGAGGCTGGCGCACCCTAGGCAAGCGCCTAGTTCGCCCAATGGGCGATCCGGCCCTGCTTTCAGCACTAGTCATTTCAAGTCTTCACTATTTTCTGCCAGTAGTGTGGTATCATCTGCATATCTAAAATTGCTAATGTTCCTTTCACCAGTTTTCACTCCATCTTCATCTAAATCTAATCCAGTTTTCCTTATGATATATGCTGAATGTAGACTGAACAGATAAGGAGATAAAATACATCCTTACTGACACATTTGCCAGTTGGAAACCATCCTGTTTCTCCATATCTTGTCCTAACAGTAGCCCTTTGCCCAGAGTACAAGTTCCGTATCAAAACAATCAGATGTTGTGGCACACCCATTTCTTTTAAAGCCAGCCACAAATTATCACAATCAACTCAGTCAAAAGCTTTACTGTAATCTATGAAACACAAATGGATTTTCTTCTAAAATTCTCTAGTATGCTCCAGTAACCACTGTAAATTTGTAATATGATCTCCTTTCTGAATCCAGCTTGAGCATCTGGCATTTTTTGTTCCATACATGGTTGGCAGGGTTTTCAAAGTAAGAGAGTATCAGAAGTGGTTTACCTTTGCCTTTTTCTGCACAGGATTAACCAGGGTTAGCTGAAGTGCCAGTTCCATTGTCTAGGAAAGATTCTCTGCCAGTGTCACTTTCCATTACTTCTTCTGCCCAGTAGCTACCCTTCAAGGATTCCTCTGCCCCATCACTATTGGAACTGTCCGTTCTGTTCTGCTGATACAGCCAATGATCCCTGAAGGGGGTGGATGCATCTCAGTCTGGTATCTCAGCTGTGACCTTTATGCTCTGAGTAACTCTGCTAGGAGTTTAGCCTCTTGACAGAGTCTAAACTCTTTATTGTATTACTCTCAGCTTTGCTGACACACACAAATCTCTTTTTCTCATTAAGGTGTGTGTCCCAGAGAGGGACTCTCGTTCGAGAGAAGTCAAAAACTTGCATTCTGTTTTATGAGACACTGGTTGGTCCTAACAAAAGTTTTGCATTACCTTTGTTTTGGGGATTTTTCTGTGGACCAATATGTCTTCCTGCAAACTTTAAGCCATCACACCAACCTGTAACTGAAAGATATTAATATGATGAATTGTTTCTACAATGCACACCAACAATTCTTTAGTTTATTGCTGCTGCTATTATTGCCATTTTAAGACAATCATTAGCATATTTGTATATCTAGAGGGATTAATTAGGCCACTTAAGGGATGCCTAGTGTTACTTACAGCAGTTAGTGTCATGATGAACATTTAGCTGTTATAAAGGTAGGGATGGTGTTGAGATTACAAGCATTTTACTCACTTTGCCCTATCTACAATAATATGCAAGAGACCAATGGTTCTAGATGCTTATTTTCATCTGGGTGAACATATGAACCTGCTTTATGCTGAATCAGATAATCTGTCTCAGAATTACCCACTCACACTGGCAGAGACTCCTTAGTGTTGCAGCTAGCTGATATTCTTTGTGATTGCAGGGATCTTGGGACCTTCTACATGCAAAACATGTCCTTTATCTCTGGGTAGGAGCCACTCCCATTTTAACTTTGGCTATTTTGCACAATGCTCTAAACTTTAGAGGTGTTGAACTCATTTGTTATAAGCGTTGCATCTGTCATAAATGCCACTTTGTAAGGCCAGGTCATGTGTGCCATAAAATGTAATGCCAGGTACCAGAGAGATTTTACCACTGACGGTGACCCAGACCGCTCCACAGCACCTAACTAACCATCCTTTGCTTAATATGCACAAGAGGTTTTGCACAGCACAGGGAGCTGTTGCCTGACAATCCAGGTGCAACAACCAGAAACTCTCTCTTGTTTTGTATTTGCGTGTGTGTGTGCCTGGAAGTCATGACAACCTCTGGCGACTCCTACTGGGTCATGGAGGACATTCAGAGAAGTGTCTTACTAGTTGGCCTCTTCCTCCTGATTCTGGTATTCTTTGGAGGTCTCCCATCCAAATACTTGCAAGGATTAGCCCTGTTTAGCTTCCAAGATCTGATGAGATTGGGCTTACCTGGGCTATCCAGGTCAGAGCCAACAACCAGAGACTCTTGGCGCTCTTTAAAGATTAACACATTTCAAAAGCTTTCAGTGAGCTGGAACATGAAGGGCTGCATTTCATTGCTGCAGGTGCAGCAGCAGAAGACAGGTGGCCAAGTGGCATCAACCAAGAGAACCATCAAGCTCTGCCTGAAAGAAACTGCTATGGCCAACAGGCTTTGGAGAGGGGAGTGGGTGAGGCAGCTGTACAGTCCCACACCTCCCTATGCTAAAGTCCCAAATTCAGCAACAAGCTTGAATCACAAGGAGAACTGTGATGCTCCCCAGTATCACAAGCAATCTTCAAACATTGCCACTCTCCAAAGATGCCATCTCCACTTTAATTACCTGCTGGCTCCACAGCATTATCCAGCCACCCAAAATATCACTCCCAATGTGCAAGCGCCCAGATGCCCATCCAGTGCCTGTCTCTGCCATGTGCAAACCCAGAACACTTTTCAGAATGCTTGCTCTCATCCCTGACCTTTGCCCTACCCCCCACTTTCATTCAGGATTGTTACATAAGGCCTTCTCCACCCCCACGATTGGCATTCTTCATGTTGCACCCTGTACATAAGTGCTGGGCTTTCCTCTCTCACCCATGCTGCTGTGCACAGTGTACCTGGCCTCGCCAGTCTCTCCAGTCACATGTTTACATAAGCAGGCATGTTTGGTGAGCCAACCAGCGGCTTTCCGGAGGCACCTGTGCCCATGGGCATAGGTGTCAACTTCAGGGGGCTTGAGGGCTGAGGCTACCCCCGAAATTTTCCAGTGGTGACTGAGCCCCCCCGGGCAACCAGGCTCACAAGCCTTGCCAACACCACCCCACGCCATCCCCAACCCATTTTGAAAGCTGAGGGTTTCAAACAATGTCTTCAGGTGGGATGGCAGGAAACTCAGGGCTTGCTTCCTCAAAGCTAAGCCCCACCCCCAGCTCCCAGAAACCCTCAATTGAACCTGGTGGAACTGGGGGCTGCACATGTTTTCAGTGCTTTCAGCTTTCCCGCACAGAAAGGTATGGAGCTGTCCTGGGGCTCCAGCAAGGGTGGGGGGATGTTTTCAGGGGTGGGGTGGTGGGCACTAGGCAGAGAGTGCCCAGGCTGGCTGGCTAAGGCCAGCCTCTGGGTGGCTGGGTGTCCAAGCACCTTTCCTGTGGCCATGTGCCACTTGTATTGTTTTCCCGCTCCCTGCAAGGCTTGCCTTGCAGAGAGCCATGAGAGGAGGTGGGGGGCGATATCCTTGAAGGATTGCAGGCCTCGGGGAGGCTGGGCACCCTGCACCCTTGTTCTTCTAGGTTTTTTCCCTCTCTCCCTGCAGGGCTTGCCTTGCAGAGCCATGCAGGGAGGTCAGGAGGTGGGGGAAGTGGGGGAGAGGCCGGCATCCATGGAGGATTGCCCTCCTTGGGGCGGCTGGACTCTTGGGCATCTTTCCTGCAGCCTCGTGCCACTGCTGTTGTTTTCCCACTCCCTGCATGGCTTGCCTTGCAGAGAGCCATGCAAGGAGGTTGGAGGGGAGGCCGGCATCTATGGAGGATTGCCGGTCTTGGGACGGCCCTGCGCCCTTGTTTTTCTGTTTCCCTGACACACACAAGGCTTGCCTTGCAGAGCTATGCAGAGAGGTCGGCGGGGGAGGCCAGCATCCATGGAGGATCTCTGGGTGGCTGGGTGCCCGGGCACCTTTCCTGCGCCCTTGTGCTGCTGCTGTTGTTTTCCCACTCCCGAGTTCGCTACTTAACCAGAGCCCTTTATTTCCTCTGAGAGGAGACTCTTCTGAGTTCTTTGTTGATCTCCACCCCTTCTCTTGACAGAGAGAGGATATTAGGAAAGCCAGGAATCAGCAGTTTACAATCTCTGAAATTGCACACACAGCCAGTGCAGGGGGAGGGGGAGGAGGGCAGGTGAAACCTCGAAGAGTTTAAGTGCATACATTCAAGACCAAGTCTCCCCTGAACTCCTGGATAAATTATGGAGAGGGATTTCTATTTTCTTTCTTTTCATTTCTCCCCTCCCTCCCACCCATCTACTCGCCTCCCATTCCTCCCTCCCTTGTTAAAACATTGCCAGGTTCCCCCTGTCCACCTCTGGGGGATGGGGGGGAGGGGTTGCCCAATACAGGTTGGGTAACTCCTGGAGATTTGGGGATGGAGCCTGGGGAGGACTGGGACCTCAGTGGGGTACAATGCCATAGAATCCACCCTCCAGAACATCCATTTTCTTCAGGGAAACTAATTTTTGTAGTCTGAAAATGAGCTGTAATTCCAGGGGATCCCCAGGTCCCACCTGGAGGCTGGCACCCCTAGTTCCAGTGCTGTAAGTGGAAGCTCTGGTTCTTCTGTGTAAGATGGTGGATGCAGACCACTGACATTGGCTTGCATCTGCTGAATCACCCTGCTTCATGTAGGATGCACAACAGCCAGGTGGAGGAGGGGAGGGGTGTATTTTACTTAGGTCTATATATCCTTGATTGAGAACAGTTCTTGTTTTTTTCATGGTAGTGAGGGGTGGGCTGCTTCAGCCACTCCTAAGCTCTTCTTTCAATCACTGTTTCATTTTTAAATTGTAAGCCCATCTGCGTGAACAAGATCGGGGGCATGCAGATCAGAGGCCTTTTAAAATTTCCTTTTGATCTGTGTGCAGCCCAGAAAGAACATTGGTAAGGGATGTGCACTCTATGTTCATGCTCTTCATTTTGCTGATACTTAAGATGGTGTGGTAGTTTCAAAGGAGCAACCAACTGGGATGTACTAAAAGGAATGACAGGATTGCCCATTGGAAATAATGGGAGAGGCTTGAAAGCCCATTGGAGATAATGGGAGCCAGGAATGCCAGTTGACTTGCATGGGCTCTGCTGAGATACACTGCAGCCCAAAAAAAGTTGCAAAGAAAATGCAGAATGGTTTTTCCAATAAGGTTTTTGGGCCCAGATAGGCTACTCTACGACTGTAATGACAGTTCCCAGAGTGGAAAAAAAGTCCCTAGCAATAGAATCTGTGCTGCATTTTAAGGTGGAGTTTCTAAGCAGTGTGCTAAGAAGGCACCTGTTCCTGAGGTTAGCCCAACCCAGGGGCATTACCAGGGGGGTTCCCAGGCCGCCCTAATTTTCTTGGGAGCCCCTCCCTAAATGCCACATAGTTCCAACTCCATAGATAGTGACAATGATGCCACTGGCTCCTCCCTATGATGTCATTGGGTCCCAGTTCTTTTAATGACTTAGCAATGCCTCTGGCCCAGCCCCAGCCCCCCCTGGGAAATTGCAAAGTCTACACCCTTGCCCATGGGTGACTTCCCTGGGCTGCCTTCAAGTGGGAAACCACTTGGCTGGGCTCAGGGAGGTGGGGCGAAAAGTTTCTGCCTGAGGCAAATGAACAGCCAACCAGCCATCTTTCCAGCAGCCCTGGAACATGCTCTGCCTGGAGGAGGAAGCCAGGGCAGCAGGCAGGCCCCAGGGGAACTGGCAGCACAGGGCTCAGGGCCAAACCAGCCCTCCTCACCCCTTACAGTTGCCAACTCTGGGTTGGGCAATCTCTGGAAATCTTGGGAAGGACCCTGAGGAGGGCCTGCATTTGGGGAAGGGAAGGACAGCAGGGAGTATAATACCCTAATATAGGTCCTTCTTGTTCACTTTTGGACAGGTTTCCCCCCAGTTGCTCATGGGTCAGATAAGAGCCTTGGACAGACTGGTTCTGGCCCCTGGGTTGTATGTTTGACATGTCTGCTATAAAGAGTCAAGATCCGCCCGTTGTTGGAAATAACTCCAGAATAAAGAATACCAATATTCAGTTGGATTTAGTTTCTAGTAAGCATGCTTTTGATTGTAGTCTTAATTGTACGAGTTCACTTTTGTACCTTATGACAGCAACGCAGCAACCAGAAGAAGCCACATCTGAATTGTAAGGACTATCGATGAAGGATATCACACTTTATCTGTTGCCTCTCTTTCCTATCGAGCTTTTAATTAATACTAAACCCCTCCTTCTCCACCAACCTCTTTTCTTGCTGCTCCATCTTAAATGGTGGCATACTTTCTGGATGGTTTCTAAAGTTCGAAGTCACGCTGACATCTATGTATTAAGATGTTTACCTCAATGTACCCAACAAGACGCGCAATGCCACTTTGCTCCTATTATAGCCTTGTCCCTGCACAAGAGCCTCTGCTATTCTACCACCACTGTTTTTCTCATACTTCCTCCAACTCTTGAAGGCACTCTGCTTTTGTGGTACTGCAGACAACTTTTGGGGGAGCACATTCAGCTATTTTCAGTCCAAATATGTATCTGAAGTGATCTGGGTTTTGCAGAATACCAATAATCAGGTCCCCCCAAACTTCCAGAAATATTTGGGGGCGGCATTTTAAGACTCATGTTTTTCTTAAATTTCATGAGTTTGGTTGAACTTACAACAGCATCCCTTACTTAAATTAGTTTGGCTTGAATTCTCTAGTTCGACATGCATTTAGTTTAGGGATCAGAACTTATGGGCTCTTAAGGCTGCTATTAATTGTGATCAAGTTTTTACAGGTTAGTTGCAGCCTGTCTGGGCTGAGCACTTGGTGGCCTTGGCTAGCTGGCATGAGACGCTTTTATCTGTGTTACGTATTTGCTTATATGTTAAGCTATGTAACCTAAACCAGAGCTTCAGGCACAAGATTCTCAGGTATTCTAAACCCTGCAGTCAGATTGGTCACTGTAGCATAACAAACCAATCTGAAAGGACTCTGACCCAGCTGAGCTCTGAGAAGGAGCTAGGTGTTTGAGCTGCCAGAGGGGTGAGTGGTATTTTTATTTATTTACTTTCAGCTGAGGTGCTTTAGCAGAGAAGGTACTGTGTCAGTGACTGTATTTGGGAGTGTGTGGGTGAGTTGTAACAGACTCCTGACTGCTGGAGTTAGGGTGTGAAAGGGTCATTGTTGCCTGTAATTAAGTGCTTGGGTGAAATTGAATAGCAGACTCCTGGCTGCTGGAGTTGGGGTGTGAAAGGGGCTTTGTTTGACCGTCATTAAGTGCCTTGGGTGATTTTGAGTAGCTGCTGGCCACGCCCTCTCCTGGGAGACAATTCCATTTAAGGCAGGAAGTTTGCCAGAAGCAGAGCTGACCCAGCTGAGCTCTGAGAAGGAGCTAGGTGTTTGAGCTGCCAGAGGGGTGAGTGGTATTTTTATTTATTTACTTTCAGCTGAGGTGCTTTAGCAGAGAAGGTACTGTGTCAGTGACTGTATTTGGGAGTGTGTGGGTGAGTTGTAACAGACTCCTGACTGCTGGAGTTAGGGTGTGAAAGGGTCATTGTTGCCTGTAATTAAGTGCTTGGGTGAAATTGAATAGCAGACTCCTGGCTGCTGGAGTTGGGGTGTGAAAGGGGCTTTGTTTGACAGTCATTAAGTGCCTTGGGTGATTTTGAGTAGCTGCTGGCCACGCCCTCTCCTGGGAGACAATTCCATTTAAGGCAGGAAGTTTGCAAGAGGCACGAGCCTCTGGCACGAGCCGAAGGGTGAGAGCAAAAGGGCGAGGCTCTTTGCCTGTGGCTCTTTGCCTAGGGGCTCTGTAAGAAGCCCAGGAAGAGCCTTGGCTCCTTGGTAAGGTAAGGTAAGGTAAGTAGACTCCTACAACAGGAGCCATATAAATACAAAGTGTTTTAAAAGGGGGGTTATAGAAAAGTATTTGTTTAAAAACAATTATGAAGCCAGAATGCCAGCAGGGGGTTGGGGGCTATCCAGTGTTTTGCATGGAGTGTCACATGTATGACTATCTGCCCACTGGTCAGAAGTCTTGGGTGTGTGCTCGGTGCAAGGAGCTCCTGGTTCTCAGGGAGCGAGTTTGCTCCCTTGAGGCCAAGGTGGCTGACCTGGAGAAGCAGGGACAGTCAGTTAGGTGCACGGGGAAGACTCTCGGGGACTTGTTAGATATGTCCCACTCTGGATCTGGCAGCCCGGCTGCTGCCAGGGAGCATGAGGGTCAAGGGGAAAAGGGGCACCATGCTGAGGATAAGGGGAATGTGCCCTCAGAAGGGACCTCTTCTTCAGCTGGTGAACGGGTATCCTTTCGTACCAAGGAACCGTCCCTGGGAAGGGTGGGAGGGGGCTCTTGGTAGTTGGTGATTCGATCCTTAGGCAGGTAGACAGCTGGGTGGCGAACCCGCGTACTGACCGTATGGTGACTTGCCTGCCTGGTGCGAAGGTAGCGGACATTACGCGTGTTTTAGATAGGCTGGTAGATAGTGCTGGGGAGGAGCCAGTGGTCGTGGTGCACGTCGGCACCAACGATGTGGGGAAATGCAGTCGTGAGGTCCTGGAGGAGAAATTTAGGCTGCTGGGCAGGAAACTCAAGGCCAGGACCTCCAAGGTAGCCTTCTCGGAAGTGCTACCTGTTCCACGCGCAGGGCTGGAGAGACAGGCACAGATCAGGAGTCTCAATGCGTGGATGAGACGGTGGTGTAGGGGGAAGGGTTCAAGTTTGTTAGGCACTGGGATGCTTTTTGGGACAAGAGGGAGCTGTACAAAAGGGACGGTCTCCACTTGTCCCGAGAAGGAACCAGGCTGCTGGCGCTCAAAATCAAAAAGGTGGCAGAGCAGTTTTTAAACTGAATAATGGGGGAAAGCCGACAGGAGATGAAAAGTCTCTGGTTCGGGATGGCTCATCTCAAAGAGATGAAGGGGTAGCTATTACTTTTGTACAAGGAAATGGATTACAATTGTCCACTGAGACTGTGGCTAATGATAGGAACTGCCTGGCAAGGTCTCGAGGCAGCAAGAGGAAGGCTGTGGGCTTAACAAACATGGGAAACTATAAGTGTTTATACACAAATGCTAGAAGTCTCCGAGGTAAAATCGGGGAGTTGGAATGCTTGGTGTTGGGGGGGAAATAGACATTGTGGGTATTTCAGAAACTTGGTGGGATGAGGAAAATCAGTGGGATACGGTGATTCCTGGTTATAAATTATATCGGAGGGATAGGGGGGAAAGGGTTGGAGGTGGAGTGGCTCTGTATGTCAGAGAGGGTGTACCGTCCAGTAAGATTGAGAGGGTAAGAGAATTGGATTCGCTTCTGGAAATGCTATGGGTTGAAATAGTGGGTCAAAAAGGAGGCTTAACAGTGGGAGTTTGTTATCGCCCACCAGATCAAAAGATAGAGGAGGATTATAAAATGATGAATGAATTAAAGATAGTGGCTAGACGAAATAACTGTGTTATAATAGGCGACTTTAACTACCCACACATTGATTGGGTCAATATGAGTTCTAGTCGGGAAAAAGAGATTGCGTTCTTAGACACTCTCAATGACTGTGCTGTGGAACAGATGGTCACAGATCCTACCAGGGGAGAGGCGATCCTGGATTTGGTCCTAAGTAACACCCAAGACCTGGTGAGAGATGTAAAAGTGATTGCACCACTTGGGAACAGTGACCATAATGTCATTGAGTTTAACATTTGTACAAATAGGGAGTTGCCCAAAAAGACTGACGCAACCACTTTTAACTTTAAAAGGGGTAACTTCTCTGGTATGAGGGGACATGTGAGGAAGAAATTGAAAGGAAGAGTGGAGAAGGTCAAAACCATTGGGGAAGCTTGGAGACTATTTAAAAAGACAATCCTAGAAGCTCAGAAAAAATATATACCGCAGGTTAGGAAAGGTACAAATAGGTATAGAAAAAAGCCTGCATGGTTAACAAATAAAGTAATGGAAGCTGTAAAAGGTAAGAAGGATTCCTTTAAGCGGTGGAAAGCTAGTCTTAGTGAGGTTGATAAAAGGGAACACAGACTATGGCAAATAAAATGCAAGTCTGTGATCAGGCAAGCAAAAAGGGAATATGAGGAGCATATCGCAAAAAACATAAAGACCAACAATAAAACTTTCTTCAAATACATTAGAAGTAGGAAGCCAGCCAGGGAGGCAGTGGGGCCCTTGGATGACCAAGGGGTAAAAGGAGTAGTGAAGGATGATAGGGAAATGGCTGAGAAGCTGAATGCATATTTTGCCTCTGTCTTCACTGTGGAAGAGGAGAAGTGTTTGCCCACTCCAGAAGCACCGATTTCGGGAGGGGGTTTGAAAGACCTGAATCAGATTGCGGTGACAAGAGAGGAAGTCCTCCGACTGATGGACAATTTAAAAACTAATAAATCACCAGGCCCGGATGGCATTCATCCGAGAGTTCTGAAAGAACTCAAATGTGAACTTGTGGATCTCCTGACAAAAATATGTAATCTTTCTTTAAAATCTGCCTCCATTCCTGAGGACTGGAAGGTAGCTAATGTCACTCCCATCTTTAAAAAGGGCTCCAGGGGAGATCCAGGAAATTACAGGCCAGTCAGTCTGACATCGATACCGGGTAAATTGGTGGAAACTGTTATTAAGGAAAGAATTAGTAGGCACATTGATGAACAAAAACTATTGAGGCAGACTCAGCATGGGTTCTGTAAAGGAAGATCTTGTCTCACTAACCTGTTAGTGTTTTTTGAGGAGTGAACAAACATGTGGACAAGGGGGACCCAATAGATATTATTTACCTTGACTTCCGGAAAGCTTTTGATAGAGTTCCTCATCAAAGGCTCCTAAGTAAGCTCAATAGTCATGGGATAAAAGGACAAGTCCTCTTGTGGATCAAAAACTGGCTTATAAATAGGAAACAGAGAGTGAGTATAAATGGGAAACTTTCTCAGTGGAGGGTGGTAAGCAGTGGGGTACCACAGGGATCAGTACTCGGTCCGATGCTTTTTAACTTGTTTATTAACGATTTGGAATTGGGAGTAAGCAGTGATGTGGCTAAATTTGCAGATGACACGAAGTTGTTCAGGGTGGTGAAAACCAGGGAGGATTGTGAGGCACTCCAAAGGGATCTGTTGAGGATGGGTGAGTGGGCGTCAACGTGGCAAATGGGGTTCAATGTGGCCAAGTGCAAAGTGATGCACATTGGAGCCAAAAATCCTAAATATAAATACACATTGATGGGGTCTGATCTGGCAGAGACTGACCAAGAGAGAGATCTTGGAGTCGTAGTGGATAACTCGCTGAAAATGTCTACACAATGTGTAGCTGCAATAAAGAAGGCCAACGCTATGCTGGGGATTATTAGGAAGGGAATTGATAACAAATCAGCCAGTATCATCATGCCCCTGTATAAATCATTGGTGCGACCTCATTTGGAATACTGTGTACAGTTCTGGTCACCACATCTCAAAAAGGATATTATAGCATTGGAAAAAGTGCAGAGAAGGGCAACTAGAATGATAAAAGGGTTGGAACACCTTCCCTATGAAGAAAGGTTAAAATGCTTGGGGCTCTTTAGCTTGGAGAAACGACGGCTGAGGGGTGACATGATCGAGGTTTATAAGATTATGAATGGGATTGAGCAGGTTGAGAAAGAAGTACTTTTCTTCCTTTCTCACAATACAAGAACTCGTGGGCACTCTATGAAATTGCTGAGCAGTCGGGTTAAAACAGATAAAAGGAAATACTTCTTCACCCAAAGAGTGATTAACATATGGAATTCACTGCCACAGGAGGTCGTGGCAGCTGCAAGCATGGACAGTTTCAAGAGGAAATTAGATAAACATATGGAGCAGAAGTCCACCAGTGGCTATTAGCCACAGGGTATGGATGGGAACTCTCAGTCTGGGGCAGGTGATGCACTCTATTCTTGGTGCTGGAGGGGGCAGCAGTGGGAGGGCTTCTGGTGCCCTGGCCCCACTGCTGGACCTCCGGATGGCACCTGGTATATTTTGGCCGCTGTGTGACAGAGTGTTGGACTAGATGGGCCATTGGCCTGATTCAACATTGGCTTCTCTTATGTTCTTATGTTCTTATGACTTTCGGCGGGAACAAATCCCATTGGTCCTAAGCTCTCAATTGTAATTGGTCATTACCATGCTAGGGGGCGTGGCCTTGCTAGTCCAAAATGTATAAAGTTGCATTCGTTCTGTGGTTGGGTTGCTGTGTTCTGAGCTGAATAAAGGAATCACTTGTTTAAGAAATACTGCCTCAATCTCAGTATATAACAATCTGGTTGGCAGCTAGCAATGGGGATTAACCAACTATACCCTGATTGACTAATGGGGCCATGGGGGCTGACAAAAGGGAGACACTGGGACAGTCTGGGGGCTACCTAATGAGGTGGAAGCCATACCAGGGAAGACAGAGGTTGAGGCCTCTATGATTGAAGCCAGAGTGTCAAGGATTGTTCCAGTTGGAAAGGACTCTCTTTCTTAAGCCTTTGGGTGAGAAAGTCAGGTTGTAGGATTGTCCAAGAGAGGGATGCCAGCAAGCATTTAAGGTTTCAGAGGCTCAGCCTCTGCCCAGCACAAGTATAGCCTTGTTGTTTTTCTTGCCATTGTTGTGATTTGAGAGTGATTCCTGCTTATATGATTGAATAATTGCAGAGGTAGTTTTTAATTTGCCACGTCAGGAGTATTTGCTGAATGTCTGCTTACATTCTCAAAGGGGAATCCAGAAGCTAAAAAACCCCAACAAAGGACCAGGACCCAGTGAGACCCCCAAGAGCCCCAGGTCGCTGTGGGTTCAGTGCCTGAGAACGGGAGAGTAATCATCCTTGGTCCAGACATTTAGCTTGTAATTTCTGTTTGCATTTCAATGATTTTAACCAGTGGTTGCTCTTCTTTGTTTAGCTATTAGCTTATTTGCCCTGGAGAAAGCATGGAATTATTCCGCATAAGAAAAAGGAAAAAAAGTAAGAGGCACATTGTTCAGTGGCCTGTAGAATTTGACTCCTTGATCCAATTTGCTTGAACCTGGGGGTGGGGGGGGGCCTTTGGTAGACAGGCAGGACTAGGCCCCCTGCAATTTTTGTGCCATTTGCTTGAAAAATAGCCACTCCTCACACAGCCAAGTTCCCCATAGGGAATAATGGACCCCAAAATTTTCAGAGTTCAAAAACAGTATTTGGGACCTGAATAATCCAGAATACTGGTATGGAAACCCTTTCTGAAATTCGAGGGTGGGGGATCCAGTTTTTACAAGTGTATTGTTACTCCAGTCAGTCTCTGGTCATCTGCCATGGTTAAGCAATCTCCTTTTTCACACGTACAGACTATTTCAACACTGAAGTAAGTCACAGAATCTTTTGGTCTGTGTCTATACAACTGTCAAGTACTGATGCACTAAACCTCTAGGGTAGAGAAAATGAGAGACAGGATACTTAATAAGAAATTATTAATCTGACTGATATATAGAGAAATCAGGATCAAAAGGCATAAAAACAACTATGATCCTGTCAATGGTAGGAATTTAAAGGCCTAATTGATATTAGTATGTTTCTCAGGTGGGAGGAGAACACACAGCGGGAAAAAAACAATTGTCAGTGAAAGACAAGGCAGCTGAAAATGGGGGGTGGGGGGTGGAATAAGAAAGCAAATAATACTATAGTAGATCTTGAAGAGGACTGCAGTGTGTCCATGATGGCATGGAGGATGGTTTGGTACACCATCTACAAAACTGCACCTCTTGTGTTCCTGATTTTACCCGGGCTTTAGAGGTGGAGCCTGGCCATTTGGTAAAACTGAGCACAAAACTAGCTGTTATGAACTAGCTGTTATTGGACCAAGGGTGTAAACATCAGGTGCCCATTGGTGGATTTAGGGCTGTACTTTAGTAAAAGTGAGGACCTGGGACCCTATTAGTGCAGGGGGTCAGGATTAGGCTGTGACCTATGAGGGAAGAGGTACCTAAATATTTAGCTAACTTGACCTACGAGGGAAGAGGTACCTAAATATTTATAAAATGACCCCCCAGACCAGATATTAAGTTTTAAGGGGACTATCAAAAGTGCCTGTGCTGATGTCTTCGAGCTGCCTTTGAAGCATCAGATGGTCTTTCCTGCCAAGGATCCTGTTTTCACCTTGGTACTGGAGATGTAAAAAAGAATGAAAATAAAAAACCCTCTCCCTCTCCATCTCTGATGTTCATTGAACAGAGATTTGTTGGAGGCTTGCATTCTTCCTTTCTGCTATCTGTTCAGGTCAAAAGTTCCTGAGGTTAAATGCTGGAAGTTTCTGAAAGAAAGATACTGTCTAGGGTGCTCTTCCTCCATTGGTGGTCCCTGTTTTAGGATACAGGCTATAGTAACAGCACATCCCTAACCACTTCCCTGCTGGTTCCTTCATCTCTTTGTAGGCTCCAGTGGCATCAGAATAGCTTTGGATAGTCTAAATATGTAGGAGAGAGAGAAACATGTGAGTTGCACTTTTTCATACTTGTGTAAGATGTCCAAAGCTACTATATGTGCATCTCTCCTTATTGGGTATCCTCCAGATATTAAGACAGAACAAGTATCTACTGTGGAAAGAGATACATGGGCTTGACTTTGGACCTTCTAAACAAAACAGTAATGGGAACCAGTGTTCCCTCTAAGCTGAGTTAGTGTGAGCTAGCTCACAGTTTTTAGCCTTTGGCTCACACATTTTTGCCTTCACTCAGGAAGGATGGCTCCAGAGCAAACTATTTTATGCAGTAGCCAAATCGCTTGCTCACAACTTTAATGCCAGTAGCTCACCAAGTAGAATTTTTGCTCACAAGACTCCACAGCTTAGAGGGAACATTGATGGGAACACATAACTTGCTCCACTTCTTCTTTTCTTTTGGCTTCAAGTGGTGTCAGACTGATCTGATGGGAATGATATTGTGTTCTCCTAAGTGTTGAGATGGCTATTACAGGCTTTTGTATAGTTTGCTTGCTTAGTGGACTTTGATGGATGATGACTGTCTGATATTTGAATGGAGATTGAGGGAAACATTTTGACCATTTTAAATCTAACCAGCTGTTAGATACTGAGATCAAGGCAGCGTTTCCAAAACAAGTGATTCATTTATTCAGCTCAGAACACACAACACAACAAGAACCTTCACAGAATGATGCAATATATACATTTTGAACTAGTGGGGCCACACCCCCTTAGTACCATAATGTCCAATCACAATAGAGAGCTTAGGACCAATGGGATTCATTCCCGCCGACAGTCAGAGTATTTCCTGATTGGTCTGTTACGCAACAGCAACCAATCCGACTGCAGGGTTTAGGATACTTGAGAGTCAATGGAGCTTGTGCCTGAAGCTCCAGTTTAGATTACACTGCATAATACATACGTAAATATATAACACCAGCAAAAGAGGTTTCTGCCCCGAGATGCTGAGAATGTACATTTTAACAATGAAGGAACAGAGGTTGGGCAGGGCAGCAAAGAATGAATGGGAGCAAATGCAGCTACATGTGTGTAGCCTTAGTTTCAGCTGTAAGTAGGAACTGTGGCCATTAGGTCATGTTCTTCACAGAAAAATAAAGATTTGAGAAGGGATTTGGATGAATGCTGCTGTTCTGGTAGGGAGGTCCAAACACAGAAGCAATGGAAGATAGACACAGTTTAAGAAGGCAGGGTATTCTGGACAATGGAATAGTAGAACTGGCGGAACGAAGATGCAGGCAGGGATATAGCAGAAGACAAGGACAGAAAGATTAGGTGAGGCAAGGCTGTGGAGAAATTGAAGGCTAGGACAAAGAGTTTTTGGTGGATGGATGTGAAAACAGATGGGGAGCCAATATAGGGATGTTGAGGAGGGGCATCACCTGGATCTGAATGAGAAGAGTTGGGTTATTTGATGTGTATAGATGCGACTGAGGTGTGGGCATGAGATCCCAGAGAGAAGAAAGTTCTAGTAATCACATAGAAAACGAACACAGCATCAACTAAAGCTTTATCTGAGGAGATATAATACAGTGTGGATCTTTAGCAATATTGTAAAATGAGAAGCAGTATGATTTGCCAGTGGACTGAATAAGGTCGGATGCTTTGTTGACAACCTGTATTTAAAAGACCACAAAGAAGATAACCTCTACATTTAACCTAAATTATCTGCACATGCTATGTTGTTCAAGATTTACATAGAGGAGGTAAGAAGTATTCCCGTCAAAGCACACACAATGCTCCCTGTTAACATCATTTCCCTGTACTTTAAAATGCCCTTCATGCTTTTTATCTCTGTTTTCTTTCTTATCCTATCATCTTTCCCCATCAGTTCCTCCCTCTTTGCATTATTATTGACTGTTCTAACTTCATTTGCATTGCCGGAAGGCATATTAGTGTTGACTCATCACTTGCAAAAGACCAGCCACTTCACCATTTACCACAGCTGTTCAGGCTGAGCTATCCAAAGTGCAAGGATTGTGAAAAGATATTGCTCTGTGGCTTCCCAGAGCAATAACTGGTAGCTGAGGTCCCGGGAACAATCTAGGAAACTTTTTTATTCCAATTTAGGGATGAACTCATGAATATTCCAGATTAAGATCACGATCACATGCAGAATTAGCCACGCCATAGGCGTGAATGCCGGATGGATTTTAAGGGCGTGATCAGACGCAAACATCTGGGAAGCGTCCCACACTCATCGGCAACCCGTTTTGCTCCACCGCAGAAGCGGAGTAAAAAAACAGTAGGGAAAGTCTGGTAGCAAATGGGTTTGCTATGGGCCAGGAACAGATTTTTCCATGTATGATTGCACCAGCACGCTCTCATGGCGTCGGGATGGTCTGATCAGGCCATCTTGACTCCATGCCGTTGTTTCCCCCCCCATTTCAGTAGGCACATCATTGCACACTGCATAGGGAGCACTCAGTGCGGAGATGCGAATCACTGATCCCCCGTTGAAGCACACAGGAAACACGCGGCACACACACACACACACACACCCGATTCACCTGCGGGTACGTCTGATCACGCAGTAGTGGGCTGCCCCTGCAGCTCCCAGAGACTGTGTGATCGCTCAATTGCGGGTCAAATTCCTACGGAGCAAACAGCCTCGCTTCCCCCCCGTGTTCTTGCGTGTGTGACCGCAACCAAATTTTAGCAGAAAATGACTTACTAGTTCTTGTTTAGAAGAACTGCATCCTTTTCAACCACAGTGCAGTGGTGTAATTCACATGAACTAGAACAGAAAGACAGTGAGGATCCATCTATGAGAAGATGGACTAGGCAGTACAAAAGACCTTCTATATAGCTCAGCTTGTACATTTGGTTAGATTAGGGAGCAGGGTTGCTGGGAAATTCCTGGAGATTTTGGGATGAAGCCTGGTGGGGGGGTGGGAATTCAGTAGGGTATAATACTATAGAGTCTACCCTTCAAAGCAGCCATTTTCTCTAGGGGAATTGATCTCTGTAGTCTGGAGATCAGTTGTAATTCTGGGGAATCTTCAGGCCCCCCAGAGGTTGACAACTCTGTTAGGCAAAGTTAAAGAAAGAGAGTATAATTCAGAAATTATTTTGAAAACAGGAAATGTTTTGCAAAATATATTTGAACCCATATTTTCATACAAATGTACAACTTTAATAAATAAAATTCCTTAACTCTAATGTGAGCATCCCCTTCTGTGAGGCCGCACCCCCCACACACACACCATTGTGACTTCCGCATTGAGGCCCCTCAGACTCCCTCTCTAGTATTATGCCACTTCCTCCCTGCCTGACCTGTCTGTGAAGCCTGCCTGTTATTTCCCTCTCTGGTGTTAGTCCTGCTACCTCTGTCCTTAAAGAGCCAATCATCCATCCCTCACCATTCACCCAGTAGTCCCTACACCTAGGTCTGTCCTTGCCTGTTTCCTTCATCCAGATGTTCTCTGATCATCTGCTGGCTGGCTCCTGTAAATTCTCTTGTCCAGTTTAGGCAGGTAGCCTGTTCCTTGGCACTTTCCACTCCCTCTGATGGCTGCGGTCCAGGTAAGTATCCCAGCTCCAGGGCCTTAGGGGAGGGGGGATGAGTCAAGCATGGGCTTGTGTCTGGACACCTAGGCTCCCATTTTGGGATATTAGGAGCCATTAGGAGCTTTAGCAGGCCAATTTCATCTTTTCTATTTCCTTTTAATTTTCAGCTTCCCTCAACATTTCATAGTTTTTAAAGGGGGGAGGTGTTATTTATTTACCAACCAATATTTTTCTGCATGGCTAGGATGTAAGTTCAGCTCAATTAATTTGGTTGCTCCAAGTGCCTTCCTTCCATGCTGCCCCAATATGGTCCACAGCAGTGACAGTATAGATAGGAAGGAAACTTCCTCCTCTCCGTGATGTCCCTGTAGAATCCAGGATGGATGCCAGAGGTGGCACTTATGCAGCCTGCACTGGACTTAGGGGGTGACATGGAGGAGGGGTAAGCCTCCTCCCATCTATAGTACTGTGGCAGAGTCTAGGATGGGCTCCAGAGGCAGCGTGGGTCTAGGAGTTGGTGATGGGTTGGCTTTTCCTATCTTGCTGCCCTCCACTGACTCTGTACCACAAATAGCTGCTTGTGTGGTGAACCTCCTGCCTTGTCAGTTAGTGACTTTGGTTTTTTCACTACTAATAAGGCAGCAGTCTATCTGGCTTACTATTAAAAGGCATAGTTATATGTCCCTGACCAATGCTCCCGCTAAACTGTGGAGTCTTGTGAGCAAGAATTCTACTTAGTGAGCCACCGGCATTAAAGTTGTGAGTGAATGATTTGGCTGCTGCATAAATTAGTTTGCTCTGGAGCCATCCTTCCTGAGCTCAGACAAAAATGTGTGAGCCAGAGGCTAAAAAACTGTGAGCCAGCTCACACTAACTCAGCTTAGAGGGAACAGTGCCCCTGACCAAGATAGCCCAGGGAAGCCAATCTTGTCAGATCTCGGAAGCTAAGCAACTCTGGCAAATACTTGGATGGGACACCTCCTTGGAATACCAGCAGCTGGGAGGCAGGTTGGGTGGGAGATCTCCTTGGAATACCAGCAACCACATCTCTGAATATCCTCCAGGCCCTCAGTAGGGGTCAGTCACCGTAGCTTCCAGGTGCGCACACACACACACGCACATAGGAAAAATACAACCCCCCCCCCAAAAAAAGAGGAGTAGTTATAATTCCTTTTGGGTATACTTGTGAAAACATATTGTTGGGAGTGCCCCAACTTTTCTAAGCAGTGGGAAATCGCAGGTATTAGCATGTGTTGGTTCCCTTTGGAAAAAAAGTGCACCTGAAGCTTATGGTATCTTTGTAGTATTTGCTTTATTTACAAATATGGAGAGCACTAGTGGAGGCAAAGAGGCACTCCTAGAGCGGCAGATCTATCATCCCAGATCAGGTCCCCAGAGAAAAAGACCTGTACTCTCCAGGTGCTTTAACCAATGCTCAGCAAAGTCAGTTGGCTTCTTTCTCTGTCTGAATGCTATTGTTACCAGTCCGTGCCATCTCACAGAGAGGCAGATGGTTTTCCAGTAGGAAGTAATGCCATACACCCTTCATATGAAAATCACTCCAGATGGCACTGTAGGTTCAGGAGATATAATGCTGGAAATCTGAGAGAGACACTAAAGTAATAGACAGAGTTTGGAGAACTTGGGAGAAGGCATCCCAAATACCCCCAGCAATTGCCAATTGCAGAGGGGAATATTTATTTAAGGTACTTCATCCCATTCTTTCACTTAAGATAGTGCTTGGTGAAGCTTACTGTAATAAAGGGTCACGGCATAAAATACAGTTACAGTCATTTGATATTAATTTGTCCTAAGAGCTTGGGATAGTGCCTACCTTAGGAAGCCATCCTTGCTTTTGTGATGCCAGTATCCATGAAATCAATCCACATCCTCATTTCAGACCTATTTGCATAGCAAGTAATATTCCTCACCCTAAGAAAAGGCTCCCCACGCCACATATAACGGTCCAAAAAGCTAGGGATTAAAAACGAATGTGGACAAGCGGAAGTAAGCAGCAGCCAACACTGCTACTGTCTAGCACAGTGGTACTGTCCCCTAGGAGTTGGTGAGCTTACCTGGGAAGGCACTAAGAGGCAAGGGTCCAGTGGGAGGGGGTCAGGCCCGTAGCCAGGATTTTGTCACTCAGGGGGCCTTTAAATAAGTCAGGGGGCACTGACATCACAAAATAATAAATAAATAAATTTTTAAAAATGGAGTTATGCGGTGTTCGCACGCTGCTTGCCTACACGGGGAAGCTAGCCATTCTTGGGGAAGGAGAGGCAGTGGAGAGTCCTCCAGGTGTCCCAGAGAGTTGGGAGTTGTCCAGGTGTCCCAGAGAGCGGGGGGGGGCTGGTGGCTGGATGGAAGTCAGGGGCCTTGGCAGGAAGTCAGGGGGCCAGGCCACAAAATGCCCCACTGTAGCTACGGGCCTGGAGGGGGTGCCGCTTACCAAACGTGGTGATTTAAGGCTCCCAGTAAATGACTGCAAAACAAACATTGGGAAACTGCTGTCATTTAATCAAGGCCCATCCATCACATTAATCATTTATTGCACAGTGGTTACTAAATGTGGTATCTAAATGACTTGCAGACTTTGCTAATTTCCTCTCTGGGGGAAGGAGTTCTTGTCCCCTCCGCCCTGCTTCTTGAGGGGGAAGGAGTGCCAAGGGAGGCTGTTTCCTGGGGTCGGTTCCCCTTGGAAGAAGAAGGAGAAGGAAGCCCCGGTGGAGCCTTCGGGTGATCTGGGCGTTGAGCAGGGGGCTGGACTAGATGGCCTCTAGGATCCCTTCCCCCGTTAATTCAGCTACAGATGGTTTCAGGAAGGCGGGGGGTGGGGAGCTGGTTGTTCTGGTTTTTTTGGTAATTATGAATGGAGGTTTAAATGCAAGTTTTTTGGCCAACAGATCTGGTTGCTGCAGACTTCTGAACTGGGGGTTGGGGGGGGATGGTTCTCCAACCGGGTGTCCTGAGCCCCAGGGTGCCTGCTGGTCCCTTTCCTGGTGCTCTGGCCAAGGGTTCTTAGGAAGCAGGCAGGATCAGGGGGTGAATTGTGCCCAGCGTGGCTTCTGACTGGTTGTCCTACATTTGTCTTCTTGGAAACAGATGAGCACCGCCCCCTAGAGTCAGATTCGACAAGCTTTTGAGCAAGGGAAACCTTTACCTTTACTGCTGTCTAGTACCTACCTTACCAGGGTCAGCCTGTCAGCTGTTGTGGGGTGAGAGACTGAGGTGCTGGAGGGGCCCCAAAATACCTGAAAGCCCGGAGGCCTGACTGTGGGTTGATACGGCCCTGCCCATGGGGTCCTTCCCGGGCCCAAGCCCTGGCCCCCTCCCAGCCCTCCTCCAAGCAGCCTCCTCCAGGGGTGCCAGAGATGAGGATAAAGCAGGCAATGCCATGGATCAGGCTCCGCAGGACCCCCCTGGCACTCACTCCTGCCATGCAGCTGTGCCCACTTAGGAGGCTCTGTGCCCCTCCCCACAATCTCACATCTCTGGAGAAGGGGCCTTGCCAGCAGTGTTCCCTCTAAGCTGAGTTGGTGTGAGCTAGCTCACAGTTTTTTAGCCTCCAACTCACAGATTTTTGTCTTAGCTCAGGAAGGAGGGCTCCAGAGCAAACTAGCTTATGCAGTAGCCAAATTGCTCGCTCACATTAGCAATTTCAAATTTTGTGCTTTTCATTCTTTCTAAAATGTGTTTATGTTTGAAAATTGGTGGGGGCCGGGTGGGGGGACCGCCAGAAGGTAAGCCCCTCACAAAAGCCCCTCCCCTGCCCCACAAGTTCTATTAGTCTTGAAGGGGCTCCTGCCCTGCCTCTTTTCTGCTGCCACAGAGAGACTGACAGGGCTCTGCCCATCTTCCTCTGCCTGCAGACTTGGCCACTGCATTGCTCACCCTAGTTCCAGATCATCCCTATCAATGCATTAAACACAAGAAATGCACCTGGCCCCAATAACCATCCTTGTTGTGGGACCTCCCTGCTTACTCCCCCCCATTGGGAAAACTGTCCACTGATGCCCACTCTTTGCTTCCTGTCACAGCTGATTCCTGGTGACAAGAGGGAATGAGATAAACATCTGGAGCAGAGGTCCATCAGTGGCTATTAGCCACAAGGTATAGATGGGAACTCTCAGTCTGGGGCAGGTGATGCACTCTATTTTTGGTGCTGGAGGGGGCAGCAGTGGGAGGGCTTCTAGTGTCCTGGCCCCACTGCTGGACCTCCTGATGGCATCTGGTATATTTTGGCCGCTGTGTGACAGAGTGTTGGACTAGATGGGCCATTGGCCTGATTCAACATTGGCTTCTCTTATGTTCTTATGTTCTAAGAGACATTCAGGGGTGGTCGGCCATTGCCTGCCTCCAGGTCACGATCACCCTGGTATTCCTTGGAGGGGGGGGTCTCCCATTCGTGTACAATCCAGGGCCTACTTGGCTTGGTTTCCGAGACCTGAGGGGCCTGGGCCATTGATCCAGCTCTGGATAAGAGCTGAGCTGCGGCATTCTGCACCCACTGGAGTTTCTGAATCAATTCTGAGGGAAGACCCATGGACAAGGCATTACAGTAGTCTAGTCTGGATCCAGGTGGCCAGATCAGCCATATCCAGGAAAGGGGCCATCTTATGGGCAAGGCTGCGTTGGGAAGAAGCATTATCTGGAGAGGTGTTAAGTTGCTTCTACGGTGGTACTCTTGGATCTGACATAACCCTCAGGCTCTGAACTCAGTCAGCGAGGAGTCAGCCGAACTCCACCAGAAGTGGGGAACGTCCTTCAAGATCTCCACCTTCCCAAACAACCTTGCCCCCATCTTTTCAGGGATTAGTTACAGTTTCTTTGCTCTCGGCCAATCTCCCACACCCTCACCCGACAGTGATTTAGGATTTATGATGCCAGAGAATTCACCCTCCAAGGCAGCCCTAGGCCCCTTGCAGCACCCACGGGGCGACCTCACACCACCTGGCCTGCCGGACTCACCCAGGACTGCCTCCTGGATCCTGCTCAACGGCAGCCACCCAAGGAAAGTCAGTCCAGTCTCCTGGATAGAGCTACGGAGCACCATCTCAGGGACTCCGGTCTGAATCCCTCTCTTCCTCTGGGAGCTCACGGGATGATTTTGAGCCCGTCACGCACTTTCAGCACAACCGACTTCACAGGGTTGTTGTGAGGAGAAAAAGGAGCAGAGGAGAAGGATGCAAGTCCCTTTGGTCCCCCCACTGAAAGAGAAAGCCCGGGAACAAATAAAGGAAAAATAAATGTTGCTGAAGATGAGAGCAGAGAAAAGGTTGGTTGGTGAATGGCTGAGAAAGGGAGGAGGAGACAGGGAAAGGGGGAGGATACGGAGGCTGCCAAGGGGAGGAAAAGAGGAAATAGTGGGGGGGGCAGAGGGAAAAGTGACGGGCAGGAAAATATAGGTTGGCTAAAAGAGGAGGTGTTACCGGCAATGTTCCCTCTAAGCTGTGGAGTCCTGTGAGCAAACATTCTACTTTGTGAGCTATTGGCATTAAATGATTTGGCTGTTACATAAATTAGTTTGTTCTGGAGCCCTCCTTCCTGAGCGAAGACAAAAATGTGTGAGCTGGAGGCTAAAAAACTGTGAGCTAGCTCACACTAACTCAGCTTAGAGGGAACATTGGTTACCAGGTCTTTTGGCAAAGGGAAATATGAAATACTGTTAGAGGGGGAATGAGATGCATCTTATTAGTCCTTGCCAGTTCCCACTTGGAAATAAATATATACAGAAGTCCTGAGATTTCCACACCAACCAAACACATCTCCCCACACACAAAAACATTTCATCCTCACAGCTATTTCAGCCTGAAAATGTGACTGGCTAAAAGGCATACACAGACCACCCAAGCCTACTGTGGATTAGAACCCAGATCCACTGAGTCGTCCTGACTCAACACTCTGGCCGTTCAGGTTTACTGACCCACATCATGAATGGGGGCAGACTGGGTCAGGTTCATTCATGGGGATCCGTCACGGCCCCAGGTGTGAGTGTCAAGCGTCGGCAAGAGGATTTCTTATTTAGAACTTCATACGGAATTGAAAAAAGACGCCCTACATTTAATGAAGCCCAATTCATTAAAAACTTCTGCAAAACAAAGAAAACACAAAGTCTGATTTACCTGATACAAATAATAATCGCTTTAAAGAGCTGTAACCCAGAGGTGTCAAACTCATTTGTTACGAGGGCCAGATCTGACATAAAGGGGACCCTGTCGGGCCGGGCCACATGTGTCATAAAATGGAATGCCAGGTAGCGAAGACACAAACTTTATAAAGGATAGAGACAAACACAAAGATATTATTTCTTTTATTTAAAATACAAGCGTGCTTAAAACTCTTGTGATGTTTTGTATATGTAACAGTTTTTGATAACTGACACCTGCCAAACCTCCCCCCCTTTAAAAGATGCCTGCCTAAAATGGACAGGTGGGGGGATACTGGGATTTAGCGATGCAATTCTTAAAATAAAACATCAAAAAAAAAGCACAAGGATCACAGCAGAAACTAAAAATATAAAATGCTCTGAGCCTAGGAAAACATGAATTGGCTGGGCATTGCAAGCTTCTCCCCACCCCCCACCCGCAGGTTTCCTAGAGTGGCGATGGCTCTTCAGTCTTATGCCCCCGTTTGGCTGTGGGTTCCCAGGTCAGAGGACCCACTCAGGCACCCATTCTCAGGTCCATTCAGAAGAGAAAACAGTTGATGTTTTCTTTGCAAGGAGACAACTTCAGCAGGCAACAGCTTCAGCTAGCATACAAGCACTGGAAAGTGAAACTGCTTGAGTTCCGCTCCACTGAAATACACTGCAGCACAAACAAAGTTGCAAAGGAAATGCGGAATGTATTTTCCATTACGGTCTCTGGGCCCAGGTAGACTACTCTGGTACTGGAAAGACAGTCACCAGAGAGAAATGAAAGTCCCTGGGAGTAGCAGAAGAGTTCTGGGAATGGAATTCTATTTCCAAAGTGGAATTCCATTCCCAGAAAGCTGCTGCTGCAACTCCCAGGGGCTGTCATTACATTCTGCGCCATTCCACTCCCAGAATACAGATTCTATTGCTAGGGACCGTCATTCTACTCATTACTAGAATAGTCATTCCAGTCTTAGAGCACTGTTTCTATCACTAGAAACAGTCCCAGAGTAGTCTATCTGGGCACAGAGACCTTAATAGAAAATCCATTCAACATTTTCTTTGCAACTTGACAAGCCCAGAAGAGCTTCCGGCTGAAGCAAGAGAACTGGGAACTTCCATAGCCTCCAACTTCAAAGGGTGAGGAGAGGCAGGGGAGAGGGAGGCAGGGGAAGAAAAGACCAGATGAAAGCCATGGATGGGCCGTATCCGGCCCACGGGCCTTAAGTTTGACACCCCTGTATAACCCTTCCTTGGCTGAGTACTGTTTTCTCTGATGCATAAAGAAATACTTAACCTAGTGTTGCCAGCTGCCTGAAGGGAAAAAGAGTTAACTCCCTTTAAGAGAAGATTTATGGGGTGTCATTCATCCCTCCAGCTGCCCATTTCCACACACGAAGCCTCCGAGAAAGAGGGAGGATTCTTCCACCCCCCTTTCAGGCCTGTTAGCCACCCTAATGCAGATACTTTTCCAAATCAAAGTAGTGAGATGAAATTTCTCAGCCCACTGCATGAAGACACAGTCTCCAAGGAGGAATTCAAGAGGACCTCTGTGGAGTCAGAGGTGGGGAGGAAGCCTTGGACCAGGGGTTACTCCAGGTCATCTCTAGCTCGGGGTTGTCAGAGAGGGAGGAGGGAATCTTACTTCTCCTTCCTGATTCTCTCTGGGAGAACCTGCAGAGGTATTTGGGAAGACAACTGGGAAATCTACGTTCCACAAGGTTACCTGCCAACTCCATGGATACCAGTCCATTTTCACAATACTGGACAATATTGGGGGGGGTCTGACCCCCAAGAACTTACTGAGTTGTTGGATTGGGGGACACGAGTTTTTCCTTTCAACCCAGATAAATCCTATTGCCACAACTCTTTGGGCTCCAAGGTGGTGACACCCCAAAAAAGCTCACAGCAGGCTGGACTGGGGAGGAATCAGGGTTGGGTAATGACTCTCTAGAGCTGGTTGTCAGGTAAAACTGTTTGCGAATGAAGCATGCTGGCTGGTCACACTATGTTTATGCCAGGGACAGAGAGGCTGTAGATATCTATTAGCCTCAAGTTGTCGATTTCCTCATAGGATTTGGGAAAGGAAATGTTTTTGCCAGTTCTATAGAAGTCAGAAACAGTTAGATTGACAGATAATCTGAGGCAGTCAGTTTCATACCACAGAGCAACCCCTAAAAAGCCCCTCCTTTCCACAATCTGGGCATTCAAAATGTCTGTTCCATGCGGGGTTATTAGGTTCCTGTTGAACATGACAAGTCAAACTGAATAACTTTTCAAACTCCTAGCATTCAAAATCTTTTTCCCACTGTGGGTTCTCTGATGCTGTTGAACAGTGCCACTGTGACTGAATCTCTTTCCACACTCTGAGCATTCAAAAAGTTTCTCCCTTGTGTGGTTTCTTTGATGTTGTTGAAGATGGCTACTATGACTGAATCTCTTTCCACACACTAAGCATTCAAAAGGTTTCTCCCCCGTGTGGGTTCTTTGGTGCAGTTGAAGAGTGCCACTATGACTGAATTTCTTTCCACGCTGTAAGCATTCAAAAAGTTTCTCCCCTGTGTGGGTTCTCCGATGATTCTGAAAACTGCCACTCTCAATAAATTTCTTCCCGAACTGTAAGATTTCAAAAGGTTTTCCCCTGTGTGGGTTCTCTGATGCATCTAAAGACTGCCACTCTCACTGAATCTCTTTCCACACTCTGAGGACTCAAAAGGCTTCCCCCTTATGTGGGTTCTCTGCTGTTCTTGGAGTTGTCTCCCCCGTGTGTGTTCTCTGATGCTTCTGAAAACTGCCAATCTCACTGAATTTCTTTCCACACTGTAAGCATTCAAAAAGTTTGTACCCTGTGTGGGTTCTCTGATGTTTCTGAAGATTGCCACTCTCACTGAATATCTTTCCACGCTGTAAGCATTCAAAAGGCTTCTCCCCCGTGTGGGTTCTCAGATGCTTCTGAAGATTGCCACTATGACTGAATCTTTTCCCACACTCTGAGCATTCAAAAGGTTTCTCCCCTGTGTGGATTCTTTGGTGCTGTTGAAGAGTGCTACTGTGATGGAATCCCTTTCCACTCTCTGAACATTCAAAAGGTTTCTCCCTTGTGTGTGTTCTTTGATGTTCTTGAAGTTGGCCACTCTGACTGAATCTCTTTCCACACTCTGAGCATTTAAAAAGCTTTCCCCCCTGTGTGGGTTCTTTGGTGCAGTTGAAAAGTGCCACTCTGACTGAATTTCTTTCCACACTGTAAGCATTCAAAAGGTTTCTCCCCTGTGTGGGTTCTCTGATGTTTCTGAAGATTACCACTCTCACTGAATGTCTTTCCACACTGTAAGCATTCAAAAGGTTTCTCCCCTGTGTGGGTTCTCTGATGCTTCTGAAGACTGCCACTCTCACTGAATTTCTTTCCACACTCAGAGCATTGAAAAGGTTTCTCCCCTGTGTGGGATCTCTGATGCTGTTGAAGAGTGCCACTCCTACTGAATTTCTTTCCACACTCAGAGCATTGAAAAGGTTTCTCCCCTGTGTGGGTTCTCTGATGCTGTTGAAGATGGCTATTATGACTGAATGTCTTTCCACACTCTGAGCATTCAAAAGGTTTCTCCCCTGTGTGGGTTCTTTGATGTCATTGAAGATGGCTACTATGACTGAATCTCTTTCCACACACTGAACACTCAAAAGGTTTCTCCCCTGTGTGGGTACTTTGGTGCAGTTGAAGAGTGCCACTCTGCCTGAATTTCTTTCCACATTGTAAGCATTCTAAAGGTTTCTCCCCTGTGTGGGTTCTTTGATGTTGTTGAAGATTGCTACTATTACTGAATCTCTTTCCACACTCTGAGCATTCAAAAGGTGTCTCCCCTGTGTGGGTTCTCTGATGCCTCTGAAGATTGTCACTCTGCCTAAATTTCTTTCCAGACACTGAGCATTCAAAAGGTGTCCCCACCGTATGTGTTCTCTGATGCTTCTAAAAACTGCCACTCTCACTGAACTTCTTTCCACACTGTAAACATTCAAAAGGTTTCTCCCCTGTGTGGGTTCTCTGATGCTTAAGAAGATTGCCACTATCACTAAATTTCTTTCCACACTCTAAGCATTCAAAACGTTTCTCCCCTGTGTGGGTTCTTTTGCGTTGTTGAAGAGTGCCACTCCGACTGAATCTCTTTCCACACTCTGAGCACTCAAAAGGTTTCTCCCCTGTGTGGGTTCTCTGATGCTTAAGTAGATTGCCACTATCACTAAATTTCTTTCCACACTGTAAACATTCAAAAGGTTTCTCCCCTGTGTGGGTTCTGTGATGCTTCTGAAGACTGCCACTCTGACTGAATCTCTTTCCACACTCTGAGCTTTCACAAGGCTTCTCCCCTCTGGGTATTCTTTGGTGCACAAGCAGCTGTGTTCTGTTTCTGAAGTAGTTTCCACACTGAATGGATTTTCTTGCCTTCATTATCCTGAGCTTTGGAAAATATACAGGACCCTTTCTTCCACCTGGCTTCTCAAACATATGGCCCCCTTTCTTTCTCTTTGGTCTGCCTCGATTCCCGATGGTGTAGTGGTTAAGTGCGCGGACTCTGATCTGGGAGAACCGGGTTTGATTCCCTATTCCTCCACTTGCACCTGCTGATGTGACCTTGGGTCATTCACAAACTCTGGCGCAGCTGTTCTCTCAAGGACAGTTTGTGTTAGAGTTCTTTCAGCCCCACCTACCTCACAGGGTGTCTGTTGTGGGGAGGGGAAGGGAAAGGAGTTTGTAAGCCGCTCTGAGACGCCTTTGGGCAGTGAAGGGTGGGGTATAAATCCAAACTCTTCTTCTTCTTCTTCTTTCTTTCAGTCTTCCTCTGCTGGAATACAGAGAGAGATCCTGTTAGCACCTGGGAGGACTGGTAAGGTCCAAAGGCAGTAGGAAAGGACTGACGGCCCTTTGGCTTGGGTGATATTAACCACCACCCTCCACCTTTCCCCAGAATATCTAGTATTTAAAGATACCCTCACCCCCTCAAGAGCCACAGCGGAGCTCTTGCCCGGGAGTTTCTGAGCTTCCAGATTTCTGGGCCCCAGAAGGCCTCCCTCCCTCATTACCCAGCAGGCTGTATGATTCTACCAAACCAAATGCTGCTCAGAAGTGAATCAGAAATCACCGATAACTATTCCTTGCCTGTTCCCTTGACATAACCGTGAAGGATACTCACTCTCAGGCAGCTCATTTGGGAAGGAGATGTGATCTTGGGATCCTCTTGAGGAACTCTCCAGCCTTTCTTTGGATGTGAGGCCATTGTCTGTCTCCACCACAGTCTCTCTTATACTTCTAGCTTCTTTCACAGAGAGAAAAAGAGAGAGAGAGAGAGAGGGAGGGAGAGAGGGAGAGAGAGAGAGAGATCATTCTCATATAGGGAAGGGGACGCATTCAAGAGTAAATATTCTTCTGGAGGGATGCAACCACGGTCAAGATCAAAGGCCACAATCCCAACCAGTTTAAGGGGAATGGATCTCTGGGGCAAAGCACCCTTCTTCTCCCAAGCATTAACATGATCATTAAGTGGGCTGGTCTGACTTGCAGGTGTTTGTGATTTCTCTACCTGCTCTATCCCATGCATAATCTTATAAACCTCGATCATGTCACCCCTCAGCCGTCGTTTCTCCAAGCTAAAAAGCCCCAAGTGTTTTAACCTTTCTTCATAGGGGAAGTGTTCCAACCCTTTTATCATTCTAGTTGCCCTTCTCTGCACTTTTCCCAATGCTATAATATCCTTTTTGAGGTGTGGCGACCAGAACTGTACGCAGTATTCCAAATGAGGTCGCACCAATTATTTATACAGGGGCATGATGATACTGGCTGATTTGTTGGCTCCGCACCATTCCCATTGCCGATGCCGTGACACTGGGGAAAACCACCCCGGCCACCTCCATCGTGGTGAAGACTAAAGCTCCACCACCTCGCCCAAAGGACGGGACCAGAGAGCAATGAATGAAGCAAGGGCTGTGCCTCAGATGTGGAGAAATGGGCCACTTCGCAGCCACATGTCCAAAGTCAGGATCAACAACCCCAGGGCTGAAAGGGGGGGGAGAAGAAGCGGTTTGAGACTCCCTCGAAGAAACCAACCGCCAAGCCAAAGACCCCATGGGCCTTGCAGGCCGGCCCGCTGGATGAGGAAACCGAGTCGTCGGGAGAGGAAAGCTTCCAGCCAGCGGGAAACAGGAAGGACCTGCTGTGAACAGCGCTGAACAGCAGGTCCCGAGTCCCAAGACGCAAAAACCAGTGAACAATTACCCTCCCCTCCTCTTTGTGACTGTGACTCTCATCTTCCCAAAACTTAATACCCACGTCTGGGTGAGGGGTTTAATTGACTCAGGGTGTGGGCGAGACCTAATCAATCCATCCCTGGTAACGGGGCTGGGGGCTAAGGTAGTCAAACTCCCAGACCCGCTGATTTTCACCCAGATGGAGGGGTTTACCATGAAAGATCCGTGCAAGTACGAGACTGTACCGCTGAGAATGGGGGCAGGAGAACACTGGGAGCACAGGCCATTCGTGGTCACCCCAGCGGTGTGATTCCCATTCGTGTTAGGCAGCCCCTGGCTACACGACCACGGCCCGTATATCCTCTGGGAAGAAGGGATTGTGAAGTTCATCTCCCTCAGTTATAAAACGCATGTGTGGGACGGAACATGGGGGGAGCCTACTTCTGTTCAACGAGTGCCCGTGGGGCTCGCTGACACTGAACTGAACTTGATCCCCCCCAAGTACCGTGACTTGGCACCGGTGTTCGGGGAAGCCGAGGCCGATGAATTGCCCCCCCATCGGAACTCAGACTGTGCTATTGAGCTTTTGCCTGACCAAAAACTCCCCAAAGGGAAATTGTACTCCATGAGTCCTGCAGAGGAAGAGGAGTTGAGGCACTTCATTGACAAAAACCTGGCCAGAGGGTTCATCCACCCCGCCTCCTCCCCCTGCGCAGCTCCTGTGTTGTTTCAAAAAAAAGAAGGATGGGGGGCTGTGTTTGTGCACTGACTATCGGGGGTTGAACGCAGTGTCGGCCACCAATGTTTACCCCCTGCCCCTTATCAAAGACCTTCTGGCGGCGGTAGCTGAAGGCAAAATCTTTTCCAAACTGGATTTGCGGGATGCCTATTTTAGAGTGCAAATCTGAGAAGGGGATGACTACAAGACGGCTTTCAACACCCCTTTGGGACAGTTCATTATTAGGAAGGGAATTGAAAACAAATCAGCCAGTATCATCATGCCCCTGTATAAATCATTGGTGCGACCTCATTTGGAATACTGTGTACAGTTCTGGTCACCACATCTCAAGAAGGATATTATAGCATTGGAAAAAGTGCAGAGAAGGGCAACTAGAATGATAAAAGGGTTGGAACACCTTCCCTATGAAGAAAGGTTAAAATGCTTGGGGCTCTTTAGCTTGGAGAAACGACGGCTGAGGGGTGACATGATTGAGGTTTATAAGATTATGAATGGGTTTGAGCAGGTTGAGAAAGAAGTACTTTTCTCCCTTTCTCACAATACAAGAACTCGTGGGCACTCCATGAAATTGCTGAGCAGTCAGGTTAAAACAGATAAAAGGAAATACTTCTTCACCCAAAGAGTGATTAACATATGGAATTCACTGCCACAGGAGGTGATGGCAGCTACAAGCATGGACAGTTTCAAGAGGGAATTAGATAAACATCTGGAGCAGAACTCCATCAGTGGCTATTAGCCACAGGGTATAGATGGGAACTCTCAGTCTGGGGCAGGTGATGCACTCTATTCTTGGTGCTGGAGAGGGCAGCAGTGGGAGGGCTTCTAGTGTCCTGGCCCCACTGCTGGACCTCCTGATGGCACCTGGTATTATTGGCCACTGTGTGACAGAGTGTTGGACTAGATGGGCCATCGGCCTGATTCAACATTGGCTTCTCTTATGTTCTTATGTTAATTTGGCAGCGGCTCCTCCAGGGACTCAGGCGGAGGTCTTCCACACCACCTCTGTCCTGATTGTTTTAACTGGGGCCTCCTGCGTGCCAAGCGGGTGTTCTGCCAGGGACCCACAGCCCCCCCTATGTAGTGGAACAGGCCCCAAAATGGTGTGCTGTTGTTCAATATTTTGATTCATGCCTCATCCCAATCACAGCAATTTGCACCTCTGGCACCTAGGAAAGACCCTTACCCAGAAAGGCCACGTTCCCATAGTTCTCCAGCATGACTTCCCTGTACAGAGCTCTTTGTCCCGGATCCAGCAGGGCCCATTCGGCCTCCGTTAAAGGAAAAGGGACCCTGGAGGAAAAAGCAGATTCCCTCGTCAGAGATCACGCCAGGCAGAGGTGGCACACGGGAAGGGAGTAGTCTGGGAAGGGATGGTAGGGGGAAACGGGAACGGTGTTCAGAGGGTCTCTCGCCCGGCCACCTTATAGAAACTGAAGGAGCAAAAGCCCCCCCAAGAATGGAGGAGGGACCCAGGCTCCCCCCTCCTTCATCTCTCCTATCTGGACTGGAGGGGCAGCTGCCGTTTCCAAACCTCTGAAGAGACGATGGCTCAACAGCATCTCTTCCCTGCCTGTTCCTGAGACAAAGGAGGAAGGAAGGGCCTTTGCTTGTTTCTTTCCTGCTTCACACACACACACACCATTCCCGGGAGTTTGAACCCCTGGCCTTGGCAGCATCCTCAGTTGTTGGAAGCCACTCTCAGCCCTGTTTCCGGGGAAAGGAGTGGGATATAAGTTGAATAAGCTAACAAATTCCTCAAGAATTTTATTAAATTCTGACAGAGGCAGAAGAGAAGCACCAGGTGCGTATGAGCCTCAGAGGGAGAGCTGTCTGTCTGGCCCGGGGGAGGGAAAGAGGGGGTGGAAATGACACCGTATGACACGTGGTGGCAGAACGGGCCCGCTCTCACCTGCACGGCCTATTCAACCCTGCCACTCCACAAGGTTCTCTTCTCTCTCTCTCTCTCCAGGAGCCCGCCACCAATACCAGACCTCTGAAAGGAATTGCCCAGTCGGAAGGTCAGGCCTCCCGACTTCCTTCCCAAGCTCCGAGGCCTGGCCTCTGTGTCTCCTGCTGCCCAGCGTCTGATCACCATGGGGACAGTTTAGTGCCTTGCACGCCCCTGGAGGAAGAGGCACTTGCCAACTGACTGCCTTCCCCCTCCTTGTGCTCCTTTTACAAAAGCGTGTCCGAGTTGGTGGAGGTTTATGTGGTAGAGAGAACCACAGCCAGCATCCAAAATTATAAAGTATTTATTCAAATAAAACATCAACAAGCATACTTTTAGTGCAGCATGAAATTGAGCAAGGGAATCAAAAGAAATAAGTAAAACGCAAAGCCTCTGAGGTCTGTGTGTGCTCATGGACTCTGCACCCCAGGAAAAGGGACCTCCTTCCTGCAGCAAGGAGTCTTTATCATCTCTCTTTCCCTTCCCACCGACCTGGAGGTCTACAGGAATCTCCTTCCTCAAGTCCCTCTAGCATTTCATATCTCCAGCACTCTGTTCCCTGTTTGAAGAAGGGGGGAGAATTTGACCCACCCATTATCTCTCTTGCTCTCTTGTTTCTCTCTTGCCCTGGATTGCAAGGCTAGATCTAATGGGTGACAATTACAAGGGAGTCGTTATCAGCTGAATATCAGGAAACTTCCTGACTGTAAGAGTGGTTGAGCAGTGGAACAGACTGCCTCGGGAGGTGGTGGATGCTCCTTCGCTGGACGTTTTTAGCTGAGGCTGGACAACCATCTTTCGGGTATGCTGTAGGGCTATCTTTCGGCTACACTCCTGCAGAGTGCAGGGGGATGGACTAGATGACCTGCAAGGTCCCTTCCAACTCTAACACTCTATGATTCTATCTCTCCTGCTAGATCCTTAGCATCTGTATGAGGGTAAGCTGGAAAGCCATTGGACTGCCTCCCCCTTCCTGTCTGCCTGTTCTCTGCCCAGAGAGGGGAGAAAACCTTTAAAGTGCAGAGTGGAGGTTTTGCTCATTTCAAACCTCAGAAGCAAAAGATGCATTTCTTCACACGTCACTGTCTGATTCAGCCCAGATATGACTTGAGCACATCTGGAGACTCGAGGGTAATACCTTTTTCAGAGTGTCTCTGGGCATGCAAACTTCACAACCAGGTTTTCAGCCAGACAAAACATCAACCTGACTCCACGTCTGCCCCGAGCCCCTCCCAAAGCCCCCCTCCAAAAGCTCCTGGGTGGGGGGCATCCCATTTCCCACAGCAGCCCACCAGGTGCCCTTGGAAGTTTGGGCACTGAAGACCAATTTCCCCATTATTATTCGGCCCAAGAAACTGGTTCTCAGAGCTCTGCTGCCCCAGAAGGTGGAGTTTCCCTTTCATTCCTCAGGTTGAATGGCTCTGCCACAGTTCCTTTACCTTTTCTCTTGTGAGCCGCCTTGAGTTTCTCTTATGGAAGGAAGGTGAGAGATGGATATTGAAATTAATGGGAGGAATCACCCTCCAAGAGTTTGTCTAATCTCCCTTTAGAGGCATCACAGTTAGTGGTCGTCGAGTGCCACAAATTAACTGTTTTGTGTGAAGAAGTATTTTATTCTTTTCCTGAGTCTGAACTCTCTACCCATCAAATTCACAGGGTGCCCAAACTGCACCCAGGCATGATGACTCCTTACCCCTGGAGAGGACGTCTTGGGCACGCTCCACAGCCTGCACCCTCTGCCCTTGCTCCGAGGAAGCTCCTTTCGCCTCAGGGAATGTAGCTCCTGTCTTCAGGAATGGTGCCCACATCTGAAACAGCAGCGAGGGAGAGGGGTAAGAAATGGAATGGAAAAGGGACCAAGGAATGGATCCTGCCCCACTCCCAGACTCTGCACCCTTCCATCAGCAGACCTGGAGGAAGAAGAAAGTCTCTGGATAAGGCCAGGTAATTGTTGCTTGAACTGGACACACCTGGAGGGAATCCCCTCACCTGTTCTGCCCGCCTCTTCTCCTCTGCCTGACTCAGGAGGAAACCTTCGGCAAGGGCCACCGCCTGGGAACTGGTCTCTGGCCCACACCCTCTGACCTAGCCCTGCATTTCCTGGGGCAGGAGAGTCAGGAACTGCTCCAGGATCACCAGGTCCAGGATCTGCTTCTTGGTGTGTCTTTCTGGCTTCAGCCAGTGGCTGCAAAGTCCATGGAGCTGGCTGCAAACCTCTCAGGGCCCATCGGCCTCACGGTAGCGGAACTGCCGGAAGCGTCGGCCATGTACATCTGGGATTGCAGTGAGCTGAGAGTGGACCTCTGGCACCAGGCCTTCCCAGAATTCAGTACTACTCCCAGCTTGGGTGGGATGGGGATCTGTCCTTGCTGTCTTGCCAGTCCCAGGTCCTTCCGGGTTCTGCTCTTCCATCTCTTTCTCCTTCTCTTGGGTCACCTCTGATGGTGTAGAGATGCCTTCAGTCACTTGGCTTCTCTCTGGGAGGAAGGAGAGACACAGAGAGTCAAATGGGAAATAAGAGAATGGAGAGACACCCCTGAGCATCACAAACCTTCACGTGCTCAGGAGACGCACGAGAATTGCCCTGGTGGGTCAGAACAAAAGGGTTTGTAGACCAGGTTTAATATCATTTTTGTACATTACAAACCAAGCTGTTCTAGATATCCCTCTATGACACACACACCCTTTTATACTGACAGGACTGTGAGGGTCTGTGTGCGGTGCCTGGTCAGGGCTGCTACTGATTTCTTCTGACCAGTCCTCTATGCAAATCTACAATAGTCTCTTTGGGGTAATTGTTTGACTTCTTGGTCAGGGATATTTGTAAGGACCACTGCTAAGTGTATTTGCCGTGAAATAGATAGGCACCACAGCTTGCTAACTTTAAAACTGAACAGGCTTTATTTACAAACAACGCAACAGGGGGATGGAAGTTGTACAGAGGATATTTTGTTTCCTTTCAGGCTTCAGCTCTTTCCTTTATGTTCACTTAGGCTGTATGTATATTACTTTCCATTCATACATAGATGTTCATCAGTTCCCTAAACACGCTTGTACTCCTCCTCTCCAGCAACTGCTTTGTGGTTTTCCTTGGGCTTTTAGTAACAGGTCCCTCTGGGTCTCCCCGGTCACCAAAACCAGCTTTCCAGACTCCTGCCAGACGGTTCTTTAGCCCTTTCTAAACCACCTCCAGTTCCTTTTAAGGAGAGATATCTCAGTGGTGTGGGACTCTATTGTGTTTAATTTTTAACTGTCTGGTCACTGTCCCCGTCCTTCTGAGGAACTCAGTAAACCAGGTTCTTCCGCACAGAGCTTCTTCAGTTTGTTGACAGACTCCCTGTTAGCTCTCCGTCCAGCGATGAACCAAACTGCTGCTTCTCAACTGCCCATTCCAAATGGACCGTTTGGTCGGTTAAACGCCAATCACTGAGGGTTCCGAGCTGAATGGCCCCCTCCTCACTCCATCATGTGACTCAGCAGAGTTCTGTGTTTACTTTCTGCTGGGCCCAGATCTTTAAGTCCGTCACAGCCTCCACAGTTCTTTGGGGAAGTTAAATGTCTCTGTTTGGCTCTTGAAGGTTGTTGACAAGTTAGCCTCTCATCACATTGGCGGGCCTCTTGCCATGTGCCTCCATCTTTAGCTAGGTCCAGCTGGTCAGCCATGTTGGTCTGAAGCAGCAGAACAAATTCAGAGTCCGGCGGCACCTTTAAGAGCAAGAAAAGTTTATCTAAGCCAGGAGCTTTTGTGTGCAAGGCACCCTTTTTCGAATACGAGAGCTCGTCCCTTGACATCCCGTAGCCAGCAAGCCAGGCCTCTGTCCAGTCTCTGCACTTGCCTATCCTCAGTGTCCTTCCCAAATAAAGAGGGGCCTATATCTCATCAAAACTTGCCACATGACTTTGGGTAGCTCTGTAGGCTGTGTAACCTGGTAAAGCCACGATGCTGCACTTGTAGCTTTACTTAAGCACTCTGCCGACGAAGGGTGAGATGCCTGGCCTAACCACAGCACTTAACCTCAAGAGAAGAGCCGGAGGAGACAACGAAAAAACTCTGCCTGATGACCAGGGTTGCCAACTCCGGGTTGGGAAATTCCTGGAAATTTCTCTTGGGACACAAAGCCAGTTGGGTGTGTTGGTTAAGTGTGCGGATTCTAATGTGGAAGAACCAGGCTGGACTTCCCATTCCTACACTTGCAGCTGCTGGATGGCCTTGGGCAAGCCAGGGTTCTGGTCAGAACTTGTTCTCTCAAGGACGGGTCTGGAAAGAGCTCTCTTGGCCCCACGTACCTCCCTGGGTGTCTGTTGTGGGGAGGGGAAAGGAAAGGAGTTTGCAAGATGCTAGTGAAGGTCAGGGTAAAAATCCAATCTCCTCCTCCTCCTCTTGTTCTTCTTTGCAGATGACACAAAGCTGGGTGGGATTGCTAATTCTGAAGAAGACAGAGTCAGGATTCAAAATGATCTAGAAAGATGGAACATTGGGCTGAGACACAAATAAAATGAATTTCAATAGAGGTAAGTGCAAAGTCCTACACCTGGGCACAAAAAATCAAAGGCACAGATATAGAATGGGAACGACTTGGCTTGATAGCAGCACATGTGAAAGGGATCTGGGTGTTCTGGTTGATCACAAGCTCAACATGAGCCTGAAGTGTGATGTGGCTGCGAAGAAAGCTAATGCAATTGTGTCCAGACCACGGGAGGTGGTCGTTCTGCTCTATTCTGCTATGGTCAGGCCTCACCTGGAGTCCTGTGTCCAGTTTTGGGCACCACACTTTAGGAAGGATGTTGACAAGCTCAAGCGTGTCCAGAAGAGGGTGACCAGGATGGTGAGAGGGTTGGAATCCAAGGCTGAAAGAGTTGGGTATGTTTAGCCTGGGAAAGCGAAGGCTTAGAGGGGACATGATGGCAGTCTTCAAGTATCTGAAGGGCTGTCATGTAGAAGCTGGAGCAGATTTTTCTCTCTTGCTCCAGATTACAAGACTAGATCTAGTGGGTGGAAATGACAAAGGAGTTGTTACCGGCTGAATATCAGGAGAAACTTCCTAACTGTCAGAGTGGTTGAGGAGTGGAACAGTCTGCCTCGGGAGGTGGTGGATGCTCCTTCGCTGGACGTTTTCAAGCAGAGACTGGACGGCCATCTTTCGGGTATGTTGTAGGTATGTAGGGCTATCTTTCGGCTATGCTCCTGCAGGGTGCAGGGGGTTGGACTAGATGGGAATGTACTAAAAGGAAGGACAGGATTGCCCATTGGAAACAATGAGAGAGACTAGAAGGCCCATTGGAAATAATGGGAGCCAGGAATGCCAATTGACTTGCATGGGCTCTATTGAAATACATTACAGCTCAAGAAGAGTTGCAAAGAAAATGTGGAATGGAATTTTTCATTAAGGTCTCTGGTCACAAATACACTACTCTGGGACTGGAATGACAGGCTCCACAGTGGAATGACAGCCCCTGGGGGTAGCAGGAGTGTTGTGAAGGTGGAATGACAGGGCCCAGAGTGGAATGACAGCCCTTGGGGGTAGCAGGAGACTTCTGGGACTGGAATGACAGGCCCCACAGTGGAATGACAGCCCCTGAGGGTAGCAGAAATGTCCTGGGACTGGAATGACAGCCTCTGGGGGTAGCAGGAGTGTTTTGGGACCCATTGGGGTACATTTCGGTATGCAGATTTCCACGGGTGCTGCCATCCTTCAGTAATTCATATGCCTATGATAGGTATTTAATTGTACTTTATGAAATGTTTGTAAGCTGCCCTGAGCCCGCCTGGGCAGGGAGGGCAGGATATAAATCAGATCAATCAATAAATACCCCCGCTCTGAGGCCTGTCATTCCAGTCCCAGAAGTGTGCAATCTTGTCAGTGTGAGCCAGCCCTGGATCTACTTTCAGAGACTTGGCCTATGAAGTCGACGGGGTTTTATGGTGATCAAAGGCATGCTTCTCTTTCACAAGGTCCCAAGTTCCGTCTCTGCTCAAAAGAATCTCTGGACTGTATGAAACCTCTGCTTGAGTCTAACCAGAGCATGTAATCACTAGAGGGACTGAATGGGCCAGTCATCTGACTCTGTGAATCAGCTTTCTATGTTTGTGTTTGAAAAGTACTGAGACTGACAAGTCCGAGGAGTGAAATCAGCTCATACTTTTATTTCAGATCAGGAACAAGACAAAGTAGCCAGCTCACAGGCCGGCTTATATGCCCCAAGGAAAACACACCCCACATACCCCAAACACCCGTGCGTGGTCTATTTACAGTAGTTGCATTAACCTCTCAGGTCCTAGTTCCCCGATTGGAGGGGACACAGGATCCGAGTGTCTATTGTCCTCAAGGTCCAAGCTCAGGCACTTCACCTGGCCGCGTATTGAACCGGTTAGAACCGGTCAGAGCACATGGTCGGCTTGGGTACATTACAGTGTTCCATAAAGATCCATGAGCTGATTTGCTATTTGAATACTCTCCTTGCCTTCTCCAAGTGCGCTTAATGCTTACATCTATCAAATGCTGTAATTTGCATGTATTATGGTCCACACAGTCGTGCGCAGGAGTTTATACAATGCCACTGGAACTTTCCATAGCCTGTGAGAATTCCAAGTAGACTGGGAGGGTTCCTGGGGGCCAGCCTGTCTGTGCAGCTCCTTCCGTCTCTCTCCACAAATCCCTCTTTATAGGGCAGCTCCACCTATTACAATGAATGCAGCACTCTTCAGTGCTATGAGGAGCGCATGAGAGAAGGGACATGTGCACCTGCCTCACACTAAGACAGACCCAGGCCCTTAGCCAGAAAATTTTTAGTGTGTGGGGGGGAAATGGCGTATTTATTTGCTTTATTATTTATTGATTGATATTGTATTAGTTATTTACCAATTTTCCACTTGAGACTCAAGGTGGATGACATGGTATAGAACATTGTAATCAGACGGCATGGGAGAACTTAATAAGCAGTGCAATGGGACCAGGCTTGCGGGAATTAATATGCTACATCAAGTAATGCAGAAAATGGAATTACAAAAAATGAAAACAATGCTGTAAGAGAATGATAGAACATATAACAAATCAATTTATTTATTTGATTACATTTTTGGATCGCTTAATCCCCACAATTGTGGGGCTCTAGGCGATGTACAGAATTAAAACCATAAAAACCATTTGCAGCACGTATAATTCATTAATGAAAATCAAGTGGCAAATTTTGTAAAGGTTCCCTCCCATTTTCAGCCTGTGGGTGCCTCATGGGTATGGGGGAAGGAATTAAATCCTTCAGGGGACAGAGGTCCGGGTGCTCGGGGGGGGGGGCAGCAGTGGGAGGGCTTCTAGTGTCCTGACCCCACTGCTGGACCTCCTGATGGCACCTGGCAATTTTTGGCCACTGTGTGACAGAGTGTTGGACTAGATAGGCCATTGGCCTGATTCAACATTGGCTTCTCTTATGTTCTTACGTTCTTAAGGGTGCCAGCCATGATGTAAGTTGTCCTCAACCAAATGCCCGGTAGAACATCTCCACCTTACAGTCCCTGTGGAATTGCACAAGATCCCTGTGGAATTGGGCAACAGTATATAGCATACACTGGGACACAGTGCACAGCCCTGTTCTGTAGAAGCTCCCAAGCAACTGTTTAGATAGTTTACAGAATTAAAGAAGTATATGAGATTTCTTCCAGTTACTGAAATACAACCTTCTTTTCTCTGTAAGTCACTAACTGAAGGCTTCTAGCATGCCACCCAACAAATGGGAAAGATCAGCAACTGGAAGATTTATGACAGGATTCACACTTTTTACCTCAACTCCTTCCTTTTTTTACATACAAAATTTGAACGTGAAAGATGTATGACAGATTTCACACCAGCCCTTAATGCTGATTGGAGGAGGATGACAAATGATCGATGTGGCTCCGCCCCCTTTCCCACCACCGTGGCTACGGGCCTTGTCAGACCTAAGGTCAATGTCGCCTACCCTGACCCGCAGTCGCTCTTTGAGGTCTCAGGTGGAGCTCTTTCATGTCACCCACTACCTGATCTTCCTGACCAGAGATTAAATCTGGTACCTTCTTCACAGAGAGTAGCAGGTCTACCACAGCCCCACCCTCTACAGTGAGCAGGCTGGAAGTCTGAGGTTGTGGAGATCTTTGGCCAGTTGGAAAAGACCCTTGTGAGGTAGAAGGACTGATTGTCTGGCTTGTGAGAAGGGGGAGCAAATGTTGCTAGGAGGGGGACTTTGACCCTGTTGGGTTAGCATTCTTTTCTGTTTTGTGTCCATTTTCCTCCTCCCCTCCTCCCCAAACCAGCCTACGAGGGCACAGAGAAACCACGACCTACCCTGGATGTGAATCAGAGGACTGTACCTGTCCTGCAGAGACCTGTGTGATCACCAGCCAGACTATGGAGTTGCTTGCCAGGGAAATGGAGAAGACCTGTGGGATGCTTTTGGGCTCCCGCAGATCGATATGGGCTGTGAAAGTATCAGGAGCCAGTCCCCGGGAAACGAGGCTGGGTGTTCGGCACGTACTGCGTGAGAAAGATGTCCTGCATATGAAAATGAATGGTTGGTGCTGTGCAGCCATAATACACTGCATGGGCAGTGACTGTCAACTGCCTGCTGCCCAGCCTAGTGGTTTCAGTTCTGTCAGTTACTGACTGGTCAGCAATGACATTTTGAACTGGGATCCAATTTATACATTTCATTGATGGCCCGCTTTTCTTCCTAATGGGGTTCCAAAGTGGCTCACAACATTCTCCCCTCCTTCAGTTTATCCTGACAACAACCCTGTGGGGGTAGGTTAGCTTAAGAGTGTGTGACTGGCCCAAGGCCATCCAGTGAGAATAGGAATTTGAACCTGGGTCTCCCAAATCCTGGTCCAGCACCCTAACCTCTACTCCACACTGGCAGTGGGTAAAAATGTCCCTGTAGGCACACCTTTCTTCCTTTGTAAAGATAATAAATTCTAGCTATGATTTGATGGAAGGACAATGAAGAAGGGCTTCCCAACACTAAGGGAAATTGGGCTTGAGGAGCTATCACGAACGAACGTAGCTCCCAGTGGTCACCAATGCCTATTCTTAAAGGAACAGTCTCAAATCGGCATGGTTCTTTCATTGGAGACCCATCCATTTGTGTGAAAGTTATTGGGTCTTTCAAATGGACCACGGCTGCCTCCAGCCCTACAACCATAGACGGGTTTATAAGGTCCCTCCCACACCCAGAGTCAATGAGGGCTCGGACCCTAATGTGGGTCATCATTGCTGGGTTCATTACTAGGACAGTCACAAAGAAGAGAGAGGGGTAATTGCTCACCAGTTTAGGCGCCTCAGGTGTTGGGTCCTGTTGTGTAGCGCCATTCACAAACAGGACCATTTCATTTCCCTGCATTTCATTCTCTTCCTCCAGCAACAAGGTATCCACTTGGTCAGGACCCGCGAAAAGAGCCCGTGTATTGCGTGGTTTTGCGGTGCCTTTCTTTGGGTTGGGACTCCACCTTCTGGGCCCGTCTTGTGGTGGACCCCGGTTGGGGTCTCCTTTCGGGCAGGCTGCGGCAAAGTGCCCTTTCTCCCCACACCGCAGGCAGAGCCCCTGTCGCATACGTTGATCTCTCATTCCACTTGGGGTGGATACCGGTTTAGGTCTGGCTTGGCCCGCCGCCGAACTCGGGCGGTTGTTACCGAACGATAAATCCAGTTTCATCATGCGTAGGCGGCTCTCGGCCTTCTCGGCTTCCTCCATCCAACCTTGGAGGGTGCGGGGTTGCTGAGAGCTGAGGATGTTATTGCGGATATCCACAGCTAGACCCATTCGATATTGTTGGGCCAAGACCGCATCCGTCCAGTCCCGAATTTTCACAGCATGCCTTTGAAACTCCCTTGAGTACTCTCGCACTGAGAGTTTACCTTGTCTGAAGGTACGAAGGAAGGCTTCAGCTTTTCGGCCGCCCCGGGTCCTCGAAACGGTTTCTCAGAGCCCACATGAAATCATCTACATTCCCCAACTCCGCAGCCTCCAGATCATGAAGCGCTACATACCAGCTGGTAGCACTCCCTCGAAATCTGGATGCGATAAACTCCACCTGTTGTTCCTCATCTGGGAAAACATAGCCCCATCTTTGCACAAATTTTCCGACTTGCAATATAAAAAAGGACACAGTCTCTGGATCTCCATCAAATGTGATTTCAAGCATGTCCTTAGGACGGATCACTGGGGGGCCGGCGCCATAACCGGGATCGGCTGCATGAGTGGTGCTGGGGCAGGGAGTTGAGGCGGAGGCACAACTGGCGGCTGGAGCGGCCCTGGTTGGCCTGGCCCTGGTCCGGGTGCTGGAACGACCGGTGGAGGGGTGCTGGTGCTGGCTGGCCCGGCCCTGGCCCCGGAGGTGCTGGTTGGCCCGGTCTCGGGCCCGGAGGAGCAGGAGGTGGACGACCTGGTATCAGCGGTGGTGCTGGGGCTGGTGCCGGTCTAGGCTGTGTCAGCGGATGAGCCCGAATGGCTTGGTCCATCATCTGGGGTAGGGATTGCATTAGCTTGCTCATGTCCCTTACCAGCCGTCGGGTATCCTCTTGGATAGAGTCCACTCGAGCGTCGGTATCTGGCCCAGACCCAGTTCTAGGAGAGCCTCGAGGTATCCTCCCTTGGGGAAGTCCAAAACTGCCTCGGGGATCCAACAAACTGTCGCGGCTCTGGCTTCCCGGCATGGTCCAGGTCGACTGGGTCGTATCCAACAGGTTCTTAGTCCAATCGCGTGACCTACGATAGGTCACCCCTTTATCCCATGGTGTTGGGACTCCTGGCACATAGGTTCGGGGAATCGCTCCCCCCTGACTCGGTAGTTGCCCAGCCGGGCTGTAGACAGGGAGAGTGTACTGAACCCCCAATGTGCTGATCAATGGTGGGGACACTAATCCAGCTCCCGATTGTGATGTTGGTGCGACCAAAACCGTAGTAGTAGTCACTGGAACAACAGTGGTGGTCGGGAGGGTGACTACAGCAGCCGCCACCGTGGTAACTGGAACCGTGGCTCCTGACGTAGCGGCTGCCGCCGCTGCACCTGTGGCCCCTGGAGTGGACGTCGCTGCTGCTGCTGCGCCTGTGGCTCCTGGAGTGGTAGCCGCCGCAGCTGCGCCCGAAGGAGTAGTCGCTGGGGCTGCGCCCGTAGCTCCCGTACCCGCTCCGCTCATCGTGGTAGACGGCGGAAACTGACGGTAGTGGGAATGATGAGATTCCTGACAATTTCTGTCAGGTTAAAATCAAGTAGATCCAGTCATTCTTGCACAAAGAAAGGTTTATTGGATTATCTTGCTATAAACCCACAGTAGGAGGTCATTGTCAGGAATGGGGGACAAAGCCAAGCAAGCTAACTTATAGTGTGATGCAATGAAGCGCCTAGCAAATAAAACTTGAGCACTCGCGCGGGAACTCCCGGCGGGAGAAATACTTGATGAGCGGGAGACTACTCCCCCCTCCCCTTGCCTTCCCAGGACTGGAAAATTCTCAGCGAAACAAGAATAGTCCAAAGCCTACATTCAAGGCCACCGTGATAAGGAAAAGCGGCAGGGAAGAAGCTCCCACGTTTCTGCCTGCATACCTACGCAAGCGCATAGCGGGGTAGGGAACATACAACAATGGATTCAGTGAGAAACATCAAATGCATATTTTCTGACAGACAATGAAGGTAAATAGCCGGCATTGGTGTATAAATGTCAAGGTGTCTGTCATGTTTGAACAGAAATTTGACAGGCACTCCTGTGCCAGTTTGGTGTGAGAGCCAGTTTGGTGTGGTGGTTAAGTGCGCGGACTCTAATCTGGGAGAACTGGGTTTGATTCCCCACTCCTCCACTTGCTCCTGCTGGATGACCTTGGGCAAGCCATAGTTCTGGCACAGCTGTTCTTGAAAAAGAGAAGTTTCTGTCAGAGCTCTCTCAGCCCCGCCTACCTCACAGGGTGCCTGTTGTGAGGAGGGGAAGGGAAAGGAGTTTGTAAGCCACTCTGAGACTCCTTTGGGTAGTGAAGGGCGGGGTATAAATCCAATCTCTTCTCTGTATGAGTCCCTTTAGAATTTTCTCTTCTTGCAAGGCAGAGATGTTTTGTCAGGCATTTGGTTGAAGGCAGCAACTGTCTGGCACTCTCATATGCCCACTCCCCTCTTTTTCTCCATATTTTCCCCTCCACCCAGGGGGCAGGTGGATACTGAAATTATTCGTCATCTTGGACGCAGTATTGTTTTCTGATGAATTGTTCAATATATTTTAATGTCGTTTTAATTCTTCCCATATATTGTATTTGCTTTTGATGTAAGCTGCCCTAAACCCTGCCTCAGGAAACAGCGGCCTAGCAAACTGAAATAAATACGTAAATAAAAACAGTGAAGAAGTCATATTAGTTCCAGTGCACTAAAATGTACATGGCCCTGGCCAGATGCCTCTCTCGAAAGGTCTTTTAAAAATCTCATACGTGGCTTTTACATTATTTTTTAGACCGATGTCACACCAGAGAGTTGCCTTGACCCATTTCCATTAGGAACAATTGTTTACCCTCACTTCAGATGCCAAGGAAGGTGTTGTGCCTCTGAGGCGAAAGACTCCTGCTGAGTTTTTAATTATTTTGAATAAGTTTTTAGAATTTTTTTTTGCCTATTCTTAAAGTGACTTTACCCAGGCTTGTCTTCAACTTTTGCCTTTGTTATGCCCAGATCTGAAACATCTGCCCTGGCACATCTGCCTTTGGCGCAACGGGAACATTCCCTTGACCCTTAATATAATGAAAGATTTTCAGACGTGATGGGCAATTCCAGTGCTTTCCCCCACTTACGGGCCACATCATTAGCTGGTGCTGATGGGCTGTGTGAGGAGCAGTCTGACGTCATCAGGCTGTGAAGGCTGGCACCTGGGAGAACCAGGTTCAAATCCCCACTCATGCCGTGGAAGCTCGCTGGGTGACCTTGAGCCAATTATACTCTCTCACCCTAACCTACCTTACGTGGTCGTTGTGAGGATAAAACAGAGGAGAGGAGAATGATGTGAGCTGCTTTGGGTCCCCATGGGGGGGAGAAGGGTGAGGTACAAATGCAGTAAATAAAAAGTATTTTATTTATTAAATTAGATTTCTTAACCGCCCATCCCCGCTTGCACGGGGCTCAGGGCGGTTTACAACAATTAATACGTTATAAATAACAATCATGTTTCAGAGGATGCCATTTTCAGTGGCAACCCCATGTTTCTGTTAATAAAGAACTCTGCCCTAAGACACATTTCTAAGAAAACTAAAAGCAAAGCTGCCATGTCGAGTTAAGTGGATACCATTTCTGCAACAGAGCACACACCCAGTGTACCCAAAACATCCAAAGCACGTGATACCGTACTTGCAATGACAGTGTTCCAGCCTCCTTGTTGTCTTTCTGTGTTTTTGTAACTATTCTGGTGTGATTGGATTGCTGGCTTATATATACTCATGTCCTCTTCTTTATGAGCTCTGGAGGACGTCGATCCACACAAAGTGTGTATATCCTTGGTGGGCTGGTAGACCAAAGCGTTCAAAAGGTGAGCTGAACATATTGTCTAAGTTCATGCAGAAATTGCTAGATGTAAAGAAGATCCTCTAAAATTAATCAGTGTCGGAGTCTTTACCAAAAGCTCCAAAATCCTGCTTTCCTACGCTGGGCAGTGTTTATGCTTCAGAAGGAACGGAGAAGAAACGCAGTAAGGGAGGAGACTGCATGCAGGGGAGGGAGGGAGGGTTCCTGTACCTCCAAACTGAATAGGACTTTTTATTAGGTGACGCTTGTCTTACCCCTCCATTCAGTTTCTTTTGACTGCAAAGCAACACTGTAACGTCTATTATAGGGATGGACTGGAGTGAGACCTGGCCCTGGAAAATCGCCCTGCCATGGCCCCGACCTCACCCTGGACCTGGATAGCCCAGGCTAGCCCAGGCTAGCCCAATCGGGTCAGGTCTCAGAAGCCAAACAGGGTTGGTCTGGTCACTATTTGGATGGGAGAACCAATGTTCCCTCTAAGCTGTGGAGAACTGTGAGCAAAAATTCTACTTGGTGAGCTGCTGGCATTGAAGTTGTGAGAGTGATTTGGCTCCTGCATACATTAGTTTGCTCTGGAGCCATCCACTTCCTGAGCTGAGACAAAAATGTGTGCGCTGGAGGCTAAAAAACTGTGAGCTAGCCTCACACTGACTCAGCTTAGAGGGAACACTGGAAACCACCAAGGAATACCAGGGTTGCCACCAGGGCCGACTCGCTCACTCTCCCCGCCGCCGCCACCACAGCCCCATCTAAGCCACCGGCCAGGCGCTTCTCGAGCTCTGGGGGGGGAGAGGCGCAGGGGGGCGCCAGAATGTAGCCTGGCCTATGGTTTAGAAAACACTTGGGGCGGCCCTGGTTGCCACGCAATGGCAAAGGGAGGAAGATAAGATCATCTTGCTTAAAGGCCCCCAACACAAACTACCTGAACCAGTGGCCACAATCTGACAAGGGTTATGTGCAGTTAAACTCACTGATTTCAGTATGACTTAGTCTAGCTCACTGTGTTGGATTGAGGCCCATTTCTTAAACATAAAGCAGCATGACGTTTATAGCAACTACAGAACATCAATATAACTATGTATATGTGTGTGTGTGTGTGTGTGTGTGTGTATCTCTCTCTCTCCCTTATAGATAAAAGCCTTTTGGTGGTGGCACTCTCCAGAACATTCCACATGCTCTCGAATTGCTTGGCGCCCTGGTGTATCACTCACAGGGCACGTGTCTCCACTGGCTGCATTGCTGCCTCCCTTGGCGTGGGTCCCACCCACAGAGGTGGCACTCAGCATCTCACCCTCACTCTTCTTGGAGCAGACGGGGGCCTTAGCCCAATTGTGTCACCGCCACAGGCGTCCTCACCTGAGTGCGGGTAGCCGCCCGGGCTGCGTGCGACCGCATGACAGACAGGACAGGCTCTCTGGCGGGGGGGAGAGGGCTCATCCCAATGCTGCCGCTGCCGCCATTCTCACCCGAGCCTGTCTACAGGTGGCCGCCCAGGTGGCCTCGTTGTCTTCCTCCACAACGGGCTTCGCTCCTAGTATATACTAGGAGCTCCTAGTATATATATACACTATATAGTATATATACTATATATATAGTATATAGTATATATACTATATATATACTATATAGATCGCCTGGTATCACAACTGAACTCCAGACAACAGATCTCTCTCCCCCTGGAAGAAATAACTACTTTGGAGGGTGGACTCTATGGTATTCTGTTCAACTAAGGCCTCTCTCTTCCCCAAACTCTGGTTTCTGTAGACTCCACCACAAAATCTCGAGGAATTTCCCAACCTGGATCTGGCAACTCAAGTCAGGACCGCCCTCAATGAGTTTCCTCTCAAAGGCCAAAATAGGCCTGGAAAGGGCCTCCCCCCCACACCTTTTACTGACAGAACCAAGCTTGGTTGTCTAGCAACAGCCACTGAAGGGAAAGTGAACCTAGTGGCAGGAGGAGGTGAAGCGTCTTTGTCAGGAAAGACAGCCATTTTGGCAGTTTATTCTGTCAGGGACCAGCAGCCAGGCTGGCAGTGAGTGGGCAAGAGGAGTGGACCCATCACCCAGCCAATGGCATGTGAGTACTCTTGAGTGGCGGTTGATGGGCCAGTGGCTGATGGAGTGCACAGCACAGCCAATGGGAAAGGTGGAAATGGCCAATACGTTAGGCTTTTATATAGATATGTAGATATACATATAGATAGATATAGATATAGGTATATATACATAAACATCAGTAACAAGCATCACAAATATCACTCTTCCCAATATAATGATGTATACATATGTATACAGATGCTTTAGGGCAAGTGTATACACATAGTATACTCATATAATATGCTATAAGGGAATAATGGTTTTGGAACAAGAGGACTTTCTTCAATATGTAACTTCATGAGTCACGTATTGTATATCCCACCAGAGTGAGCCATTAGATAGGTAATTCTTAAGTGTAAATCTATCTTTGGAGAAGACCAAGGCATTAAGGCAGGTTTTGGACCCTGGCCTGATCATCCAGTCTAGCAGAAGCTGCTCACCGATGGTACAGGCAGCCAATCAGCTAACTCTGCTTTTTAAGCCAAATATGGCCCCAATCTGAATACCTTACCGGTATTTTACTGGGGAAATTCAGCAATATTTTTCGGGTCTGATTTACAGCATTTTTTTTCTTCGCACACCTCTATCTAGGAGCACTCCCAAGCTCCTAACCTCTGGCGCTGGCACCAAAGGAACCCCACTGAAGGTCGGGAGCGGGATCCCTACCGTCGGTCCGACTCAGACACAGGACCTCCATCTTCATCAGATTCAGCTTCAGCCAACTCAGTCTAAGCTAACCAGCCACAGCTTGTAATGCTTGGTCCAGATCTTCTGGTCTGGACTCAGACTGGCCGCCCAGTTGCATGGGAGAGATAGATAGGCAAGCCTCTCCTGTGCAGTTGAGTCTGGTAAAGCACTGGCCGAGGCTCCTCCCCCTCCTCCAATGGGGAGGGAGGGAACAGCCAGAGCTGGCTTCCTGGCCAGGCTGCCTCCATCGTATACAGGGGACAAAGGGAAGCCTTTCTTCCCTTCCACGGGCTGAGACTCCTCCCTGAAGGGAGGGAGGAACAGAGGGAATGAGGGAGAGCTGGCTTTGCTAGGCTGCCTCAATCACATGGGAGGCACCTTTAAGACCAACACAGTTTTGTTCAAGGTATGAGCTTTTATGTGTCTTACCACAGTGTGTGTGTGTTTTGTTGGGCTCTTTATACCAGGGCTCTCCTGGGTACAACTGGCTTCCCTCCCCCTTTTCATGCCCTCATGACCTAGTCTTTCTCAGTAAGAAAGCAATGTAAACTATTCTAGAGGAGGAATAACAACAAGTCAGTGAGGTGGATTAGGCTGAGAGTGTGTGTGTCCAGAACACGTTCACCCAGCACATTTCTTTTGTAGGAAGCTGTAGTTATTTCTCTGGGGAAGAAGTTTTCTAGACAAACACATAGTCCTCAGTCTGTGTCAGAATGCCTTCTCGTGTTCTTGACCAGCATATGAAGCAACTTATGTATAAAAGCTTGCAATGCCCAGCCATTTCTTGTTTTCCCCTGGGTCCTGGGCTTCAAACACTGAGCATGAGATTTCTGTAATGACTGTCAATAAATCAAAAGGAGGTTTGCAGCTTACAGATATGCACTTGAACAGCATACTCAAGATTGCTATAGCACAGAAATTTTGATGCAATAATTCAGAGCAAGAGGTGTCAGTTATCAGAGATTGTTAAATAGACAAAATATTGCAAGAATGCTAGTGTTTTAAGGATGTTTTATTTAAAATTTAAAAAATATTTAGTTGTGTTAATTTGTGTCCTTTATAAAGTTTATATCTCCACTACCTGGCATTACATTTTATGACACACACAGCCCAGCCCAACAAGGTCTCATGTATGTCAAATCTGGCCCTCATAACAAAAGAGTTCAACACCCCTGATTTAGTGTGTGCTAATTTGATTGAAAATGCATTTTGGCTTTAAATTATAGGTTGAAGGAGAATAAAGTTGCAATCAAATATTTGTGAATACCTCCAAAGCCTGCTTTTGGCATTTTTCCATTTCCTGCCTCAAATTTTCCCTTTCTTTCTGTAAACCATTTATCAGACCCTGGAGTTCCAGGGTATGCTTGCTGCTAGTTTGTGGCTGACTGTTTAGTTCAATAATTTCCCTCATCCACTTCACTTCTGCCCCCTTCTCAGATCATCATACTACAATCTCAGATTGCACAATTCCTCCTCTAACAACAAGCATTCTTTGGTCAGGTTCTCAGTAAGAGACATAAGAACATAAGATAAGCCAATGTTGAATCAGGCCAATGGCCCGTCTAGTCCAACACTCTGTTGTCACACAGTGGCCAAAAATACCAGGTGCCATGTGGAGGTCCAGCAGTGGGGCCAGGGCACTAGAAGTCCTCCCACTGCTGCCCCCCACCCAGCACCAAGAATACAGAGCATCGCCTGCCCCAGACTGAGAGTTCCTATCTACACCTTGTGGCTAATAGCCACTGATGGACTCCTGCTCTATATATTTATCTAATTCCCTCTTGAAACTGTCCATGCTTGTAGCTGCCACCACCTCCTGTGGCAGTGAATTCCGTGTGTTAATCACTCTTTGGGTGAAGAAGTACTTCCTTTTATGCGTTCTAACCCGACTGCTCAGCAATTTCATGGAGTGCCCACAAGTTCTTGTATTGTGAGAAAGGGAGAAAAGTACTTCTTTCTCAACCTGCTCAATCCCATGGATAATCTTATAAACCTCGATCATGTCACCCCTCAGTCATCGTTTCTCCAAGCTAAAGAGCCCCAAGCGTTTTAACCTTTCTTCACAGGGAAAGTGTTCCAACCCTAGGCTGGGTAAAGTGACCTTTTGACAACAGCATCTTTGTTTCCTCCACAGGGATGTCACTGTCATTTTAAAGTGATTTACAAACGCTGCCAGGAGCATGGAGAGCTGAGATGCCCTTCTCTTGATAAATAATATACTTTACAATGGACTCTGATTATGGCAACAAGACATTTGTGGGCACAAAACAACCTATAGTTAATATGCAATCCAGATAGTGTATAAATTAGCAATTATTGGGGAATGCATCTTACTTAGGGAGGTGTTCATTACTAAATACTATCGTATTTCACAGATAGCTTACCGGAAGTATAATAACCTGTGCATAACTTCTAACAGAAAGCTCATGAACTTAGGACTGATTTTTTTTAGTCAAGAAACAAACTCTAATTAATCTTTGTTCATTCCAAAATATATCATGCCTCACGAAATAAACCAAAGAGACAATAAATTGTGCAAGGAAATTTACACCCTGGTTTTCTTTTAATAATGTGTTTGTAGAATGACTCTTTCCCCAGTGTGATCAACAGTTCCATCCTAAGCACAGTTACACCATTCTGAGTTCATTGAAGTTAATGGATTTACAAGGGTGCAACTCTACTTAGGATTGCACTGCACATTTTTTTAAAACACAGAAATGTTAAGTAAGCACTAATATTCTATACATACTGGTTATGCGATTTCATTTTTTAATAAATCAATAACAGCCCCTAATCCTGTCCTATTATATAAAAGAGTAGTGGTCTGGCAAGATTCTATGCTTGGAAAAATCAGTTTACTCCCTGATATGTCACTCAGAAGCTGTCCCTATCCACTAGCTGCCTTGCCTGAGTTCTCTCCCACCCACTGCAGCCTAGGCCATTCTTCTCTGATTGGGCCAGCATTTCAAGCTCATTTGCATATAGAAGCTGATCAGACTTCACTCCATTCTGCACCTCAAACTCCCCCCCCAAGACAGTTGAAGTTGTCAGTTGCTTATGTAACCTGCTTTATTCTGAGGCGAAATATGCTGTGCAGCTGACTTTCCCCTAGGGTTGCCAACCTCCAGGTGGGACCTGGAGATCTCCCGCTGTTACAATTGATCTCCAGATGACAGTTCCCCTGGAGATCAGTTCCCCTGGAGAAAATGGCTGCTTTGGAGGATAGACACTAGGGCATTATACCCTGCTGAGTCCTTCTGCCCCCCCCCATGCTGCTCTCCACAGGATCCACCCCCCAAACCCAACTTTCCCCTCAGTGCCTGTCAGTAGGCAACCAAGCTTGGTCCTGTCACGTTTTGGCCTTTGGGAGAAAACTCATTGGGGCCATTCCTGATAGTGGTGAAACATAAAGGCAAGCGTTTAAAAAATTATTCCTTGGAGGGGGGAAAGGGGGAGGTACTTTGCTTTCTGAATTACCTTCTTTAAAATCTCATCATAGAATCTCATCCCGATCTCATCAGAGCTTTTTTTAAATGCAAAAATGGCTCAGAGCCTCTCCGGTCCCTGGACAGACTCTGAGGCTTCTTCCCCGATCCTCCCCCCCCCAGCAGCCGCATCCGGGACTGGGCGAAAAGTCAGGTCTAGCCGGTTTTAAAGCCATCCTCGTGGATTCATAGGATTCTGACACTGAAATGAAATAAGACCACCATCACTGTGTTTTAAGTCCATAGAGGCAGGGTGGGTCTGATGCTGGGACACTCAGTTCTTGGGAGGGGAAGGGTCGACGCCTCCCACCAAGAATTCCCTGCAACGCAACCTTCCCCCCCCACTCTCCTCCTTCCCCACAGGACAGGGGCAGTCGGAAAGAAAAAACAGAAACAAGCACGGCCCCCTTGGAACTGCCAGGGAAAGAAGCTGTGTAGGTAGCAAAAGCTGCCGTCCTTTCGCAGCTGAGAAATGGAGAGTATCTGGGACAGTCTGTCTGTCTGCTGATGGCTTCTCCCTGTAAAGTACTGGGTTTCGGGCCTCATGACTCGGACGACGACATAAGAGAAGACGCGTTTATTCGTACTTCACACAAGACAAAGAACACACAGCAACGGCCGGAGGCCAACTATATACAGTTAGGGGGGGACGGCCCTATATTCCTATTGGCGGGTTTGAATCGCCCGCCAATGCTGCCATTGGTTCACTACTGGCGAGCTCAGGAACCTAGTCCCTATTGTTCTCAGAGAGCGAAGCTTGGCTGTATTTCGCCAGCTCTGCCTTCTGATCCCAGGACACAACACCCCTCCCCCCATAGTTCGTCTCCTATCAGGTGACGTAGTCTTTTAAGTATGTTGGTGCCCTCCGTTCTCTTAGCGAACGTCGGGGGGCCGGTACCGGACTGGCGGGGCCCCTATCGGGTGGTCCGCCAGCACAAGGAGCTTGGATCTCTGGTCGTAGCCGAGGCGGTGACGGTGGCGGCTGTAACGGCGGCGGCAGCGGCGGTTCAGCTGTCACCGGGGCCCCCTCCGGATTTCGTGGACTTTCCGGCGCTGGCTCCGCTGTCGGTGCTTGCGGTCGATCGGATGCCGGGGCGGCCGCGGCATTTCCCGGTAACTGGATCTCTGTGTCGGGGTCTTGCCGCCTCCGGAGCTGGTCGACGTGTTTACGGAGGACCCGGTCCCCATCTGTTAGGACTTCGTATGACACTGGCCCGGTGGGTTTTAGGATGCGCCCGGCCACCCACTGAGGCCCCGCCCCGTAGTTCCGGAAGTAGACAGGTTCCCCCGGGAGGAAGCTTCGGGGCGCCTCCCGGTTCTCGACCAGCTTCCTCTCTGGGGCTCGGTCCGGGTGGAGTCTGTCTAATAAAGTGGTAGGGCGGCGGCCCATTAATAGTTCTGCGGGGCAATGCCCGGAGATGGGGTTCGGGGTGGTGCGGTATGTAAGAAGAAAGCGGGCCAGCCGGAACTCCCAGTCCCCCTCCGTTATGCGGCTCAGGGCTTCTTTGGCGGTGCGAACCGTTCTCTCCGCCTGTCCATTGGTTGCCGGGTGGAAGGGCGCTGATCGTATGTGCCTGATTAGGTTCCTTTCGAGGAACGCTTGAAACTCAGCAGATGTGAACGCTGCCCCGTTGTCCGACACGATTGTGTCTGGTAACCCGTGCGTCGCGAATATTTTCCGCAGGGCCCTTATTGCCGCTTTGGCAGAGGTGGTAGACACTGGGCTTATTTCCACCCATTTCGAGTAGGAGTCTACCGTCACCATGAACTGGAGCCCCTGAAACGGCCCCTCAAAATCTATGTGTAGGCGTGACCACGGCTTGTGGGTAGACTCCCAGCTTTGGGTTGGCGCTCTCGGGGGATTGGGGCGGACTTCCTGACACCGTGTACACCCTCGGACCCAGGTTTCGATTTCGGCGTCCATCCCGGGCCACCACACGTAGCTCCTTGCCAGAGCTTTCATGCGTACAATGCCGGGGTGGGCCTCATGTAGCGTTTCTAGAACCCCTTGTCTCATGGGCCCCGGGATGACCACCCTGTCCCCCCATAACAAGCACCCTTTTAAGGCGGATAACTCTTCCCGCCTGGCTTTGTATGCCGTGAACTCTGGCCCTGTCGGTTCCGCTGGCCATCCCCTCACCACCCAGTGTAGGACCCGGGAGAGAATGGGATCTCGGGACGTGCGGGCGGCCACGTCTGCAGCCTGAAGGGGGGGTTGGCAGCTCCTCCATTAACAAGACTGCAGGAGCCGGGGCCGGATCTTCCCCTGTATGCGGCAGCGGCAGGCGGCTCAAGGCGTCGGCATGACCCAGCGCCTTGCCCGGCCGATGCTCCAACTGGTACTGGTAGCCCGCTAAAAACAAGGACCAGCGCAACACCCGGGGCGACAAAACCTGCGGCGTTTGTTTGTCTGCCGCGAACAGTCCCAGGAGCGGCTTATGATCGGTTACGAGCGTGAAGGGCCGCCCGTACACAAAGTTGTGAAACTTTTTAACCCCCGCCACCAGTGCCAAGCCCTCCCGGTCGATTTGTGCATAGTTCCGCTCCGCGGGGGACAGCGTGCGGGAGTAATAAGCCACCGGGACTTCCCTTCCATCCGGTAGCTTGTGTGCCAAGACTGCCCCGACCCCATACGGTGATGCGTCGCACGCCAGGATTACTGGGAGCTTTTCATCAAAGTGGGCGAGCACCGCGTTTGAAATCAAGAGTACCTTAACCCCCGAAACGCCGCCGCCTCCCTCGCTCCCCATGCCCAAGGTGTCGCCTTATCCAGCAGCCTGTGCAGGGGTTCGGCCACGGCGGCTTTGTGGGGGAGAAAGGCGTGGTAAAAGTTCAGGAGGCCTAAGAACGCCTGGAGCTCGGCCTTGGACTTTGGGGCGGGGGCCTCCACGATGGCCTTCACCTTGTCCCTCGCCGGATGCAGGCCTGTTGCGTCTACCCGGTATCCCAAGAACTCCACCTCCGGCACCCCGAGGAGGCACTTTTCCCGCTTCACTTTCAGCCCCGCGGCTTGGAAGCGTTCCAGTACCGTTCGGAAGCGGGCGGCAAAGCTTTCCGGGGTGGTCGCGGCGATGAGGACGTCGTCGAAGAACGGCGTCACCCCAGGGATCCCTTTCAACAGATCGTCCATTAGATTTTGGAATATCCCTGGGGCCACACTGACCCCGAACTGCAGCCGCTTCACCCGGAAGGCCCCCCGGTGTGTCACTATGGTTTGCGCCTCGGCCGTGGCATCATCTACCGGGAGTTGCTGGTACGCCTGCGCGAGATCCAGCTTTCCAAATATGCGCGCCCCCGCCAGTGTGGCTAAGACATGGCTGACCACGGGTACAGGGTATGCGTGCGCCTGAAGTGCCTGGTTTATGGTGCACTTATAATCCGCGCAGATGCGGATTTCCCCGTTTGGCTTGACGGGTGTCACAATCGGGGTCTCCCATCGAGCGTTCGGGACGGGCTCTAGGACTCCCTGGGCCACTAACCGGTCCAGTTCGGCCTCTATTTTCGGGCGGAGGGCCAGGGGCACGGTGCGGAAGCACCGTCGGACGGGCGTCACGGTGGGGTCTAAGTGAAGCGACACCGGGGGCCCTTTATAACACCCCAGTTTCCCGTCAAAGACCTCTGGGAATTCCTTGCACACCGCCCCCCAGTCTCGCACCCCGCACTTATTCACTCCCCCAATCGTTATGCCTAGGGCTTCGAACCACGCCCGCCCCAGGAGACTCACGAGATTTCCCTCTACCACCACCAAGTCCAAGTTCCCCTCAAAGTCTCTGTACTGCACTCGGAAAGTGCCGACTCCCCGGATGGGGACAGGGTTCTTTTGAAAGTCCACCAAGCTTAGTGGCGATGGACGAAGAGGGGTCCCCTAATGGGCAAAGTCTTTTTAAAGTGTCTAGGGAAATGATGGACGCCGCCGATCCCGAGTCCACTTCCATGCAACAGGGGACGCCTCGATCCGCACGGTTACTTGGATCTTCGGGGCAGAGGTGAGGTTGGGGTTGGGGAGGCGAAGTACCTGCAGCGGCTGGTCGGTGAGGTGGTACAACTCGGCGACCTCTTCCGTCGTCTCGTGGGCGGTGGACGATGCGCGGTGCGGTGGAACCGACGATCTCGCATTCCTGGGGCCCTTGGACCGGCAGACCCTTGCGAGGTGTCCCTGCTTTCCGCACCCGTGACAAACGGCATCCCGGAACTTGCAGGATTTCCTTCCGTGGCCTTCCCCGCAGCTGGCACAGACGGTCCGGTTGCCGGAAGGCTTGACTGGCTCTCTGTTGGCCTGCTGGAACGGCGCCGGCCGGCGTTGTTGAGGTCTGAGGGCGAAGACCTCTTCCGTATCTACATTCCCGGGGCTTGGACTCCTTCCGACCACATGGGCGGCTGCGGCCGGGCGTTCCCCTTCCGCGGCCTTGTGGGCTGTTGCGGCGTCTAGGGCCTCCTCTAAGGAGAGCCTCCGGTGTCCAACCAACTTGCGCCGCAGCTTGGAGTCCGCCAGGCCCCACACGAACTGTGTCAGCAGGTTGTCCTCCACCTTCGGGAACACGCAGTCCACCGCGAGCGCCCTTAGCGCGGCCAGGAAGGTGGCTATGGATTCCCCTTGGGCCTGGACTCGCCTCTGGAACTCCATCCTCTTGGCCAGGAAGGTCGGCCAGGGGCTGAAGTAAGCGTTGAGGACATCCAGGATCTCCCCAAACGAGCTCTCCAAGGCCGTGCGGGGCACCAAGAGGCTCTTGGCGAGGCGGACGGTTTGGGTGCCGCAGGCGTTCAGCAGGATCGCTCGTTTCTGGTCGGGGTGGCGGATTTCGTTGAGCTCCAAATAGCTGATGAGCTGGTCGACCCATGCGTCCCAGGTTTCTGGCTGCGACGGATCAAAGTGCTCCAGTGTTACATGAGAAGCAGCCATGGTTCTGTCTGGGAAGGCGTGCGCCGGGGCGAGCGGTGCGGTGCTGCTCTCGGGGTCAGCGATGCGATGCTCGGCGAGCGGTGCGGTGCTGCTCTCGGGGTCAGCGATGCGATGCTCGGCGGTGTCCTTTTCGTCGCTCATGGAGTCATGGAAGGCGTTGAAATCCCATCCTCGTCGCCACTGTAAAGTACTGGGTTTCGGGCCTCATGACTCGGACGACGACATAAGAGAAGACGCGTTTATTCGTACTTCACACAAGACAAAGAACACACAGCAACGGCCGGAGGCCAACTATATACAGTTAGGGGGGACGGCCCTATATTCCTATTCGGGTTTGAATCGCCCGCCAATGCTGCCATTGGTTCACTACTGGCGAGCTCAGGAACCTAGTCCCTATTGTTCTCAGAGAGCGAAGCTTGGCTGTATTTCGCCAGCTCTGCCTTCTGATCCCAGGACACAACACCCCCCCACACACTTTCCTGTGTTGAGGGGGGGGGCGGGAGAGCAGGCCTCCGCCCGTAAAGCTTCTTCCTCTTTACCTGTTGTCTTTACCGCTATCCTTGTCTTCCGCTGCTGCCTGGATCCCATTTCCATTTCCTGCGAGTCTATAAAGTCTGCAGGAACTGCAGATCGCAAGACCTTCCTTCCTTCCTCGAAACGAGCAGGGGGTTGTGGCTCAGCCCCAAAGCGCCTGCGGAAAGTCAGAAGTGGCGCCAGCCGTCGAGCTCCCCAGAACTCTTCTCACTGGAGTCTTATACTGTGTATTTCGTTAACTAGCGCTGACCGTCGCCGTCGAGCATCACCCCAGCGGCTCGGAAACACTCTCTCCAAATGCTATTTGAACACTGAGGTAATGGGGACAGTGCCGGCAGAAGCGGCCGACCAGCGGAGGCCCAGGCGGCACCGCCGGCCGGGGGGATTTAAGAGCTGGGGGAGGAGGCGCCAGGAGCGCAGTTGGCCCTTAGGAATTCAGGGGAGGCGGGCCGAGCGCGGGGGACGCGGGGAACGTCTCGCGGGCGACGGGAACGGGTCGCGTCGCGCCAGGGACCGGGGGAATCAAAGAGCGGGGGAGGGAGAAAGGGGGGGCTCCTGACAGAGGCCGGGCCGTCGGGCCCTTGGCGCTGGGAGACGAGACGCGAGAAGCGTAGTTCGCTCTCAGGAACCCGGGGGCGACCGGCGGAGCCGGCAGGAGGCGGGGAAGGTTTTCGCGGGGACTCTGCTGGCGCGCGCTGGGCCCGACGGTCTTGGCCTCTGTCAGGAGCCCCCCTTTCTCCCTCCCCCACCCTCCCCGCCCCGTCTGGAGGCAGAAGCCCTTCTCGCGTCTCGTCTCCCAGCGCCAAGGCCCGGCCTCTGTCAGGAGCCCCCTCTTTCTCCCTCCCCCTCCCCGCCCCGTCTGGAGGCAGAAGCCCTTCTCGCGTCTCGTCTCCCAGCGCCAAGGCCCGGCCTCTGTCAGGAGCCCCCTCTTTCTCCCCCCCCTCCCCGCCCCGTCTGGAGGCAGAAGCCCTTCTCGCGTCTCGTCTCCCAGCGCCAAGGCCCGGCCTCTGTCAGGAGCCCCCCCTTTCTCCCTCTCCCCCTCCCCGCCCCGTCTGGAGGCAAAACCCCTTCTCGCGTCTCGTCTCCCAGCGCCAAGGCCGGCCTCTGTCAGGAGCCCCCCCTTTCTCCCCCACCCGTCTGGAGGCAAAAGCCCTTCTCGCATCTGGCATCATGCATAGTTCAACTCCAGCTTCTCTAAAAGTTGTTAAGTCCAGTTCTGGGCCCCTCTGAAAACATTCCACCAGATATGCCATTGATTGCAGAAACCAGAATGAACTGTAATGGAAGGTCAGTTTAGGTTATCAACAAACACTTTTAATTGATGCATGTAACAGTTCCTTATCCTGCCCTCTGCCATCTACAGGATTAACCTTTCTGTCTGCCACTACAAACCTAGGTTTTCAGGTAGATACCGGCAAAGAATTTTATTTTGTATATGGCATCAGTTGCCCCGTTCCTCTGTCCGTGGAAACGGATCCAAAATGTGCAGAAATTTTAAGCAGTCGTCATGAGCCAAATGGTCACATGAACTGGGGGAGGCATATTTATTGAAGGAATGTAGTCTGAGAATGCATTGTTTGATAGCTTTAAGATTCAGAGTAAGAAGTTTCCATAATTCCAGTCTGCCACTGGACTCTGAAAAGCATTTGCAATCTGCACTTTGAAAAGCAAAGCAATCTGCCACAGATCTGGGTAAGTCACTGTCACATAGTCAAAGTCATCTCTCTGTCTATCAGCCCACACTTCAACTCACTTTCAAGGCAGTAAGGATTATTCACGCAGTTGCCCTCGCGCCCAAGAAGGAACACACAACACATGACTTCAGTTTAACAAGGCCATACAACTTTATTGACAGAATTGCAGCACAGCTCAAACAAAGTGCTGACGCATTACAGCACTACGTCCAGGTGGGCGGCCGTGTTGATCTGAAGCAGTAGAACAAACTCTGAGTCCAGTGGGGGCACCTTCAAGACCAACAAAGTTTTATTCAAGGTGTGAACTTTTGTGTGCACGCACACTTCCTCAGATACAGTGAAATGAAACTTATCACTCCATACATATAGGCAGAGGTTGAGCAGTAAATTAGCATACAACATAATGAAGATATTACAGCACTGTGGGGAACAGAGGTTAGGGGCCACTTCTTTTGAGATGTCAGAATCTGTTAGAATGTAGCTGCCTGGCCAGTGGGACCCAAATGCCAGGATTCCATATTGTGTTTCCCAGTGACCCACCACTATGCCTGGTGAAAGAAGACACTGGCAAGGCATGCCTCCTGGACACTAACCATGTTCGGTACACCTCTAGTCCCCAGGGATCCTGGGCACTCCATACCAAGCAGGCCTTATCAAGCAAGCCCTACACCATCTGACAAATATGCTTTTAGCCCAATTTATGATTCTGATCAGTTTTCCCCTGCCCCTGAGTTCTGCAAGTTACAAGTTGTGACCAAATAGACAGTTCTCAGACTTAATTCTGCAGCCCATATATAACTTAAAGGGCACAGTACAGAGTAGTCAAAAAAGCAACACCCTTGGCTTCTAGCTCATCTGAAAACAATGGACTAGTAGGCAAAAAATCCCCACTTTGTGCCAGAGCCACCAGCCTTCACCCGGCCAGCCACCTAAAGGAAGGGATGGGTGGGTAATTTGAGTCCTCAAGTAAAGACGAAGATGCACCCCTGATTTAATACCCTTCTGGTCAGGCTTGCAGTTGCCTGTCCTTCCCCTCAGGTCCGAGCCAAGCACCCTTCTCCTGGCCTATTGGAAGTTGATACATTTTTAATGTAAGTAAGTATGACATTATCTGATTAGTGGGTGCCCTCTAGTGACAAGAAATGTTTTAACTGAGTATTACTACTCTTGGAGACTGCCTGTTCACATTTTTTCAACATCTCCATTGGGGCCCACTGTGTATGGACCTGACACCAGGTATCAGTTCATAATATGTACCCACAGGCAGCACCAGTCAACAGACCAGGGATTACTGGTCGTTCCCCTACTTAAATCAGTAAGAGCTGTCTCTGCTCAGGCTTTGCGCTTTCTCTGTGACTGTACCCCTGCTGAGAACATGAGGAATGTCTCAACCCTGCACATGCTTCAGAGTCTGTGAAGTAGAGCTGTTTCATTGTGTTTTAATAGCCCATGAGTAAAGTTGCCAACTGGATAGGGGCAGGGAGAATGTCCTGTCCCTTTAAATATCCGTGGTCCCCACCTCCTATATCCCATTCACTTTAGGGCCTTGTTAAAGGCCTTAACACTTTCTCATCATTATCCAATACTTGAACAATGCAGATGTTGCTATTCCATTGTGTCCTCCTTCCCTAATTCCATTCCTGCCATCCTCTTCTCCAGATCTCTAATACTTCTTGCCTCTCTTATCTTCATGTCATTTTTACATACATTCCAGACATGCTGCTAAATGACCTGGATCGTTAGCTTATATACTGTTGGAAGTGGAGGACTGTACACTGTCTCCTGCCTCAGACTTCAGAGACAGCATCATAGATTTAGATAGATAGAGGGGGGTCAGGACACACAGGGCAACCTTTCCTTCCTGTTATATGATACTATCTCTTTGAAGTAGAAATGCTATTCTTAGGGACAAGACATCCTTCCTTCCTTCCTTCCTTCCTTCCTTCCTTCCTTCCTTCCTTCCTTCCTTCCTTCCTTCCTTCCTTCCTTCCTTCCTTCCTTCCTTCCTTCCTTCCTTCCTTCCTTCTCTTTCTCTCTCTCTCTCTCACACACACACACAGAGAAGGGGGCACACTCTCCATCTTTGGCACCATAGCTGCAAGACATACACTCTGCATCTGCATCCATCATAGCTAGTTAAATAGATTCTATCCCTGTCTCTCATCCTATACTATCTATACTGTAGTTCCCTGAATTAAGGACTCTTATTGGTTTGAAACTGAGAAGTGGCTCTGAGTAATTCTGTAACTTTGCTAGCACACACAGTACTGAGATGCTGCTGCTGCCAGTGCACCCTGCTACCTAATAGAGATTCCTGGCTATACCATACCAGTGAATCTAACACATACAAATCATAGTTCCATGGAGCAGACATCATTTATTTATAACCAGTCAGAAGAACAGATGTAAACATGAAAGAGAATTCAGTCCCCCAAAGACCTTCAAGTAACAGGAAAACAAGCAAAGCATCTCAAGTGCTCAGACATTTCCAGAGAGAGAGAGGGAGAGAGACAGAGAGAGAGAGAGAGAGAGAGAGAGAGAGAGAGAGGTGGGAGGAATCTTTCCCATATCCCCACTCCTCCCCTTTCTTCTTTTTTCACGTTCATGGTAGCCAAGTGCTGGGGGAGGGAGATCTACAGCATCTTTTCCTTTGCTGTTAAGTGGCCAAACAAGACTTTGTTCTTTAAAAAATCACAGGCTGCTTCCCCATTTTAAGACCCCTCCAAAGTAGCTTCCAGTAAAACTATAGTTCAGCCAACTTTTTAAAAATGGTTACAAATAATCAGTAACATCAACTGAAACAATCACAAAATCAGAATAAACAAGATAGAAAGCAATTAAAGCTCAGATGTTACTGCAGAGACATAGGGTATGGTCACATGAGCAGTTTGCCATGGCAGTATATTGGCTCTGAATAAACCGCTTGAGTTTGGGACACTTTTCATCGATCACACAGTGCCCCCTAAGCCAGCATCATAATGCCATGGGCTCATGGCTGGTGGTTCACTTCCCTAATGCGCTGGAACCACGGAACCGCAGCTGGGTTGGTTGTTTTTTTTCTAAGTCCCGCTGTGCGTGCACGGAAGCAGACAAGCACACATGTGCTCCTGGCCTTGTTCTGTGGGGGCGCTGAAGTGCACATTGGAGTGGGGTTGGGGGAGGGAAGGACGCTCTGGAAACCGATTGGAATGATCACACCACTCATGTGTTTCCATGGCGTGCCCAGACAATCGGATGCCCAGAAACCCACCATGGAAGCACCTCACTGAAGCAGCCACTAGAATTTGCTGGTGGCTATTTAATCTGCGTGGGGGTCATTTTAGCACGAGTTAGGGATGAGTGGGGCACGGGAGCAGATGTGCGTGTTTGATCACACCCATTTGATTCGGAGGGGAGGGATGACTGTGTCAGGCCAAACTGCTTGTGTGATCACACCCCTAGATCACTCCATTAAAGCCTCTGGGGAAAGTAACGAAATGAAAATCATTAGGCATCTCACAACTCTTTTTGAAGGGCATTCCACAAACAGAATGCCAGTGCTGAAAAGGCCTTTGCCCAGTCATCACTCATCTGATCTCTAAAGGTTGGGGGAACCCAGAGAAGGACCTGTAATGCTGATCTCAAGCACTTGCTAGGTTTATATGAGAGGAGACAGTTCTTCAGACACATTGGCCATGAGTCATTTAGGGCTTTAAAGGTCAAAACTAGCTCTCTAAATTGTGCTTGAAACTGACAGGGCAGATCTGAAGATGCTAGAAAAACAGGATCAAATTAGCATTCTTCTGTTAGTTATCTAGTTGCTGCCATGTTCTGAACCAGCTGAGGTTTCCAGTTGTCGAAAGCAAGATTTAAGTTCAGTAGCACCTTGAGACCAATAAAATTGGGGGGGGGTGAGCTTTTGAGAGTCAACATTCCCCTTCTCAGACACCTGACGAAGGGAGTGTTGAGTCCCAAAGGCTCACGCCCTGAAAATCTTGTTGGTCTCAAAGGTCCTACTGAACTTAAATCTAGCTGTTCTACTGCAGACTAACATGCTCCGAAACAATTTTTAAAGGCAACCTAGATCTTACAAGAGTGTGTATAATGGAGCTCAAATTATCTTTGTCCAGGACAGGCTGGCAGGACAGTCTGATCTGCTAACCTAAAGGTACCTTGCATGAGGTTGAGCCCAAGCCTCCAAGGTAAGGGCCAGGTTTTAATAGTACCCTATACTATAAAAGCACTGTTTAAAGGGAGAGTGTAATCCCATCAGGGGTGGGCTGAATAGCTTTTGTCAATACCATTGAACTACTCATCAACAGAACCACAGGCCACCTTGTCCAGACTGAACTTCAGTTTATTAGATTGCATATAGCTCATTACCACTCCCAAGCACCTGCATCACTATTCCACAGCTCCTCCTGATTTAATGTAAAGGAGAAATAGATCTGGGTGCCTTCATAACACGCATAACACTCATGTTGTAAAATTCAAAAATATCTGTCCATAGTTCCTGCAACTGCCAAATGGCATGAGTCCTGTGGAACACCCAACTGTAACCCTCCAGCAACATATTCTGGAACCAACTAGGAGCAAAGCCACCTGAGCATGGTACTTCTTACTTCCACTCCAGTGAGCCAAAAGAATACTATGGCCAGTGTACCCAAAACTGCTAGAATGGTCAGGTAAACACAATAGAACAATGTTCCTCCAGTCTCTCTGCTGGCACATATCGGGACTTTTTTTTTTTTTTTTTATAAAAAGGTGCCAGAACTCTCAAGATGGAAATGAAGTTTTCAATCTGTATACTGAAAACTCATGAACTTTTAAACATTTTTAAAATAATTTTGTCGAAGAGGTTCTAGAACTCTGTTCCAGTGTGTTCCCCCAGAAAAAACGCTCTAACCCAACCAATCACTTCTGCCCAATTAAATGTTATCAACCAAGAAGGGGGAAGCTGACAAGCAGGAGTGGACTGGGAAGTGAGAATGACTTCAGACCAAGTTGAGTTGCTCCGCAGCACTACAAGCCAGCGTTTCAGAGGTCCCTCAGCTCAGTAAGCAAACAATAGGAATTAGTTCACTGATTTGCTTCCTCCTGAAAACTGGTAGCAGAGCAAGACACCAGTTTCTGTTGCTGATGAAGCATGTGAGCCAAGTGCCCCTGAACCTCTGGAAGGGTTGCTAGAGCTCAGTCGTGCTGGCCTCCAGCAGTGGACCACCAGGAAATTTCCCTGTAAGTTAAATGGCCAGTCTGCCCTGCCAACAAGTGATACGCCGTACCCTCTCCAAGTCTGTTCTATGGCAGCCATGAAATTCTGAGTCAAGTTGGTAAGGCAGCTTTGATATGGCTGGTGAAGTCCATAACACCCAGAACAATGGAACTCCCAGGACTTAACAGGGACATTAGTTTCTTATCTCACTATATATGCTAATGTCATTCAGACTTGCATCTGTATTCTCATCAATCCCCCAGGAAGGCTATACATTTCTTATATAGTGGACTGGTATGGTATATATATTGGAATGGTATATATTGGAATGTATTTCTCTGGTCTGGGGACAGAGGAAATATACTGCACAGCTAATCATACCACCTCAAAGAAGAGGATGCTGTACTGGAGGTACAGGATTGTGGTGGAATGGCTGCTATGGGGGACTAGGGCAGGAAGAATGGTGCTGATGTGTCTGGGCCCAAGGAAGATCTCATCCGCACTGCAGCCAACCCATATTTGCTGTGATATTTCCTAAAAGATCATAGTAAAGCAGGCTAATGAGACAGCATAGGAAAATGCATCAGAACACCATGGTGTTGTATGGAAGCAAGGAAAAAAACTCCATTCCTACCAGCAGCAATGCTAGAGCAAATACCCAGTGTGGAAGTGACCTATACTGCAATGGAAAGGAAGGAAGGAAGGAAGGAAGGGAAAATGATTATCTATTTCTGTTCATACCGAGGAAAGAAACTAAGCCTAGACATGATACTTTCCTTGAGTACGTGTTCATCTGGCTGTGCAGGCCTGCCTTCATGTGGCCCCTTTCCTTTGTTCCTATGTCCTCCCTATACTCAGGTATAGCATCATTTGATCATCCTCCCCCGTGTTCAGTACATTTATGTCTGCAAAGAACAAGATGGCATGACTAGCATTAACAATGAATTTCATTTATACAAATCAGTCTATGGCTTTGGACCGCAGTGCTTTCACTTAACAAAGGAAACCACTTGGAGGTACTGTGTTGCTATTTGTATATTTCATCAGTTCTGCAGTAGTGGTGAAGGGTGGTTTATGATTTATAAATACGGGATGCATATGTCTGAAATAGTGTGAATATGAATATACAAACTGGCAACAATGCAGTATGCCCCACCTTGTGGCGAAATACTGAAACATGTTTCTAAGTTACTGATTTAGGGGAAGGTAACCAACATGATCCAACTAGGATAACCAACAGAACAAAAAGGGGAAAATGCCAGGTGATGGTTGACTGATTTATTATTGTAGAAAGTCCCTACATCTTTCGCCATGCAGGCTTTGTCAGGAGGAATCAGAGCATTTGTGAAGGGCATAGGGACTCTATCACCTGGCATTTTTTCCTTTCTGCTCTGTTGGCCCATTTTTCCTTTAACCGACTAGGATAGCATCAGGAACACATGAAGCACCTGTATCAGACCATTGGTTTAATTTGACCAGGAGCAATTTTCCACAGTCTTAGGCAGAGGTCTTATACATCAACTATTATCTGACCCTTTTAAGTGGAGATGCCAGGGATTGAACCTATAACCTTCTGCATATAAAGCAAATGTTCTGTCACTGAGCCACAGCCCCATCCCATGGGGATAAATCCATACACTGTGTGTCTCTGAAGATACATGTTGGGGCAGTCATGAGGAAAATCTCAGATGTGACTGAAAATATGTGTTTGTTACATGCACGGTGTGAGGTTGTCAGGGCAAATATGTGACAGACACAGGGAACATGTAGTGGTTCCTTTGGTTCTAAGGCTGCAATCCTAACTACATTTATTAGGAATAAGTCCCACTAAACTTCATGGGACTTCTTTCTGCATAGTGTTGGACAGCTGGAGCTTTTCATGACATGGAGGTCAATAACAACACCTGGAAAATAATATCTATTAAGCCTCTATTAAAGGGACAGGGCAGTTTTCAGTAGACTAGTTCTTAGGATTCCTCTGAATTTAGGAAACAACTGTTATGACTATCAGAACTTAATCTTAAAAACACTTACTAGGGAGAAAGTCCCACTGAACTCAGTTGGATTTATTTCTGAGTACGTGTACTTCGGATTGCACTATTACAAGACCATTGGACTAGGATCTCAGAGACCCTAGTTCAAATTCCCACTGTTCTACGAAAACTCACTGGGTAACCTCAGACCATTTACACACTCTCAGCCTGGCCTACCTCACAGGGTTGTTGTGAAAGTAAAATGGAGGAGAGGAAACATTGTAAGCTACTTTGGATCCCCATTAGGGAGGGGAGTATGGTGTAAATGTATAAATAAATAAGAGCTTTGCATCACCTTAAATACTAAAAATGTATTATGGCATAAAATTTGGTGAACTAAAATCTACTTTACCAAGTGTATGAAGTGTGTTCTCTGTTGGCAGATACACACACTGAAATATAAGGAAAAAAATGTAAAAAGTGGGGCCAAAAGGCAATAAAATGCCTTGACTGACCATGCATTGACTGACCACATGGGGAGCGAGAGCAGGCACAAGCGCATTGGCCCTGCCCCTACCTCCACACAATCGTGGAGGAAATGTCCATGCTCCCTGTGATCAGCAACATTTAGAAAGCAGCATTGCTGATTACAAGGAGGGAGTGTATGAGCAGACACTTTATCCACATTTGTACAGTGAGGACAACTTGGAGATTACGCAGAAGGGGGCAAGGGGCCAGCACGCTTGTGCTACTCTCCCTCCCTGCATGGATGAATCATCTGTACAGGGCTACAGTTTGTAACAGTTCTGTGTAAAGTTCAGATGTATCCAAATTAAGTACAATGAGTATTCACAACAGAAATAACAGGCGATAATAGTAGAGTCTTGCTAGACTTGCTAAATTAATTTAACACTTGTCAATTCCATGCACGGCATCTAATTTCCTTCCTTCCCAAACTGAAAAGTCAGCTTGGAGGGGAACTGGAGCGTCTAGCGTTTGGCAAATCTTATATGATGAGAAGTAATGCTTGTTCCTCAGTTCAGTTCAGTTCAGGATGTGGAGGGCTCTGGTCCTCCTTAGCCAGTCTGACCAAGGACATTTATTTGTTTGCTTGTTTATAACCTGCTTTTTTCCCTGAGGGGGACCCAGATGCAATGTAAGTAATCAAACAAAACAACTGGCTATATTGTGGGATGACCCTGCGGCCCATGGGCTGGTTATTCCAAGGCCAGAGGCTAGAGGCCAAGGGCCCTGTGGCTCATGCCACCCGAGCTCTATAAATGGAGCAAGAGGGGAAAACAAAAGCTCAGCTAAGACATTCTACAGCCAGCAAATATGTCTTTCCAAATCTTCCCCTCCTTCATGTGGGGAAGCTTGGAGGTGATTATTCCAGTCGAGTGCTTATTATCTCTCTGGTTATTATGTGTATGAAAGTAACCTCAGCAAATTCTCTTCCAATAAATTTTTTGCATTTGAATCTTGACAATACCTGAGAATAGGCTTTTCAGGACTTTTGGTTTCGGCGGAGCGAATGGCGGCCACCTTTCGGGACGCTCCCGAAGGAGGCTAGCCCGTGCGCGGTTGGGGAAGTCTTCGCTTATGCGATTGACCCTAGTGAGCCTTAGGCAAAGGCTCCGAACCGGGGGCGCTTGGGGAGTAGCCTCTTTGCCGGCAGACAGCCGGGAAATTGAGGCTTTCTCCCCGCCCCAATCGGCCCCGCCGCGTAGTGTGTCCCGCATGGGATTTAGCAACGCCACCGATTTCCAGGAGTGAGGAAAAGCGATATGAAATAATATAAAAAGAAGAACTGTCATCAAACCGTGAGTTGAAGGTCTGAAATAAAGCGCAAAACCGATTCCCCCGATAAGCGTGCAAGCGGAGGGAGGAGGGGCGGCTTCCCCCCCCCAATCGAGAAGCGAGATCTATAAAAGGAAAGCTAAGGGGGCGAAAGGAAAGAAGGGCTAGTGACTGTACCTTTGGGGTTTTATTGAAACGGAAATTCAACGAGTTCCCTGAGGGACGCGAAGTGAACTTGGAAAAAGTAAACAAACTGAAAATATGTCGGCAATGAAAAAGGTCCCACTTAAACCGGAAAAGAAGGGAGGAGGGACTTCTGGTCCGGGCAACCTTCCTTCAGAGCCTGCTGTCAATCAACAGAAAGGCGAGCTACTGCACCCCCTGCTGGATCAAATGCAGAAAATCAATGAAACATTAATAAGCATGCAAGGTGTTCTCAACAGTCAACAGAAACAGTTAACAGAAACGTCTAAGAAGATGGAGGAGATCGCACAAAAATGCCTGGTCTCGACGGAAGATACCAGGAAAATACAGAAAAGGGTCAACAAATTAGAAAAATACCAGGATGAACAAGAGAAAAGAATCTTAAGGTTGCAGATGGAAAAATCGAATCTGACCCTTCGCTTCCAGGGCATTAAAGAGGAAGAGAAAGAAGATCTCAGATCGACACTAGCGCATGTCTTGGCACCCGTAACTGGCAGAGAAGAGCGAGATTTAAAAGAAGAGATGGATCTGGCCTACAGAGCCTATTCCACCTTTACAAAGAAAAATAATCTGCCAGCGGAGGTGGTTGTCAAGTTCACTAAGCAGCGTACGAGAGATCAGATTCTGCATGCAGTTTCAGCGGTGCCCTTGAAGATTGGGGAGCAGACTGTAAGAACACTTAAAGATGTGCCTTATGAAATTCGAATGAAAAGGAAAGAATACAAAGGACTGACCACTTTTCTGCAAAGAAATCAGGTGACTTACAAATGGAGATTCCCTGAAGGACTGGAGTTTAAATTTAAGGATAAAAGAGAGAAGATTGACTCCATCTTCAAAGCACAAGAATTTCTGAAGAGACACGCCAGCACGGAGGAAGAGGCAGCACTTGCAACTTGGACAGAATCGAGTAGCGATGAAGACAGCGGCCCTGAGGATGGAGGTGCCGGAGCGGGAGCTGTGAAAGCCAAAGTGGGCCCATCATATAACCTAAGAGATACTAAGAAAAGACTGCCCAAGAAATAATTGTTCACGAAGCGTCGGAATGGAACTGATTAATCATTAACCCCAAAGAACATTACTAACCTTATTAACAGAGATTTTCTTTTTTTTATTTGAATTTTGTTAAACTTAAAAAAAAAGACTCTTCAACCATGGTGGATGTCAAAAATATATTTAAATTAACTAAAACTAACCCTCTTTAACAGAATACTCACATCTTTTTCTTAACCCATCTATATACCCTCCCTTTTTCTTATATGAAAAGAATAAATACCTCTCCTTTTTAGGAGTTTTATACAAAAAAAAAAGAATAGGCTTTTCAGCTTTATGATAAATATATGGTGCTCAAGTGGGTGGTGGCTACATGGCTTCAGGCAGTTTTGGAGGAGCCATTGGCTGTGGCCCCAGGAGCATTTTGCCATGATATAGTAGCATTACCTTTGCTGATTTAAAAAGCATGATCAGACACCAATATCTGCCCTCCATGCCCCAATCAGGGCACGCTGTGTTGCCCCGCTTTGAAAGCGGAGTAATCAGGCACCAGAGAAAGTCTGGTACTAAGGAATGCCAGTGCTTCCACCCCACATTTCCTGATGTCTGAACCCCTCTGTTACGAACTCAAGCCATTTGGGAAATCTGAACTTTCCCTTCCATTTATGCCTCCTTTGGTTTGGTTTGTTTTTATCAGGTAGCTATGTGCACAATAGCTCCTGGCCAAATAGTGATTCTGGATTGGGAGCCCCGGGGGAGTTGTTTTTGAGTGATAAATCCCACCCCCACAAAAAAACTCCTCTCCTGTTTCTGCATCAGAGTCTGAGATTATCCCATGATTGACACAAGGGTAAATGCACTGAAGTCAGTGGGACTACTCTCATGCAAATCTGCACTTTAACCCCCCCCCCAATGTATGCCACGGAAGAGAGGTGAAGGGAAGGAGGCTGAAAGGGGCTGGAGTACTTGGCAGAGAGATTGTGGAGCTGTCAAAAAGGACCTGGAGCTTCAGATACATGCTTATGCACATGAGTGAAAGACAAAAAAAAAAGAATGCCACAACAATCTGAACAATCAACCATGGGACAAGCACACAGTTAAGCCAGTTCAGGGTGGGATGTCTGATCAAAACTTCTTGCAGTTATTTAAACTGCCACAAACAGAGGTGCAGCTAGATCATGCCAATCTTACAGTGTGACCGCAGCCATTGTCTAAACTCATTTCAATCTGAATTCAGGCTTAGGTCTGAGATGGAAATGGCCTTGGTTGCCCTGGGAGTGTGTCCCTGTTGATTCTCCTGGAACTCTCAGCAGCTTTTGACACCATTGACCATGATATCCTTCTGGAGAGGCTGACTCGGCTGGCAGTAGGTTCTGCTGTTACTTGACCAATCAATTCCAGAAGGTAGTGCTGGGACACTGCTGCTCAGCCCTTCGGCATATATGCTGTTGGGTCCTGCAGGGTTCCATCGGATTCTCAGTGCTATTTAAGATCTACATGCAACCACTAGGACACAGGTCATCTGGGAATGTGGAGCGAGGTGCCACCAACATGCAGATGCCACCCAGCTCTATTTCTCCTTAACAGCTAAGCCAAGTGGATCTGTGGAAGTCCTCACTATGTGCCTGGAGAAGGTAACAGGATGGATCAGGGCCAATATACTGATGCTATGTCCAGACAAGACTGATGTGCTGTTGGTCAGTGGAGAAGCTACTCAGGAACTGCAGGGTCAACCTGTCCTAGAGGGAGCTGTGCTCCTCTTGAAGGAATGGGTGTGTTGTTTTGGGGTGCTATTGGATCCTGACTTACAGTTGGAGGCTTAGATCTCCTCGGTGGCATGTATCACCTTTTACCAGCTCTGGATGGCTTGCCAGCTTTGGCTGCTCCTCAAAAAGAATGATCTGGTCACAGTGATACATGCTCTGTTAGATTATGGTCATATACTCCACTTGGGGCTGCCTTTGAAAATACTTCAGAAACTTCAATTGGTCCAAAATGCAGTGGCCATATCACCCCTGTGCTGAAATATCTGCACTAGCTACCCATCCTCCTCCGGTGCTGGTGCGCCTCCTTGTTTACCCCGCAGCAGCCTCCTTCCCTCCACCCAGCATAACATACTGTACCTCACCTCTCCCCAGACCACACTGCTTTCTTTCTCCAAGCCAGGCTTGTCCTCTGCACTTGCTGAAAAGCAACCTGCAGGCCTGGCAGAGGAGAAGTGAGGCTGAGCGCACCAAAGAAGCGTGGTCTGGGGAGAGGTAAGGCAGAGTGCCCTGTGTTGAGGTGGGGGGGGGGAGGCTGAAGGGAAAGGGGTGACGTCCCAGCCAAAGAAACACACTCCAGGCTATGCCTATTCTCTCTCTACATGGTTTTTCTACTTGAGTAAAGCCATTTTTTCTTTCTTTTTTTGCATTATATTTTAATTTTATTATTTTTTCATATTGGAAGGGACATCATGCCCCCCCAGTGGCCCCCCACCAAAAATTTTCTGGCCGTGGGCTTGCCCTCTGGTGGCCACAAGGACATTGTCATGTCTTGTCCAGCCCTTAGAAAGCTGTAACTCAGCTTAGGATGGCTCTGTAAAATATTTAGGAGAATAAAAGGAATGTAAACTTGGTGCTAGGCTAGTCTCTGTGGGAAGGGAATTCCAAACTATGGGCTCTACTACTGAAAAGGCCTTGTGTAAGCCCACTTAGTGTCTAGTACATGGGGACACAGAGAGCAGGGCTGCTGCCAGTGGTGACCTCAGGGGGCAACAGGCACATACAGGGAAAGGTAATTGTTCAGGTATGATGTCCACCACTTATAAAATCATTCACCTGGAAGCATTTTCATTGCACTGGGGAAAGTGGGGAGGGGTCACTCACTGGAGAAACAATCCCAGTGACTGACACCTGGTCAATGCACTCCCATGCAGTGGCCAGTGCAATCCCATTGATTTCAACAGGTTTAGACTGGAGTAACTCTGCATAGGATTGCACCGTGAGAAATATTTACACCAGCATAGTAAACTTTCAGTTTCTAATCGTACTGTAGAGGTTTACACTTGATATTTTAACAGAGGCTTTTTCTGTCAGTTTTCTCCACCTTGTTATTAATACACACAATTTAAAATGTATGTGGTAGGTATCAGTTTTTCTTTGGGTTATAGTAGGGATACTCACTCAGTGGCTCATGAGCCATACATGGCTCTTTTGCATGCCATCTGTGGCTCTTCTGGAAACCATTCCCTAGTGTGACACACGCCCCACGTTTCAAGAAAGTCAGCCAAGTAATATCATTATTGGGCCTGTGGCAGGCAGGAGTCCCCACCTTGAAACAGCTGCTGCCACTGGGACTGAAGGACAGCTAAATTGTGAGCTGTAGGGCTCATGACAGGGATGGAAGCAAAAGGCCTGTCCTCTCCAACAATCCCCCACCCATTCCCACTGCACCTGCACTCTCACCCCTGCACCTAGGTAGCTACCAGAAAGCAAGAAAGCTACCCACAGGGGAGGGGGCTGATTTTACTTCCCATTCTGTGCAGACCACTTGCTCTCTTCTAGGTGCCTTGGCAATCTCACTCTGTTGCCTGAGCTGCTGTTTCTCATGCTGAGAAGAGAGTGAGAAGGCCCTTCCCCTCACTCCAGACACACAAGGGTTCACCGGTGGTGGGAACAGACAACCCAGTATGCTCAGAAGTAACCTGGTAATTTAAAAAGGTATCGTTATTTTGTTTTATTTAATTTAATTATTTAATTTAATATTTAAATTAATTTAAAAGGCCCTCATGGATCACTGCCTTGACATGGTGAGGGGGCTTGCGTGGTTTGATGAGGCTGTGGGCTATGCCGTGGAGGGCCACCCAAGACGGACAGGCCACAGCAGAACTCAGACTAAGTGTGATCCACTGGAGAAGGAAATGACAACCCACTCCAGTATCTTTGCCAAGAAAACTCCATGGACAGTAACAAAAGGCTAAAAGATATGATGCTGGAAGATGAGCCCCTCAGGTCAGAAGGTGTCCAATATGCTACTGGGGAAGAGCAGAGGGCAAGTACAAGTAACCCCAGAAAGAGTGGGCCAAAGCCAAAAGGATGCTCAGCTGTGGATGTGTCTGATGGTGAAAAGAAAGTCCAATGCTGCAAAGAACAATATTGCATAGGAACCTGGAATGTAAGATTTATGAATCAAGGTGAGCTTGACATGGTCAAAAATGAGATGGCAAGACTGAACATCAACAGGAATGGGTGAATTTAGCTCAGAAGACTATTACATCTACTACTGTGGCCAAGAATCCAGTAGAAAAAATGGTGTGGCCTTTATAGTCAACAAGAGAGTGTGAAAGGCAGTAATGGGATACAATCTCAAAAACAACAGAATGACCTTGGTACGAATCCAAGGCAAACCATTCAACAGTAATTCAAGTCTATGCCCCAACCACTGATGCAGAAGAGTCTGAAGTGGACCGGTTCTATGAAGACCTACAACACCTCCTAGAACTAACACCAAAAAAAGATGTCCTCCTCATCATAGGGGATTGGAATGCTAAAGTAGGAAGTCAAAAAGTAACCGGAATAACAGACAAGTTTGGCCTTGGAGAACAAAATGAAGCAGGGCAAAGGCTAACAGTTTTGTCAAGAGAACACGCTGGTCATAGTGAAAGGTTCCAACAACCTAAGAGGCGACTCTACACATGGACATCACCAGATGGACAACACCGAAATCAGATGGATTATATAATTTGCAGTCAAAGATTGAGAAGCTCTATCCAGTCAGTAAAAACAAGACCTGGAGCTGACTGTGGCTCAGAGCATGAGCTACTCATTGCAAAATTCAGGCTTAAACTGAAAAAAGTTGGGAAAACCACTAGGCCATTCAGGTTTGACCTAGATCACATCCCTGATGAACATACAGTGGAGGTAAAGAATAGGTTTAAGGGACTAGATTTGATAGAGTGCCTGAAGAACTATGGACGGAGGTTCATGACATTGTACAGGAGGCAGGAATCACCAGCATCCCAAAGAAAAAGAAATGCAAGAAAGCAAAGTGGCTGTCTGATGAGGCTTTACAAATAGCAGAGGAAAGAAGGAAAGTGAAAGGCAAAGGTGAAAAGGAAAGATTTACCCAACTGAATGCAGATTTCCAGAGAACAGCAAGGAGAGATAAGAAGGCTTTCCTGAATGAACAATGCAAAGTAATAGAGGGAAACAACAGAATGGGAAGGGCTAGAGATCTCTTCAAGAAAATTGGAGAAATCAAGGGTTTGTCGAAGGCTTTCACAGCCAGAGTTCATTAGTTGCTGTAGATTTGCCAGGTTGTGTGGCCATGGTCTTGGCATTGTAGGACCATTGTAGCTGTGACTGGCATCCTAAGAGGTATAACACAGAAATATACCTCTGTTATACCTCTGAGGATGCCAGTCACAGCTACTGGCGAAATGTCAGGTCCTACAATGCCAAGACCACGGCCGCACAACCCGGAAAATCTACAGCAACTAAATCAAGGGTTCATTCCATGCTAAGCTGGCCATGATAAAGGACAAAAATGGTAGGGACCTAACAGAAGCATAAGAGATCAGAAAGAGATGGCAAGAATACACAGAAGAACTATACAAGAAGGAGTTCAATGTCCTTGACAACCATGATGGTGTAATCGCTGACCTCGAGCCAGACATCCTGGAATCCAAAGTCAAATGGGCCTTAGAAAGCATTACTAACAACAAAGCTAGTGGAGGTGATGGTAGCCCAGCTGAGCTATCCCAGCTGAGCAGCCAAAGTGCTGCACTCAATTTGCCAGCAAATTTGGAAAACACAACAGTGGCCACAAGATTGGAAAAGGTCAGTAGACATTCCAATCCCAAAGAAGGGCAATGCCAAGGAATGTTCAAACTATCACACAATTGCACTCATTTCACATGCTAGCAAGGTCATGCTCAAGATCCTACAAGCTAGCTTCAGCAGTACGTGGATGGAGAACTGCCAGAAGTACAAGCTGGGTTTCGAAGAGATAGAGGAACTAGAGATCAAATTGCCAACATTCGCTGGATTATGGAGAAAGCAAGAGAGTACCAGAAAAACATCTATTTCTGCTTCACTGACTACGCTAAAGCCTTTGATTGTGTGGATCACAACAAACTATGGCAAGTCCTAAAAGAGATGGGAGTACCAGATGACCTCACATGTCTCTTGAGAAACCTGTATAAGGATCAAGAAGCGACAGTTAGAACAGGATATGGAACAACTGATTGGTTTAGCATAGGAAAAGAAATACAATGAGGTTGTATATTGTCCCCTCGCTTATTTCATCTATATGCAGGGTACATCATGCAAAATGCCAGCCTGGATGATTCATAAGCTGGAATTAAGTTTGCTGGGAAAAACATCAACAACCTCAGATATGCAGACGATACCACTCTAATGGCAGAAAGTGAATAGAACCTAAAGAGCTTCTTGTTGAGGATAAAAGAGGAGAATGTAAAGGTTGGCTTGAAACTCAACATCAAAAAAACTAAGATCACGGCATCTGGTCCCATCACTCCTTGGCAAATAGATGGGGAAGTCATTGAAGCAGTGACAGACTTCACATTCCTGGGTGTTAGCCAAATTACCTTAATTTCTTATTAATATGGGGAAATTATGATTATTAATTGGCAATAGGCAAATTAGGGAATGAACACCAGTGTCTACAGAGGTCCCGCCCTTCCAGAGGTACCAGTAAATACACACAGAGGCTGCAGTTAGGTTAAAATGATATCTTTACTGTAGTCTTCTTCACACAAAAACAATACAAAGTCACACACACAATTATTCAGATTCTAGGAAACAAAGATAATCAGAACATTTGCATGAGCAGGATATTTGTTGTTTGGGTTATAGTTACCTGTCTGATTAGATGAAGGCTTCCAAATGGAAAAATAAGGGAATTATAGAAAAATGGGGATTATGCTAGGAAAATGGAGCATGCAAACTGAACCAGCAGAAAGCACATGGAAGACTCTGGCAGCCATCCAAGAGCCTCAGGGTAAGGTGTGGCAAGACAGCCACAAGTTCAAGAGTAAGAGAGTATAGAGGTCGTTGGGTGGAGAAGTAGAGAGAGAGAGCATGTGGTCGGGTAGCCCCTTTTATAATGTGGTGTGAGGGGTGGGCCAGGCTGGGGGTGGCCTAAGCTGGTCACATGTCTTGGTCCACCTACTAGATCATCCCCAAAACATGCTAATTGGTGTTGGGTTCAAGGGGGAAGGGTCTAGGGGAGTGGGCAATATCGAGAACTAGCAACTTAGACTGGAGTCTGGCACCTAGGTGTAGGTGAGATGAGTCACTGGGCCAAAGCCATTGTTCCTTGATGGCCTTAGCTGGGTCCTTGATGGGTGTGTGATTTGTTGCTAGGCAACTATGAATAGAATCTCTTGAGCTACAGCAGCTCTGCAGGTGATGAAGGGGGGGGAAGGGGTTGCCTGCATTGGAGAGGTCTCCTAATGGCGTCTGGAGTTCTTTGTCCTCGTGCTTTGGCATGGCATGGCATTTGGTGCTTTGTGCAAACTCATGGAACTGATCCATCTTCCATCAGGTAAAGAGGGCTGGTAACCTTGCAGGGCCACTGGAGCAGCAGTAAAGAAGGAAAGGTGTCTTCCTCTCAGGGTGCAGTCTCAGTCTGGCATTATAGTGGGCTTCCATGCTGCGCATGCTTTGCACAGTTCATACTGTATTTCAGTTCATAAAAGGCATAAAAAGCCTTGCAGGGCAACATGGGATCCAAGATCACTGCAGAAGGTGACTGCAGCCATGAAATTAAAAGACATCTGCTCCTTGGGAGGAAAGCAATGGCAAACCTAGAAAGCATAATAAAAAGTAGAGACATCACCCTGCCAACTAAAGTCCGTATGATCAAAGCAATGGTATTCCCAGTAGTACTGTATGGCTGCGAGAGTTGGACTATAAGGAAGGCCAAGTGCCGAAGAATAGATTCTTTTGAATTATGATGCTGGAGAAGACTCTTGAGAGTCCCCTGGACTACAAGGAAATCAAATCAGTCAATCCTAAAAGAAATCAACCCTGACTGTTCCCTGGAAGGCCAGATACTGAAGCTCAAATACTTTGGCCACCAAATAAGAAGGGAGCACTCACTGGAGAAGACCCTGATGCTGGGAATGATTGAAGGTCAAAGAAGAAGAGGACGGCGGGATTTCCGGTTAATGGCAGCTTGAAAGCAGACGTGTCTCCAGGACATTCCCGGGACATGATCTGTGCGCCAGCGGCTTGGAGAGAGGGCAAGTAATCGCTACTCCCCGGGAGCCTTGGGGAAAAGGCTCCCAGCCAAGGGGCTTCTGAGGGGTCTGCCTCTTCTCCAGCATGATGCTGGAGAATTGAGGCACTCCTTCACCCCAGTGGTTCAACCGCTGTGCGTCCAAACGGATCTAGAGACACTGGCCGGGACAAGCGGAGGAGATCGTGTGACCAGATGATTACAAATGATGTCGTAAGACAAGCAAGGAGCAGTGAGTTTGTCAGAAGTCCTAACTTAGTCAGCAAAACACCAGGCCTTGTGATGCAAGCAAGGATAGCGTTTATTAAGCTGCAATAGATAGATCACTGGAACAGGTTTCTTGTTCAGAATGACTTGGTTACAGAAAGCAAGCGGTTATACAGGGAAGGGGGTGAATGGGGACCCCCCCTTCTACCATACAAAGAATAACATGCGACTGGGAAATCGAAAGTTACTACGCTAATGAAATTCCCACCGCCCCCATTATTCACAGCAAACTACATCTATGCCAGCGATAGTGAAGCGCGCAGCCTGACTTGTCAAGGTCAGAATGTCTAGGCTGCAAGAGATAGGGGAAATAGAAGCCACATTCCATTCTCACACCCTAGGCGTAAATCAGCCAACTCCCCGGATTCCAACCTCCCGCCTGTCACGCCACTAAGGCGCCCAGAGCCCACCTCCTCCCTTCCATCCATCATGGCAGGGCTACCTGACATGCAGCCCCTTCGAAAATAGTCCTACCCCTTTGGTTTATGGGGGTACAACTTGTGAAACGCCCGGACAAGCCGGGGGCCAAAACATTTTCCGCCCGCACCCACTCCCTCTGTTCCGGCCCAAAGTCAATCCATTCAACCAGATAAAACAAGCGATTGCGAGAGATTTTAGAGTCCAGAATTTGCGATACTTCATAGTGAGGTTCCCCCCCACCAGCAGCGGAGGAGGGGTCGGCCGTTGCGGTCTCCATCTGTTCTCTTCAGGCGCTTTGCGTAGAAGCCTTACATGAAAAACAGGATGAACAGACTTTAGAGATTTAGGCAACGCAAGTTCAACAGTTACATTGTTAATCACTCTCACAATCTCAAAAGGACCAATATATTTCCAACCGAGTTTGCGACTCGGCTGAAGTCGACGCAAATGTTGGGTGGATAAGTAAGCAAACTCTCCACATTTTGGAACCCAAGCAAGGCTACGTTTTTTATCTGCCTGTAGTTTGTATGCAGTCTTAGCCTCCTCAAGAGTCTTGGCCAATGAGCCCCTCGCCTCCTGCAGTTGTTTGCACCAGTCCCCAGCGTCTCCCGCCAGGAGGTCGGGAGAAGTCAAAAACGGCAAAGGCGGGGCGTCATATCCATGTACTGCTTTAAACGGGGACATCCCCGTCGATGAGTGCTGAGTATTATTGTAACAGAACTCAGCCAAAGGCAAAAGAGAATGCCAATTGTCCTGTTGAAAGTTAGAAAAACACCGCAGGTATTGTTCCAGAGTCTGATTTACACGTTCGGTCTGCCCATCTGATTCAGGATGGTATGCACTGCTCACCCCCTCTCCACCCCAAGCAGTGACATAAGTTCGCTCCAGAACCGTGAAACGAATTGAACCCCCCTGTCCGAGATCACCTTAGCAGGTAAGGTGTGGAGTCTCACAACGTGTTGCAAGAAAGCAGAGGCCAATTTCTTAGCAGAGGGGATGGTGGCAAACGGAACGAAATGCGCCTGTTTAGTAAACAGGTCCACTATCACCCATATGACGGTTTTCCCCCGCTAGGAGGTAGATCCGTAATAAAGTCCATAGAGATCACTTCCCATGGCCGAGCCGGGGTAGGGAGGGGCTGTAGGGCACCTGGGGTTTACCGGGCCGAGGTTTACTCATCAAGTACGTTTGACAGGCTGACGTGAAGAGAGAAACATCTTTCCGTAGTCCTGGCCACCAAAATTGTCTTTGTAGTAGCTGGAGAGATTTCACAAACCCCGTGTGTCCAGCTAGCTTTGATCCGTGCGCCCAGCCCATTACCTCCCCCCTGAGAGACCGTGGGACAAAGAGTTTGTTATTTTTAGTCCAGCAGCCATGCGCATCCCGGGACATTCCTTCTTCCCCCGCCACCTCCTCCCTGTCCGCATCCGACAGTTCTGTGGAGAATTTCACCGCCCATTCATTTGGAGGAGGGTCTGGCGGTGGGGGGAAGTGTTTGGCCTGCCTCCGAGTGGTTACTGCTCCTCCCAACTGGGAAGGAGTGAAAATCGAGTCACGAATCTCCTCCCTTTTGCTGTCGTGTTGAGGGAGGCGTGACAGGGCATCAGCCAGCGAGTTAGATGTCCCCGGGAAGTGGTGCAGTGTGAAATTGAACTTAGAGAAAAATCAGCCCAGCGGAGCTGTTTGGCGTTCAAGGAACGGGGGAGCGGAGTAGCTCGAGGTTTTGTGATCAGTCCAGACCTCGAACGGGACTCGCGCCCCCTCTAGCCAATGGCGCCAGGTAGCCAACGCTAAACGGATCGATCCCGCTTCTTTTTCCCACACCGACCAATTCCGTTCGGTATCGTTAAATTTTTTGAAACATAGGCAAGGGGGTGCAATCTGCCATCCTCCCCCTCTTGGAGGATCGCCTCCCCCATTGCAACATCTGAGGCGTCAACTTGCACAATGAATTTTTTAAGTTCATTCGGGTGGGCCAACACGGGTTCCGACGTAAAAAGGGCTTTCAATCTGTCGAACGCCCGTTGGCACTCTGGCGACCATTCTAGTTTGGCCCCGGGCCGAGTGCATTAGGGTGGCTTCCCTTTGGTTTTCAGTAAGTCAGTCAAGGGAAGAGCCACCTGGGCAAAGTTCGAGAGGAACGATCTATAAAAGTTCGCGAATCCGAGGAACCCCTGGAGTTGCCTCCTCGTTTTGGGAGGCTCCCACCCCACGACATCCTTAACTTTGTCGGGGTCCATCTCAATCCCCTTCTGGGAAATGCGGCAGCCCAGAAACGGGATCTCCGTTTTGTGAAATTCACACTTGGATAGTTTGGCAAACAGTTTATGCTTGTGCAATGTTTGTAGTACTTCCCGCACCAGTTTCACATGCGATTTAAGGTCGGGGGAGTACAAAAGAATGTCATCAAGGTAAACAAGGACCCCCTTGAACAAGTGCTTATGCAACACCTCGTTAATCAAGTTCATGAAGACCCCAGGGGCCCCCTGGAGCCCGAATGGCATGACTAAGTATTCAAACTGGCCGAGAGGGGTGTTGAACGCCGTTTTAAATTCATCCCCCTCCCGTATGCGGACTCTGAAATAGGCATCCCGGAGGTCTAGCTTAGAGAAAATTTTCCCCCCAGCCACTGCCGCCAACAAGTCTTTTATGAGGGGCATGGGGTAAGCGTTTGTGTTTGACACTGCATTCAAGCCGCGGTAGTCGGTACATAGCCGCAATCCCCCATCCTTTTTTTCCCGAAAAAGCACCGGAGCCGCAAACGGGGAGGATGCTGGCCGTATGAAACCCCTACTGAGGTTTTTATCGATGAACTTCCTCAGTTCCACCTTTTCCGAAGGGCTCATAGAATACAGTTTTCCCTTCGGTAATTTTTGGTTGGGTAAAATTTCAATTGCACAGTCAGAGTTTCTGTGGGGGGGCAATTCATCGGCCTCCTCCTCTCCAAAGACGGGAGCCAGGTCGTGATACTCGGGGGGAATGCCTTCCAGCTCCGTGTCGGCCACCCCCGCTGTCACTAGGAGTTGCCCCCCCATCATGGGTCCCCACTCCTTTTTCCATGCGTGGGACTGGCATTTTTTTGAGATGAAGTTGACCTTCCCCTCCCCCCACAGTACGTGAGGATCGTGATCAAAGAACCATGGGCTCCCTAGAACCAAGGGAAATCGGGCTGAAGGGGTAACCACGAAAGGTCTTTCTTCCCAGTGTTGCCCGAGCCCCACCCGCAAGGGTACAGTCTCATATTTGCAGGGTTCTTTCATGGTGGACCCGTCCATTTGCGTAAAAATCAAGGGGTCAGTTAATTTAACAACTTTCGCCCCAAGTCCCGTTATTAGTGTGGGGTTAATGAGGTCTCTCCCACACCCAGAGTCAATGAGAGCCCGTACTCTCACATGGGTCAAGAGACCCGGGTCCATTAGAGTCACCGTGAGAAAGAAAAGAGAGGGGGGTTTGCTCACCGGGAGTTGCGCCTGGGGATGTGGGACCTGCTGTTCAGCGCTGTTTACAGCAGGTCCGTCTCGTTTCCCTGCGGCACGGTCTCGCCATCGGATGAGTCGGATGCTTCGCTGAGCGGTTTGGCTTGCAGAGCTTTCGCCCCCTTCGGTTTCGCCACCTGTTTTGGCGTGGATGTGTCAAACTTCTTCTTGGCTCCTTTCGGTGCTCCGGGTGATGTAGACGATGTTGGGCAGTTCGCAGCGAAATGGCCCCCTTCTCCGCATTTGAGGCAAAGACCTTGCTTCATCCGGAGCTCCCTGGTGCCATCCCTCAGCTTCGGGTTCGGTGCAGGGGGTTTCCCTCTCGCAGCCGGTGCAGGGCCCCTGTTAGCCATCGCTGCGGCGGCGTCCAGTTTGATGGTCTTCAGGCGGTTCTCCATCGTGACGGCTGCTTGAACCCATCCGGTGAGGGTGTTCGGGTCTTGATTCCTGGTGACTTCCCGGCGGATCTCCACGTTGAGTCCCCACTTGTAGAAGTCAATGAGGTTCCCTTCCCCTCGGAGTTTGGCGGCACATCTGCGGAACTCCGAGGTGTAGTCTCTCACCGATCGTGCGCCCTGTTTGAGGCTTCGGATCGTTGCCTTCGCTGCTTTGGTGGAGTGTACATCCTCGAATTGCTCCTTCATGGCCCACATGAAGGAATCGATCTCTCTCAGCTCGCGCCCGTCGACTTGGTGGAGTCCCACATACCAGTCAGCAGCCGCTCCCTTTAGGTGGGCTGCTATGACATCCACTATCCGCTCTTCTCGCTGGAATAGGTGGCCCCAGGTCTCGATAAACCTCTCGGCTCGCACCAGAAAGAATGGGAATTTCTCGGGGTCTCCGTCAAAGTCAGCGTCCAGAAGTTCTGTAGGCTTGGGCGGCAAGAACCCCCAAGGACGAGGGGGTGGTTGCCCCGGCGGCCCCTGCGGGCCTGGCCCCGCTGGTTGCTCCACCGGGCCAGCTGGCACGTTTCCCTGGTCTTGGTCCGGCACCGGCCGCTGATCGGGAGGGACCTGGGCTGGTGGCTCCTCGCGTCTTTGCCGCTCGCGCTCTTCCCGGATGCCCTCCGCGATCATCTGTGGGATGCGTGCGAGGGATTCGTCCAGGAATCGCATCAGGCGGTCTTGGCTCGGTTCTTCAGTCCATCTCCTCCTTACCACGGCGCCTTCTAGGGTATCGGAGTCTCGGCCAGTCTCTTCCAGGGCTTCCGCCGTGATTAGTTTTCTGACCGACCTCTCGGGGTGGCTCATCCCCTGGAAGCTCTTGGGGTCCCGAACCACGCTTCGTGGGTGTCAGCCAGGGGTTTCACCCAGTCACGTCTACGTCCAACTCGGGTGGTCACCCCCATAGGCTGCCCCATAGGGGTCTCCGTAAGGCCCTCCAAAGTCGTACTCCAGACCCCATTGTCTCGGCACGTGTGTGTCCGGGGTCTCTCTGGGTACATCTTTCCCGGGAGGTTTCTTATCCTTTTCTTCTTCTTCAATTGGGAGAGTGTCTTCTTCTCCGCCGCTCATTTTGGAGTTGCGGGTTTAGGACCAGTCCCAAAAGTAATTGATGATTCTGAACAAACTGTCAGAAGTCCTAACTTAGTCAGCAAAACACCAGGCCTTGTGATGCAAGCAAGGATAGCGTTTATTAAGCTGCAATAGATAGATCACTGGAACAGGTTTCTTGTTCAGAATGACTTGGTTACAGAAAGCAAGCGGTTATACAGGGAAGGGGGTGAATGGGGACCCCCTTCTACCATACAAAGAATAACATGCGACTGGGAAATCGAAAGTTACTACGCTAATGAAATTCCCACCGCCCCCATTATTCACAGCAAACTACATCTATGCCAGCGATAGTGAAGCGCGCAGCCTGACTTGTCAAGGTCAGAATGTCTAGGCTGCAAGAGATAGGGGAAATAGAAGCCACATTCCATTCTCACACCCTAGGCGTAAATCAGCCAACTCCCCGGATTCCAACCTCCCGCCTGTCACGCCACTAAGGCGCCCAGAGCCCACCTCCCTCCCTTCCATCCATCATGGCAGGGCTACCTGACAGAGTTATTGAAAAGCGGTGAATCAGCGGTTTAAAAAGAAAGCACTCCCCTTGGCAGAAGTGTGGGAAGCCACACACAGAGACTTTAAAGCAGATTAGCAGGGGGAGAGTGGAAGAACAAGCATAGAAATCAACTTTAAGAACCTTAACAGTTAAAGTCAAAGCATTTTGGAGGCATTCAGAGACTTTACAAACTTTCAGTTAAAGTAAACAATATAGAAAGATGGCGGGGAGGCGACCTGACAAAGGACAGAAACCGAAACCACCAGGAGGCATAAGCTCGAGACTGGAAGAGACCATAGAGTTTTCTAGGCTCTTAGCAGATTCTCTACGCCCTCTGCTGGACCAGATGACCAACATTAACCAGCAATTGACAACTCTGAACCAGAATTTTGCAGCACAGCAATTGCAACTTGCAGAAATCACAAAGAAAACAGAGCAGGTGGTTGAAAAAGTAAAGGAACTTGATGCCAGCTCTACAAAAGCAGGGAAAAAGATGCAAGTGCTAGAAAAGAAACAAGCCTCGATGGAAACACAATTGTTACAGCTACAAATGGAAAGAGCAAACATGGTACTCCAGTTCCAAGGGGTGTCAGAAGCCCCCAATGAGAATCTAAAGCAACTACTAAGTGACGCATTGGCCCCAGTGACAGATTTAAAAGCAGAAGACATTTTCAGCGAAATGGATGTGGCCTACAGAGCTTACTCCACGTATATTAAGAAGAATAATCTGCCAGGGAAAATTGTTGTGAGATTCTCAAAGAGGCATTTAAGAGATTTAATTTTAAAAGCAACTACAAATACACCCATGAAAATCGGAGGCAACAACATAAGGATACTAAAAGACATTCCATTTGAGATAAGAAAAAAGAGACAGAAGTATAAGGAACTAATCCTTTTTTTACAAACAAATAGCATTGCATACAGTTGGTTAATTCCCAAAGGCTTCACTTTCAAAATAAAGAAGAAAAAAAATTGACTCTGTTTTCAAAGCTCAAGAGTTTTTGCGGCTGCAACTGGGAGATCCAGAAGAGGAGACAAAAGAAGAAGACAGCAGATCTACTGGTGTGTTGGACTCTGTGTCTTCCAACGGGGACTCAGATGCAGAAAAGGGGGTGGCTGCTACCAAACAAAGCTATCAACTGAGAGACCGTAAGGAGAAGCAAAAATAAGAATTGAGACCTTGAAAGCCCGTATAAAGCCTTTATCCTATGTGATGACTTGGGGAGGGTTCTTGAATTGGGAAAATAGTTAAACTGATGCAGAATTGGGATTATTAGATCATGCTCAATGCTTTTCAAAGCTTTTTATGGAGTAACACGGATATAAGCATTATTGAAGATCTCCATCTCTTGGGGTTTTAGTTAGTTGTGGTTATCCTTTCTTTCTCCCTAGATGTAGATGTCTCCCTTCCCTTTTTCTGTTGTAGTTTGTAGTGTTTAGAAAATGCAAATAAAAAAAATCCCCTTCGGGAGGCCAAAAAAAAGAAGAAGAAGAAGAAGACAGCGGCAAAGGATGAGATGGTTAGACAGTGTTATCAAGGCAATGAACATGAAATTAAGCAAATGCCGGAGCACGACGGAAGACAGGAGGGCCTGGCATGAAGTGGTCCACGGGGTTGCGAAGAGTCTGGCTCAACTGTGCGATTGAATAACAAGTTATACAGTTAATATTAATAGTTATATCTTAAAGTACTGGATGTGTGTGTTTGGTGAGGTGGCACACAGGGTCATGAGGCTCTTCTTGTTGATGGTAAATGCAAAAGAAGCTCTCAGCAAGCTACAGAATGAGTACCACTGGGTTATGAACTATATGTTCTGGTGGTGTTAGTCCCCCACTGTGCCACATGCAGCAATTCAAATGGCAGGCATGAGGAAATCTCCAATTAACATCAGTACAAACCTCAGTGCATGCTAATTTTGAGGACATTGCATTTAAACTACAGCCCACTAACTTGTGCATTTATATGGATTAACTCTTCAGCATCTGGCACATGGGCTTATACCAAACATTAACGTTCAGAAGATTTTCCTCCAGCAATCTCCAGTGCTGGCAGTATTCCCAGATATCTATGGAATGAAAATGAAACATCTGTCAGGAACACACATGCGCACCAACTAAAAGAAGCAATGCTGACCTCATTAAAGACAGGGGCCACAATTCCCTTGAAAGCTATTGTGCATAAGTCCCACTGAAATCCATAGATGCTGCACAAAACCACACAAGTACAAATGAATGATGAGGGGAGTCAATCACTATGGCAATGCCATTTTTGGTGGTTTTCTGGCAACAAAACTGTACTCCAGTCCTGTCTCGTTCTTTGAAATAATATGGAAATCTGGCATAAGATTTTTATCTGTTTATTTACATTATCCATTCACGGATCTAAGTCCCCCAAGTTTTTAATACACCGAGCACAACTTATGCATGTGTACATGTTGGCAGACAAGTAAGTATTAACTTAAGTATTACACTGAATCATTCCTTTCCAATGACCTTTGTTTGGCTGTCTCATCACATCAAAAACAGCCTTAAGGCAGCCTGAGGGGCAGAGGATCTGGGCTATTGTAAGGTACCCTACAGGGGGGTGCTCTTGAAGACAACGCTGAAGGTTCAATTAGTTGAGAATGAGGCAGTGAGATTATTCACTGGGGATACACATTTCATCTTAAGTGTGATGCCATTATAATGGCTGCCAATCTGCTTCCATGTTCAGTTCAAGATGTATTAACCTCTGAATCCTTCACTGCTTGGAACTGTCATATCTGAGCGACCATCACCACCCATATATGCCTGTATGATACCTTCGATCATAACACCAGAGGTTATTAATTGTTCCATCACCTACGGCAGTGAAGATGGCTTCAGCCCAAGCTTGGGCATGCTCTACTCCATCATATTTTCTATAGATAGCCCCTATTATTTAGCATTGGCTGGCACTCATATGGCTGTATTCAGCTGGACAACAAGAAGCACCAAGCAGTATTCTCTGCACATTTTTATTATTAATTTAGTTTTAAAATGAGGTTGGCCTCATTTTCTTTCCCACACTAATTCCTGAAACTATCACTTTCCAAGTAAGTGATGCCTGGAATAATAAATTATTGCATTCCCAGTAAGAAATTCATTTGTGCCTCTGACTTATGTTGCTAATATCCATGGACACAATCCAGCCCTAGCCAAATCATCTGAAAAATCATATTGTTAAAACAGGGATGTTTAAACATGTACTTAACTCTCCCACTGATTTTTAAAGCATTAAACTGGATTGTATTACATGATTTTTTTTCCACAAGTCATTACAGGTGTCCTTTTCCACAGTTCCAGAATTATATGGCAATGTGAAAATTTATGGAAGTTTTTTGAGAGGCTGCTCTGCATATTTACTCTGTTTTTACAGTTGTGCAGAACATCATGAAATTCTCCCTGTATGAAACCTATGTTGGACCCTTGCTTCAGACAGCCTGTTCTGCTTACATGTTCTTCTCTCTCTTGGCTCCAACTCTGTGGACTAGCCTCCCAGAGGCAGTCACAAAAAAGTACCTTTTCTACTACTTTTTGAAAAACCTTTAAAGGAATTCAATGAACACATGAAACTGCCTTATACTGAAATCAGACTTTTGGTCCATTAAAATCAGTACTGTCTACTCAGACTGAGCAGTGGCTCTCCAGGGTCTCAGGCAGAGGTCTTTCCCATCATCTACTGCCTGGTCCTTTAACTGAAGGAGATGGGGATTGAACCTGGGACCTTCTGTGTGCCAAGCAGATGCCCTTCCACTTTTATTTCAACAGTATTTTTGCTGGTTATCTTTGGGGTCTCTGCCAGTATCTCTGATTTTCTGAGTATTTGGTGGGTTTTAGACTGTTGTTTCTTTTTATTACCTTATTATAAATAGTTTTAAATTGTTTTTGTGATTCTATCCCACATTTAGCATTTTGGACAGACAGGATTAAATACCTTTTAAATACACATTCAATAAATATATTCTTTTGAGAGAGGGTCATATCATTACATGAAATATTATGAATATCATACTCTATGATATATGACTGAATATTTCATGTAAATGTGAAAAGCCTTTAGGCCCAGTTGCCACAAGAAAGCAATAAAGACAATTCAAGTTGTATACTGCACTATTCTTTGGGATAGCATGAGAGAAAATCCATTCCTTGGTAGTAGGGGTTGTTTTTAAAAGCAATATATAGTGTTGTGAGACAGAATTTACTTGCTAATCCTGATTGGTAATATACTGATTGTATTATGATGGGAATTCCCTGTTTAAAATCACACCCCACCTAAGAACCACATAGAAGGCCTCAGGCAACACACAATGCAATCTATGCTGAGTTGTCTAAGACCATAGATTTCAGTGGGGTCTGAAATACAGAGGTAACAACAACACTGATCAACCTTGGTAGGCTGATGTAAGCATTACTCGGGTACTGTACATTGAATACTTACTTCACATGCCCTTTAAGTACTAAGAAGTATTATTAAGCAGGCATGGAGCTGATTTTAATGGCACTGAAATCTCTACACTGTGCATAGGATAAGGGGGGAAGGGATATTCAGAAGTGGGGTGGGAACCGATTGTAAAAAGAAGAGCGATCGGCTCACAGTTCAGTCTAAAACTGTCAGGGAGAATACCGGCCATCCGATGGTTTGCTTAATACTGACGCCCCGCCTGCCTTTCTCTGCTCTGCGCTCCTTCTCCTCCCTGCACCCTTCTGTTCTGGGCAGCGGTGGATTCAGGGCTGCTACCCCCCCCCCCGGAAAACCAGCGGCTCATCAAATCCTAGCGGGAGGAGCTCCGAAACGAGGCGAACCGCGAGGCGGAGGTCGCTGCTGGGAGCAGAGATGGGAAACAGCTCTCCTGCTGCAGCCGAGTAGTTCAAAAATGCCGGAGATCGCCCCGCCAGAACCGCCACCTACTGACTCCCTCCAGGCTGTAGGTAAAGTGCCTGCGCAGGATTTGCCTGGAGAGGCCATGGAGAGGACGCCGCCGCCGCCCTTGCTCCGGGTCACCTGAGCCTGCCCCACAGAGACTGGGGGTCTGGAGGGACGTCCGTTGGGTGAGGGAAGCGAAAGTCGCCCGGAGCCAAAACAAGCCCAAGCGCCAAAGCGAAAGCGGTGAGTGACTGGCATCCCCCCCCGCCTCTCCCAGCAGCCGTATTGTCTGCAGAGGAGGGGCTGGCTGATGGTTTGATCACGCGTTTGTTTGGGTCGCGGGCGGGTCGACAGGAGGCCAAGAGCTAGCGGGGGCGGCTCAGGGTCAAATGCGCAGGCAGGGACTGCGCTCTGCAGATTCAGGTTGGGGGGTTTCGGGGGGCGGGATTTGCATCCTAGAGGCAGAGAAGGCTACCTGGCCATGGGGGGGGGGGAGGCACAGCAAGAAGAGCAATACGGCTGAGCCGCAGTCCAGCCACGGAATGGAAATGTTGCATCCCCCTCGCCCCGAAAAACAGGCGAAGCTCTCCCCGCCTGGGCTCCAGGGCTAGTCGGGATCCAGACCTCCACTCGCAGCTGCAACCCGCCCTTACCTTCCCGCGCTAGAACTTCAGTGTTGCTAGACAACAGTGAGGGGAAGAAGGAGGGGTTATCTTCGTCGTCCCACCCTTCAGTGCTTAGATTTGGGGGGGGGGGCGGGCTTAAAAATCGACACAGCCAACCAAAGTAGTCAAGGCAAAGGGAGGAGGTTACGACTGGTATAGCAGCCGCTGGAGCCTGTTGCGGGGGGGGGGGCGATGTAGGACTCGGCACCTGCCCGCCCAGCCTTTCCTGGGTTCCCTGCAATAAGCTCCCGGGGAGAGGGCGGCAGCGGGCTCCGTTTTCCGGGCGACTCCCCCCACCGCCTTGCCCGGGCGCGGAGATGGCGAGCCTGGCTAATCCCTCCGCCGCGGTAGATTAAATCCTTGCGAGGTGATTTTCCGATTTCTCCACCTGATCTTTGCGTTCTGTTGGGGGATGTTCTTCAATTGCAGATTCTGCGGGCAGCCAGGCATGGTGGATCCGGTGGCGGATCCTGGCGAGGAGCGATGCGCGGATCCGGGGGGAGCTGCAGGTGCAGACGGGCCTCCGGCGGCAGGGGCGGCGATGGCCACTGCGACCTCCTCCTCCTCCTCCGCAGCTGCCGCACCCGTGTGTCAGTCGCCCACCCCCCTTCCAGCCCCCGTGCCTCCTCCTGCCGGGATCGGGGAGCAGGGCCAAGTCCGCGAAGAGTCGCCGATGCTGCACCTGGACCTGTACAACTTTGACTGCCCGGAGGCCGAGGGCAGCCGCTATGTCCTCACCAGCCCCCGCTCGCTGGAGGCCTGCGCCCGGAGCGCCGTCAAGCCGGTGGAGCTGCTGCCCAGGTCCCTCAGCGAGCTGGTGAAGGAGGCCCCGGGCAGGTCGATGAGGGTGGCCGCCGGCCTGTACGAAGTCTACGAGATGGACCGGCAGAGGAAGCTGCAGCAGTGCCGGGAGGAAAGGGAAAGGATTATCCGCGAGGAGAAGAGGAGGCTTTTCACACCTCTCCTGATCGGCAGCCTCCCTTCCTCCCCAGCTGCCAGGATGGCCGTCAGAAGCGCTGCTACCGCCGCCACCGCCGATGGGAGCTGCACCCCAGCAGCTGGGCAGCCCCGGCCCGGCTGCCCTCCTCCCCCCACTGGCAGGAAGACCAAGAAGAGCCACTCCCTGGACTCCTTGCAAAAGAGGAGGGAGGGCTTCTCCGCCAAAACCTCCTCTGACTCCGGTGCCTCTTCCTCCTACAGTGGAGACAGCTTTAAGGACAAAGGGCCAAAGGGGGTTCCCAGGACTAGGTCAGTGGCTGCCATGAGTTCCCTGGTGAGCAGAAGTTTCAGCTTGGGTGATCTGTGCCATTCTCCACAGACCGCCAAGAAAGTGGAAAAGATAGTCAAAGAGGTGAAGAAGAAGGGCCTCAAGGAGGTGTCAGAGAGGGACCGAAAGATCGCTGCCCTGATGATTGCCAAGCGCCAGGAAGAGAGCATCTTGAATGAACAGCGGTACAGTGCCCACCTCCAGTGGGACATCCAGAGGAGGAAGGCAGAGCAACGGAGGGAGCAGGAGGAGAAGGAGAAGCAGAGGGCCTTGATGCAGTGCAAGAAGATGTGGGAGTCCAGGCTGGAGAAGCGCCGCTGCAAGCTGACCCTGGAGCAAGAAGGAGCTGCCCTGCTGAAGCAGAAGCAGAACTTGCTGGAGGAACAGAAGTGGCAGCACCAGGTGGACAAGCAGGAGAAAATGAAGAGGGAGAAGGTGGAGAAGTCTGCCTTAGAAGACAAGCAAAAGAAACATCACCAGGAGCGTAACCTGAAGACTCAGGAAGAGAGCAAGAAAGAGGCCCTGGAACGAGAGGTCCAGATGTTGGAGGGGAAGCTGGCCATGGCTGCCCGGAAGAAGCTCAAGAAGGAACAGCTACTACAGAAGGAAAAGAAACTGCTCAACCAGGCTGAGAAGCGGAAGCACGAAGCCCTCCTCAGGGAGCTAGCCAGGCAAGAGGCTGAAGAGAAGGCTGTGCTAAGGGCTTCCTTGGAAGGGAGCTTGAGCAAGGCTCAAGAGAACTATGAGCAGCTCGTGGAGAAGAGGAACCAAGAAATAAGGGAGAAGGCAAGGCGGGAGGAGCTTCAGATTCAAAGGGCCAAACTGGCGGCAGAGAGGCGGGAGAAGGAGCAGAAGGAGCACTTGAAGGCCTTGGCCAAAGCTACAGAGCAGAAGCTCCAGCATGCAGCTCAGGTAGCTGAGGAGGTTGTCCAGCAAAAAGCCCGCAAAGTGGTCCAAAGCCGGTTGGAAAAGGAGAAGGTACAGAAGGTCAACAAGAAGAAGGTGGAACAGTATGAAGATATCCGGCGCAAAGAGATCCTTCTGTCGATTGAAAAAAAACTAGAACGGAGTGAACAGATCTTTAAGGAGAAAAGAAATGTGTTGGAAAATGCCAGGTCTGTTGCTCGAGCATCGTTCCATGTCCGGGAAAAGGTACGGGAAGAGATGAACATGCGCACTTTTGACAAGATGGCCTTTGAAGCAGAATTGCAGGCCAGCCTGGTTAAAAAATAAAAAGGGTTTTTTTTTTCTATTTCAGGTTAAGTAGGGATATATCTCTGGTGCCCATTGTTAAAATTTTGTTATTTAAAAAAAGAAATCCTTATTTATTATTTTTGAGGAGTACACAAACTCTGGCAGCTACTTCATAGACCTTTTTCAACATGCCTTTGTTATGCATATTTAAAAATCTTTTCCACCATCCTGGCACAGAAAATAATGTATCCTTGCCTGAACAATAGCAACAACAAAAGTGTACAACAAGCAAGGCAGAAAATTGGCATATTTTATACAAATGGGTGCTGTAGTTCCCAGAAAGTCAAGGGCCAGTTCTGTTCCATCTCCCTAAAATTATTAAATAACCACTACCTTTGTCTTTATACACCTCATACTTAATGTGGATGGTATTCACTTTGGATCAGGCTGCAACACTGCATGCTGGAAACTATGGTCTCTTATCCTATACGTCCGTATTTAAGAAGAGTTTATTTTATAAAATTCCTTATAGTGTTTGGCCCGTATGGTGCACTTTATTCATGCTGTTGGAAACAATGGGGCTTATAACAAAAAACTTTAAACAGCAAATGCAGGTAAGGACTAGTCCTGTACACACAGCACAAAAACTGTTCAGAAACTCATGTTCAAATAAAAGTATAAACACTTTGAAGGTGTTTAAATATGTCTTGTTAACTTTCTACAGATAGTTGCATTGGCATCAGGGCCGGCCCCAGGTGTTTTTGCACACTAGGCTAGGACACCTTCTGGCGCCCCCCTCCCATGCTCTTTCCTTGGCAAGGACCAAGGAAGGGAAGGAGGTTTAAACCCCCTTCCCTTCCATCTGAGCACTGGCTTACCGGGTGCCCTGTAGCCAGCAAGCCAGGGAAGGGGCGGGAGTTTAAACCCCCATCTCTTCCGTCTGAGCGCCCCGGCAAGCTCTCAAGTGTATACTGTGGAAGTGATATTGACACCACCAGAACAGGGTCCCTTTCAGTGTAGAGGAACCATCAAAGGGCTTTTACTAATCCTGTTTTTATGCAAATGGATGCTAGAAAATAGAATACAAAGTTAATGAGATTATATGGGAGCAAGGGGTTTCATAACAGAATGCTTCTTAAAAGTGGTCTCTGAAATAACAAAAATATTTTACTTTTTTTTTAAAAAAAAGATTCTGAATGGGAATTACTGTGCAACAATCATAGCACTATGAAGTCAGGAAGTAACAGAATGTGAAAACTCACAAAGATCGAGGAAGTTTCCTGGATGATTAATTTTACTTCATCTCTGAATCTGGGGTGTTGGTAAAGGACATTACAATATTATGCAATGTCTGGAGGAGATGTGGGAAGAAAAGCTGGTTTTGATACTAAGGTCTGCCACTGACTTGCTTACATAGACCCGAATGTGTTTGTTAAGCCAAATGCAGACAGTTAATGGACTGGTAGTCCTCTGTGCATGGCAGAGGAGCACATGCACACTCTCCTACGACACATGTATAAAATGGATGTTGTGCATGGAGGTCCATAATTATATAAATCCAATGCACACTGCCTTTTCTGGGGGGAGGAGGAGACAAAAATTGGCCTCTGCATTGATCAGGCCACCATATGGAGTACCAGCCTCCTGTGTTATGTGCTGGGGGGAGTGGTCCTGCCTTCCAGCCTGCTTCCCCACCACAGTTTGATGTGTTTCTGAACTAGGTATTTTTAAAAAAGGATTCTAGACATGGGTGGATGTGTTGCCATCTTCAGCATTAGAGACAGATTATTTTAAGGCTCTTTATGCATGCACAGTTTACTGCAAAGAATCCAAGTAGCCAAGCCTTTAAGCTTGGCGTCAGATTCTGTGCCTACAGTATGCATCATTCTTTTTCTCTGGTGTTTCTATTCTGCATATGCCCTCTAAACTGTGAAGTCTTGTGAGCAAAAATTCTACTTTGTGAGCTACTGGCATTAAGGTTGTGAGTGAACGCTTTGGCTACTGCATGTATTACTGCATGTTCTCCCTTGCAGAACTCAAAGTGGCCTACAATATAAATAAAACATAAAAATACATGAAAAACAATAATTATACAACTTATAAAAGATACAGATTAAAAATTCCAATTAGTACTGCTAATATTAAAGGCTAAATCAAAATGCAATCCTAAATAAAACTGTCTTTAACTACCTCCTGAAGATTGAAAGTGAGGGGGGCCAGGTGCACCTCCCTGGGGAGGCTGTTCCATAATTGTGAGGCTGCCACAGAAAAGGCCCTTTCTTAGGTACCCACCAAATGAGCATCTGTAGTTTGTGGGACAGTCAGGAGGGGCCTCTCCCTGCGATCTTAATTCCCAGGCAGGCATGTATGGGAGAAGATGGTCCTTCAGACAACCCATTCCCAAATCATGTAGGGATTTACACCTTGATATCCAAGCTATCATTAAATGTATATACATTTGTCTATACAGAATTTTGCTGAGGAGATTAAGAGGGATGAAGAGACCCCTTTTATTACATTTTCTTTCCTCAGCAAAATTCTTCTGATCCACATAAAGGTTCCTTTTATCTGATTGTCTCCTTTGAAGCTAAATCAGCTTATTACTGAAATTCTAATTGGATCCTTTTGTATTTAAAAAGTTAATAGTTATTTAAAATATTTATTAGCTGCCTTTCTACCTCATGGAAAGTGTTGTTAAGTCACAGCTGTCTTATGGCAACCCCATAGGGTTTTCAATGTTCAGAGGTGGTTTGCCATTGCCTGCCTCTGCATCACACCCCTGGTATGCTTGGAGGTTTCCCATCACAATACTAGCCAGGGCCAACCCTGCTTAGTTTCTGAAATTTGATGAGATCAGGCTAGCCTGGCCTATCTAGGTCTGGGCAATATATGCAAGACCACAATTTAAAATCACAATTAGACTGCCAATAAAGAAAAAATAAATTAGTCAAACGCAGTCCTAAACAAAATTGTCTTCAACTGCTCTCTAAAGATTGGAAGGGTATCAATGTATATAAAATATAACTGTAGCATAATAACTAAGAGTGCTTATGTTGTGGAATGGATGGGGCTTCTGGCCTCTTAATACTGCCTTTGTTTAGTACTTTTTAAAGTACAGAAGACCTGCAGTAAAAACGATCCACAATGGTTTATAGAGGTTGAAATATATTCTCATGTAGCCAATATAATTCATGTTACTCATGCTTTTTCATACACAATGAAGAGTACCATGAAAATCATGCCAATAGAGCATGGCATCCATATTCTGCAAAAAAGAATGAAGCATAAGCATGGTAATAGTAATTTGGGGTTGTGTACACTGCCCTGTTACTTTACCTTAACACATCATAGACTTTTTTATAAAAAAATCTGACTGTTCATAACCTAAATATTGTGCTGTTGCCTATTTCCTGAACATGTGCTGTAAGGCTTGGATGTGAAATGCCCTTTCTTCTCACAGTAGGCACTTCTGCTCACAAAAGAAGGGAAAGGCAAATGTTGTGGATTCACCTCTCTCACTGCAGCTCCCTCTCTGCTTTGACCTCTGTGGGGTTTCTAGGAGTCAATTGACCCCAGGGGAACCATCAGGGGGGCAGGGACAGAAGACTGGAAGGGGAAGCAGGGAAGCCATCATTATGTAGTGCAGCTCTGCTCACACTGTATAGGATCCCAGGCCTCTTTCATGCTCATTTAAGGTTAGGGTTACCAGGTCCCTACTGGCCACTGGCAGGGAATGGGGGAATAGGTTGGGATCCAGGTCACAAAACTCCTGGAGATTTGGGGATGGAGCCTGGGAAGGACAGGGACCTCAGTGGGGTACAATGCCATAGAGTCCACCCTCCAAATCATCTGTTTTTGACCAAATGATACTTTCCATGCTGGGGAACTGAAGTTGGGTTTAGTGAAGTTATAGGTGTCTTATGGATTATTTAATCGGACCAAAGAATTACTCCACGCAAGCATCAACATAATTCACATACTCTAATAAAAGAGACAAATCTTAATAATTAGTGCTTGAGACCAAAGAGACAGAACTGCCAGCAGATCAGCGGCTGCAGAAGGTCATCGAAAACACTGGGGCTTGTATATCTATGAACTGTTAGCTGCTCGTGGCATACAGCTAAATACGCTGATCAGGGCCATGTGGACACTAAACAGATCTTTCTTCAAACTTGGGGCACTCCTCAAGTTTGCAGAAAAATCTGAATTTTAAGAAAAATACGCAGGGGGGTTAAATCCCCCGCCCAAGTAAAGTAGTGTTCTCTGTTCATGCACATGTGCAAATAATGCACTTACCTCCAGTGCCTGCTGCAGTCCTTGAGTTGTGCTCGGCCTAGCATGCAGCCACACAGCCCAGGGGCTGTGCAGGCATGCTGCCAGCAGCAGCACAACCTGAGAGTCACGCTGGGCTCACTGCTGGTGGCAGCGCAGCCCCTGAGTCCACTGGTAGCTGCTGTGGCCTGTCCATGGCAGCAGAAAGATGCTGGCAGCCACACTGGCACAACCTCAGCACAGAAGGACATTAGCCTCTGCTCTGGGCCTGGGTGCAGCGGTGATGGTCACCTGCAGCCTCTGTAGACTCAAATGGAAGCAAAGGAAGACACTGGCCACCACTGCGGGCCTGGGCAGCAGAGGATGCCAGCAGCTGCTGTGGTCCCAGGTGCAGTGGCAAAGGACATTGGCAGCCTCTAAGTGGTAGGTGGTGGGGCCTGAAGCCTCACCAGCCCCAGCAATGGGGGGAAGTAACAGGAGGGTAAAGATGTGCACAATATGGATAACTGTATTTTTTCTCTACTGGGTCTTAAAGCAGCTCTGGGGGCATTTTCAATGGGGAAATGATGTAGAAGAAAGAGTTAAAGCCTTCTTTCCCAACATCATGGGGCATGACCCCGAACCTATATGCTTGCCATCTGCATTTCATGGTCTAACAAATCTGGGGAAATCTAATTAAACAGTTCCTAATAATGGCACTTCAGTGTCATGCACAGTTCGGTCTTAGGGTTGCCAGCCTCCAGGTGGGGCCTGGAGATCTCCTGGAATTACAACTGATCCCCAGACTACAGAGATCAATTTCCCTGGAGAACATGGCTCTTTGGAGGGTTGACTGTATGACACTGTTCTCTTATGAGGTCCCCTATCCCTGCCCTCCCCAGGCTCCATTCCCAAATATCCAGGGATTTCTCTATCCCCTACCCTGAGGAAAGGTGGGCAGAAGAAGCAGAGGTCTGAGAAAACAAGGCAAGGCATTCAAGAAAGCAAGGGCAAAGATTAAAGGGTAGGAGCCTCATGTGGGGCTTATGAATGAACAATAGAAGCTAGACGATGTTAGCAAAAAGGCCACCGCAAGGCAAAGGAGCACTGGGGAACTCTGTGCCAAGGATCCAAGGAGGTAGGTAACAGCAGAGTCTGGAAGAAGGAGCCACAATATCACTTAGTCAGTAATGGCTGACTTACAGTGCAAACCTAAACAGAGCTATACCCTTCTAAGTCCATTGACTTCAATGGATTTAGAAAGGTAGAACTGTGCTTAAGACTGCATTGTTAAGCAGCCAATGCAGCTCTCCAGCATTGTGCATTTACCGCGCATATTGAAAGGTATATTATTAAAAGAAGATTTTATTTGGTCCCAAGCAGGATTTTTTTTTAATCAACTACATTTTCTTTATTCAAATTAAACATTCCGACAAAAGACACTCTCTTTCCACAAATTCCTGCTTGCATTATGCAGAGGTGTGACTAACACATCTTCAAACAGCAGTAGATTAAAGATTTTGTTCAACAAGGACAAAAAAACCAATGCTGTGATTGTGTTTAGTGCCTGTTCACAAAAAGAAATGAAACAGGTTTATATGAATACCAAATAGGGACTCTTTCTACTCAGCCGGGGTGGGGGGGTCAGTTTATTATTCCCTGCTGTCCCACAGAGCAGCTGGCCTGAGCTGTTTTCAAATACTCTGGTAAGGTAATAATAAGGCTGAGCATATGGTCCTTCCCTGACCTCCCCCTAACTTAATGTGTTCTCTATAATTTATGTTCCCTGATGTTTCACTAAATATGCTGTTCCCATCACTGCCACTGCCCTGGTGATGTGAACCACACTAGAACCCATATTCTAACCATGCTTACTCAGAAGTAAATCAATGGGATTTTCTTCCCCAAGAAATACACACGGGGGGTGGGGAAGGGATTGTTAGGATATAAGAAGTTGAAACTCAAAAAAAACCCATCCTTCATAGTCAACTTTTGTTTCTGTTTTCAAGAGAGGAAGATTTTATTGGACTAAATGACAGAATACAAAGTACAGTACATGGTTTATAACAGATTTTTGAGGACTGTACCTAAAAGTTTCCTTGGCTGGAGAAAATTTCCTTTAAAAATTATTTAATAGGCATCTTGTGAAACAGTTTCTTCCTTGTGCTGAATTCCTGGTAAGTAGTAAAGACCCATGATTAGGAAATGAAGAAAGAATAGCAACACTGGGTTGGATCCAGAACAAAATTTCAACTTGCATTAGAGCTCCTTACAGGAGAAAATACTGCAGTGACAACAGAAATGCAAAGTATCCCCATATTGCTGCTTTATGGGGTAATATTTCTGAAGTGCAAAGTACATCACCTTCCAATCAATAAGACCTTATTCTGATAGAATAAGATGCCTACAGAACTGTTTTTCAGTAAAATGGTACTGGCAAAGCCTTTTCCGTAACTGCCGGTCTTCACTGAGCATATACAATTTGGGAGTCACTTAGCTTACAGTAATAATGTCCCAACCATCTGAGAATCTATATAATATGTTATTCAGCATATGTAAAGGAAAATCACAGAGTGTAAGGCCATTGCTGACTTGCTTGGCCATCTGAAGATTATTATGCTGCTGGTGCCACAAAAGGACAGTGCACAATCTATAAATCCAAATATCAGTGTTCCCTACCAACACTGACTTCCCAATGCTCCTTATTAAGTTGCAGAGTGTAGAACTCAGATCCTGAAGAAGTTCTTTGATGAGACATGGGTTATACTGGTCTTTCAAGATGTTGAAATAGTTCTTCTGAGCTGCACCACTCAATGAAGTCAACTGGATATTGTAATTAACCGTAAAAGCTTGACCTCATAGTTGAATCTTTTGATACCCTGAATTGCACTTGAAAAATCTAAGTAAATGGAAGCTTCTCCCAATGTGCATAGCCATGCTTTTCTTTGGTACTTTCTTTATGCACATAAATCCATTTTTCATGATAGAAGCATTGAGATTTTACATTATTCCTAACATGGTCCTTTTCCCTTTTCTTGCTTGCAAATTCAGTCTTTGGCACTGTATATATCTTCATCATCATTCAAGATATCAGTATGACTGATGTTCTTAAGCTTATTGTTCTCATCCTCAAGTTCTGAACTTCAGGGCTCACATCTCTTCCAACCATCTTCTGTTTTAATCCACCTCTACCCTGGAGACCACTAGTCCTGGCCTCGAAAAGGCATGATTTTCTGTTAGTCTTGCAGTTTTTCTTTAACAAGAGTACAAGATAACATGTTCAACTTTTGTAAAGCTTGATGCCTTTATCAGAAGGTCTAGCTGTCCTTCTTTGTATTGTCGCTATGGCAACTTAACTGTTATCCCTCTTTCCCAAATACATTCATTCATTTACAACCTCTTCTCCATCAGTTTCTCTAACAGAGCCCAACCTTCTTACATTTTACATGGAATCAAATTCAGAGAGGCACAAACACCCCTAAAAGATGTATAAAGATTTCTATTTTGGAGTGCTGTGGGTGCCACAATTGTTTTAGTCCCTTTAAACATTAGGGGGGCCAGTTCTGTGTGGGGAATCTGAAACCAAGTCCTTTGTTTCTGACTTAGCAATATAAACAGAGTCCCATAGGAAAGTACTGGCCTTGCAGATCTGGACACTGAACTCTTTGTAAATCAGTAAGAAAGGCATCATCATTTCAGAGGGTAGATGTGCAGGTCTGCAGTAGAACAGCCAGATCCAAGTCCAGGAGCACCTTAGGGACCAACCTGATTTCTGGGGTATAAACTTTCAAGAGTCAATTCTCTCTTTGTCAGACACATATAGCTCTCATTCACCTTTAGGAATGTGCATACAGGGACTATGCTCTTGCTTGGGGTGGTTAGCCCCTGTTCTCTAGCACAGCCAACTGACAGGATAGTTTTATTTCACTGAAAAGCAAGGGTCATAAAAATGTAAACCACCACTAATGGCGGTGGAAAGTGCCATCGAGTCACATCTGACTTATGGCAACCCCATAGGGTTTTCAAGGCACGAGATGTCCAGAAGTGGTTTTCCTTTGTCTGCCTCCATGTCACACTCCTGGGATTCCTTGGAGGTCTCCCATCCAAATACTAGTCACAACCAACACTCCCATCCAAATACAGCCGCATCTGCTCCAATCCTACAGACAGAGATTCTCACCAGAGGGATCTACAACACATTTTTTTGGAACTAAGGTATCCACCTGATGAAGGCAGGAAACAGATTAACAACACCAGAATGATACCCAGAGAAAATCTGTCACAAGACAGGCCCAAAAGAGACAATAACAGAACACCACTAGTGGTCACATACAGCTCTCAGCTCAAAACAGTTCAGTCATCAATGACTTACAGCCTCTACTGGATAATGGCAGTTCTCTTTCACAAGTACTGCAGGGCAAACCTTTTCTTGCACACAGACAACCCCCTGTCTCAAACAACTCCTAACCCATAATAATGCAACATCTAATTTGAACAAGGATATTGGGACCAGAGCTTGCAATAAACCCAGATGCCAACTTTGCTGCCACATACACCCAAACAACACAATTACTGGACCTAACATCAACTACACCATCAGAGGCTCATTTACTTGCTCATCTTTTAACATTATATATGCCATTAAATGCCAACAATATCCTTCAGTTCTCTACATAGGACAAACAGGACAAACCCTACACTAGAGGATAAATGGACACAAATCTGACATCAGGAATCAAGAGACTGAGAAATCTGTAGGAGAACACTTCAGCCTTCCAGGACTTTCAATGAAAGACCTCAAAGTAGCTGTTTTATTACAAAGGAACTTCAGGAAAAGAATGGAAAGGGAAATTGCTGAATTACAAGTTATTCCAGCACTTGGAGCAAAAACTTCCCCAGGACTCACCTGTGATATTGGTTTCTTATCTCATTGCATATGCTATCATACATTCAGCCCTCTCAGCAAGAAGTACTATTCATCCTCTGTATTTTAGTGTATTTCTTTTTCAGAATAGCATATTAGAATACTGAATGTAATGCAAGGAATACTGGAATGTTTTGCTGATGTACCACTACACCAATTTTTAAAAAAATGCTGTTAAGTTACCTCCATGCCTATGAGGAGATGAATGGTGAGTCTCAGTTTACTTCCCACAATTAGAAAAGATGCCTTTACACACTTATCCCCTATTTTGACATATTTATTGCTTTGGTGTCCTTTCCCTCCTTAATTAAATCAAAACAACTACTGACCTTATAACCGTAGCTTGTTATTTAGTTTTGGTTTTGCATAATTTCAAATCTTCATCATGTTACATGAAAATTTGCTGTTCAGCCTGTCTATAACTTTGAACTCTGCCTTCCATTGTAGTGTACCTGAAAAAGGGTGTATGCACAGAAAAAGCTCATACCTTGAATAAACCTTTGTCGGTCTTAAAGGTGCTACTGGACTCTAAATTTCTTCTAATGCCTCCCCATGAAATTACAGGGCTAAGAACCAAGGACCAAGAGTCCTTTGTCTCTTGCCCTTCAACTCATGACCAATGGTTCATGCCTGTGGTCACACCCAAGCTTTATCAAGTACCTGACACAGGATGTGGAAAATCATTCCTTTGCAAAGATTTTATGCAGCTGGCAAAGATTCCCTCCTTCCCTGCTAAAAAGCCTTTGGCTGTGTCCAAGGTTTATTAGGTACCTGAGACAGAAAGGGGGGAAAGTCCTCACCACAGATGTTCCTTCTCGTATGCCTTCTATTCCTCCTTTCTTCATTTACATGCCTATCCTGCTGGCACTACATTAATAACTCAGGAAAACTGTATACTCACAATCCTGTAGTAATTACATGACAATGATTCATACTAATACTTATAGTCGGGAAGGATTAAAATCCATAGAACTCTAAAATGGCCAACCAGACAAACATCACTCTATAACAGGATGTCAAACGTGTGGCCTGAGGGCCGGATCAGGCTCTCGGAGGGCTGTTTCCTGGTTTCTTTTTCAGTTCTGCTGCTGCTGACATGTTGCAGCTTGCTTTACCAGACTCTCAGTCCCACTGGAGAGATAGATAGGCAAGCATGTGCAATTGAGAGAGTCTGGTAAAGAACTGGTTGAGGCTTCTCTCCCTCATTCTCCCAGGGGGAGAGTAGGAACTGGCCAGGCTACTTCAATTGTACAAGAAACAAAGGGAAGCCTTTCTTTCCTCCACTGGTTGAGGCTCCTCCCTGAAGGGAGGGAGGGAACGAGGGCATGCTTTGCTGGGCTGCCTCAATTGCATGGGGAAAATACCAGGCACCTTTAAGAACAACAAAGTTTTGTTCAAGGTATGAGCTTTTGTGTGCCCTGCTACAGTGTGTGTGTGTATTTTGTTGGGCTCCTTATGCTATGTGTGTATTTGTGTTTTGTTGGGCTCCTTATGCCAGAGTTCTCCTGGGTGCAACTGGGTTCTCTCCCCCTTTTCACTGTATTCATGCCCTCATGATCCAGTCTTTCTCAGTATGAAAGCAATGGGAACTATTTTAGAGGAGGAATAACCACAAGCCAGTGAGGTGGATTAAGCTGAGAGTGTGTGTCCAGACCAAGTTCACACAACACATTTCCTTTGTAGGAAGTTGTAGTTATTTCTCTGGGGAAGAAGTTTTGTAGACAAACACGTAGCCCTCAACTGTGTCAGGATGCCTTCTCATGTTCTTGACCAGCACATGAAGCAACTTATGTACAAAAGCTCGCAATGCCCAGCCATTTCATGTTTTCCCCTGTGTCCTAGGCTCAGAACATTGAGCATGAGATTTCTGCAATGAATGTCAATAAATCAAAAGTAGGTTTGCTCCTTACAGATACACACTTGAACAGCATACTCAAGATTGCTACAGCGCAGACAGTTTGATGCAATAATTCAGAGCAAGAGGTGTCAGTTATCAGAGGCTGTTAAATAGACAAAATATTGCAAGAGGGCTAGTGTTTCAAGCATGTTTTAGTTAAAGTTTAAAAAATCTTTGTTTGTCTGTGTCCTTTATAAAGTTTATATCTCAGCTACCTGGCATTACATTTTATGACACACATGGCCCGGCCTGACAAGATCTCATTTATGTCAGATCCAGCCCTCATAATAAGTGAGTTTGACACACCTGCTCTACAATTCCAATTGGCCCCTGTAGGAGCTTCTTTATACTTGTGAACTGAATTCTTGTGTAACCCAAAGCTGTAATAATCTTTTGACTTATTTGATTTTTATTATTTATTATTTCCATTTATATCTCACCTTGCCGAAAATCGGCTCAGATTTTATGGCTGAGATTTCTCTAACAACTAGGAGTACAAGAAAGGAATAGTAACAGAAGAGAATCTAAGCTGGGATCAATACAGGGTCCTAGGAAAGATAAAATAAACAGAAAGACGAGACACAGAGCACAGAAGACCAATTAAGCATGACAGATAATGCAGAGGGGTAAAGGACTGCTTTTAAAAAGACACAGAAGGGGTTTCCCAAGGGATTCCACACATGCTTGGATACATTCTACCAAGCCATTGACAGAAAAGTTGTATCTCAGGGAAAAATAGCATTTATTAAAAGGATTTTTTTAAAATCTGAAAAATATGAACTGAATGCCAAAAAAGAAAAATGTCAACAATGACAGAATGATAACTGATCTCTTATTCCTGTGAGAAGAAAGAAATTATATTTATTAATGTGCTTCTCTTTTGAACTATAAACTTTCAGATAAGGAACTCACCACCTCCCGAGGCAGCTGATTCCACTGTTGCACAACTCTTACTGCAAAAAAGTTTTTCCTAATATCCAGTTGGTATCTTCCTGCACTTAATTTAAATCCAGTATTGTGAGTCCTATCCTCTGCTGCCAACAGGAACAGCTCCCTGCCTTCTTCTAAGTGACAGCCCTTCAAATACTTCAAGAGAGCCATTATGTCCCCCCTCAACCTCCTCTTCTCCAGACTAAACATTCCCAAGTCCCTCACCCTTTCCTCCTGGGGCTTGGTCCCCAGGCCCCCAATCATCCCTGTTGCTTTTCTCTGCATGTGCTCCATTCTGTCCACATCCTTGTTGAAGTGAGGCCTCCAGAACTGCACACTATACTCCAGGTGCAGCCTGACCAATACAGTGTACAGCAGGATTATGATATCTTATGGTTTGGATGTTATGCCTCTGCTGATACAGCCCAAGATTGCATCAGCCTTTTTTGTTGCTGCATCACACTGTCTGCTCATATTTAACTTTCAGTCCACCCTTACCCCCAAGATCTTGTTCACACACACTGCTACTCAGAAGTGTATCCCCCCATCCAGTATGAGTGTTCCTCAATTTTGTTTCCCAGGTGTAGAACTTGGCACTTATCCTTGTTAAATTGCATCTTGTTCACATTGTTACCTCTCCATGATGGGGAGAATATCAGTTGTTACTCCATCACATTTAAATTTTTAAAAAAAATTGCTTTGAAAGATGCTAAGTGCAGAGCACTGAGATTGAACTGCAAAAATAAATCAACCAGGACATCATAAATTGAAAAGTTCAGTTGTAAAAACTAAATTGAAGTCATTCTGAGCAGTTCATTCTTGCTCTACTAAGGCAGTACTCTTGCTCTACACTTTTAGAAAGCAGTAGTTGAGACAGGTTTTGTGTGGCAGCCCCAAGTTGAATCTGATATCTGGCCTCCTGCTTTGTGTGTGCCACAACAATTTTACATGAAAGCTAACTCCATATGCTCTCCAGAAGAATCTCTTTCTTTTACCAAGCCTGGAGCAAAATATATACAACTAGAATGGCAAGAGGAACACTGCGGTCTTTTTGAAAGAGGTCTGTGAGGCTAATATATTGTGGAATCAACTGGGACACCTTAATATATCTAACTTTCAATGTGGCCCCAATTGTGGATATTTCAATCCAGAAACTGGAGCCATGAACAGTCAAGACACATCTTTCTGAGAGGAGGAGGGATGCAGCGTGGCAACATGGACGTGGCTGAGCTATGCTCCTCAGCCTCGGGAAGAGGGTCCAGAGCAAGGGGCTTAACCTAGGCACTTTGCACTCAGCAGGGTGCAGGTGTAGCTTCGGTTTGCCCCAAGCATCCAGTGAAATGAAGAGACTCATGGCAACGTGAGTCTGAGTTGTCACCTCCCAACAAGGGGGGGTTAGAAACCCAGCCAATGTAACCTCGAGAAACCGTGAGTACCTGATACCTTACAGGAGAGAAATTATACATTACTACACTCAAGGTTAAGCTTCAGCCCATCAAACCTCAGAAGCTACAACTCATTGGCAGGAGGTTTTCCCCCAGCCAAAGTTTTTGCAGCTAACAAAAGAGAATCTCAGCAAGAATGAACTGAAGACATACTGGGTGACTGGGAGCATTTTTTCTTTCACTGCCCCCCTGCCCTCCTCTACTGAATACTGATCTATAGGGCTTTAAAGAAACTTTATTTATTTCTTTAAATACCTCTTCGGTTTCCACCACTCTGCAATGTAATCAATATACTTGATCTCTCCAACCTCTCAACGTACTCAACTTTTGTTTTTTTTCTTGCTGCCTGCAAACCTTTCAGCGCACTTTGCTTTCCCTGCCTACAAACCTTGCAATGCACCCAATTTTTTCTCTGCTGTCTCTCCTCTTGGTTGGTTTTTTCAACTCTCCAACCTTTCATCGCACTCATTTTTTCCACACTTTCTCTGCTGTTTTTCTCTTTTTTCTTTTATATTAGCACATCCAACTCTGTTTAGATTTCAATGCACTCAATTTTTGCTTCAAGGTCGAAGCTTGCAACGCACTCAATTTTTCCTTCCCCCTAGAAGTGAAATTCAAGGATCTTGTCTCCTACTGTTGAAACCTTCACCTGCCCTGCAAAGGACCTCCAAGAATGTTAGTATTGCAGTAGTATTGTTTCCTTTTCTCTTCCCCCTCCCCCTTGTGATTAGCAGCTGTTTGCACCACCAGGTGTTACTTAACTGATTAGAAGGTGGGGGAGGGAGATACTTTAAGAAATAAGAAAAAAAAGAGAGGAAAAAAATACTGAGTAATGTTTTAGAGCTGCTGTAAGTCTGAAAAAAATATCATAGCAGGTTCTATTCACGGTTTTACTTAACACTTGTGGAGAGTATAACCAGACTTCAGGGTTTAACATAGTATCAACAAAATTGTTGAAGTGTGACTATATAATTGACTACCTTTAGCTCACCCAAAATGTCTAGTGTCGATAGACCTTCTCCCAAAACAGCTTCAAGCTCTCTAGGGGCCCTTAAACCAGCTACAACTAGTCTTTCCCCTACTGCAATGAAGGATCTTCAGTCCCTGATACAAGAAACTATAAAGGCAACAATAGCAGAGGTGATTGATCCAATTAATGAAACATTGAAAGAGATGTCCCAACAATTATCAAATAGAATGGATGAGATACAAAAACAGATGTCAGAAAATGCCCAGAAGATAGCTGAATTTAATAATACAATAATCAAGAATGAAGAGAAGACAGAACAAACAGAAGCTAAATTACACAAAACTGATTCTAGACAAAATGCTTTGGAACAAGATCTTATAAGATTGCAACTGGATAAAGCAGCATTCATTTTACGGTTCCAAAACATTGCTGAAGTAAAAGATGAAGACTTGAAGATGAAGATGGCACATATTATAGTGAAATATACTGAATCTGAGGACCAGGAGAAAGTCCTAGATGAAATTGACAATGCATTTAGGATGAACTCAACACACGTCAGAAGAAACCAGCTTCCTAGAGAGGTACATGTCCGATTCCATAAGAGAATATTAAGAGAAGAAATCCTAAACATTTCAAATAAAACTCCTTTATATCTAGGTAGCACAGAAATAAAGATACTAAAAGAAACTTCCTGGAGAGTCAGAGAAAAAAGAAGGGAATACCAGGAGCTAACAACCTTGAGGAGGAATGAAATTTCCTATATATGGTTACTTCCAGAAGGCCTGACCTATGTCTACAAAGGGAAAAGAACCAGAATCAATTTGACCTTCAAAGCAGAAAATTTTGTCAAAGTACATGGAACAGAACTCTTAACGGAAGAGGGAAACTCAGAACTTTCAGAAGAAGAAGAAGACTGTGAACTCCAGGGAACCTCAGCAATGGCAACCGAGACAGTACCTAAAGCCAGAAAAAAACTAGCACCAAAGAAAGCTTCAAAGACCCTGACTTCTAAGATGTACACAAGGAAACAAAAGAGAGGCGAACAGGACACAGAACCTCAGACTGAACTCCAAGATGGATAAGAAAAAAATAAAAATAATTTCAGTAAATGTCAGCAGCCTAAATGCACCCCAGAAAAGATGAAGGATCTTTCAGCAACTGAAAAAAAACACCTTTGACGCTATCTGTCTCTAAGAGACACATATAAACGCTATAGACCAAAAACACCTTCAAATGGGAAACCTCGGTAAAATGTTTGTTGCCTCTGATAAGGACAAAAAGAAAAGAGGCCTAGCAACCTATGTAAAACAACATCTCCAACCAGAGATGCTATATGCCTCACAGGATGGAAGAATTCTCTTAGTCCAAATACAAAGACAATTGAAGAAGACTCTCCTTATAAATATCTACACCCCAAATCAACATCAAGAGAAGTTCTACAAATCATTACAAGAACTGATTGCTAGATTTGATCACAATGAACTATGTATAAGTGGAGATTTTAATGCGGTCTTCAACAAAACTCTAGATAGAAAATCAACCAAGAGCAAACTGAAACAAAGCAAAGAATTACCTTCAATGTTCTATTAACTAATGGAAGAAAACAAATCAATAGATGCATGGAAAGTGAGAAACCCCAAGAAGCAACGTTACACATTCTCTTTGACAAGACACAATTCTTGGTCAAGAATAGATATGTGCTGGATCTCAGCTACAATGACAAAAGACATAATAGATGCAGAAATACTTCCAGCAACATTTGCTGACTACAATCCCATCACCCTTGAATTACAAGATACTCCTAAAAGGAACAAATTAGATGACCTAAAAAGAATTGTTGAAACATACTACCAGAATCTCTATAAAAACACAGAAGCAACTCAACAACAAGTTAAAAACTACCTTGAAATCCATAAGCCAAATTTTTTTACAGAAGATCAGAGGAAAACATTAAATCAAACAATAACAATAGCTGAAGTCACAGAAGCCTTAAAAAAAAACAAAAAAGGGAAAGCCCCTGGTCCAGATGGCCTGCCCTCAGAATTTTATTCCGCCTTCGAAGACCAGCTGGTTAGCCCATTAAAACTGGTATATCAAAATGTAGCTTCTAAAGAAAAAATACCAGAAACATGGAAATAAGCTTTAATAACATTAATACTTAAACAAAACATAGATGAAACAGAAGTTAAAAACTACAGACCAATTTCCCTGTTAAACGTAGACTATAAAGTCTATGCCTCCATCCTAGCAATTAGAATAAAAAGGGTTTTTCCACAGACAGTTCATGTAGACCAAGCAGGCTTCCTACCTAAAAGACAACTCCAACATAATGTGAGGATAATACTAAATGTTCTGGAATACTTTGAAGCTCACCTAGAAAAGCAAATTGCTCTAATCTTCCTGGACACAGAAAAAGCCTTTGACAACATTAGCTGGAACTTTCTGCTTGAACTTTTGTTAAATTCTCAACCAGGTAAAAACTTGTAAAATGATCCGAGCAATTTACAATAAACAGCAAGCCAAAATATGTATTAATGGAGACCTATCTCAAATGGTAGAGATAAATAAAGGAACCAGACAAGGATGACCCCTGTCACCATTGTTGCTTATCTTTGTCCTTGAAAACTTAACTAACCAAATTAGAACAGAGAGTCAAATTAGAGGCCTGAAACTAAAAGGAGAAGAATACAAACTATTGGAATTTGCAGATGACCTGGTCTTTATTTTGGAAAAACCGACTAATGCGATCAGCACGTTGACATTGACCCTACAAGAATATGGAGATGTGGCAGGCTTTAAAATTAACTATAAAAAACCAAAAATGCTAGTCAAAAATATGACAAAGATTCAAGCCGACCATTTGCAAGAACTTACTGGTTTTGAGATACAGAAGACGGTCAAATACCTAGGTATAAAAATAACAAGCAAATGTAGCTCTCTAATGGATAATAACTATAGGGAGCTACTAAAAGAGAAAGAAGGACCTAGAAAAATGGAAAGACCTTCATATATCTTTAATGGGGAGAATAGCCACTATTAAAATTAACATACTTCCAAAGCTGCTATTCCTTTTCCAAACAATACCAGAAATACAAAACCAAAGATACTTTAAGGAACTAGACAAAATCACAACACAGTTCATCTGGCAGGGGAAAAAGCCAAGAATCAAACTTAAAATACTGCAAGATGCTAAGGCTAGAGGTGGCTTTGCCCTATCAGATTGGTCCCTATACTGCAAAGCAGCAGCATTGGCTTGGATCAAAGACTGGATAGCCCTGGATAACACTAGACTTCTAAAACTAGAAGGCCATGATTTACTCTTAGGATGGCATGCATTCGTTTGGTATGAGAAAGCCGATAGCCATAAATACTTTAAACAGCATTGGCTTAGGGCCTCTTTATTTAAAGTCTGGGAACAAATTAGAAATTGTTTCTACACTAAGACTCCAAGATGGGTGGCTCCTCTGGAAGCCTTTACTAATCCAACTGTTCACTAAGAAGAAAGCCTCATAAGGTATCAAGAATTGTTAGATACGCGGCTTGAACTTAAAACAAACTGCGTACTTAATACAAAGGTGTAATTGGTGGGAAAAGGTTCAAATCGAATCTAGATATAGCAAAGATAAATCAGTAGGTTTCTACACAAACTATTTGGAAATAGATAAGATCCTGGTAGATATAGATCAGAAATTTACCAAAAAATGTGCTTCTAGAAGACAAAATGCAAGACAAAATGGTTAAGAGAGCTATGATAAAATGGGCACAAAATTTGGGCCACAATATAGACCTAGACCAATGGGCACAAATTTGGAAAAGAAACATAAAAATTACAAGAACAATACCATATAAGGAAAATATCTACAAGATGTTCCACAGGTGGTACATTACCCCTGACATTCTGACAAAAATCAATCCAAATTGTCCTAAGACATGTTGGAAATTTCAAAGTAAAGTAGGGTCCTTTTTCCATATGTGGTGGCAATGTGAAAAAGCTAAGAGGTTCTGGGCTTGGATACATGAAACAATACAAAAAATCTTTAAAAATTTCTATCCCCTTTGTTTCAGAACTATTTTTGTTGAGTATAATGCCTGATCAATGTGGAAAAAAATGATTTATATTTCATACTGCATGTGATTACTTCTGCTAGAATATTATTTGCTAAGTATTGGAAAAGAACAGAACTACCATCTAAAAGAGAAACCATTAACAAAATACTGGCAATAGCAGAAATTGATAAATTGTTGTTATTTTTGAAAAATCAAACAGAGGACATATTCAAGAAGACATGGTCAAAATTCTATATTTGGATTGAAAACTATGACAAGTCAAAAATTACATTCAACTAGAACTTGAGGAAACATACCTATAAAATCTTATTATCCTGTAATAAAGAGATCCTACTGGAATAGTTTATTAGCATGTAATGAACAATATTAATAAGGCAAAACATTTGTTAAGGCATGAAATTCCCACCCACATTTTTAAATTTATGTTTGTATGTTTTATGTTTGAAATAAAGAAATATTTTAAAAAAGGACACATCTTTCTAGAAACCCGAGAAAAGCCCCACATTTGCAGAAAGATCTGAAATCTTTTTTAAAAATTGAAGGGTTCAAACTCCGCAAAATAATAGAAGCATCACCTGTAGCTTTAAGAAATGAATGCCCTCAATGGCCATTGCTAGGCAACCACAACAATATCACCCACCTTCAAGCCTTGGTTTCTGTCAGTAAAAAGCAGGAGGAGGGGCAAGGCCCTTATCATGGCTGTTCTGGCCTCTGAGAGGGGACTCATTGGGGCCAGGCTTAGCAGCAGGGCTTTTTTTCTGGGGGAACGTGCTGGAATGGCATTCTGGAACCTTTTCAACAAAATTCTTTGTAAAATGTTTAAAAGTTCATGAGTTTTCAGTATACAGATTGAGAACTTAATTTCCCTCTTGAGAGTTCTGGCACTTCTTTTTCAAAAAAAAAAAAAAAGCCCTGCCCCATTGGGTGACTTGATAACACACGAATTTCATGACTCACCCAGGACTGGGTGTTTGCTACTGCTCAACAGCAACCAGTCCACAAATCCAGTGTAGTGTGATGGTTAGAGTTTCAGATTAGTATCTGGGAGACTGAGGTTAAAATACACACTCTGCCATGGAAACACCCTGGGTGGTCTTGCGTCAGTCACTAACTGAGGTTTCCCAGGATTATTGTGAGGATAAAATGGAGCAGAGGAGAATGATGCATGCTGTTTTGCATCCCTGTTGTGGAGAAAGGCAGGATACAAATTGTTGGGATATTTGCAAGTTCTCTCCCTGATGTCATGAAAGAGTTAACCTGTTTGTTTGTGTATGGCAATTCTTAGTTAGCTTAGGACCAATGAACTGTCAGGCACGTATTTCTTGTGGAAGAGGAGTCTTATTCACAATGAAGTGACCTTTAGCCTGGTCATTGGCTAATCAATAGTTTGATTATGTAACCTGATATTTTGTACGTATGCAATTTGGGATTTCTTCTTCCTCCCTTTGTTCTAAGATCAAATGCAAGATTCCATCATGGAGTAGACATTAACTATAAAGATGTAGCTAGTCAGTTAGACTGTTTTATTGTCCTTTTATCCTCCTATGTAACCGTCCCTAATTTCTTAGTAAACTTTCTTTTAACTAATTTGCATGTGTGTGCTGCGGGGTTCCCTTTTATTCTGCTAAATTATACAACATAAATTATGTAAATAAATATAGCTGAAGATGAGGGTGTGGATGAAAGGTAGGTTGATGAGTGGGTGGGAAGCAGGGAAATACGAAGATATGGGGGCTGCCAAGAGAAGAAAAAGAGGACATGGTGTAGGGAAGTGTGACAGGCCCTTTCTTGGAACCAAGGTGACCCACATAGCCTGTTATGATTTTAGGGGACCAGGTTTCTTACAAGATGTTATTAGATTTGTTACAAGATGTTATTAGGGAAGCAAGTTTAAAGGCTTTGGGTTCACTACCATGAGGTAAGTTTTGTGATGAGCAAGAAGAACACGGAGATCACTGAGGCAGGATTTGTATATCAGTAACAAAGAAGATTTGTTTATTTACAGGTTGGTTTTAAAGGTCTTCAGTCAAAGCTGGCTGAGGCACATAAATTCAAGCCACTCTGTCACACTCCCAGGCAGAGCTACCTTTCAAACTGCTCTCCTGCTGGGGCAAACCTGCACTAATGGCTTCTGTGCTTTCCTCCAACTGTTCCATTCCCCCCCACCATGAAATGTGATTGGATTCTGGAGCAGCCCTCCCATAGGGTTATTGGGTTAACTATATTTTTAAAATCTTGTTTGCCTTGGAAGCACAGAAGCTTTGATAAGAGAAAGAAATTTTACTTACAAAAGCAGAAGTACATCTTACATAACATATTCATGTAATCTAGGTACATTTAGGTACATTTAACTCATTGTGAACAGATTAACTTCAAAAAGGTTAACTTGCTACAGCTCCAAGACAGGTAAGAGAGACAAGAAGAGAGGTCCTTAGTAAGATGAAAACAGAAGGCAATCAATGGCTAACATCTAACTAAGGGGGTGGGGGGGAGAATTATCTTATCCCTTTCCTTCCCAGATCCTCTTGCATGTAAAGTTACAATATCGAATAAGGGGCAGGGATGAAATAGCTGAGTGGCTGTTTTTCCCTTCAGGGGCAGGACACAGGGACATAGAGGGGAAAGTGAAGTGCCCCCCCACAAGTCTTTGAGGGCTGTCTACCATGCAACTGGGCCTGGCCCAGCAGCCAACACAATGCAGAATTTTTCCAGAGAAAGGCTGCCAAAGGCAGGGAAGGAGGAAAACCTGAAGTGGGGAGGGCGAGGAGAGGACAAGGAAAAAAACTTGTTCATTAATGATTCGGAGTTAGGAGTAAGCAGTGAAGTGGCTAAATTTGTGGATGACACTAAGTTGTTCAGGGCAGTGAGAACCAGGGGGGACTGTGAGGCGCTCCAGAGGGATCTGTTGAGGCTGGGCGAGTGGGCGTCAGTGTGGCAAATGAAATTCAATGTGGGCAAGTGCAAAGTAATGCACACTGGAGCAAAAAATCCTAACTAGAAATATATGTTGATGGGGTCTGAACTGGCAGTAACTGACCAAGAGAGAGATCTTGGAGCTATGGTAGATAACTCACTAAAGATGTCAACTCAGTGTGCAACTGCAATAAAAAAAGGCAAATGCTATGCTAGGGATTATTAGGAAGGATTATAAAACCCCTGTATACACTTATGGTGCAGCTGCATTTGGAATACTGTGTGCAGTTCTGGTCACTGCACCCCAAAAAAGATATTATAGCATCGGAAAACATGCAGAAAAGGGCAACTAAAATTATTATGGGGATGGAACACCTTCCCTATGAAAAAAGCTTAAAGAGGTTACGACTCTTTAGCTTGGAGAAACAATGACTGAGGGGTGACATGATCAAGGTTTACAAAATTATGCATGGGACAGAGAAGGTAGAGAAAGAAGTAATTTTCTCTCTCACAATACAAGGACTCATGGGCACTCATTGAAATTAATGAGCAGTAGGCTTAGAACAGATGAAAGGAAGTACTTCTTCACCCAAAGTGTAATTAATGTAAAATTCACTGCCATAGGAATTGGTGGCGGCTACAAACATAGACAGCTTCAGGAGGGGCCTGGATAAACATATGGAGCAGAGGTCCATGAGTGGCCTTTAGCCACAATGTATAGATGGTGGCTCAAGTGGTTAAGACGCTGAACTGCAGGCTGTGGAAGGTCAGTAGTTCAGCAGTTCAAGACCCGTGAGTGCTGCATGACGGGGTGAGCTCCCATCTCTAGTTCCAGCTCCTGCCAACCTAGCAGTTCGAAAGCAAGAAATTGCAAGTAGATAAATAGGTACCACTTCGGTGGGAAGGTAACAGCGTTCTGTGCGCCTTGGTGTTTAGTCATGCCGGCCACATGACCACGGAAATGCCTTCAGACAGCGCTGGCTCTTCGGCTTTGAAACGGAGATGAGCACCGCAACCCTAGAGTCTGATTCGACTGGCTTTCGAGCAAGGGAACCTTTACCTTTACCTATAGATGTAACAGAGTGCTTGTTAATGGTTCCTCATCCTCTTGGAGACAAGTGACAAGTGGAGTGCCTCAAAGACATGTTCTGGGACCTGTTTTGTTCAACATTTTTATCAATGATTTGGATGAAGGAATAGAGGGAATGCTTATTAAATTTGTAGATTATACTAAATTAGAAAGGGTAGCAAATATGGTAGAAGACAGAGTCAGGATACAGGATGATCCTGACAGGCTAGAAAACTGGGCTAAAACAAAATGAATTTCATTGGGGATAAATGTAAAATTTTGCATTAAGTAGGAAAAATCAAATGCATAATTATAGGATGGGGGAGACTTGTCTTGGCAGTAGTATGTGCAAAAAGGATCTTGGGTCTTAGTAGACCATACACTGAACATGAGTCAGTAGTAATGTGGTAGCTAAAAAGACAAATGTGATTTTGGGCTGTATCAATAGAAGTGTAGTGTCCAGATCATGCAAAGTGGTGGTATCACTTCTCTCTGCTCTGGTTAGACCTCACCTAGAATATTGTGTTCAGTTTTTGGCACCACAATTTCAGAAGGATACAGACAAGCTGGAATGTGTCCAGAGGAGGACAACAAAGATGGTGCGGAGTCTGGAGACCAAATCCTATGAGGAAAGGTTGAAAGAGCAAAGCAGCCCCCAGTGACCAGCAGCATTGCCGGGTCGCCGGGAGCTGAGTAACATGTAAAATAAAGTATCTATGGTTCTTATCTAAGTCATCTGGTTTAGCCTGGAGAGGAGACAACTGAGAGGTGATATGATAACTTCAAGTGCATGAAGGGCTGTCATATAGAGGATGGTGTGTGGTTTTTTATTGCCTCAGAAGGTTGGACCAGAACCAACATGTTGAAATTAAATCAGAAGAGTTTTTGACTGAACATTAGGAAGAACTTCCTGACAGTTAGAGCGGTTCCTCAGCAGAACAGGCTTCCTTGGGAGGTGGTGGGCTCTCCTTCTTTGGAGGTTTTCAAACAGATGCTAGAAAGCCATTGGACAGCAATGCTGATTCTGTGAACTTCGGCAGATCATAAGAGAGAGGGCAGAAAGGGTTGTGTTGTGTATTGTGTTACTTGTAAGTGCAGAATGACTGAGCTTCAGCCACAACCTCCATTGACTCTTGGTTTCCTGAAATCTGCAACAGGATTGGTCCGTGTCAGTAGATAGACCAATCAGGACAGTAGTTGACATTCAGCAGGAACAATTCCTATTGGTTCCAAGCACCTGTTATTGATTGGATATTAATGTTCTAGAGGGTGTGGTTTTCCTTGGTTCAAATTGTATATAATTGGGTCATTCTGTATGTTTGTTGCTGCATTCTGCACTGAATAAACAAATCAATTTTGAAAAGAGCTGCCTCAAGTCCAGTACATAATAGGTTGCATCAGTGCTTAGTTCTTGTGGGCCTTTCTTACATGCCCAGGAAGTGCTGATTGCCACGTTGAGGTCAGGAAGCAACTTTTCTCCAGGCCAGTTAGGCTGGAGATACTGGAGGTTTTTTGTCATCTTCTGGGAGCACGGGTCACTGGGTGTGTGTGCAGGGTAAGGTATTTGTGAATTTCCTGCATTGTGCAGGGGGTTAAACTAGATGACTCTGGAGGTCCCTTTATGATTCTATGAACATGCTGATGCTCTGTATTCTTGTGCTTGGAAGGCAACAGTGGGAGGCAGCCCCGTAGCCAGAAATTTTTCAAGGAGGAGGGGTGCTGGGTATGCTAATTAAAATAAATTTAGATTTAATTTGATTAATGGAGCAGGGGAGGGAGAGGAGTAGTAGCTCCTTACCCCAGCTGGCTTCGAGCCGGAGCAGTGTGGCTTAAGCTCTTCCTCCCCTCCACTGTGCCAGGGTTGCATCATGTGACCCATCATGTGGCCTGGGTCACATGATGATGCTACCAGCAAGATCTTCCCAAGCCCCCCAACACAGGCGCAGGGGAGGGGAGGGACAGCTGAAGCTGTGCCGCTGCACTGACCCAAAGCCATTCTATAACCCTCCTTCCTTCCACTCATCCCTCGTTGGTTCTTCCTGCTGCTTCCTCCTGCTGCCAGGGTAAGGGGTGAGCCAAAGGAAGCAGGGGTACAGAAATTGCTTTGGGTCTACACAGTGATGCAGCTTAAGGAAAACCATAACTGAAAACTTTGGGGAAGATTGGGTGGGGGTATGCGGATTCAATAGGGGCACTGCAAATTCGATATGGGGAGCTGCCCCCCAGTGCCCCACCGCTGGCTACAGGCTTGGTGGGAGGGCTTCTGAAGTTCTGGCCTCACTGGTGGACCTCCTGATGGCACCTGGGTTTGGGACACTGTGACACAGAGTGTTGGACTGGATGGGCTATTTGCCTGATCCAACATCGCTTCTCTTGTGTCCACGTGAGAGCTTGTGTGGGGTTAGAGAAATGAGAAAGAGGAAATAGTGGGGGAGGGGAAGAAGGCCATGTCCCCTGAAAATCCTTGCAGAGCCTTCACTTATTAAACTGTTAATAAGAGGAGAAAACATCTTTAAAAGAAATGCAGATTCTTAGCATGCAGTTGTTAAAGCCCTCCCAAGTGACATTTCATAAAACATTTTAATGTTCTGAATAAATACTGAAAGTCTTCTAGAGGATGCTTGGGTGGGTGGACTGTATGGTATTGCACCTTGGTGAGGAACCTTCCCACTACCCTCTCCAGGCTCCTTCCCCAGATCTCCAGGAATTTCCCAAACCAAATCAGAGCTGGCAATTCTAATGAGTCTTCAGGACTGGAGGCTTTGCCTGCAAGCACTGTTTGGAAACTCACGGGAAAAGCTTAAAGGTGATTTAGCTTTCAATTTTGCTGGCACTTTAGTTTGAGTTTAAAATGGGCCTTGAATTAGTTCCGTGGCAGGTTATTGAGTGCCACAAGTGGGGCAGTTTATTATTGCTGCAAATGTGTGATTTAAATGTTGATCCAGCCATTAAGCTTTATCTCTTGATGTACGCTATACATACTTTCGAAGGGTATTTAAATATATGTATTAGCTAATAGCTGTGATGGGCTTATGTCCCTGCAATGCCATGCATATTTACCATAGATGATAACCACTGGAGACAGATGCAACTGGTGCATGGAATCTGGCAGATATCCATCCTATCTGCCACTGTAGTAAAAATGCAGGGAGGCTTCAGCTCCCAGTTGGCTGATTCATGCATTCAGTTTAAAGCCCATAACTGAGCCTGAGCTGCAAAAGGAGTTCTAGCTTTTCATGTCTGAAGCCACTCCTAATGTTCTGTCCTTTCAAGGTAACAACTGAAATGATTACATAAAGTGAATTAAGTCACAGCTGACTAGTGAAGAGTTCATTGTACAAAACTTCAAAAAGGGGCCGAGATTGGACCTGCGCAGATTGTGTAGTTGGGAAGCTTCCAGCACTTATACTTTAGAACCAAAACACTCAGTTGAAAAATGAGGCATTCTTCTGTGTTCCTACTACTTTTGCAATCTGGTCATATTCATCTATATTTGGAGGCAGATGAACATAACACCGCAGATCTAAATTCCCTGGTTTGAGCACATTAGCATTGTTGTTTAGTGGTTAGAATATGAGATGGAGCCCTGGGGGCAAATCCCTACTCAGGCATGAAACTGATTATGTAACCTTGGGGCAATCACTCCCTATCAGCTTAATCTACCTCACAGGGTGGTTGTGAGGACAGGGGTCAGATAAAACTGTACACCTAAATCAAATATAACTCTATTCCAGCTTGAAGCTATAAAACACCAAGAAGTTATTCCCATATTACTTCCCAGGAATATTGATAGATTGCTTTAAATATGCAAGGCCAAATTTATGTCCATTTTCAGGAAGAGCCAAATGTCATCATAGCTATGTTGTACTCTTCATAATAATCAGATTGGGACCTGCAGTGATTTAAAGAAATGAACACAGCAACTTGCTTTCCTGATATTTGTAGTCCTCATTGTAAGTCAAGAAAAATCACCAGTTTTCCTGGGTAATCAAAAGCAGCACCTATTAAAGTTAACATATGACTATACAAGCCTATGTTAATGGAAGATGGAAAAACTGCATGCTGACTATAAGGAACAGAGTTGTGTCCCTTACTTAATGTCCTGAAGTAAATGCTATCCTTTCTTTACAAACTTAATCATAAGCATATACAGCAGTTTAAAGATAAGCAGAGACATCCCAAAGCAACTTTATTTAATGTGGGTGCCATTTCTGTTTGCATGAACCAGAATCCCAGGGTTCTGCGGTGAACACTGATGTGATATCTCCAGGAGGGTCACTTGTAGATTTCTAGCCTTACGCCATCTGCTTTGCAGAAAGTCACACCTTTTCGAGAATGACCAGGGCAATATTTCTGCAGTGCTGTTTTATAGGACCCAAAGTACTTTGCCAAACTATAGAGAAACTAGACTAGACTCTGCAGCAGGACCAATGGAGGACCAATCTCAAGAGCAGGATGTTAGATTTCTGTTGTGTCCTGCTCAGTTATCTTCATTAATTCATCCTTTCCGTTTGTGGTCTCAGGATCCTTTTAAGAAGTCACTGGGTGCTCTGACCTGGATCTTGGAAGCTAAACAGAGTCAACTCTGGCAAGTACTTGGATGGGAGACCTCCTTGGAATACCAACAGTCAGCAAGTGGGGGCAGGTCACCATGACTTCAAGGTGAGTGCGCACAAACACACGCACATGTTTTTTTTAAAAAATGATATTAAAAAAGAAGCCACAGAGTGAGCACACAGCATAACGTGAGACTAGCAGGGAATTCCTAAGGCATTTTGGTACCCATGTCAGAAAACCCAGATGATCTTAGAGTTGTAAACCTCTAAAATTAAACTACATGGTCCATGACTAGATCCCTGTTATCTGCCATCTGAGGCAAGCTGGCTGTTGATGGCTGGCTTGGGAGAAGAGACTTTTAGATGTGGGCTTATAACAGGAACACAACAAGCTTTGCTTGTTGGGAGCCACTGAGGGGCATATTCACACAACCAATTTGCTGCAAGAATCCCTGTAGAGAAAAAGCATTCTTCCCCCCCCACTATTTGTACCATCACTATCTTTACCATCACTATTAGTGGCCCTGTGAGGAGTGAACGACAGCACTGCGTGGAACTGACAGCACTGAATTGGGAGTACCACCTTTAAGATGCAATCTTTTTATCGAAGACTGAACATCCAGAGCACTTAATATTGTAAAGGATTATTTTTATGTTGTTTTAACCTGTTTTATGTATTGGCATATGCCCTATTTGCGAGCTGTCCTGAGCCCGCTTGCCGGGAGGGCAGGCTATAAATCGAAATAATAAATAAATAAATAAATAATTCTTGCTGTGAAAAATAAATCCCCCAAGTGGTGGTGAAATTTTGATCTGGACATACACAGATGGGAGTGGAGTGTAATGTGCATTATACTGCTTCGTGTCCCTTTTCTGACTCCATCTGCTTTATTATAAGAGACTGTAACAGTGAAGCTGCCAACTGGAAGTTCTTAGCATAGGATTATACCACAAATCACATAATATGGCCTTTAATTTAGAATATTTGTAGCTCCCACAGAATCATAAAATCTCAATCTCTCTAAAAAGGCCTGGGCAATCTTTAGTGAAATGACCTCGTTTGCTCCCAGAGAAAGGGATTGCTGACTGACATGTTTTAAGATTGCATCATCAAGTCCTGGTTTTCTCACACATTCAGCAGACTGCTCCTCTCTCCCCTATGGCAAGTGCACAGACATGGCTCTTGGGGCAACTGAATGAAAAGGAAAGTGCTTTGTTATTGTTTATTGCTCCCATATTGATTCCTGGGCCTCAGGGTAGCTTCTCTTTCTTCTCTGCTAGTTCTTTTGTGGTAGTGATTAATCCTAGAGGCAAATACATTCACCTTTAAAAATTTTCCTTCTCTAAGGATTCATCATTGGGCTTTTCTAGACACCTAAGAAACTTAACAGCTATGGAAAAATCCAGAGCTAGAAGTGGAGCCAATTGACAAAATCGTTGTGGGTCCTCTGAAAACTAACAACTGTCCACAGTTCAGCTCGTTGGTACCTTTCGGGAAGGCCCATCCCACAACCAAAGCAGCATAAATCAAGTAGGGGCACCTCAAGGCCCACAGGCTAGATATATCCTTCAGAACATTTTTTGTCATACTCACAAACTGATGGGATAAACATGGTTTTTAAAAAAAAACAACCCAACAACCACAAACCATTTTTCTTCCATTTTCTGTTGGAATATGTTTTTGCTTTTATATTTCCTTTTGTTTCAATCTTCATTTTTGAGGGGTTACATTCATTACTTTTCACTTTGTTCCTCTTGGGAATGCCACCATCCTTCCCCTCTAATCCTCCTCCCAGCTGCACTTACTGTGCCACGGCTGACGGTTTGCTGCAGTGGCAGCAGCTAACATAGGCAGCCAGCCAGCCAGCCAGCCAGTGGGCAGGTGGAAGGAGAATCCCCCTCCTCCCCTTCCCAGGGATCATCGGAAACTCTGCCCAGAGCACCAGAGGAACCCCAGGAGGAGGAGAGTCTCTTCCTACCCCTCCTCCATGTCGGCCAGATGGGCAGACCAGCTGCCTCCCTTGTCAAGCACCAACACAGCGAGCCTGGCCACCTGCTGGTGCTGCTGCCCATTGCAGAGGAAGTGCACTGGGGAGGCAGGGAGATGAAACCATACATTTTTCGCAATGTTTCTCCAAGGGATAATGGAAAATTTGGGTGAGATTCAGTTGACTGACTGATGCGTACAAAACTGGCAGGATGATTAGCTGTACATAAAGCAATACTATACCAGGGCCACAGAAACACTCACATTATTAACAATGTTACTTTATTTATTACTTAACTAATACTGCATAGTAAAAGATTTATAATAGCAATTTCCATCTGAGTACAACTTCATTGTGCTGATATTAAATAACTCCATATTTATTCTTTACTCAACACTGTCAATGGAACAGTCCAGTCTCTCTTCCCCCCCGCCCATGTTATGGTTGCAATTGCCATCTTTCTACCCTCGTCGCAACTCTCAGTTTCCTTTGCCATTAGACAATGGGCAGATTGCAGCTGTGTCAGGAATAGTCAAACAGGGGCAGAACATAAGAGTCCAGATACAGGTATGTGCCACTCAAGTAACCTAAACGGTTAATCAGATCTGACAAGGAATGTCTCCAGTGCAACCACGGCCTAAATCACATGTCATGACCAAAACAGGAACAGACACATGCAACTCCCTCCTCTACTTGCTGGTTTTCAGTACCCACTGCGTACTGCAAAGTCCAGATCGGGCAAACTTCTGTTACCACTGACCATAGTTTGCCTCCAAATCATAACTGGAAGGTCACTTCAAGCCATGGCTTCTGATTTGGGCATGGAGGCAAGCATGGTGCAAGAAGGAATCAGTGAGCACAAGGGGAGGAGCCTGCAATACTTTGTTGACAGACAAATCATACTTTGGCCATGACTCCTCAACTGAAATATTTGACTATGAACTGTGGAGTTTTCTTGACTGTTCTGTGGCCTGATAGTATACCTCTCACGTCTAGAACTCTACAGCCCCACTGCCGGCAAAACAGCCAAAGACCAATGAATTTTGTCAAATAACACCTGTATGACTAAATCGATCTCTAACAACTCATGTTTCTCCTGAGCTCTCAGGAGTTCTAGCACTTTTTTTGGAACTGTGGGGGATTTTGTGTGCCTTGTGAGTGTGTTTTTGTGTTTCCTCACAGGCCACAATATGAATAGGGTGACCTTTTTAAAGGTACTGTAATGATCTAGAAAGGAGACAGGCAATGCAAGGCACACAGACTATATACAACTTGGCAAGAATCTCTCTCACGCACACACATCCACACAAGCATAAACACACCCTGAATGCACTAGGCCTCAGAACTCCCCCCACCCAGGTGTGGTGACTCACACTAGGAGTGTAAGGAGGGAAAACTGGGGAAAGCCTTACGGGGCTTCTGACAAAATGCATTTTCTCCTGGGAGGCTGACAAGCAGTAAACCTCCACTTGGTATCTTAATACGTTTTTTTTTCCTTTTCTCTGAGCAGAGAACAGCTGGGAAGGAGGAAGCCTGTCAATGGTTTTACATACTCACCTCTTAAGAAATGCTGATGAATCTTGCTAGAGACAATGGGAGGATCAAGCCTCCCCCTTCTTTCCCCCCCTTCTCCACCTAAGGAACAGATTTTAGAAGACTGTTGGCTAGAACAGCCCCAGTGTCAGCTAGCTGCCATGAAATGGAATGTTAGTTGTGGGGGGATGATGCCTGGTGCCGCTTTGCTTTTTTTCTCTTCTCTGCTGTCTCTGCCTTGCTCGCGTTTCGGCCCATGGCCGTGAGACACTGCTCTGCCTGCTCTAATCTGTTTTTGCTTTCCCACGCATCTTGCTTGTGAATATGTTATCCTTTTATACTCCCCCGATATAAAATCACGTCAAACTGGTGAGGGAGGTGCTACGAACTTTGTATGAGCATAAGTTGTTTGCCAAGTTGTCTAAGTGTGAGTTCCACAAACCTGAAGTAGACTTCTTGGGCTATCGTATTTCAACCCGTGAGTTGGAGATAGACACCGCCAATTACAATCCTTCTTCGGATTTGTCAATTTTTATAGGGGGGGTTAGCCAATTTCGTGCAGGTCAGCCTTCCCTTAAATGACTTGTTGAAAACGAAAGGGAGGGGGCCAGAAAGCCCAAAAACGGGGGCACAATTGGCGTGGACAAATGACTATCAGTCTGCCTCTGAGAACCTCAAAAAATTGTTCACATCAGAACCCGTCCTAGCCCACCCCGATGAGGGTCGCAAATTCATCGTACAAGTTGACGCCTTGGACGTGGCCATGGGGGGGCGATCTTGCAAGAGGGGTCCGACAATAAGCTGCACCCTTTAGGCTATGTGTCCCTCAAATTTAATACCACTGAGAGAAACTGGTCAGTATGGGATAAAGAGGCGGGGCAATCCAGCTAGCTCTCTCAACTTGGAGACATTGGCTGGAAGGGGCTTGGGTACCTTTCGAGGTATGGACAGATCATAAAAACCTCAAGGTCCTACGTACCCCTAGAAACCTCAACGAAAAGCAGCTGAGGTGGGCTGACTTTTTCTCTAAGTTCAATTTCACATTGCACCACCTCCCGGGCAAAGCCAATTTCCTCGCTGACGCGCTCTCCCGCCTCCCGCAACATGACAGTCAGAGGGAGGAGGTACTGGACTCTATGTTCACACCTTCCCAGTTGGGAGGGGCAGTCACAATCAGAAGCCAAGAAGCTGCTCGGAAGCCAGAGGGCAGGGGGGGGCTCAGAGTTGAAGTTCAAAGAGACATTCGCTGACAAAGACAAACAGGAAGTTGAACAGAATGGGGACTTGGAACAGCGGGAAAATTGTTGGTATTCTGGTCCCCAACTTTTCATAGCCACGTCTCTACAGGGGGAGTCATGATGGCAGGACATGGCTCCCAACTGGGGGGCCACTATGGCTATGTAAAAACGTTACAACTATTGCAACGACAGTTTTGGTGTCCAGGCATGCGAAAAGACATTTCATTGTTCGTGCAATCATGTCAAACATGCCTCATGTGCAAGCCCCACCCCTGTAAACTCCCCGGGTTTCTACAACCCTTGCCTACCCCATCCAGACCTTGGGAAGTGATTTCGATGGACCATCACAGATCTCCCCCTGAGTAAGGGCAAGACAGTAATTTGGGTGATCATGGACTTGTTTTCCAAACAAGTGCACTTTGTGCTTTTTAGCAAGGTGTCACGTGTGGCACCCCCAGCGAGCCCCGCCATCCCCTCTGATGGTGAATGGCGAGCAGCATTTTGAAATCTCCTGGATCCTTGACTCAAAGTAGAAACGGGGCCGTCTGTACTATCTGATTGAATGGGTTGATTTTGATCCTGAACACAGAGAATGGATGGCTTCCCATCATGTCAATGGTCCTCGACTGCTCTGTGCTTTTCACTCTGCCTGGCCAGAGAAGGTGGTGGGAGACGGGGGCTTGGGGGGGGGCAAGGTGTCAGCTAGCTGCCATGAAATGGAATGTTAGTTGTGGGGGGATGATGCCTGGTGCCACTTTGCTTTTTTTCTCTCCTCTGCTGTCTCTGCCTTGCTCGCTTATTGGCCCGTGGCCTTGAGACTCTGCTCTGCCTGCTCTAACCTGTTTTTGCTTTCCCATGCATCTTGCTTGGGAATACGTAGCTGTTATTGGGCTCACACATTCTGAGACCTCTTTATTGGCCCTGAGGTATCAGGGGGTCTGGTTTGAAGGGGGTATTTCTTCTACTGTTCTGTTTGCAATCATCATTGCTGACACAGGAGTCTTAAGATGCCTAATTCATTCCTCAATAAACTGAACTACCTACAGGACTGTTGCTGAGTGTTTTGATTGGGACCTCTGGTACCCAGAGATAATCTCCAGGCAGGAGGAGATGCTTCCTTGACCTGGGATGACCAGGTCAAGTGGGAGGAGAGAGAGAGGTGATAAATCTCCTTGCAACAGGAAGCAGCTCTCTTTCTTTGGATGCTGCTTTCCTGAGAGGACACACAGAGACTCCTCTGAGCAGACAGCCATTGACTGTGTGGCTGGCCTGAAGGATGCTGTGAGGTAATGGCAACTTTGTAGAGACCTGTAATTAGCTAAGCTAAGAAGCCTGTCCTAGATTTTACTATCAGAAGAAGAAGAAGAGTTGGTTTTATACAAGGAGTCTTGAAGCACCTTACAATCATTTTCCCTTCCTCTCCCCACAACAGACACCCTGTGAGGTAGGTGGGACAGAGAGAGTTCTGAGAGAACTGTAACTGACCCAAGATCACCCAGATGGTTTCATGTGGAGGAGTCACCCAGTTTTCCAGATTAGAGTCTGCCACTCTTCACTACTACACTAAGCTAGGGCATCTTCTAGAGAAGGGAAAGAGATGGGCTAGTTTTATCATCCCTCTACTTAAAAATATGAAACTGCCTAATATGAGAGCTCATGTGATGTGGCTTCTGTCAGATACAAAGGATTCTGTGGCAAAATTTATAGGGGCAATAATTAAATATAAGGGAGATAATGTTAAATAAGGTTTTTATCATTTTATTTTCTGCTCAAGGTGATAGTAGTAGATAGTAATAGATACACAGGGAAGGGACAGATGCTGTGTGTTTTCACCAGGTTTTTTTGTCTTTCTTGTTCAAATCTGGTGCTGTGCTAAACGTATGCTTGTAAGATTTTCTTTTTAATAAATACTTTAATCTTTTGATGTTGGGAGTGGTTCTCTGTACCACATAGACCTCCACCGTTTCAGACATGCTACTTTAAAAGGGGCTCCAGGGGAGCTGGGAAGTGGCTATTCCTCCAAGGGCTCCCAAGGCAGTAAACTGTTCCTGTTGTAGCCAGGCATTGGGCAAGCGGGAGACACAGAGGCAAGGCCTCAGAGCTTAGAAGGGGAGCTGGAGGTTTCGATCATCCCATGCTCTTTTTGCAGCAGGAACTCCTTTGCATATTAGGCAACATACCCCTAATGTAGCCAATCCTTCAAGAGCTTACAGAGCTCTCCTTACAGAGGCTACTGTAAGCTCTTGGAGGATTGGCTACATTAGGGGTGTGTCGTCTAATATGCAAAGGAGTTTCTGCTACAAAAAGAACCCTGCCAGTGCTACAAAAAGAGCCCTAAACTGATCAGGTGGTGGCAGCGGACTACTTGAGAGTAAAAGAAAAGACCCTCCAGGGAGTTGGGAACCCCTAGGAGGGAAGGGTAGAACAGGGCCTACAGGCCAGAGCAGGCACATTCTGCCACAGGGCTACATGCCAAACTGCCAACCCACATGTCTTACATTGTCTGATCAAGAACTGTAACTGCATAGCATAGCTATTGTTTATCTGTTCATTTACACAGACACCACTCCACTCTGACGTACTGTATAATCCCGTACCGAACATATGCTCTTCTTCAGTCAAGGAGAAGCCTTGGGTTCAACATTAATATGACATCTTTAGTAGCCCCAAGGAGATTGGGACAGAAAAGGAAGCCCCTTCACGTGCTTTAAGTTGAAGGCATGCTTTTCTCATGGAACAACTCTGACATAAATGATCCTGTTATTCAATAGACACTAACAAGTAGGATCTATGAGTGCAGTTTAATGTAATTTTATTGTATAGCCTGTAAAGCAGTTGTGTTGTTATCAAGTGCCACTAGAGGGAGCAAATGTTTCTCAAATCCTGTCCTTATTAATATTTGAATTTTGGTTCCACCACATTCTATGCCTGCCATAATTGATTCGGCACAAGAACTGGCAGTCAGAGGACACTGGTCAGGGCTGACTGGCTGCTTGGCGAAGTCCCGCCCACGTCAGCCCCAGTCAGTGTGTTTCGCTCAGTCTGCTCCAGTCCTCCAACAGGAGAGGACCGTCTGGAGTGTGAGCATAGGGACAGGCCCTCAAGGCTGAGGCAGGTGAGAGAAGCCCTTTTCCGCCCCCTCACACCATCCCCTAGGCCTTCTATGAGGGGACTAGGCCCAGAGAAGGCCTTTTTCGTTCCCCCCCACACACCATCCCCTGGGCCAGCTCTGGCACAGCTGTTCTCTCAAAGACAGTTTCTGTCAGAAGTTCTCTCAGCCCCACCTCCTCACAGGGTGTCTGTTGTGGGGAGAGGAAGGAAAAGGAGTTTGTCAGCCGCTCTGAGACGCCTTTGGACAGTTAAGGGCAGGGTATAAATCCAATCTCTTCTTCTCTTCTTCTATGGGGGCAGTAGGCCCAGAAAAGCCCTTTTCCACCCCCCCACACCATCCCCTGGGCCTTCTGTGGGGGCAGTAGGCCCAGAAAAGCCCTTTTCCACCCCCTCACACCATCCCCTGGGCTTTCTATGGGGGCAGTAGGCCCAGAGAAGCCCTTTTCCACCCCTCTTCCCTTCCTTTCCCCCCTTTCCTTTCTTCCTCTCTCCTTTCTTTCACTCTTCCCCCCTTCCCCCCTTCCTTCCTTCCTTCCTTCCTTCCTTCCTTCCTTCCTTCCTTCCTCCAACCCTCTCTCCCTTCCAACCCTCTCTCCCTTCCACCTTCCCTCCCTTCCTTCCTAGGGCCCGTTGTCTTCCACCACAATGGGTTTTGCTCCCTAGTCTCATGATAATTACTAGAGACCTAAGATCTCTATTTCTCTCAGAGATCTACCAAACATTTTGGGCTGTCATCATCTCCCCCCCCCATTAGATGGCATAGATGGCACAGATGAGGAAAGAGGCAAGCAACTGATGTGCCTGTGTTTCAGAAAGTCCTGTTTGGGGTCTGTCCGAGCAGCAGCACAAATATTATTCTGCTCCAGTTTCTAGTTACTGATATTAAACAATACTAAGACAAACAAAGATCTAGTGGCTGAGCAACTTCCTGCCAATCATTTTGCATGACACAGTCTGCGAAGAAGCTTTGAACAATGCACTATTGAGGAAGCTGGCAAATTCTGTGCCTGCTTCCCCTTCCCCGATTAGTTTCTCTCTCAAGGTTTACAGTACTTCATTATCCTATTTCTGCAGAGGTGGAATCAAGACCTGGGTTTACATTTGCTAGGAAGATGGTAAACCCAGAAGCACCAAGGAACATTTAAGGACTCTTATTCTCTCTCTTCTTCTTTCTGAAGACAAAGAGAAATTCAAGAGATTATTTCTATCAGGTGAGAACACAGATGGTTTTACACAACATTTATGCAGTGGTGAAGGATTCCTCTTCCACATTCAGCTGCAAGTTAAACTGAAAAAGGAGTTCTACAGAGCATTTAATATAGCACTGTTATTCCCTCATAAAAATGTCACCCAGGGTTTGCCTTGTAATCAGATAACCCAAGATATGTATCAGTAAACAGGGACATAGCTTGGGTTATCTTGAGCCTCATCATGCATGCTGGGGGTGGGAAGAACTCCCAAGGATGTCATCAGGAAGGTTCCTAAAGTCAACCACAACTCAACTTACCAGCTGTTCTGCTGCAGGGGCAGTGGGTTGCAGGCAAGTAGGCAGGAAGACTCTCCCACCTTGTATCTACCTTGATGCCTTATCCATTCCATCATCAACCAAGGCATACTGTGAAATGTAATTCTCATGAGATATGACATGTTAAAGTCAGGCATCCTGGGAATTATATTTTCCAACATGCACCACATTTCAGTTGATGATGGAACAAGCAAGGAAATGAGGAGACAGCACTTTAAGCTCATACTCAAAACACATGGGGTATAAACTCTGGTAGCATCACTAGACCACACTTGTGATGGAGCATTCCACCACACACCTGCACCCAATCAGAAATTTAAGGAAGCAGAGGAGCAATATCTTTCTTCTTACCACAATATTGATGATTATATGTGGTATAGGTTATATGGTTAGATACCCACCACGGTAAGTTATCACTTGGTGAACAGTTATTGGTAGTCTTAAAGAACTGGTCCAAGTTAAAATATTTGGTTCATTTTAACACTGATTGAATAAACTTGACAAAACACCTCTTAATGGAACTAGTTGACATGATCTGGAGTAGATGGCAAAGGAGACAAGGTATGCTGTGCAGAACAGATTATCGGCCTCCAGGAATGGTAGCCAGCTAACCACAATGGAGAATGACCATCTCCTCATTCACCCTTTCCTTATTGTCTGGGAAGAAAAAAAACAGATGGTCAGCCGACATCCTAATGCTGACTTTTGTTGCAATAACATGGCTTTTGCTGAGCTTTATGATGACAAGATGAGTACAGAAATTCTCCCTAGAGGAGGAAAGTATTCACTTTTTGTTGCCTAAGGAGGCATCTTTACGTGATGTCATGATCTGATAGATGGTTTCCCGGAAGTGCTGGTCTTGGCTCAGCTTCTTGGCAGCTTGCTTCAGCTCTTCTATGCTTTCAGCCTCTGAATACATGAATGATTGTGACTGCCGCACTGAAACAACAGAACATAATATTCACACTAAAACCAAACCAGACCCAAGACCTACTGAAAGCATCTGTGGCATTGAACAAAGAAGCTCTCATGCCAAGTTCCATTCCACAAAGAAAGTGCAGATATAATTCAATGCTGAGACTATAGAATGAAGATTAGTTCATCCAGCCATATGGACACACAGGCCCTTCAGAATCTGGATATCTTCTGGGTTTCTGTGTTAGAATCTCTAGGTGAGCCAAATGAATTCAGCAGACTCACTTTCAGGTTAAGTATTAAAGCAAAGTGTCTCAGGTGGCACATTTTGTGGTCATCTTTAAAGGGCAAAAATTGTAATTTTGATTTCTACTACATTTTTACCATTATGGAGTGAATGTGTATATGGAGAGATACAATTTGGATTTCCTTTCTCATAGGGTTGCCAGGGCTGGTCTAGCAACCAATATGGAGAAATGGAAGGAGGCTGTAAGTGGAAGCTTGACGTTTCTTCTGGAAAAACCTGGAAGTTATATTGGTCCTCTCTAGGAATAATCAAAAACTCTATGGCCACATCATCTCTGACTGTTTTTTTTCCTTTCTCCTGCTGGCCACTAGAGAGGGCACATAGCAACCCTACTCTTCAGACATTAAAATGTTTTATGCAAGCTCTGTTTGAAGCAACCAATCAAGGGAGTACTGTAGTGTGATTAGTTTACATATTCTTTCAGAACTTTTAATTGGTTTGAAGAAGTAGGTAACATAAGACCTGTGGTGTTCCCAGGGCCAGCCCTAGGGTTCTTTGCGCCCTAGGTGGGGCTACCTTCTGGCGCCCCCCCCCCGAGCGTCGGAGCCTGAGAGCTGGGCCGCGGCTTGGGAGGGCCATGGGGGAACCTGTTCTCTGGCCGGAGGTGGGCTTGGGAGGGCCGTCGGGGTGGGTGGGGAGAAGCTGTGCTGCCAGCCCGCCCACAGAAGAAACCCCAGCCCCGCGCCCAGCGGTGGGCTTGGGAGGGCCATGTGGGGGGGAGAGAAGCCGCGCCGCCACCTGCCTGCCCTGCGGCCCAGCCCAGAAACCCCATGCCCAGCGGAGGGCCTGGGAGGGCCGTCGGGGGGGGGAGAAGCCGCGCCACCACCGCCTGCCCACCTCGCGGCCCAGTCCAGAAGCCCTGTGCCCAGCAGTGGGCCTGGGAGGGCCGTCGGGGGGGAGAAGCTGCACCGCCACCGCCTGCCTGTCCCGCGGCCCAGCCCAGAAACCCCGCACCCAGTGGAGGGCTTGGGAGGGCCATCGGGGGGGGACAAGCCGCGCCGCCGCCCGCCCGCCCCACGGCCCAGCCCAGAAGCCCCAGCCCCACGCCCAGCAATGCCTGCCCATTTTCAGTGCTGGATTGATTTTGAGCGCTCGCTAGGGCGCTCTTCACTGGCGGCACCAGCTGCCCCCCACCTCCTCTCCCCTCCGGGCTTTGGGGAGAGGGCAGGCAAGCTCTGCTGCCGTCTCCTGAGCCCCAGTGGGGTGCTCGGGGAGGCAGTGGGAGCGGCGGAGGGGCTTTTCACGGGAGGGACAGGGCGCAGTTTGGCACCCCTGTGGCCGCTGCGCTCTAGTCGAGTGGCCCTGGGTGTTCCCCCCATGCAGCATGCTAATTTCCCACTTACCACCCCTTCTACCAGTGCCACGAAACTGGGTGTGAGTCATTATATGGTGGCCACACCAAACTTGAGGGAAACCTTGTTTGGGTTTGATGTGATCAGCTAGGGCTGCCAGGTCCACTAGAAACACTGGCAGGGGGATGGGGGGTACATTCCAGGAGCCGGAAGCATTGTCACGCAATGTGCCTACGTCACCCAGGTCTTGGTTTTTGGGCAAAACTGTATGGTAAAATCAGCCTCAAACTACAGAGTTTTGCCTAAAAACCAGATCATCACCAACGTGCCTACATTACTTCTGGGTGGGCAGAAGCCCGCAGAACCAGGGAATCTCCCACCAACTGGGGAATGGCAAACCTTTGATCAGCTCATTACACAGTCATACTCAGCATAGACTGAGCTGGTTAAGCTTTAAAAACAAGTGCTCTCATAAAATCAGTCTAGGCCCATATAGGCCTCTCATTTAGGCCCCCCAGCAAAGGGGCCTCTCATTGCTACATAAGGGGGCATGTGGCTTTTAACACATAAAGACCTCCTTGAGAGAAGAAGAAAGTTGGGGCACAAATATTTTAATGAATAAGCAAATGTTCACTGAGGTCCCAGCTGTCCGCTATGTTGGGTTTCCCGACACCTGCTTAACCTTAAAAAATAGCCATACTGAAAAAATAACAATGGACAGAAGTATTTGTGTGAATTGGTCACTCACAAGTCCATTTTACAAGAAAATACAAGAAAGGCATGGCAAAGGGCAATTGCAACGTTCTCCTGCTAAATGAAAAGCTCTCCAACAGGCAACTGAGGATGTTCATTTTCACCACAGTATCTGGAAGCACAAGCTACATGTTATCAGATTGTACCTCCTGAGAGGAGAGGGAGACTACGATCAGGGCTCCAGCACTAAAGTGAGGAAAAGAGGGTTAACACTGATGGGAATTAATCCCCAGGGCTACTATGGGCTTCAGGAGAGAGAGAGAAAGAGAGAGAAAAAAAGATGATATGGTGCCTATCGTTTTTCCCTAGTGGGATTAATATCCAGTTGTGGGGAGGGAATTTCTATTGGGACCTACGATCATTCCAAGCATTGCTGGATCTTCTGCGGTGAAATCGGCAGCTCTTTATCCTCCGGGTGGCAGCCTTTTGGAGGTACACAGAGTTCTTCATGATCACGGGCATCTTGGCTTCTAATTCGGCATTCCGAATGCATTCCTCAAAGAATTCTACAGGAAGGGAGATACATAACACTGTTTCTTAGGCATGCTAGTTTCCCCTTGAGCCAGCATAAAAATTTTTGCAGAGATTTTAAACCTGGAAAGATTCTAGACAGTTGAACATTTTAAAATTCTACCTCAATAATCTGAAAGGTGAATTTTTAATGCAATAATGTTAAATACAGACCACAAAACTTAGAAGTTTACATCTTGTCCATGTGTCTGAGATCCCTAAATCCCATGCCGCCGGAACTGAGAATGCGGGGGAGGTGGGCGGAATGCAGAACACACATGTGAACCTTTGCAACCTACTCTGAGCCAGGACAGTGTGCCCGAGAATTTTGCACTCCCAATTGTGCAGTTTAGCTTTAACATACAAAAAAAAAAAAGGAAGTTGCCTTAAGGGACATCATGGCATCACAGCCAAAGTCATTTTGCAGTACTCTAGAAAAAGAACACTAGGGTAATCAGTGACAAAATTCACCAAGCCAGGTGCCTGTCAGAGTCCTCAGTTAGTCAGTCAAACACCAGGCCTTATTCATTGAAACAAGGATAGTATTTATTAGACTGCAATACTAGGTCACTAGAACAGAAGCATTGTTAAGAATAACTTGAATACATGAAGCAGTGGGATTATACTCTAAGGGGGGAAAGGAGCCCCCACACCTCTACCAATAGATGGCCAGCCCGCGCACGGGAAAGCTATGAGGTGCTAAATTACTACGTTCCCACCACCTGAAAGTTCTCAAGCCTAGCTGTTGTCTTTAGAAAGCGAAAGGAGACGAACAGCCTGGCTTCAAGGCCATTTAGGCCTGAGTGAGGTGAGATATGGCCCAGTCTCCCAGGCAACCTCGTCACCTCCCCGCATTCCAAACGAGAAACACAGATACATTTATTACCCTCTCATCTCCTTCCCATCACCCCTATGGCAGGGATACCTGACAGTGCCAGACAACACTTTCTTTGGCATCAGGATTCAGTTTTTTTGAACAAACACATAGAGCCCTACTATTTAACACTTTACTTCCAGAGGATGAAGTGAAAGCCAGGTTTGCCACTATAAGAAGAGCCATCGCTCAGAAAATCAGCAAATATTCTCAGCTAGGGGAGCTTGCCTAGCCCTTCATGTTCTGCTGATCACCCATTAACTGGCTCTTGGAGGTTTCTGGAACAGAATTTCCCTGGGGCAGAAACTCTCTTTAAAAGGATTAAAAAAAAAACTCTTTTGCAAGATAGTTTTGACATATCAGGAGAAAAGGGAGAGATTCAGAATTTAATTGGACACTTAACATGGCAGGGCTGAGCTCCAGAACTTGTTTTGAATGGGATGGCTCATACCTAGAACATGTAAAGTAATACGAAAGTTCCTCTGAACATGTGCAGAATGCTCTCATCACACATGCTTTGGCTTTCCTTTATAAATCTCTCAGGGAACAAAGCAATGTCAATTCCCACTTTACCTAAGTTACCTACTGCTGTGTTTGATCTTTCTCTTCCCTTTACAAAATCTTATCAGTTCCATCATCTGTTGTTTCTGGATCTTACTCTCCTGCCTCTTTACCTCCATCCTTACAAATTTTTACTTGTATTTCTGATATCCCTTCTCAAAGTGGCTTTCTGTAGTCTACTGTTATTCAAATATACCAGTATTTTGTGACAAAAATTCACATTATTTGGACTTCCAACTCCCAGCTCTGACATGCATTTCCTTTCCTGCAATTATGGAGAAAGTATATGTTTATATTGTGCATCAAAACCCAAGAATAATCCAAGAATAAATCCAAAATGTATCCCATCAAAGCTGAAATTCTGTGAAAGTAAACTCAAATTTTGTGAAAACAAATCCAAATACAAGTAAGTGCATTTTGCACAAAATGCACTATTTGTATACATTATGTTGAATACAGCATTTGGGTTTACAATATACAAGATGTGTTGTCAGAAAGAGAGCTATTGTCAAACTAGGGTTAGTAAAGGTGGGAAGTCCAGGTGAAGGGACATGTAGTGTATCCAAGTTTCCATAAAGCAAGGGAGCCTCCGAATACTGGCCTTTTGCAGATACTTCCGCCATGTTTTTCAAGAATAGTTCCAAAATTATGAGGACCAGAAGCTTCATTCTTTTAAAAGGAAAGCTTCTTTGTTCAGGATTCTGCCCAGTATATACATAAAATTGAACATATAGAGAATTGCAAACAAACATCTCCTCTTACTTCATTCCTTCAGCTGAAAGCAAGCTGACAAGATCAGAACATCAACAACATTACAGAAAAGCTTACAGAAACTGGCTGGATCCTGCTCAGCTCCCTTCCTTGAACTATTTTTGTCACCAGTAAATGTTCCCTGAAACTACTGGAAGGAACTGGATGCTATCCAATGAGTAGGTCTAAGTCTGCAGAGACACAATGGCCTTGAACTGAAATCTCTTCTTGGCCTCCTCTTGGCCTGTAAAAAGAAGCTTGTTTCTCTTTGAGTTGCCTCCCTTGAGCAGCTGCAGGCAAAGCAGGTGTAATGAGGGCAGAGCAGGGCGGGGAGAATTCATACACATTTAACGCATTGTGGCTCAGTAGCAGAGCTCTTGCTTTGCAGACCAGAAGGTCCAGGTTCAATCCCCCAGCATCTCCAGTTAAAAAAATAATCTGTTAGTGATGTGAAAGGCCTGAGACTTTGAAGAGCTGCTGCCAGTCAAAGTAGACAATACAGACCTTGATCAGCCAATGGCCTGAGTCACTTCAAGGCAGCTTCATATATGTATACACGCCTACCCATTAATATTTAAGTAGGGAAGGTGTATTATTTTACTAAAACTAGAGCATGCAGGCAGGAGAACCTGAACCATGATCTCTTTCCTTGATTTGCCTCATGCACTCCACTGCTTTCAGCAGCAAGCCTCTGAATGCCAGGGCCAGGATGCCACATCAGGGGAATTCCTTGGCCTTGGTGCTCTGGTTCTTGGTCCTCCAGGGCAACTGTGAATCAGGATGCTGAACCCCTGGTGTGATCCAGCAGGGCTCATATATTCTTTTCTTCCAGCCCAGCATCAGTGACAGGCTAGAAAATAAATGCTGAAGGCACCGGAGCTCAGTGAAGTGGAGTGTGTAGGCAAAGCTTTAGCTCCTCTTGCCCACACAGTCCCCTCCCCAAATCTCCCATTTAGATATGAACAGTTAGATACATCTATACATATATGTGAATCCCCTATCATTACAGGAAGGCCTGATGAGCCAACCAGTTTCTAGGAGGTGTGGAGCTGTCAAAGCTCTGGTTCTCTTGGGGCCTTCTATTCTTTCTAACACAAACAATGAGTAAATGATGTCATCTCCCTATGTCTTATCATCCTCACTTCATGCTAGCAGGTAAACACACAGCAGGATGATGTCATGTCAGACAGATAATGGGTATTAGAAATTAAGAACCGAGATCAAAGACACATGAACAAGGAGCAGCAGATCTGTCTCTCTTATGGCATTTAACTCGGGCTATGGCTGAAATGGGAATGGGGTGGGAAGCCTGAACAAGAAACTCTTATCCTTCCCTCCTTGCTCCCCTCAGACTGCAAGCCCAGACAGGGCAGAAAAGCCACAACTCTCTCTCTACTGTAATGGTCTTCTCTGAGCAGCTGAGGCTCAGTCCGGAAAGTGATATGTAGGAGGAAGGAGGGGGATTTGTACTTTGATACTTCAAAAGATCCCCACAAGAAAAGCGAGGCAATACTGAAACATCTCAAAGAATATAGGAATGATTAATTAGAATATGAGCCCAACAACCATTTTGTGAGAGCTACTTCTGAGCAGCTACTTTGGAGTACTGAGAAATATCCTACTTCCCCCACCCAATGGCATGATACCAAGTTTTGTTCCATCCAAGAAGCTGATAGGAAGCTATCGGCTAACAGCATAGAGAAAAATCATATGAAATAAAAGCTTAGAACAAATCTTTTCATGATCTTCCCCTGGGTCTTCTAAAGGGGATGCATGAGCTACTCTGCAGCTGCCAGCAATCTGCCAGTAGCTCATGAGCTATCCAGACACCCCTGGTATTAGAATACCTTATAATTGTCTTTACTCTTGTGTGATATAAAATGCCATAGCAGTAAGCAACATCCTTGAGGAATTGAGGACTCAGCTGACTGGCTTGCAAGATCCAATTTCTGCAGCTACATCCCTAATGATGGGCATCTGCTTCCAATTGCTGATCTTGTTTTAGGCAGTGGCTGAAACAGTAGAGTCCACTCACCAGCAGTGCAGAAAACAAGATTAATCATTGCTCACTTACTTTTCAGATTGCTGACATCCGCTTTCATTTTTTCTTCCTTCTCTTTGTTCCGATACAGACAATTCAGGCCTTGCTCAAGACTCTGCAGGGCCTCTTCAGCCTCCTGCAGGCGTTTCTCCAGGTCCATGCGCACCTTCACTTCTGCCTGAGCAGGAAGGAAATTGGGCAGTCCACAACCAACCAACCAAAGAAACCAGGAAAAGTCCCTCCCAAAGACAAAACAAAATGCAGGATGCGTTACAATGACTGACACTGTTGTGGAGCAGTGGGGAATCAAAATCCTTAGGGAATTGAAAAGGTACACAATTGTTGTAGCTAGTTAAGAAGCACAGGTAGCCCATATCTGTTGGTGCTTTGCAGCATTTAGGTGTTTTCTAGCATTTAGGATTCTTAAACTGCCCATAAAACCATGGCCCAAATCACACAACAAACAGCAAGTAGGTCCCCTGATATTCCTTGTGTTCCCCTTTCCCTTGCACTCTCTTTTGATCCTTGGAAAGATGATTCCAAGATTGTGGGACCCATGTGGATAAAAAGCCATGCAAGTTAGGGGGGCTGCAATGAGGAGGGAAGAGGACAAAATCACCCCACTTCCCTCCTGTTTATGTAATTTATTTGCTTACTATATTTACAGGCCACCTTTCTCAGTGAGATTCAAGGCAGATGACACAGTGCAAAAAAAAAAAAGCAATCCAGTAGCATCAGACATATAATAAGTAATGCAATGGGACAAATTAGAAACAGTGCAAAGAAAGAATCATCTATGATACATGAAACAGTGCAGAAAAAAATGGAATTACAAAAGTACAAAACCATGCACTAAGAGCAGGATAATACACACAATAAGCAGGTAATACATATAAAAACACCTAGAACCTTTCTGCCATTCTATAGCCCTATTACTTTTCAAAAATGTCCACCTGAACAACTCAGTTTTGCATATTTTGCAGAACAACAGGAGTGTGGGAGTCTTCCTTATCTTCTCAGGAAGGCCATTCCACAAGGTAGGAACCACAACTGAGAATGCACATTTATGGGCAGTTGTTTTTTTTTTTTTATGGTAAAACTCTCCTAAAAAGGAGAGAATTTTATTCTTTTTATAAGAAAGGGGTAGGGTAGACAGCTGGAGAAAGAAAAAAAAGGATGGAGTGAGAATTTTCTGTTAATAAGGGTTAGTTTTAGTTAGTACTATTTTTAGCATCCATCACGGTTAGAAGATCTTCTTTTTAACAGTCCAAAGTCCAAAATAACTCTGTTAATACAGTTAGTAAAGTCCATTGGGGTTAGTTATTAACCAGCTCCTTCCAGATGTTACACGAACAGCCACTGTTCAAGGTGTCTTCTTAAGTCTCTTCAACTAAAGGTTGGGTCCTTTTAATCTTGATGGCTCCCGCTCCGTCACCTCTTTCCCCTGGGTCGCTGTCTTCTTCGCTGCTTGCATTGATCCCAGTTTTGAGTGCTGCTTCCACCTTGCTGGCGTGTCTCTTCAGAAGTTTTGTTGCTTTAAGGATGGATTCCATCTTCTCTCGTTTCTTTCTTTTCTTATATTTCCGACCATCAATTTTTACGGGCTCCATATTCACTACAGATGAAATTAGATCTCTGATGTATTTCTTGCTCAGCTCGGCATCCCCTTCTTCTGGCAGAGTATTTTCCTTTATATAAGTGGAATAGGCTTTTGGAGCCATGTCCACCTCTTCTTTTAATTCATTCGCTTCACTCCCAGTTAGGGGTGTCAAGTCATTCGTCAAGGTAAAACTGAGATCTTCTTTCTCTTCTTCTTTCTCGTCCAAAAGGATTAACGTCAGATTAGCCTTTCTTGTCGTTTCCGAGATTTGCTTTTGCCGACTGATGAGAGCACTTTCCACTTTAATCAGAGTTTCATTGATTTTCTGCATTTGCTCCAGCAGGGGCCGCAGTAGCTCCTTTTCTTGTTGAGTGACAGCAAGCCCGGGGGGGGTTACCCGGGCCGGAAGTCCCTCCCCTCTTCTCTTCCGGTTTGTGCAGGACAGTTTTCAGCGTCGACATTTTCCTTTTTGTTTACTTTTTCAAAGTTCGTGCCGCATCCTCCAAGAGGCTAACAATGTCGTAATCGCCTGCCAAACCCCAACGGTACCTTCACCAACACTTTTTCCTCTTTACCCCCCTCCTCGCACTCCCTTTATAGATCTCGCTTCTCAAAAGGGGTGGGGACTCCTCCCTCCTCCCTACGTTTGCGGGGGGTTTTATCTCGCTTCAAATTAGATCTTCAACTCACGATTCGATGCAATTCTTCTTTTTATTTTAACTCATGCCGCTTTCTTCACTCCTAGTGGAATTCGGGGGCGCTGCTAAGTCCCATTACGGGCACGACGCAGCGGGGCCGATTGGGGCGGGGAGAAAGCCTCAATTTCCCGGCTGTCTGCCGGCAAAGAGGCTACTCCCCAAGCGCCCCGGTTCGGAGCCTTTACCTAAGGCTCACTAGGGTCTTGCATGCATGCAAAGACCCCCCCAAACTGCGCGTGGGCTAACCACCTCCGGGAGCGTCCCGAAAGGTGGCCGCCATTCGCAACGCCGAAACCGAAAACCATTTATGGGCAGTTGTTGATGTTAACCCATTTTGTACAATGGTACTTTCAGAAAGCTCCACTAATGGAAGGGGATAAGTTAATCCCTTGCCTCCTCCTCACTGCAGCCAACAAAACCCTGCATAATGAAGGGGGGGGTCCTCAGTCACCTTGTTCTATCGCCTTTTCTTCTGTGGAGCCATCAGAGAGAAGCTGGTAGTGTCTTCCTTGGCCTGATCTCTGGCCCCTCCTAAGGGGTCCTGGAAAGCTGCACAGTTCCTAGCCATTTCTGGTCTCTTGTGAGGGCCTCCCCACTCACTGTTAGAGGTAAAAAAATATTGGCTAGCTACATGGCCACTTCCCAGCCCTCCACCCCGTGAGCCATCCTGGGATGCAGCTCATCCGTTGTTGGGGCATTGGCATCCATTTAAAGGGGCAGATGCTTCATGGTGCTTGACAGTCAACTTTGGAAAACAGTGAGAGAACAGTAGCCTCTATTTATGAACTTAAATTAGGTGTGGCAAGTATGAGCTGACGGAAGACAGAGGAGAGAGTGATTCCTTGCCCTTTCCACTCACCACTACAGCCTTGTGACCCACACCCCCAGAGTCAACTTTCCCCATTTGGAAAGGATTGCTGGGGGATGGAAGCAAGGGGAAGAGCCTAAATCCTTGCATTCACACACCACAGCACCCATCTATTCAGTGTAATTTTTTACAGAGAAAGTAGAAGGTATTTCTAGCTATGGGAGAGAGATAAAGGAGGTGATGTTGCATGGTGAGCCCAGTGCAGAAGCTAATTACTGGCCACCCTTACCTTGAGGTCTTTCTCAGTCTGTTGCTTCTCAGCGGTCAGCTCAGACAATGAGGTCTGCAAGGCCCGTGACTGGGAAGAATAGAACTCCCGCTCCTCCTCTAGTGCTTGGGAACGCTCCTCGTTCTCCTTCATTCTGCAAAGGAAGACAGAAAAGAGAGTCAACCCTCAACCTAGTCTTCTGTTACCACAATGTTTGTAGAGTTTCCTGGTCGGAACCCAGAGATTGTCTTTACACCCTTAAACATCTGTTGAAGAAGAAAACTTAGCAGCTCTGATTCTGCCCCGGTTCCCTGCCTGCTGTAAAAAGCAGAACTTTAGGTGTGCTGAAGAGCGGGTAGACAGCCGGGGGAACACCCATAGGGTTGCTAGCCTCCAGGTGAGACCTGGAGATCCCCAGGAATTACAACTGTTCTCCAGAGTACAGTCATCATTTCCCCCGGAGAGAATGGCTGCTTCAGAGGGCAGCCTCAGTGGCATTATACCCCACAGAGGCTCTTCCCCTCCCCAGCCTCCACCCCCAAATCCCTAAAAAAATTCCAACCTGCAGTTGGCAAACCCTATGACAGCTACTATGCCTCTGATTTCATCAAAGAACCTAAATGGTGTACGACTGGATCTTAGGCACCGGGAGCAGAAGGGGACACTGAGAAAGAGCTGCATCATTGTGTTTGCTGCCCAGACCACTTAACCTGTAGATTCAATCCATAGGGTTGCAATATGACACCTCTGTCTGGAATATCACTACCACCTCCCCCCTTCTCACCTTTTCTCGGCCAGGAGTTTCTCCTCTAGTAGCTGGTGCATTTTCTCCTCAATCTGATGCAGGTTGCTCTGCAGGCATCCAGTAGCATCGGACTGCTCACCAACATCGGTCTGGGGCTGCAAGTGGCTCTTCTTCTCTTCCAGCATTTCCAGCGTTCGCTGCTTTTCCAGGGAAAGTTCCTTGTGGCCACATAAACAGTCAGTGGTCAAGCTCATTCCCTTCCTTGTCCCAGCCTTGCACACACTTCAAGCAAACCTTTTGTTTATTCAACTGTGTTTATCTAGAGTAGCCATTTTTTTCCTATCCGGGCTCCTCAGCCTTTAACATCTTCCTATCAAACAAAAATTAAGGAGGTTAAGTTTTGCCAATCATTACACCTCCATAAGGGGGGGGGTCACACCGCTGTTTAAGGCATAAATGCCCTGTCAGAAAAAAAAGTTGGCAGCCTTGCACTTCAATAATGCAAGAATTACATCATGAAAACAAACTCAAATGGAAGTGATCATTCTGAGACAGAGCAAGGCAATTATTCTTTGAAAGTACCCACAAACTTTAAACTTTATCTCCTCAATTGGCAGTTCCGCAGGACAGTAAAAATCCTTAGGGTTGCTCCTTTTAAAAAAAATTGTAGGGCTTCTGCACATTAGCTGCCCAAATAGCCCAGCTTAGTCTGGGCTCATCAAAGCTTGGAAGCTAAGCAGGGTTGGCCACCTTCAGTGCTTGGCTGGGACACCACCAAGGAACGTTGGGGTTGCTATGCAGAGGAAGGCAATGGCAAGTCACCTCTGTTCGTCTTTTGCCTGGAATGCCCCGTGGATGGCATTGCTGTGAGTCAGTTGCAACTCAACAGCATGTTCTTTTCCCACACGCCATTTCTGCCTTTTGAATCCACCTTTAAACAGCTATTTAAGTTTTCACAAGTGCAGATGTAGTGATGGGCAAAGAGTCATTGGATGTTCCAGGCAAAGAAAGAATGCTAGGAAAAAAGATAGCTACCAAGACCATAGCAGATTCTAATCTTACAAAAAAGGCGGGGGGACATTGATAAATAAGAGTTTTTGGAAAATAATCCCAAACATCTAACAAGGAGCAGAAGAAAGAAAAAAGTCAACAAGCCATGCCCCTCATGCTCCCTGCCATAAGTAGAATTCTGGCATGCAGGAAAACCATGATTTTTTATCCTTAAGAGTCCTGAAGTTTTCAGTTCTCATTCTGTATACAGGAGTTCATTCTTTAACTGTGCCCATAGACACCAGGTCATAAAGGCTGCCAATCAAGAGAAAAAAGATCAGACACCTACTTCCAGTGTTTTCTGTAATGTATCTGTCAGACTTTGAAGCCCTTTCTTCTCTTCCTCCACGCCTTTGAGAGACCGTGCTGTCATTTCCAGTTCTCTGTGAGACAACCAATTAAATACAGGTGGTAGATGAATACTGATTCAAACGTCCATGTTTGCATTAGTATTAATGTGGCTCCCTATCTTCAGGCAGGATTTCTATGCCTAGGATACCTGCATGGCATGCACAAGTGTCAGTGTTTAATAAAACATCAACAGTTGAATTTTTGCCTTACACAGTAGGGATAGGCACAAACTGGTTGACAAAATAAAGTTTGTCACGAATTTTGGGTGGTTCGTGAACCGAAGAACTGCCACAAACTTTCCACTATCTTTCAGCCTCTGGGGTTGGCTGCCCAAGAAAGCTCCTTTAAACAGCTGAGCTATGCAGAACAGGCTGCCCCTGCAGCTCAGCTGTTCTGATTTAAACAGCTGGGCCATGGGGGCTCCTGCAGCTCAGTTGTTTAGATTGGAAATAGCTGAGCCATGGTGGCAGCCTGCTCCCATGGCTCAGCTGTTTAGAGCCGAAAACAACTGAGCTGTGGGAGCAGTCTGCCCCCGTGGCTCAGATGTTTTGTGCATGAACCTCACTAACCCAGCTTGGTTCGTATGGGAGCTGAATGAATTCATGGGTTCGTGGTTCAGTTCTTGGTTCACCCACAAACCAGGAACTGAACCGCATTTTTGTGGTTCATGACCATCCCTATTACATACCACCCTGCTAGAGATAAAAATTACCCACGGAACTTACAGTAGGATGAAATCATGTGTCCATTATTAAGTACTGCAATGGTTACTTGGCAATCATACCTGTTCATTATCACCATTGATCTGATTGGCTTCTCCCACTTTAAATGACAGGGTGTTTTCAGCAGCAGCCACATACCTGTGGGAAGCCCTTCCCTTCAATTTGCACCTACCCTACTTTGTCTTAGGCACTAGGCCAAAACAGTTCTTTTAACGCAGGCTTTTAATTAAAGGTTGATCTTCTATCAAGTCTGCTTGTAGTCTGGGTATTATTTTTTATATCAGTTTTAAGCTGCACATTGTGCTCTAGCTGGGTTTTAATTAACAATTTCTGGCATTGTATTTATTTATTATGCTTTATTTTATAAGCTGCTTTTGGCAGGTTCCCTGGAGAGGTGGCAGAGAAAATTTTTAAATAAATAAGAAATAATCACCACATTTCCTTCCAGGAAGAATGAGAGAAAACACTACCCTCTTGTCTACCCCAGGTTCTGGCTCCCACTGCCTTGCAATGAGACTCTGTTGCCATCCCATAACAGCCTGGCTATCACCAGGAAGGCCAGCCTAGAAAGCCTGTCTGCTTCCCTTCCCTGCTCTGTTCTCCACTATCATCAGCTCTTCAGTTGTGAGAAAAGCAACATTCTAGTAAATATCACGAAGCTTCCTGTAGCGCTGTTTGCTTGTGGTATATTCTACTGTAGTAAAAAGGGCTACAAAATTGCTTGAAATTATTTTTAAAGGACTATTAGTTGTTCTATTTCACTGTCTCAGGCATGCGGAACTGAAACACAAACATACACTAGCTGTTTTCATCTGTGCTGAAAATGCAAGAAAGAAGGTGTTTCTAAATGGGGATAACTCTCTTGAAAAATAGTGGGTGGGGGACTTGAGACAGAACACATCCATTCATAGGTGATGCCAAAATCTCAGGAAGACTGATGTGTGATTGTAAATCCATCTTGCTGTATAGTCATCAGTTCATTTAGAAACCTGATAGAAGCACATTTAATTTGTGGTGGCTTTCACCTGTGCACAGCAAGCAGAAGAGAAGCCCAGAAGCAAAGGGGCACATATGAATTCGGCCGTAGGAACTTCACTTTATGATGTAACTATCAAGCACCTTCTTGCTTGTGTAGGTTAAAATGTGGTGCAGATGCAGCAGGATGTGTGGTAGGAGACACAAAGCTCTTTCCCTTCCTTTTCCTTCATTTCTGTTTCTAATGTGAAGACAAACTTTAAGGACATGCATAAGCTCCAGCATCAGAACATGATGTATCCATCCCTCAAGAGCTGGCCTGCAAATGTTTCATTTTAGATATGAACAGGGGAGACATATACTAGAAACATATACCCACTCTATACCAGTGAAACTTTCATAGCTTCCCCAAAGAATTCTGGGAATTGCAATTCAATGAGAATGTTGAGAATTGTATCAGAAATGCCAAATGACAAAAAAGGTACAGAAAAGAATAAATATCATGGGAAACCTGAGATGCTTTTCTCCCCTTTTCTCCAGCTCTATGTGTCCCTCCTAGGACAAGAGGAGCCAGAGGGAAAAAGGCAACCTTCCCCCACCACTACCTTTTCCACTGGCAAAAGCAGGGTGGGAGGGAAACCAGAAATCCCTTCTCCCCTTTTGCAGCATCCCCTCACAGTGCATAGTGAACATGTACTTGTTAAGGCAAGTGCCCCCAATAGTTGAATGAAAATCTGGTTATTGGTCATGCACCCGTGACCTGACACATGTCGGGTTTATCCTGTAGTTTGGCCCATAGTCTGTAGTGTAGATTTGCCTGGACAGCCCAGAGGGAGGAAGCACAAAGCAATCTCTCCGCCCCCTTATGTGTTTTCAGCACCATGACCAAATCTATTCCAAGTCAGAGCCACTGTTATGTAGTTCTGCAATCACCGCCTGCTCATTCTTCCCCATACACCAGCTTGCAATTCACATGGTTTGAGATGAATATTACTTGCAACAACACCTTGGGGAAGCAAGAACACTGCCTTAGCAATACCAATTTTAACAAAAGAAACTTCTTCTCAGCTTTGCCATCTAGTCTCATGCCTGCCTAATGTTCACAATCCCACAACCATGTTTTTGTCAAGCTCCTCCATTCTTTATCTCTAGGAAATGCACACCCTCAGCAAAGTGAAATATATTGAAGGGGAGGAGAACATCTGTCCATGTGCAAACTATTTATTTATTTAAAGAAAAACCTGAAGGCCAGTACTACCGGATGGTAGTCCAATTGTCAAATCAAGGGAAAGTGTTCATGGACAATGAACAAAGCATAAGGCACAGAGTTAATGGAGTGTGGCACACAGAGGTCCTGGGGAAAAAAACAGACCACGTTCACAAGGAAAGCAGACGTATTTTAAATAGGGGCCTAACTGTAGCTACTCGAGATACAAAACTGGCAGAGAGTGGTGCATGAAAAGAGCAACAAGCATGGCTGGCACTATTTATTGCCTCCTCTGCCCATGCTGCTGCTGCCTGGGCCCAAGGCAGATGGCAGAGGCCTTGGAGTTGGTGAGGGTGACACAAGGAGAAACTGCACGACCTCATATACTTGTGCTGCCACCAGGCTCTAAACCAGGGTGCAGTGGTGACCACAGAGTGCCACAGGAGAAGGCAACCACACCCATTCATTCTGCCAGGCTCCAAGACAGGCTTGCAAAGCCATTTTGCACCCCAGCTTGGAGCCCTTGGAGCAGGACAGGAACAGAGTACTTGGGGGTACCAAAATGAGCTGATCCTGACCAAGGTAAGCACTATGCAAGACGCCAGTGGAAAGACCAATTTTTTTCACTTATCTCCTCTCACACTCTACCGTTTAATTTGTTCTTGCTCCCCACGCAGCTCTTGCACCACCTCCTCAAACTGCTGCTTCTCTGCCTCCAAGACTTGGTTGAGGTGCTCCAAAGCCTAAATGGAAGGAAGAGGAAAGAGAGTGCATCCAAAAGGCTACCAAGTGGAAAACGAAACATTGGCTCAATTTGACATTTTACCAGGGCTTCGAGAAAGCAGTTCATTTTGCCCCCCCAGATTTTAAAAGCACTATACAAACATGCATCATCTTAACAAGTTTTTAAAAATAAGGACAACTTTATCAAAATGCAAACTTTCTCCAGGCGTTGGGAAATGGTGGTGAAATCATAGCAAGTGACAATCCAAAAAGAGATCTCCCAGCTATAGAGTACATAAACCAAAAGAAAAAAGGCCAGGGAGATACTATCATATGCACAAAAATATTATATGAAACACCACACTTATAAACACGAATATACAATGTGAAAGATCAGATGCACACAAAGTCCGTAATACAAGAAACAACTGAGTACAGGTAAGTAGTAAAGTACAGCTACGTAATAAATTTTTAACGAAGGTTCTGGATTCTCTCTTCGTTTTGTAGATTCCACTTCCTCAGAAGTAAACTTCCTTAACTATAAGGTAAAATATTTTATATGTAATATGATGTATCATAGACTGAACCCAATAATATAATTGATTGTATAATAAAAAAATTCATATACCACAATATAGATCTGTTTTTCTAGTCTTCCATTGGGTGATGTAGTATCAAACTTACATATATTAACTTATTAGAAATTTTCATAAATTTTGTATTTTATAATCTAGTGTTTGATAACATTTTAAACATTTTTTGACATTTTTAACACTCACCATAACACCTTATAATGCAGCAATCATTCATTAATGCAGTAATGTCGGGCACCATTCATAACAGCAATTGTTTCCCAAAGCTAAAGTGCCTTAAGGATATGCTATTCACCCTGTCCTTATATAAGACGCTGTGTTAAAGGTATCGTCCCTAATTATAGAAAGCAGGAAAAGTCTATTTTGTTATTTAAGCCATAAGGGCTGATAGTTTTTAAACAGTGTATCCAGCATGCTTCACGTCTAAATAGTAATTTTAAAATATCCATTCTATTGAGCGTATCCTGTTTAAAAACTTCCAAAATTACAAAAACAAAATCATTACAATTATGCTGATGCTCCACAATTTAAGGCATAATTTACTGTTGGGACAGTATCTTCGCATTAAAAGTAATTGTACTTCAGCAGAACAATATGCATATGAAAAAAGAAATTAGATAGTCAATTTCAAAATTGGGGTTACCCTGACAGCATAATTAAAAATGTGGCCAGCAGGGCAGCTTTAAGAACACGAGATAGCCTCCTGGAAGATTCTCCGTCCCAGCCTAATTTAGATCATATAATATAATTAGAATATACCCCTTATGCTGAACAGATTAAAAAGATCATACTACAACACTGGAACATTGTTAGCAACATACCGGATTGCTTTAATAAACCATGTATTGGTTATAGAAAAAACAAGAGTATTAGAGATCATGTAATTAGAACAGATATCTCTCCACAAAATTATGTAGCATCGGCAACACCTGGAAGTCATTGTTGCGGCAGGTGCTCAGTATGTCCGCAAGTTTGGGAAACGGACAGACTAGATTTCCCAGAATTAAAGCTACATGTCCAATTAAAATATTTTGCAAACTGTGCTACAAAAAGAGTAGTGTATCTAATAAAATGTCCTTGTTCTAGGTATTATGTAGGAGTATCAACACAGGCAATTAGGATATGGATTATAGAGCATAGGTCCCACATTCGCCAACAGCACTTGGATTCTCCACTTGTTTCCCATTTTTGGCGCATCAGCATAATTGTAATGATTTTGTTTTTGTAATTTTGGAAGTTTTTAAACAGGATACGCTCAATAGAATGGATATTTTAAAATTACTATTTAGACGTGAAGCATGCTGGATACACTGTTTAAAAACTATCAGCCCTTATGGCTTAAATAACAAAATAGACTTTTCCTGCTTTCTATAATTAGGGACGATACCTTTAACACAGCGTCTTATATAAGGACAGGGTGAATAGCATATCCTTAAGGCACTTTAGCTTTGGGAAACAATTGCTGTTATGAGTGGCGCCTGATATTACTGCATTAATGAATGATTGCTGCATTATAAGATGTTATGGTGAGTGTTAAAAAATGTCAAAAAATGTTTAAAATGTTATGAAATGCTAGATTATAAAATACAAAATTTATGAAGATTTCTAATAAGTTAATATTATTTCAGATATGTAAGTTTGATACTACACCTCTGAATGGCCATAAAACAAAGCAGAATCTGGAAAGAGCCATGATGCAGGAGGAAAGTGAGAGCGGGATTTATACAGAGGGAGAGTCTGCTTCCAACGTGGCTGTGGACAAACTGCGAGGGAACAGACAAGTGCAGAAAATATCCCTTCAGTGGGCCTGAAGCTAAGGCCAAGTGCCCATCAGGCCAGAGGAGATGGCTGCCCCCACCCTCACTTAAGGGAAGAAGCAGGTTAGTGTGTCTGAGTGGAAAGAAAGTGCAGTCTAGATGCTGAAAGAGACCACAGAGACAGGATTTGTTTTGAGTTGGCTGAAGCACTCTGAGACTCTCTCACAAAACACAGAGTACTGGAATCTGGTGCTCTGTAGACTGCCTCTTTGCTTTACTAACAGATCTGAAAATAAAGCAAATACTTCAAAAATGCCATAAATCTCCAGAGGTCTCTTCTCCAAAGCACATGGATCCAGGCAAGTGCTGCCTGTGAAACTTCTCACCACTTGTGGGAGTGGGGTATAATATGTTTGGACTAAATGCGGTGGGGGTACCTCAAAACAGCTTCTTAACAAGTGTTAGCTCTGCCTTCTTCCAAAAACCCAATGAAACAATGATCAAATCCAAGCGTGCCTCTTGCAAGTGGGCAATGAGTACCTTTGGTTTGCCACAATGGCATCAACACCTACCGATTTCTCTAAACGTCTTGCCCCTTTGCACTTAACTTCTGATGGGGCCAGAGGTGGGGGAAGTGGATGCAATCCAATTCCATTCTATTGCAATCTTACCATCATACAGGTCTTCAATAAACACTTTCAGGAAAGAGAACAAACCTCTCTCTGCTCCCTTTGCAGACACAGCTCCTCTGTCTCCTCCATCAGCTTATCTGTAGACAAGATGTACAGGGGAAAGTGAAAGCAACCACCAGTGGATGAAATCATTCAGGGCTGTGAGGCCTTGAGATGGGTGGGCCTTGAAAAACGCAATTTTAGCTAGTTGCATCACTCTGTGTCAGTTTGAGGGCTTGCTATTATGAAATCACTTTAATGATTGTCTTTTATGCATCTCCTGCCAAATTAATTATAAATTATAACAATAATTCGGTCTCCAGTACTTTCTTTCAAAGGATTTCAATGCGCACTAATGTGGTAAACCTTACAGTCTTCCCATCACCAACTTAATTATATGCATAGAAAGAAACACAAGGAGAGAGATGCACACTGGACAAGGACAAAAGAAGGTTCACTCTTACTCTGCCAGCTGGAGTTTTCCAGCTAAAAAGGGGAAAATATACATTATAAAGCAAGCATGAGTTCCCAGCCCTGAGTTTGCCTGGGAACTTGAATATAAAACAGGGTTCCCAATCCGTGTTCCCTCTAAGCTGAGTTAGTGTGAGCTAGCTCATAGTTTTTTAGTCTCCCACTCACAGATTTTTGTCTTAGCTCAGGAAGGGATGGCTCCAGACCCAACTAATGTATGCAGTAGCCAAATCGCTCGTTCACAATTTTAATGCCAGTAGCTCACAAAGTAGAATATTTACTCACAGGACTCCACAGCTTAGAGGGAACATTGTTCCCAATCCCCAAGTCCCAGCTGTGCAACATCCCCAATGCAATGACATCACTTGGAAGTGACATCATTGTGTCACCAATATCAGGGAAGGCGACACTCTAGTTTTTGGGCAAACTATGATTTTGAAGCAGGGGTCATGTCCTAGAAAAGGGGTGCAGGAGCTCATTTGCATAACTCATTTGCATATGCCACACCCCCTGACAAAGAGCAGGCATGCAAGCATGCCTGGGTTCCCTGCCCAATCTTCTCCAGGTGTCCCGCAGCTGCAGGGCACCTGGAGAAGATCAGGCAGGGAACCCAGGAATGTTTAAAATGCCTTTCTTTCCCTTTCTGAAATGGGGAAAGAAAGGCATTTAAATCCCCCCAAGGGAAAAAAGGAGGCATGTCTGCATGCCTCCCAGCTTAAAACCAATTCATGTATGAACAGCTGCTGCAAGTAATTCACATTTTTAAAGCAACCATTTTTTGCTTTAAAGCTTTATTTTTAATTTGATGTATGCGACTTATTATTTATTATTTTATAACCATGACAGTCTTGTATAGTTGTGTGCGCACAGACACATAATGGCTGCCCCACAAGAAAAAGAGGCTGCTCCCTTTCTCACTGGCTGGCTAGCTGACAATAAGAGCATCAGAAGATTCCTGCTGAATCAGACTAGTGGTCCATCCTAGTCCAGCATCCTGTCTCACACAGTGGCCAACCTCGAATCAAATGCCATATTCAAATCTTTCCCCCTTCCCACGGCTTCCTTTTTTCCTTAGGATTCGAACGTGCTTTTCTTTTTGATCCCACTGAGCTCCTGGTGAGTTTTCTTCCTGCCACCAGGTCAGGATTGCCCCTTCTGTCTCTGACCCTCTTTTTTTGTCTTTCTCTGTCTGTCTTTCTTAGCCTATCACGGTCTCCCTACCAAGCACTGACCCTGCTTTAAGCAACCCGGTGCAAAAGAGGGAGCCGCGTGGGGGCAGGGCGCCAAAGAAATGTGCATTTCCCTGGGAGCGACACCTCCAGCAGGCGGGGGAAAGATCGGTGCCCGGTTCAGGCAGCTGGTGGGGTTGGGCAAACTGGCAGCGGACAAGGCTGCAGACAGCCCTGGGGAGAGCCCACGGATCGAGGCTGCGCTCTGGCACCCGGCAGCCAGCAGCAGTGCACCTCCTCACCGGGTCCCCTGACCAAGGCAGGAGCTCTTCTACGTCAGCCTCTCTTGCCAGAAGCCGGCTGCTGCTGGGCCAGTGGGGCACCTCTGTGAGCATGTGCAGCCTGCTCCTCCACTCCGACTGGAACCTCCGGGGGGCAGGATCACACCCAGCAGAAGGAGGGAGGGCGGTCGGGGGGTGGGTCCGGCAGGCTGAGGGTGGCATTGGCAGGAGGAGGTGTACTGGTGATCGGGATGAAGAAAGAGGTGGTGGCTGGGCCGCATGCTGGACTCCCCCGCCCCGCCGCTCAGGCTGCCTGTCCCCGGCTAGGTCAGGGAGATTCAGGGCTTTTGGCGGGGGTGTGGGGGCTTTTGGCCAGGGGGGCAGGTGCAGTTTGCCGCCCTAAGGGCTAGCCCGCCCTAGGCGAACTCCTATCACTGTACTAGTCTCAGGGAAGCAGGAGACAAAACAGCTTCATTGGACAGTACACCTCAGAAGCAAAGCACTGGCTCCTTTTACTTAGGACTGAACTTCAACAGTGAGGTAGGCCTACAACACAAACCTCCGCACAAGGATATTTCGGCCCTCAGTAGCTTTCATACCAAAGCTGAAGCAGATCTCAAAGTTACCTGCTTTCTCTCTGGCCTATGTGTCATATTAGTCAGCCCTAGGCTTGCTTCTATTTCCTGCCGGGCCAAAACAGACACTAAATAGAAGATCATCAGAGTTATTTCTTTAATTCAAAGCAGCAAGGGGGAGCGGATTGATGTGGTTGGACTAGTAGCATTGGGGGTATTTAACCCTTTCCTGTCACATCCAGTTTACCTCTCTGAAGCTACCATTTGCCTTGCTGGAATTAAAAACAAAACTGCTTGTGTTTCTCCACCCCACATTCAAAACTTCAGAGGGGCACTGGGGAAACAGTGGAGAGGTTAAACAGCCTACCACTTCCAGGACCAAATGAGCAGCCCCTTTGGCTACACTGAAGTCAAAACAAAAGATTGAAAAATCGTATCAAAGATCACCACTCAAAATGTCAATGCTGGCTCACAGTGAGCAATCCCCAGTGCCAGTGTTGGTCTGTCCTTTTCACTATTGCCTGCCAAATTCTCAGTCCATAGCCAGGACCCCAGGCACCCAACGACTTTAACCATCTGCCATTGGGCAGTAGCCCCACTGTGGACTTCAGTTATGAAACGGTGAATAACCTTGCATTTATGTACAGACTGCCTTCCTAAGGTAATTATTATCTCTGCTCTGTCCCCCCCCCCGCCATAACAGCTTCACAGAAGTTGCTGCTTAATCGAGTAAGGCTTTGAAAGTTAGCGAATCACCTTCTGGCCTCAAGTTTGTTAAAGGAAGAAGATAACATGGACCTCCCAGTGCCACAAAGGAATTCATCATCATTACACCTGTCGTTTTTTATGGCACTACATAAATGATAAAGATAATCACAATAGAGCTAGCAAAGAGTAAAAGTGCAGTAGCACCTTAAAGACGAACAAAATTTGTAGTAAGGTATGAGCTTTCGTGAGTCACTGCTCATTTCTTCAGATAACCAGAAGAAGTGAGCAGTGACTCACGAAAGCATTGCCCTATTACAAATGTTGTTAGTCTTTAAGGTGCTGGTGGACTCTTGCTCTGTTCTGCTGCTCCAGGTAGACTACCCATCTTGATCCATAACAGAGCTACTGAGTCATGAGTCTCTGCTAATGAACAGCTGTTCACACCAACCTAGATACTCCTGTTTCTCCTTCGCAAGCTGGAGTCCTTGTGCTTCGAGGGTCTCAATCATAGCCTCTCCCAGCTGAGCATTTCTCCAGGTCCTAAAAAATAACCCAATGAAATAAGAAAGTGAAAATTCCCTTTTTAAAATACACTGTGCTGTCAAATTTACAACCTTCATCAAACTTCCCTTTAAAAAGAGAGAAAGAAAGTGGATAGGGAAAGCTACTCTATGAACATGTCTCAGAATATAAGAGCTAACAGCCCTACCTATTCCACATTATTAAGGTAGGGAATAATGAACATAAATTACCAATATGACACTGGAACAGGAAAAACATTTCTTTCCAAAGACCAAAATCATAATAAAAACTGTGGACCCTATGGCTTCATAACATCCCTTCAAATGTTCACCAATTTACTGGATCAGGTTGTGTGCGCCTTTTGATTCTTGGTCAACTCCTGACCTGACTTTGCTGACACAAATCACAATTCTCTCCAGCCTCCATCTTTTTGCCTGTCAAACCCATTAGCTGAATTTCACTGCCCAATTGCTTCTGCTTCTTGAAATGCAGATTTGTGAGCCTTCAAATGGAGGTGTGTGCAGGGGAGGGGTTGAATCCAGGGCTTGGAGTAATTTCCACATTAAATGGCTGCAAATCCCATACTATATTATTTCATTTATTTAAACATTTGTATCCCACATCCAGGAAATTGTTTCCTCAGGCAGCTCTCAGAACAGAACTACTAAAAATACAATTTAAAACTAAGGAGGGCCCATAGCTCAATGGTAGAGTATCTACTTGGCATGCAGAAGGTCCCAGATTCAATCCCTGGCACCTCCAGTTTAAAGGAGGTAGCAGGTAAGAACATAAGAGAAGCCAATGTTGGATCAGGCCAATGGCCCATCCAGTCCAACACTCTGTCACACAGTGGCCAAAAATACCAGGTGCCATCAGGAGGTCCAGCAGTGGGGCCAGGACACTAGAAGCCCTCCCACTGTTGACCCCAGGGCCGGCTCCAGGTATTTCTGCGCCCTAGGCGGGCGCAGATCCCAACCTCCCAGTTGGGCCTGGAGACCCAGCCATGCCGCCCCCCCTCCTCTCCCCCCCCAGGGAGGAGGGGGAGGGCGGGCAAGCTGTGCCCCGGCTGGCCGCCGCTGGCCGCTTCCTCCTCCTCCCCCCCCCAGGGCGGAGGGGGAGGGTGACTTGCGCGCTCGGTGAGTGCTTTTCCGCGGCAGCAGCAGCAAGGAGATCCTGCTGGCCACCGCCGGCCGCTTCCTCCTCCTCCCCCCAGGGAGGAGGGGGAGGGCGACTTGCGCCCTCGGTGGGCACTTTTCTGTGGCGGCGGCAGCAGGGAAATCCTGCTGGCCTGCCGCCGGCCGCTTCCTCCTCCTCCTCCCCCCCCAGGGAGGAGGGGGAGGGTGACTTGCGCCCTCAGTGGGTGCTTTTCCGCGGCAGCAGCAGGGAGATCCTGCTGGCCGCCACCGGCTGCCTCCTCCTCCTCCTCCCCCTCCAGGGAGGAGGGGGAGGGCGACTTGCACCCTAGCCGGGCGCTTTTTTGCGGCGGGGCGTCCGGTTAGGGCGGCGGCGGCGGGCTTTTGGGGGGGGGAGCGGGGCACCATTTGGCGCCCCTGAGGCCGGCGCGCCCTAGGCGAGCGCCTAGGTCGCCCAATGGGCGATCCGGCCATGGTTGACCCTCCCAAGCACCAAGAATACAGAGCATCACTTGCCCCAGAGTGAGAGTTCCTATCTATACCTTGTGGCTAATAGCCACTGATGGACCTCTGCTCCATATGTTAATCTAATTCTTTCTTGAAGCCATCCATGCTTGTAGCCACCACCACCTCCTGCAGCAGTGAATTCCATGTCTTAATCACTCTTTGGGTGAAGAAGTACTTCCTTTTATCTGTTCTTACCCCACTGCTCAACAATTTCATGGAGTACCCACGAGTTCTTGTATTGTGAGAAAGGGAGAAAAGTACTTCTTTCTCTACCTGCTCTATCCCTTGCCTAATCTTATAAACCTCGATCATGTCACCCCTCAGCTGTCGTTTTTCCAAGCTAAAGAGCCCCCAAGCACTTTAACCTTTCTTCATAGGGAAAGTGTTCCAACCCTTTTATCATTCTAATTGCCCTTCTCTGCACTTTTTCCAATGCTATAATATCCTCTTTGAGGTGAGGTGACTAGAACTGTACACAGTATTCCAACCTCCAGATGGGGCCTGGAGATCTCCAGGAATTATAACTAATCTCCAGACTACAGGGATCAGTTCCCCTGGAGAAAATGGATGCTTTGGAGAATGGAATCTATGGCTGGTGACATCCCTCCCCTCCCCAAACACTCCCTCCTCAGGCTCTACCCCAAAATCTCCAGGAATTTTCCAACCCAGAGTCAGGCAGCCCTACCACCACTGTCTGAAAATGTCCTATTTCCTTGCTGCCATCCACCTCACCACCAAACAAGAAGGGAAGCAAAACACGGCTTCAGTTCACAGTCTTAAAGCAACGGCTGAAACATATGGAAGGACCTTTAGATACCCTGGTCCTATTTTAATGTTGTAGGCATATGTGAGAAAGCTCCTCCATATTCATATTCAAGATCAGAATGCTGTTGTAAAGCCAAAGGCTGGTGGAGAAATAGGCCTTCCAAGGATCTGGTGCTGTTAATGGGATACAACACTAGTGCCTTAGCTGGATGGCATGTTCTCCCATGAGAGTCCTGTTATAATATCCCTTCACCCTCTTTTCTCAGAGTGGGGTTGGCATTGTATTCTACACAGAGAGGGAGATGGAGCCCTTATAATTCACCACTGAAGCAGAGACATGTCTACTGTATACCCTTTTTACTACAAACAGCCATTGTATTAGCTCTGTCCTGCTTAAGCCACATGGTTCTTGACCTTCAGAGCCATGTCCTCTCTGTTTCTCTCTTAACCAAGGAACTGCATGACTGCTGAAGCAATTCCTCAGAGCTATTTTAAACTCCAATGGACAGTGAAAGTGCTCTTCAATCACTTTCCAATACTATAACACTTATGATTATGACAACCTAGGTCAAACCAGTCCATGCTGTAAGCCTAGGGTATTAGAGGAGGATCTCACATACAGAAAACCACCTGGCAGTAATTTGAAGACTGGTGGCCAGGATGGCTTGATAAGGGTCTTTTGGGGTAAGGTAAATACCACAAAGAGATTATACGGAAACAGAGTTTGGTGTCTGTGGCAATTCTGCACCAGTGTGTGAAGCAGACAATGGAAAACAAGAGCCAAGGGCCAGGGCAGGCAGTTCAAACAGGCAGAGAATTCTGGCTTGCTGACCATTGGACCATGATAAAATAAAAATGACTGAGATGCCTCACAAGAGTTTATAGAGGTCACTCAAAATGCCAGGCTGGGGGCCAATCAGGAGAAAACTGGCAAAGTGCAATATTCCCTAAGCCTTCCACAAGCAAGGAATTCAGAGCTGTTTAAACTGTACCCACTTGGACTTCCGGGTTACAGAGCAGCAGAGCAGATTATCTCTTGGGGAACTCCCGAGAATCACTAACTCTTTGTGGTTTTTAGGGGATCTTTGGGAGCTCCCAAGGTCCCACCAAGTCTCTTGGAGGGAGGGTCGGTTGCATGGGACTTGATCCTGCATCCCAGGAGTGGCAGTGAGTGGCTGGCAGTTCAGGATCATCCCGAAGCCGAACCATGAAGGTGCACACTCATGGAGCCATGTCTGCAAAAGCTGCTTTACACCTGCACAAGAGAGTCCAGAACCTCATCATAGCATTGATGAAGATATCACCCACACCGTGAGTAATCGAATATGCAACAAGATTCTACGATCTATAGCTTTTAAACCCCCTTTAAATCTCCCAAACAAGGAAGGACTGAGGAGTGGAATTCCCCCCCCTTCCCTCTCATAAGTGGCGGTGACGAGACTGGGAAGGAAAGATCTCTATAATAATACTTGGGGGCAAAAGGAAAACACTGACTTCTGAACATTTTAACAATATTAACAAAACTTTCACTGGGAAACTTAAGTCAAGTTGCTGACTGTATTGCTTTGAACTTAAACTAAATTTTGCTTCTTGTACTGCAAGGGCTTTAAAAAGGAAACTATGTATTGTTTGGTTAGGGTTGCCAAGTCTCTTACCTTCCTTAGTGGGGGGGACCTGGTCCCAGTCCAGGAGTTTAGCGTGTGCAAAACTCCCAGACCATAGTTTTTAGGGCAATTGCTAGAGCGTCGCCCTGTGACGTGCCCAGTGTGATTACATCGGTTCCGGGTGACGTAATCGCGCTGGGCACGTCGGCCTGATCTGACCACTTTGGGGGTGGGATTCCGCCTGCTGGCCAGATCTGGACCAGCGGATTGGGGGCCCTTTCGGCAGGGGAATCTCCACCCCCCAGGGGGACTTGGCAGCCCTATGTTTGGTCTACATTGAAAACCTTTGGAATTAATATGGCTACAGAGACTGTGTTTAGGAACAGCAGCGAGACTTAAAGAAAGCATAAGCCCAGAGATGGTTGTTTTTACTGGATATAACTAAAACCCTGTTACGTGAAGAAGATGGATTCCCAAAACACGTGTAATGAGATGGACAACCGAGATGCCTTTGATGGTATGCAAGAGATACAATTTTCCAGGGAGCAAAAAGAGGAACTCATAGAAATAATTCAACGCGAAGTCAGAGAAGCAGTCCAAGAAATCTTTCAGAGATTCTTTAAAAAGGAACAAAAGGAAACTGTAATTGAACAGGAAGACCCATAACAACAACAGACCTGAAGAACAAACTCTGACACCTGAAGAACAAACTTTGAACCAAGATCTGACTTTTGTACCTAAAGAGAAAATAAGAAGCTTTACGGGACAACTCAACACCATTATTAACAACTGGACAAATCTTTCAGCTGTTGAGATGACAAAGGAGAAGATTCTCCCTTTGGAAGATAAACCAGAATTATTGGAACCTGTGCCTATTTTAAAAATTAAATACAGATGGAATGAAACAAGGGAATTCTTCTCCTTATATAAAAAGACACAAAATTATGCTAGTGTTAAAAAAAGAGTACAAAGAAAGAAGAAAAAGACTAAATATTATAATTAAACTGTTTTATGTGTAATTGTTCCTGGCTTATGAGTAACTGATCAATATGAATTATAGCCTAACCCAAATTTATAATTAAATGGTAAAAATGAGGAAGAATAATGATAGTATAAAGCAATTATTTGATGTTATATATAAAATATAAGTATTTTAGCTAAAGTGATTTAGCTAAATAATATCTAATGATATTTGGAAGAATATTTTAATAGAAAATGCAGCAAAATTTTTGATACCAATTTGTTTGTAATGGTTAAATGGAATTCCTCAAGATCTATTTTATTGGAAATGTATTTAGATGAAGATCTTAATAAGTTTGGTTGGCAAATAATATAATGGCTAAGTTAAAACCCATTAAGAGCTATTATATTGGATATGTATGTGGCTTGAACTCTTTAAAAATTTGTTTGGAAAATTATAACCTTTTTCATCCTCTCTTTATAGTTATTGGTCCTCTTCTTTAAGGATGATGAATATGAACAACTTTGCTACATATATTAGAAATGTTTAAAAATAGATATATGTTAAATAGAATAATAGGTATTTACTATGAAATTATATACTATTTTGTAGTTAAAGATGCTAGGCATGAATATATGTAACTTGATTTTTAGATTATGCTTAACAGAAATGATACTAGAACGTATAGGTGCTGGATAGATGAAAGAAAGCATATAATTTTTTTATTTTGTTTGCTAAGCAGCTAGTTTAAGAGGAGGTATATTTTAGATAATTTAGTAATTATGTTATGTATGAGAAATTCGAGTAGATATTGTGAAAATGTATGACTCTCCCTTTTATCTTTTATTTTCTGAAAACTAATAAAATATACATTAAAAAAAAGTTGTACCCACTTGATGACTACCTTGGGCCATTCACAAGGGCACGGTGATTTTATGTTTATTTTATTAGATTTTTATCCTGCCCCACCCCTAGAATGGGGCTTGGGTGGCTAACAAAATAACATGGTTTGTATGGAACCATGAACTCTCCTCACCAGGTCTAACAATGCTACTGAATGGTCACACCCAAAGACAAAAGAAAGGTGTAGCAAGATTTACTAGGGGGCATTTGATTCTCCTTCAATTCATTTTAATTCACAAATGTTTCAAATCAGGTAGGATAAATCTGGCTACAAACACAGGCCACCACACACACCATCTCTGACCCAATTCAAACATCATGTGAAAACAAATTGCATGGCTTGCCTAGCTCAATGAGCCCTTACAGTGACCAGGGCTGACAGAACATTGTCCTCCTGTCCTCTCAGCAGACTTGAGGATAACTGTGCAGGCAAGTTCCAGGTCAATATGGAGCAGCTGAAAGAGGGGTACTGATGGAATCTACTAGGTGCATTTCCATGCCAAGTTCTCATGTCCTTCATCCTTGCATTTCACTTGTGGGATACTTCTTTCTTAGCATGGGTTCACACAGATGGATAACTTAGCATAAACCAGGGTGAATGATTGAGAAAGCTGTTTCTAATTGTTTATAGCTCAGATTGGAAAAAGCCTGTGAATACTAAAACTTTAGCCTCTTAGCTGATCATTGCTTTGAAAGTTACCATCTGTTTTAGGCAGGGGTCTTTTCGGGGGGGAGCGCACCGGAGCACAGCTCCGGGAGCTCAGGAGCCAAGCCCTGCCCCCAGCCGGCGTCCCGGAGAGTCTTTCAGGCAGCCGAATGTCAATTTCAGCTCCATTATCTCCTATGGGCCATTGAAGTCAATGGTGAAAACATAGGGTATATTCTGGGGGCTGGAGGGGAGGGGTTTGAGGGAGAGGCTCGAAACTCACAGGATAGCTGATGGAGCCTCTCCCCAAGATACCCACCAAGTTTCAAGAACATTGGACCAGGGGTCCAATTCTATGGGCCCCTAAACAGGTTGCCCCTATTCCCTCCATTGTTCTCTATGGTGGGAAAAAAAATAACTTTTTTTCCCACCATAGAGAACAATGGAGGAAATGGGGCAACCTATTTGGGGGCCCATAGAATTGGACCCTCTGGTCCAATGTTCTTGAAACGTGGTGGGTATCTTGGGAGAGGCTCCATCAGCTATCCTGTGATCTTGGAGCCTATCCCTCAAACCCTTCCCTCCAGCCCCCAGAATATACCCTATGTTTTCACCATTGACTTCAATGGCCCATAGGGTATAATGGGGCTGAATTGCCACTGAATTTCTTTCATTCCCTCCTTTCCTTCTTTCTTTTTCCTCTTTCCCTCATTCTCCTCTCTCTCTCTCCTCTCCTCTCCTCTCTCTCTCTCCTCTCCTCTCCTTTTCTTTCTTTCTTTCTTTCTTTCTTTCTTTCTTTCTTTCTTTCTTTCTTTCTTTCTTTCTTTCTTTCTTTCTTTCTTTCTTTCTCACCTTCTTCTCTTCTCTCTTTTTCCTCCTTTCCCTGTTTCCCTCCTTCTTCCCTCTCTTTCTTTCCCTCTTTCCTTCCTTCTTTCCTTCTCTCTACTCTCTCTCTTTCCTTCCCTCTTTCCTCCTTCTGTGGCCCAACTCTCATGAGAAGGAGTTTAAACTTTAAACCCCTTCTCTCTTAGCTCCCCCACCCAGACCAGCTGGGGAAGGGAAGGGGAGGCTTTTGAAGATGCTTCCCCCCTTTTGCTTCCCCTTCTGACATCACTTCCGGTGATGTCAGGGGGCGTGGCATATGCTAATAGCCTAATAGCTCATTAGCATACCATATGCTAATGAGCTCCTGCAGCTGTTCTTCTACAAAAAGACCCCTGGTTTTAGGAAAGCCTCCTTTGGTCAGGTGCCTTAATAGGCTCATACTTGGCTTTCCTAATGTTCAGAGCTGAAAGTGCTTGCCCAAACTTCTCAGCCATCTAAAGCTGCCCATTCCTTCATCAGAAAATGGAAGTCTACCATTGGTCACTACCTGCAAGCTGATCCTAGGCACCACCTACTACATCATCCTTCCAGCTAGAGATACCAGGGATTCAACTGGGATCTTTTAGGGTTGCCAGGTCTGGGTTAAAAAGTCTTTGGGGGGTGGATCCGGGAGAGGGTGGGGTTTGGGGAGGGGAGGGGAGAGGCCTCAGCATGGTACAATGCCATAGAGTCCACTCTTCAAAGCAGCCATTTTTTCCAGGGGAGCTGATCTCTGTCAGCTGAAGATTAGTTGTAAAAGCGGGAGTTCTCCAGGCCCCACCTGGAGGCTGGCAACTCTAGGATCTTTCCATGCCAAGCAGATACTCTGCCACTGAGCCATTATAATTGGATGTTTGATTCCCACATCCAATTAGAGAATCTGGACTAAACAGTTATAACAGAACTCTTTGCCTGTTCAAAACATTTAGTGGTATATACTTCTGGGATCTATGTACTAAAGGCAGTCTATCTACCTTTACATATGACAATACAAACAAGATAGTTGTGAGTTTGTTCTTTGAACTAAAACAAACAAACCAGACTGAAAACCTTCAGAGGTGTTATCTTTCATTGAAAAAAGGAATAGTTCTCTTTATTAAGCAAACCATTAGAAAATACAAGCATATGAAAATTAACCCTGTAGTTACTGTAAAAACAAGTGCTAAAATTACCAGAGTTCCTAACATATTATAATAAGTAATATTTTACAACAAACCAGGTTTCAGGTTATTGTCTTAAACTTATGGGGATTTGCCATAAACCTACAGAAATCTGATTTGCCTATCATGATTGTAGATTTTTATAGAAAAATATCAATCTTACATTACTCCAAATCTCTTCTGTCTTAATTATGTGATTACTAACTAGATAAGTAATTGGTTCTTAACTATGTATGATATAATCAAGAAGTGCATATGAGACTATATCTGATATGTCTTCATTATCTTTTCTAAACCTAGATAAAAAGGCCAAACAATTCTGAAACTCTGTTAAAAAGCAATTAATCTAACTTTTCTGTAACTGTTTAAACTCACTGTCAAAGATTAAATAAACCTTATGCAACTAGAGTTCAATGACAGTTGAAATGTGCATGAACTCACAGACTTCAGAAAACACACATGATCAACAAGAAAGGTGGCGATATAGTCAAAATATTGCTACACCTTGACCCCCCCATGGCAAAGTATCTCTGTGTTACTAGTCCTACTAGTAGAACAGCTTTGCTGGCATACAAAAATGTGAATTGAAAATGTAAAAAAATGAAAGCATTAATAACACTTTTATGTTAATAATAACTTAATAACAACAACAACAACAACAACCAAATAATAAGGGTTAATAATAACCAAAATGCTTGAGAGGTAATGGCCATATGGAAGCTGGCTTCAAGGAAAGGAAAGGGGTGGCTGGCTGGCTGCCTATTGTACTCACACTTTTCCAGATTCTTGTAGCATCTCCAGCCACTGAGCTTGTTCAAATTCTGATTCTGCTGCTAGAACGATGTTACCCTTAAAAAGAAATGTTAAAGTAGCTATAAGGAGAAGCTGATAAACAAAGACACCCCATCAAGGGAAAAGAAAACCAAATATCCTTGCTCTTGTGTACGGATGGAGGAGTTTCTGTGGGTATTTCTAGATTACAGACATATTGCAGGTCTGTTTATTTATTGAATTTATTTGTGCCCTGCCTTTCTCCCCAAACGGGACCCAAAACGGCTTATGTTGTTCTCCTCTTCTACATTTTATACTCACAAAAACCCTGTGAAGTAAGTTAGGCTGAGAGAGTGTGACCAGCCAAGATCACCCAGCGAGCTTCCATGGCACGAGTGGGGATTCAAATCTGGGTCTCCCAGATACTAGGTAGCCAGTGTGGTATAGTGTTTAAGAGTGTCAAAGTCTTGTGGCTCCCTCACCCAAAGAATCCTGGGACTCGTAGTTTGGTAAGAGAGCCCAGCTCCCTCACAGAACTATAGGAATGACTCCTAAACAGAAGTCTGTGGTATAGATAGGCCTCAAGAACTTCTGATACTATTATTATAGTGGAAGTTATAGCTATGCAAACATTACTGGGCAGGCACTACATCAAGGAAATTGATGAGCCTGCTGTCAAAAAACAAACAAACAAACAAATCAGGGTTGGCACTGTTGTATATCTAAGTGGTGTGTCTGTTGGAAAATGGATTTCCTTACTTGCCTATTTAGCAGCTTTCTACAGCATTAAACAATCATTTAGTTGGGGGGGGAGTTCTCTTACATGGAAGTCCTCATGAGAGATTTTCATTGCATAGGGCATGTTGGGCTCTTCTTTGGCTTCTACGGTGCAGCCAGCAAGAGGTATGACACCCTGAGGAAGGATATACCAAACACTAGGTTAGATGGTACAAACCTCCATTGAACAACAATAGAATTAAGATGGGCAAACATCTCTCACAATGTCTTCTGGTTGGTAACAGGCCTGGAGAAAAATGACCCAACCCTTTATCAGAGACTTAATGTGTGCAAATCAGCAGCTGAAGCCCTTCATGGCATGGAGTTATTAACATCACCTTGTAAATAACATCCCATTAAGCTTCTATTAAAGAGATAGGACATTTCCCCCCCCAGGCAGTTAGCAATCTTATTTTTGGTTCATAAAGAACGGTTACAGCATAGTAGATAGATGTGTGAGCTGTCAGCTAGAAAGTCCCAGGTTCAAATTTCCCCTCACATTGAACATTACCATTGCTTAGCTGCAGCCTCTCCCCTGTCTGCAGTATGAGGGGAAATGATACAGTTCACCTGGTTTGTGTGTTGCTGACTGCTGGTACATGAAGGATCTAAAAGCACAAATTAGACTAGATCTTGATGAGTCATAGGATTACATACTTACCTTCCAACTGTGGGTATCTAGCAAAATGCTATAGGATGTACCTGGTATAGATTTTAATCATTTTTAGCTTGACCATAAAGGTATGAATCAAGTGTCAGCCCTTCTTCTGAAAGGAACTGCACATTGGCAGGTGGGGAGAAGAGGAGGCGGACAGCACAGGAGAAATTAGGCCTAAGTATTTTGGTATAGAAAGATTAAACTGATCTCAGCCTACCCAGGAAAGAAATGGAGTGTGTTGGAGTCTATTATAGTTATTAGCTGATGATATCTTGATGTATTTCAGTTTCAGATTGCTGTTTGTAAGCTACTTTCCCTGGCAGGGAATCCCCCAGTTTTTGGGGCTTCTATCTGCTGCCAGCCAGTTGGCCGGTGGGGGAAAACCCACCCCCACACGCTGATGTCACACAGAACTGCATCTGTCATGGCTGCTCTCGCCCTGCCTCAGCATGATCAGGCAGTGTCATGCCCTGTCTCTGTCCACCAGTCGCTGTTGCTGGGGCAGATTTTTTCCCACTCCTGGAGATTGCTCAAGGTCTCAGATGGGCCGAGTGGGGAAGGTTACTTCACCGTTCCCCCACTCAGAACTGCTGGTGTTCAGCCCTTCTTCTCTCTCTCTCTCTCTCTCTCTCTCTCTCTCTCTCTCTCATCCTTCCAAGCCACCAGCCTTCCTCCCTGACCTATCGGGACTGCCTCCTTTTATCCCCCCTATGTCCTCTTTTCCCTGCCCATCACTCTGCCCCCCAGCTCCACCCCCTTATTTAAGTCCCAACACTATGATGTCAGGTCACACCGCCTTTCTTTGCAACAGGGTGGGGCCAGCTTGACACACTGACTTGCTTCAGGCCTGTCTCACCATGGTGGGGGTTCTCCCCTCTCTCCTCTAGCCTGCTTGGACAGGGAGCCCTGACCACCACCGACTCCGCCTGCTGCTTGAACTTGCTGGGGTCTCCCTCTGCCCAGACAGCCCTTGGGACTTCCCTCACTGGCTGGCTTGGCAGGGAGGTATGTCTGCTGCCACCGCCTCCCCACTAAGGTCCTGGCAGCTGGGAGGGGCTGGTTGCTCCACAGGGGCTGGAGGACGATGGGTCCCCCACGGTCCCACTGCTCCCCATGTCACCGACGTGATTACATAATTTCCAGGTGATGTCAGCATGTCAGGGACATTCCCACCCACGCCCGGAATGCCCCCCAAATCCCCCTGCCAGCAAGAAGAAGGGACCTGGCAACCCTAGTAATGCAGGAGAAATATGGCATATAAATAACATAAGTTAGATTGCATACCATGGAACTGTACTTGATCTGTGACTGGTTAACTGCTATGGCTTAGGAAAACATTAAAGGAATGATAACCTCTCAAGTGCAAAAATATAGGATTTGCTACAGCGTTTAAGCATTTGCTGTTCACCTGTTGCTTAAACAACAGTTTGGTGCAAAACTTGATGACTACCTCCAGGAGGGTCTCCTCCACACTTTGCCAGTGAGGAATGTGGTGTAGGGTTGCCAGGTGCCCTGCCATGGCAGGAGACCTCCCACCAGCACACCCTGCTGCAGCCAGCAAGAGGAAAACAAATGTAAAGATTACCATCACAGTGGGGAGGTTTCTTACATGACATCAACTGGAAATGACATGATACCTCTCTAGGATTCAGCGGAAACATGGTTTTATGATAGAGCTTCTGGTGAATCCTAGAGCAGTGTGACACTACTTCCAGGTTCAACCCAGAAAGTACATCATGTTGTTGATGCAACTGGAATTTTCCCCTTATTTTTTCTCTGCTGCCCTACCTTGTGATAGTGGTGGCACAGTACTGCTGGCAGGAACTATAGCAGGAGACCCAGCAATCCTAGGACCAGATCTCCTGCTCCTTAGTCTCCCACTGCTGCCCAGTGCAACACTGAGAGCAATCTGGCTGGAAAAGTTATATTGTGGTGATGTTTCAATATCACTTCTACTTAAGTATAACCAAGTGTTGCCAAGCAACTGGCAGGAACTTGGGGGGAGGTCATGCGAATGTCACATATCTCTAGGAAACATTGGAAATCCTATGGTAAAACCAGGTTTTCCCCAGAAGTGACATTTCACCACAAGTGACATCAGCTTTAACAGGGGGGGGGGGATCTCCCACCAGCACTCTAAGCAGCAGTGGGTAATGAGGATTGCTAGTGGGAGTCCTGGTTACCCTAATAAAAGCATTGGGGAGGGATTGCTAGAGCATCCCTGTGATGTGTGACACCACTTCTAGCTATGCAACTGCAGCTGGAGATGGGGAAGGCAGGGACTTATGGTTGGGGACATGATCAGCTTCCTCAGTGCAATATCGTCACTCCAGTGCAACCTGGAAGTTACATTATCACACCTGGAGTGACCATAGTGTTTGAGGTGAATATTAGAGTGTCACCCAATGTCATATCAGAAGTGATGTCATCAAGCTGCAGACACTGGTCGGGGCCTCCACATTTCACAAGAGAATTTCCTCCTGCCAGTCCACCCAACTGAACAATAATAAGCAGAGGCCTCCCACTATACCAGAAGACGTGGCAACCCTCAATGATGCCCAGCACCACCACCAAAAGTTTACAGAAACTCTAGCTCTGAAGCATTGGTATACTCTGTACAAAGGATGTAGCACTGCCCTTCACTTCCCACAATTAATAAAATACATCTATACTTCACTAACATAAGGAAAATTTAAGTATCTTGTTTCCATGATACCCAGATATTTGCAGTCACTGGGAAAGGATGACACCTCTTGTTTGTTTGTATTTTAACAGACAACACTAAAACAAACTGGCAAATATGTTTTCTGAAGTCTGGTAACATAATTAGTAAAAATATGTCAGATGAAAGAGCCCTCAGGAATTCAAGATCACCAGAGTTTTTTTGTAGGTACTGCTTACTTTTGGATGTATATTAAAGTATCGATTGTTTTCAAAGTTCTTCTTTTCTCCCTCAGCATAGTAAAGCAAAAAACTCTCTTTGATGATAAAGAATCTGAAAGAAAGATGAAATTAATTGTCTTTATATAGCATTTAACCTTTTAATGTACATACCAGATAATAGCATATGGACAGCAGTCATACGAACATATGGAGTTGTCTTATATCCAGTCAGTCTATAGTCCTTCTAGTTCAGCATTGAGGACATCTAGCTCAGAAGTGTTTGTTCTGTTGTGGCTTTTCAAGATTTTAAGCACAGAAAGGCCCTTCTCAACACTACCTGAGACCCTTCTAACTGGTAGAGTTGCCAAACTCCAGGTGGCACTTAGAGATCTCCTGCTATTACAGTTCATCTCCAGATGACCAAGGAGAAATGGCTGCTTTGGAGGCTGGACTCTGTGCTAGTACACCCTGCTGAGGTCTCTCCCCAATTTCTGCCATCCCCATGCTCCACCCCCAGAATCTCCAGGTATTTCCCAACCCTACTAACTGGAGATGCTGGGGATAGAACTTGGGAACTTATGCATGTAAGGTATGTTCTGTGTCACTGAGCCACAGTCCTTTCCCCCAACATATCTTTGTGGCATACTGTCTAACTGAGCACCAATGTAGGGAAACTGTAGAAAGTTCCTAAAGAAACTGAACCTACAGACAGGTGTACCACATCCATCCCTTGCAATTATACGGAACTAGTTCTGAGGAGATTACTTTCATGGCTATTTGGCCCTGCAGTTTCATAGTTTGGGCCAAAGTTGCCATAATCAGCCCAGCCAAGAGGTGTAGTCCAGTGGCACTTCTGTGAATACCTCTTGTTTTGTTTTTTTTTGTAAAACTCTCTTAAAAAAGAGAGAAATTTATTCTTTTTATAAGAAACAGGAAGGGTAGACAGATGGAGAAAGAAAAAGATGGAGTGAAATTTTTCCTGTTAGTGAGGGTTAATTTAGGTTAATAACCAATACCAATTTTGGCATCTATCATGGTTAGAAGATCTTCTTTTTAACTATTGCAAAGTCCAAAGTCACTCTGTTAATGCAGTTAGTAAAGTCCATTGGGGTTAGTAATTAAACAGCTCCTTCCAGATGTTACACGAACAGTCCTCAAAGTATCTTCTTTTTAAATCTCTTCCAATTATGGATTGAGTCCATTTTAACTTTGAAGTCTTCCGTTCCATCACCACTTTCCCCTGGGCTGCTGTCTTCTTCACTTGTCCCAGTTTTGAATACTGCATCTTCCTCCCTGCTGGCGTGTCTCTTCAGAAGTTTCTGTATTTTGAAGATGAAATCCTTCTTCTTTCTTTTCTCTTTTTCCTTAAACTTCTGGCCTTCAAGCTTCCAGGGCTCCATAAACTCTTCAGATGAAATTAGATCTCCAGTTTGTCGCTTGCTATGCTCAACATCCCCTTCTACTGGCAGAATATTCTCTTTTATAAAAGCGGAATAGGCTTTGGGAGCCTCATCCACCTCTTCTTTTAATTTTATCGCTTCACTGCCAGTTAGGGGTGCCAAGACATTTGTCAAGGTAAATCCGAGATCTTCTTTCTCTTCTTCTTTAACGCCCTGAAAACCTAGAATCAGATTCGATTTCTGTTCGATCTCCATCATCTTTCTAGTTGTTTCCGATATCTGTTTCTGTCGACTGATGAGAACACTATCCATTTTAAACAGAGTTTCGTTGATTTTCTGCAATTGTTCCAGCAGGGGGCACAGCATCTCCTTTTCCTGTTGATTGACAGCAAGCTCTTGGGGGGGCTGTCTGGACCGGAAGTCCCTCCTCTCTTCTCTTCCGGTGTCTGCAGGACTTTTTCCATTATCGACATTTTGTTTTTTTGTTTACTTTTAAAAAGTTCGTGCCGCATCCCCCAGGAAGCTAAGATGATCGCAGTCTTCCATGCAACCCCAACGGTACTTTCACCAACACTTTTTTTCTCTCAGCCCCCCTTCGCGCTCCCTTTGTAGATCTTGTTTCTCAAAGGGGGTGGGAACTCCTCCCTCCTCCCAACGCTTATACGCATGCAGGGGGCTCCGATTTACGCTTCAAAATAGATCTTCAACTCACGATTCGATGCTACTTCTTCTTTTTATTTTAAACCATAGCGCTGTCTTCACTCCTGGAAATCGGTGGCACCGCTAAGTCCCATTACGGGCACGCCGCAGCGGGGCCGATTGGGGCGGGGAGAAAGCCTCAATTTCCCGGCTGTCTGCCGGCAAAGAGGCTACTCCCCAAGCGCCCCCGGTTCGGAGCCTTTGCCTAAGGCTCACTAGGGTCTTTCGCACATGCGAAGACCCCCCCTAACTGCGCGTGGGCTAACCGCCTCCGGGAGCGTCCCGAGAAGCGGCCGCCATTCGCGACGCCGAAACCGAAACCGCCCTGTGAATACCTCTTGTAACGATACCACCTTGGCCCCAGACTGTTATCAGCCTGCCAATGGAAGCCTTCAGTGAGTACATGATCTTTTAAACTTTGCACTCCAGTCATGAGAGTTGGAAGCATCACTCTCTTTTTTAAAAGGAACTTTAAGATTCTCAAGAAACAAAATCATAACATGCTGCCTTTCTGTGTGAAAGCAGGACACAACACCACTAGCCAAGTGTGGTAAGCTCAGTTCTAGAGCTTCCTGACCTTGGAGACTTGAGGCAGAAAGTGAAATGTAATTATCCAAGCTGGAAAGTTGTTTGGACTGTATTTGCAGCCACAAAAGTAGCTTAAGAGTTTTGTAGTTCCCTATATTTCTTTAGATCAGAGGCCTGTCCATAATTGCTGATATATTTCAAGAGTGATTCCAATTTAAAGCTTGGCAAGGGGCAGGCATTTTCTGTCTATGCAGAATAAAGGCTTCTTGATTCATATTCCCAGAAGCTCATGCTTGGGTAGCTGTTTTCTCTTGTTTCACCATAACTCAGCCCACAAGTACTTCTGTCGACACTGGCATGGCTGATTGCAAACTGCTGCTTACCTTGCTCAAAGTCAAAGTGCACTCCATAATACCCCAAGATCTGTTATTATTCCCCACTTCATTGTGAGTCACCTGACACTTTCTCTTGGTTAAGAGCAGCAGATTCCCCTCTCCTCCTACATATGAAGCCAGCTGGGAGATCTTGGGCCAGTCACAGTTCTCTTAGCCCCACCTACCTCACAAGATGCCTGTTGTGGGGAGAGGAAGAGAAAGGCAACTGTAAGCCGCTTTTATACTATTATTGCTATTATTTTCCCCACTGGTAAAACAGGCAGAATTGTTTCCTCCTTTGCACCATCATTTCCCCCTCTCAAACATTGTTAATGCATAGACTACCAAACGCTTTGTTCTGCTGTCAGCCTTCAAAGGAACTCTGTTCCATGCCTGTATTTTTGAGTGATATATGAACTTTGCTGGCCTTTATCTTTCCAGTGACATGACTCTCTTTTTTTCTTCTTCTTCCCAGGATGCAACAGCAATTCAAAACAACAAGCCAGTACAATATCTATACCAAATCCTGGCATGACCAAGTTTTAAAAAGGTATATTCTATGTCAGGGGGTCTTTGGGGGGGGGAGCACACTGGAGCACAGCTCCGGCAGCTCAGGAGCCAAGCCCCACCCCCAGGCGGCGTCCCCGGAGTCTTTCAGGCAGCCGAATGCCAATTTCAGCTCCATTATATCCTATGGGCCATTGAAGTCAATGGTGAAAACATAGGGTATATTCTGGGGGCTGGAGGGGAGGGGTTTGAGGGAGAGGCTCCAAACTCACAGGGTAGCTGATGGAGCCTCTCCCCAAGATAACCACCAAGTTTCAAGAAAATTGGACCAGGGGGTCCAATTCTATGGGCCCCCAAACAGGTTGCCCCCATTCCCTCCATTGTTCTCTATGGTGGGGAAAAAGTTACTATGGTGGGGAAACAATGGAATGTATCCTACATGTCTACTCATGGGTTTTCCTATGTTCAACAGGACAGCTAAGTGCAAAACAGGTTTTAAGTTGCACCAAAAATTACAGAGAATACCCAACCAACAAGCAATACCCAACCAACATTGTTGAGACTTCCAAACCTTGGTTAGTGGGGGGGGGGCACAGACAGAGGGTGAAAGATAGATGAAAAGGAAGGCAAAACTGGAAGGGGGAAGAACTGAAAAGGTTAAAGGAAAGTGTGAAAGCAGAACAGAGAGAAGGAAACAGAAAAAGGTAGGTGGGAGATGGAAGGGAGATGAGGAAAGGGTAGGGGCTGCCGGGGGAGGGAAGGCTGAAGATGGGCACATCAAAAGAGTGTGGGTGAAAAGGAAAGGGGAGAAGCTGCAGGCCCTGACACAGGGAGGCAAAGAGGAAATGCAAGAGGTAGGAAAATAAGATTCCCCCATGAGTCCTTGTGGGTCCCCCACTTATACATTATTAATGTGACGTGGAACCCACAGATAGGAAATCATTTATTTCAACAGCTAACATGCCACCTTGGTAATATAATTTGGCTTGGAGAGCAGGGATCCTTGAAGGGTTCCTTCTTCTGCTGATTTATAGAAAAGTAGGAAGCTAGCATAGTGGTGGCTGGGCTATAAATCATGAAGTTTACTGGGTTGGACTAGCCACTCATTATCTCACAGCCTAACCTACATCAAAGGGTTGTTGTGAAGCTAAAACAGAGGAGAGGAAAAACATGTACACTGCTACTTGATCCTTGGAGGAAGGATGACGAAAATTGGAATAGAAATGAGGATTTGGCAGGGGTCCAGAGCTGGAAATTAGATAGGGGCTTGAAGCTCTTTTTCTTGACTGAGGCTGAAAAATTTCTCAGCAGTGGCTTTCAGAATATATATGTAGCCTAGATGTGAAAATGTGTGGTTGCAGGAGGTTTCCTTTTCTAAATGTGATTGTATTATTTTAAATCTATGTACATATCTATCATTATTATGGATTAGAGCTCATGGTAATCCCTGATTTACATCCTGCCCCCATCAGATTTGAGCCCAAAGTCATATCAACAACAGCACTGATGGCTTAATGAAACTTTAAATCCAGACTCCAACAGACAGGCAGTGCCTCTACAAGCTGCAATTACCAAACATTTTGGATTTTAAAGTTCATCTCATATTTTGTAACACTCCAGCTGTGTAGAACTAAGAAGGATAAAAACCATCCATGTCATGCCTCCAGGATTTGAAAGCTTGAATTTGTCCAGACTCTAAAACAGTGTTTACCATAATTCACAACAGGTGTGGAAATGCTTCCTAGGGCAGTTCTCAGAGGTCAGTGGGCTGCAATGCTCCACCTGCTGAGTCACAATCCCCCATTCAGCCACCATTTTAAATGCTTTTTGGAAGAATCTCCTGCTGCTAAGAAACATACATAGAGAACAAGGGTGCCATACGTCTGCCTCACACACACAGCAGGACAGCAAGGTGAGGTCACTTAGTCATGAAAAAGATTCCCTTTTTAAACACAAACAGGTTAAGAAATGCATACTCCTAATCTTTCTTAGCACATGACTCTGTTTGTTAATTCACTTTATTTATAGTCTGTCTTTTTCATTGAGAGTCTAGGTAGATTATGTGCCATGGCAGGTGCTTGCAGCTCAGTAGGGTTAAAGTTGGGTTCCAGGTCTGGAAATGTTGAAGATCACCAGGAGACACTTCCCTTGTACCATAAGAACATCAGAACATAGCAAGAGTGCTCTGGATCAGAGCAGGGGCCACCTAGTGCAGTTCAGTGGCCAACCAGTTACTCTGGAGGGCCATTAACAGGGCACACAGGCCAAGGCCTTCCCCAGTGTTGCCTCCTAGTACTGGTATTCAGATGTTTACTGTCTCTGAATGTGGAGGCTCTTTTTAGTTGCCATGGCTAATAGTTATAGAGATATCTATCCTCCCACCTCACTGTGGGCTCACTCTATAGTTGACCATTCAGATTATTGTTGCGCGGTAACCATATAGTAGGCGGTCAGGTGGCATTCTTTTTAAAAAAATGTCTGTCATGCATGCACAGAAGTGTTCATTCAATGCACCACTCCATTGTGTCAGCTCTGTGATCCCTCTGCCAAGTACTGTGGCCCCTCTCAGCCTCCTTTGCTTCACTTCTCTTCATTAGAATACATGGAGGGGAAGCACAAGCATCGTGCAGATTTACATGAGAGTAGTCCCATTGACTTCAGTACATTTACTCTTGTGCCAATCATGGGATGCTCTCAAACAACAACTCTGAAGCAGAAACATAAGAGAGGAGTGGGGGTGGGGTTGTCGCTCAAAAACAACTCCCCTAGGGGCTCCCAGTCCAAAATAACTACTTGGCTGCTTGGACGTACAAGCAGTGATTGACAATGCCAGGAGCAATTACCCATTTATGCGCACGTTGCTACCTGATTAAAAAGGGGGGCAGAAATGGACAGGAAGGTTCATACTTCCAAATGGCTTGAGTTCACAACAGGGGAGTTCAGACATCTGGAAATGTGGGGTGGAAGCAGTGACATCTGTAAAGACCAGACTCTCACTGGTGTCTAATAACTATGATTCCAAGGTGGGTCAGAACAGGATGCCAATGACTGGGGAACAGGAATGAGATGTTGCTGTCACTTTAAATCTGGAAGAGAACAGCAATGACATCAGATCAAACTATTCATCTGACCATAGCCTGCGTGAACCTCAGCGTTCTTTCTGAATAGGACTGGGCTGCACATTAGTTTGCAAACAGCATTCACAGTGCCATCCTAAGCATAGTTACCCCCTAGTAAGCCCATTCACATCCGTGGGCTTATAACGGTATAACTCTGCTTAGGTTGGCAAAGTAAATCCTGTCAATTTTAAAACCTGTTAAGAACCTTGTGAGTTTTCTGCTTTGCTTTTGAGAAGGGATGAATCAACAAATCCCATCAATCAACAGTTTGGGGTGACTGCCATAATCTTAAGATCCAGAGGAGTTAGCTGTGTTAGTCTGTTGCTGCAAAATAGTAAAAAGCCCAGTAACACCTTTAAGACTAACAAACTTTATTGTAGCATAAGCTTTTGAGAAACACAGCTCTCGTCATCAGAGCTCCATGCATCTGACGAGAGAGCTGTGTTTCTCGAAAACTTATGCTACAATAAAATCTGTTAGTCTTAAAGGTGCTACTGGGCTTTTTACTATTTTGCCATAATCTTGAAAACCAAAAAATGACGATAACATAGCTCTCCTCCTGTAAAAGAATGGAGACTTTTGAACTATTGCTGAAATGGCTAACAGAATATGTTAAGAGATAAAGAGAATAAACACTGAAACATTTTGTCATTCATGATTGATGAATTTATAATATTGATATTAACTCATTCAGCTCTTTTATATGGTGCAAAATTTGTTTTTATTATGTTAATGTATTCTGTGCTTTAAGTTTTAAATTTTAATTTTAAAAAATCTTGAAAGGTTCTTGAATCTTTTTTTTTGAAATAATTTTTTAAAGGATCCAAGAGCCTGTGAAGAAGGCAAAACTGATATGTCTAGCTGCACTTTACAGCAGTATAACTTTATGGCAAAATGCTTCATGCCAGCACTTCAAGGAGATTTGCAACACTGCAGTTCAACAATGTACACTCTGCTTTCAGGCAGTAGCTGTTGCTACAATTGTTTCAAGGATTCAGGAGTGAGCTATATCAAAGACAAGCTGAGACAAGTGTTTTTTTTACTTGCCCCAGTTTTATCTGGTTTTGGTAAATCAGACCTTTCTGTTTAAGCACTGAAATGTCTGAGGCTTTTTGAACTGTTCTCATGATACAATTTGGGGTGTGTGTGACCTGGATGAGATTGTTTACAGCTCCTGTAAACTGAACCTTCTTTTAAAGAATTAAAACACTGAGAATGGGTCCAAAACTACACAGCATACACCACAGGGGAGTATATTCCAATCACAGTAAGTGATGGTGCAGGCACTCTCCAATGTATGTGACAACTGGGCAGGCTTCAACAACCCCAGCCCTGAAAGAGCTGGCAGGAAGCTGTAAGTCAGGACTGCTTATCATGATGATTGTGATCATTCCATTCTGTATGACTTTCCTGGATGCCACCAGTGGCAGTATGGAAGTTCCCAGTCTGATGTTAAAGTGGTTAAGATGCTGAACTGCAGACCGGAAGGTCGATGGTTCAGCAGTTCAAGACCTGAGTGCTGCATGACGGAGTGAGCTCCCGTCTCTAGTCCCAGCTCCTGCCAACCTAGCAGTTCGAAAGCATGAAATTGCAAGTAGATAAATAGGTACCACTTCAGTGGGAAGGTAACAGCATTCCGTACACCTCGGCCACATGACCACGGAAATGTCTTTGGACAGCTCTGGCTCTTCAGCTTAGAGATGAGTCAGATTTGACTGTCTTTCAAGCAAGGGAAACCTTTACCTTTAACATTGTTAAGCTTACAGTTGTGACTTATATCTTTCATTATAGCAAGCTTTCAGTGACATTTCCATGGTGAGGGTAACATGAAGTCTCATCCTATCAGACAGGACAGAGTAGGTTTGCCCACTGGTCTGGAATAAACTATTATCCCTTTAATAGGCACTTAATGAGATATTTACCAGGTAATGTTATTTACTTCCATGCCATGAAAAGTTTCAGTTGCCCATTTCTGCATATTAAGCTCCTATTGAAGTGACAGGGCATTTTTCTTCAGCCAGTTGGCAACCATACTTTCACATCATTTATGACATGATCCTTTCAACTGTGACCTTCTACAAGCACATCAGATACAGTTCCACTGAGCCCCAGCCTCTTCTCATCCTTCACATCCTTACAGTAAGTCCTAACTTTCCACAATGTTTGCACCCATGATTGCCGAAAGTGCTACTGAGTAGATCTATGGTCTGTGAGTCCAGACCTTAAATTTTTATGTTCATTTACCTGAGAATAGCTAGAGCTCTCTCACAGAAAACCTGTTTTCTGCTGATAAATGTTTTTGTTCCACATCCCCATACTCAATGAGATTCGTCAGGTAATGTCTTATAAAAGTGTTTTGAAAACATAAAGGGACCATGTTAATTATTCCCTGTGGATTATAGCATCATTTCTAGGCCTTGAGCTAACAATGCTTTTTTGGAATAGGTCCAGTAACTAAGTATAGCAAATAATTGATGTTGAACTAGGGTAATTTTCATCCTCTGGGGATATTCCAGTAAAAGTAGAACAAGGCAGCATCTAGGGCTGTTCATATCAGAAGCCGCTGAGCCCATCGTGTGTACCACACAGAGAGAGGCTGAGACCTTCCTGTAGCATGTTTTGGGGACAGAAGTACAGATTCAAGGTATGGGGATAGGAGGTGGGATGGGACAAGATTAAAGACACTGTATGTATGTCCAGGAAAAAACTGATCACACACCTAAACAAGATGAGCTAATAATCATAGGTGACTGGACCACAAAAGTGGGAAACAAAGTAGAATCAAATCTCATTGGGAGATTTGGGCTAGGAACCCAAAATGAAGCAGGAGAGCAATACATAGAATTCTGCGAAGACAAACAATTTGTTCATTGCAAGCACATGCTTCAGGAAACCAAACAGGTGATGGTGTGGTGGGGACATCACCAGATGGCCAATAGAGAAATCAAATAGGTTATATCATTAGAAACAGAAGATGGAGGAGCTCTATTCTATCTGCTCAAACAAGACCAGGAGCTGATTGTGGTACTACTGACCATGAATTGTTAATATCAAAAATTAGAATAAAACTGAAGAAAAACACCAAAACAGTCATAATGCCAAAATAAAATCCAAAACATTCTTTATGTGGTTTTGTTGGACTTTTTCAGGACTGCCTCTATATTTGTAATCATTTTGAATGATGTATTTTGTATGCTGACACATATCGCATATTAATTTTGTTGCACGGTTTACTCTTAATTATATTGTCATGTAAGAATTGACAATACATGTGAATCTATATATCTAATTCCCAAGTGGCCCCTTGCGTGCGGATATCTAAATCCGCACATCGGGGGCACTTGGGGGGCAAGGAGATTTTCCTGCGCACATGGGGCAGTCCCCAGGTGTGCAGAAAAATCTAAAAAGTTGAAAAAAGTATACGGGGATATTTAAATCCCCCAGAAAGTAAAAGAGTGTTCTGCGAACTGCCTTGCCTTCGTTGCTACCGCCGCCACCACCACAAGGGACGGGAGGGCGGGAGAAGGCTTAGGGGGCTGGTCAGCCTCGCCGCTGCCGTGGCGGAGGGAGGAAGGAAGGGGGAAGCTTGGCGGGCTGGCTGGCCTCGCCTCCGCTGCTGCTGCTGGGGAGGGAGGAAGGGGGAGGCTTGGTGGGCCGGCTGGCCTCTCCGCCGTTGGGGAGGGAGGGTGAAGCTTGGCAGGCTTGCCTCCCCACCGCTGCACTGCTGCTGCTCGGGAGAGAGGGAGGGGGAAGCTTGGCAGGCTGGCTGGCCGGCCTCGCCGCCGCCACCCCCGCTACTTCTGGGAAGGGGGAAGCTTGGTGGGCCAGCTGGCCTCGCCCCTGCCGCCACTGCTGGGGAGGGGGAAACTTGGTGGTTTGTGGGCCTCGCTGCTGCCGCTGCTGGGGAGGAAGGGGGGGGGAAGCTTGGCGGACCGGAATACTCCCCCCCCCACGAGTATTGCGGGTCCTGCCTCTTGTACAGTTATATAACTTTCTTAGTGTTCATTTTTCACAGTCTTTTTTGCACTTGTCATTACATTTCTTTGGACTGTGGTTCTTCTTCCAGTTTTATTGTGATTACTAAGAGCCAGCATGGGAGGCTAACCTTATCTCTTTTTTTGACAAAGTTACTACCTTGCTGGATCAGGGGAATGCTGTCAACATAGTATATTTTGCTTTCAGTAAGCCTTTTTATAAGGTTCCTCTTAATATTCTTGTTGACAATGTGGTTTGGATCCTATTACTGTTAGATGAATCTGTAACTGGTTGACAGATCGCACTCAAAGTGTGCTTGTTAATGGTTCCTCATCCTCTTAGAGAGGAGTGACAAGTGGAGTGCCTCAGAGATATGTCCTGGGACCTGTTTTGTTCAACATTTTTATAAATGATTTGGATGAAGGAAGAGAAGGAATGCTTATTAAATTTGCAGATGATACTAAATTGGGAGGGGTAGCAAATATAGCAGAAGACAGAGTTAGGACACAGGATGATCTTGACAGGCTGGAAAATTGGGCTAAAACAAATAAAATGAATTTCAATGGAAATAAATGTAAAGTTCTGCATTTAGGTAGGAAAGATAAAATGCATGATTATAGGATGGGGGAGATTTGTCTCAGCAATAGTATATGCAAAAAGGATCTTGGGGTCTTAGTAGACCATTTGCTGAACATGAATCAGTAGTTTGATGTGGTAGCTAAAAAGGCAAATGCTATTATGGGCTTTTTCAACAGAAATATGGTGTCCAGATCATGCAAAGTGGTGGTATTGCTTTACTCTGCTCTGGTTAGACCTCATCTAGAGTATTCAGTTTTGAGCACCACAATTTAAGAAGGATATAGACAAGCTGGAATGTGTCCAGAGGAGGGCAACGAAAATAGTGAGGGATCTGGACACCAAGTCCTATGAGGAAAAGTTGAAGGAGCTGAGTATGTTTAACATGGAGAGGAGACGACTGAGAGGTGATACGATAACCATCTTCAAGTACATGAAGGGCTGTAGTATAGAGGATGGTGTGGAGTTGTTTTCTGTTGACCCAGAAGGTTGGACTGGAACCAATGGGGTGAAATTAAATCAAAAGAGAATCACAGAATCATAGAGTCAGAAGGGGCCATTCAGGCCATCTAGTCCAACCTCCTGCTCAATGCAGGATTAGCCTAGAGCATCCCTGACAAGTGTTTGTCCAGTCACTGCTTGAAGACTGCCAGTGAGGGGGAGCTCACCACCTCCCTAGGCAGCTGATTCCACTGCTGCACAACTTTTACTGTCAAAAAGGATCTTCTTCGTGGTCTCTGTGCATCACACCCATGGGAACACAGTGCGCCTGCGCTGACCTGGTCGGTGTTGTACAAAGCTCACAACAGGATTTTCGCGCCCTCGCTCCGGGCCTGCGCGAGGACCCCTTCAGCGCGCATGCCCAGAGAGGCGGGGCACGAACATCCCGCCAGTTCTCTTCTGACCGCCTCGCTGGTAACAGCCTGTGTCGGTTGCTCTGAGAGCGCTAGTTTTTTTCCTCACAGCAGGAAAAATTTGTTTTTCTACAGCTTTTTCTTCAACCTTTTTCTTCAACTTTTCTTTAGCTTTACTTCCGGGACTTTAGGGAAGTCCTCTTGCGAGGCTTCCCGCGGTCTTCGGACCTTGTCCCGACAACCCCCCCCTTTTTTTCTAAAGCGGGCTCTTCCGCGCCAGTTTACGGAAAGCCGAAAGTAGGGGTGCTTTAAACGGTGCTCCTCTTGTGGTAGCAAGCTAGCCCTTAAGGACGAGCACTCGTTGTGTATTTTTTGTTTGGGCGAGAGCCATCATCCTGAAGCCTGTGCTCTTTGCGCTCGTTTTTCCAACCAGATGAGAAAAAACAGAGCCGCTAGGCTGAAAGTGGCGCTCTGGGAGTCAGCCCTTGCGCCTCCTTCTACCGCCATGGAGTCCGCGCAGTCAGGATCGAAGTCTACGTCGACATCGATCCCGAAGGAACCTTCGACATCGAAGCCTCCCAAAGTAGGAAAATCTTCCTCCGATACGGGACTGGCTCCCAAAAAGAAAACGGGCTCAAAGACGACGTCCTCTGTATCGACCCCTATAAAGAAGCCCAAGAAGGACAAATCCAAGGGGCACGCGGCCCAGTCATCAGGAGACACACGTAAGCCTCATGATGTGAGCGGTGTTTTATCTCCAGGAGGCTCTGCTATGCATGCCGACGCATCGAAGCAACCTCTGCAGCAGCAACGTTCGACGCCGGAGCTACCGAAGGTCTTGGTGGAGCCTCCGCTCGAAATCCTGGACTTCCCACCTCGGCAGCTGGACCCCCCCGATGTTGATCGGCCGCAGCCATACCAAACCACCTCAATCGTTGCCGCCCCCTTCGACCGATGTCAATCTCATATCCGAAACCCAGGCCGTGGGATCCCGCTCACCATCGGCGGCCTCCTGGGCTAGTGACCACTCCGAACACACTCGTCACCACTCCAAGCACCGGTCTCGATCTCCTCACCCTCCACATCGATACGGATGGGAAGATTACGATCCAAGGTACCGCCCGAGTTACATGCAGGACCCCTGGGGGGCTATCCGTACGGCCCGTCGAGATTCCGTTGTGACCCAGGCCCGGACATGCAATATTGGTTTTCGTCCGCCCCATGGCAGTATCCGCGGGGATCGGAACCTTGGGGATCCCACCGACGTGGAACACGTTCGCCACGCCGTCCTCCGCCCTCGGCGTCACTATCGAAAGTGCCAGACTCCCCACCACCGCCTCCTGCTCATTCTTCTTCACATCAACCATCGATGTCGATGCCTTTGCAACAGCCTGCTACACCGATTCCCATACAGGAGATTGAGTCCGATTCTGACCCATCTCAGGCTGACTCCAATGAAGACCGTATGGAAGAGGATTTCTCTCCTGTCGACCCACCACCCGTTCAGCCCATCTCGGGGAGTAGTCCGATATCGCCATTGGAGGATATGTCCTCTTACGGGGACCTGGTAAAGCGCATGGCCCATTCCCTTGGCCTCACTATAGTGCAACCACAACCGTCTGCTGCTGATGAGGTGTACAACATCATCGAGATTGATGCATCGACACCTATTGCTCTCCCGATGTCAAAACACCTTCTCAAGGCAGTCAAATCACCGTGGGCCAAGCCATCCTCGACCCCGGTTTCCATTAAACGTCTCGACCATATGTATCGAGTACAAGAGGAGGACGCCTCCTTTCTTTACGTTCATCCTCGGCCTAATTCTCTAGTTGTCTCCACATCCTCGAAGAACAAGAGATCCAGTGCTATCCCTTCTGATAAAGAGAGCAAGAAGATCGATGCTTATGGCCGTAGGATTTATTCTTCAGCTGCTTTGGGTGTAAAGGCCTCAAATTACCTGGCCTGCTTCGGAAGATATGAATACTCCCTTTGGCAAAGAATGTCTGCACTGTTCCCTTCCATACCAGAGGACAAATTGCCCGAAGCCCATTCCATCCAGAAGGAGGGCCTCCTGGTTTCTAAGCAGATACTGAACACCGCGAAACACTCCTTGGATGCCTTTTCGACATCTATGGCCTCATCGGTATCCCTTCGACGCCATGCTTGGCTACGCACCACATCCTTACCGATGGATACTCGCACCTATATCGAAGACCTCCCCTTCGATGGGGATGGCCTCTTTCACTCATCTACCGACGCTGCTTTACAGGAGCTCGACAAAAACATCAAGGCCTCGAAGTCACTAGGGGTATCCGCTTCACAACGGTCCTATTGACAACGATCCTGGCCCCGGTATACCACACGACGCCCATACCCGTCCAAACCCTCTCCAGATAACACCTGGAAACCACGCCAGTCTCCAATTCTGTATCGTTCCTCATACCAACCCAAGTCAAGGTCGGGAATGCAGCAACAGCAACAAAGAGCGAAGTCCAACCGAGGCCCTAAACAGAATCTTTGACTCTCTCCCTTCGATACCGTCAGAACTGACTCGTCTTCTTCCGTTCCTCTCCACGTGGAGAAATGTCGCATCAGATGTCTGGGTCCTGTCCATAGTGACCGAGGGTTACTACATCGAATTTATCGAACGTCCGACCCTCCCAGTCTTCCGCCCCACCCCGCCTTCCGCCATTCTTCTTCAGGAGGTCGACTCCCTCCTCAGGAAGGAGGTGATAGAACCTGTACCGGTCTCTTCCACGCGGAAAGGGTTCTACTCCCGGTACTTTGCGGTGCCAAAACGTGACGGTGAATTGCGGCCAATCTTGGATCTTCGGGATCTCAACGTTTACATCAGATATCGAAAATTCAAGATGACGACTCTGCAGGTTATTCTTCCTCTCCTTTCTCGAGGTGCCTGGATGGCCACTATCGACCTTCAGGACGCCTACTTCCACATCAATATTCATCCTTCTCACAGGAGATACCTCTGTTTTGCCATAGGGGAGTACCATTACCAGTACAAATGCCTTCCCTTCGGTCTTTCTACCGCACCGAGGATCTTCACCAAAACCATGGTGGTGGTGGTGGCCCACCTTCGTCTCCAGGGAATCACCATCTTCCCTTATATAGACGACTGGCTTCTAGTGGCAGACAACCCGGCACGTCTGAGAAGAGATATCGCCAGACGCTGAGCCTTCTTTCATCTCTGGGACTTCAGGTGAACCACACAAAATCTCACCTGGAACCGTCCCAGAAGGTGCATTTCATTGGAGCTCTCTTGGACACCATCTCATGCAGGGCTTACCTTCCGTCGGACAGGGCTCAAACCCTGGCCTCTCTGGCGAATTCCGTCCGCACTTCTCTGTCCTCTACCGCTTTCCAAATTCAGCGCCTCCTGAGGCACATGTCGGCAACAACCTCTGTCCTCCCACTGGCCAAACTGCGGATGAGGCCCTTCCAACTTTGGTTCTTACGGAACTTCCGCCCAGCGATCATGCCGCAATCCACATCCCTCACTCCACCTCAACCTGTGTGGGACTGCCTTCTCTGGTGGACTGTCATCACGAATATCACAGAGGGTGCACCTTTCACCCTTCCGGTTCCTCGCTACACACTGACCACAGATGCCTCTCTTTGGGGTTGGGGTGCCCATCTCAACGGCATCAGTATCGGGTCCCAATGGGATGCTTCCACCGCATCTCGTCACATCAACTTCCTGGAGTTATTGTCGATCAAATTGGCCCTTCGAGCTTTCCAGCCTCTTCTCCGGGGCAATACGGTAGCTATCCTTACAGACAATACGACAGCCATGAGCTATGTGAACCGTCAAGGGGGAACGGTGTCACGAAGCCTTTGTCGTCTTGCAATCGAATTGTGCGATTGGTGTCTTGCCTCCCAGATTATTCCGATGGCCACGCACATCCCCGGGGTCCTCAACATAGAGGCAGACCTGCTCAGCAGGGGGTCCGCCCATCATCACGAATGGGAGCTAAACCAAACTTACCTCCAACCTCTCTTCCAAAGATGGGGGACTCCAGCGATCGATGTCTTCGCCTCCAGAGAAAACAGAAAATGCAGACTATTCTGCACCCAGGGAGGGAAAGACCCTCTTTCCCTGGGAGATGGCCTCCTTCTTCCATGGGACGGAGCTCTTCTTTATATGTTTCCTCCTTTGCCCCTGCTCCTAAGAGTAGTTCACAAGCTGGCCAGTCTACGCCCAAATTGCATCGTAATAGCTCCGTGGTGGCCCAGACAACCTTGGTTCCCAACCCTACTTCGACTGGCCAAAGGAAATTACCACCATTTACCCAAGGTCCACGACCTTCTAACGACGGAAGGGGGCACGCTATTCCACCCAGAGGTGAACAAGCTCAAACTAACAGCCTGGAGGATCCATCCATAATCTTCTCTGCAAGAGTCACGGAAGTGCTTGCCAATGCAAGGAAGGACTCCACACATTCGTCATACAAGAGGAAGTGGTTAAGGTTCCTTTCCTTCCTCGGTTCCCCTGTTGTGTCACCTGCTTCGGTTGGTCTTGACGGGATTCTAGAATTTCTTGTCTCTCTTAAAGATCAAGGCCTTTCGCAATCATCCATCCGGGTTTACCTGGCAGCTATATCTGCATACCATGAGGGTTTGGATGGCCATACCATTTTTTCCCATCCGACCTCCAAAAAGTTCTTGAAAGGTCTCCTCCGGTTGTATCCCCCTGTGGCTCCGCCCACGGAACTTTGGAATCTACCTCTCGTCCTCCGCCATCTCACCAGACGTCCCTTTGAACCGATGGCAACGTGCGAGATTCAATATGCCACCTGGAAGATGGCCTTCCTAGTGGCCATCACCTCAGCTAGGAGGGTCAGTGAACTTTCGGCGTTACGCCACGACCCTCCGTACCTAGTATTTTTCCCTGACGGAGTTCGTTTAGTACCGGACTTCACGTTTGTTCCAAAAGTTGTTTCTGAGTTCCACGTTAATACGGAAATTTTCTTACCGGATTTTTTTCCACATCCCGATGGGGATGAACAACGCCTCCTGCACACCTTAGATGTCAGGAGGGCCCTCCTTTTCTACCTGAACAGGACTCAACCTACCAGACGAGACAGTAACCTGTTTGTCTCCTATAGCCCGGCCTCCTTGGGATTGCGTATATCATCCCAACGCCTGTCCAAATGGATTGTTGGAACTATCCGGCTGTGTTATGCTTTAGCCAAGCAGTCACATCCTTCTACTCTCCGGGCTCACTCCACAAGATCCATGGCGACCTCTACGGCCTTTCTGAAGGGTACATCCTTATCGTCTATCTGCAGAGCTGCTACGTGGTCCACGCCAACCACGTTAATCAACTACGCTCTGGACGTTCGTGCGCAACAGAAGGGTGACTTGGGTCGTCTGGTCCTGTCCACTGCAGCTCGCTGAGTATGCCAGCACCCACCTCCAGGTGAGCCACTGCTTTTTAATCTCCCATGGGTGTGATGCACAGAGACCACGAAGAAGATAGACAGGTTGCTTACCTGTAACTGATGATCTTCGAGTGGTCATCTGTGCATTCACACTGCCCGCCCATCCTTCCCCACTGCTGTCATCCTCGGCTGGTCTCATACATGGCTTGGGTTGATAGCGGTCAGAAGGAACTGGCGGGATGTTTGTGCCCCGCCTCTCTGGGCATGCGCGCTGAAGGGGTCCTCGCGCAGGCCCGGAGCGAGGGCGCGAAAATCCTGTTGTGAGCTTTGTACAACACCGACCAGGTCAGCGCAGGCGCACTGTGTTCCCATGGGTGTGAATGCACAGATGACCACTCGAAAATCATCAGTTACAGGTAAGCAACCTGTCTTTTTCCTAATATCCATTCAGTACCTTCCTGCCCTTAATGTAAACCTATTATGTCAAGACCTGTCCTCTGCTGCCAACAGGAACAGCTCCCTGCCCTCCTCTCAGCCCTTCAAATACTTAAAGAGAGCAAACATGTCCCCCCTCAACCTCCACTTCTCCAGACTTAAACATTCCCAAGTCCCTCAGCCTTTCCTCATAGGGCTCAGTCTCCAGGACCTATTGTCTCCAAGAGTTTTCAGCTAAACATTAGGAAGAACTTCCTCACAAAGCGGTTCCTCAGCAGAACAGGCTTCCTCAGGAGATGGTGGGCTTTCCTTCTTCTTTGGAGGTTTTCAAACAGAGGCTGTATGGTCATCTGACAGCAATGGTGATTCTGTGAACTTAGGCAGATCATGAGAGGGAGGGCAGGCAGGGTTGCATCAATGCTTTGTTCTCATGGGCCTTTCTTACATGCCCAGGGAAATGCTGATTGCTACTTTGGGGTCAGGAAGCAGTTTTCTCCAGGCCAATCTGGTGACGGATCTAGAGATTTGTTTGTTTTGCCATCTTCTGGGCATGGAGCAGGGGTCCCTGGGTGTTTGTGAGGGAGGTCGTTATGAATTTCTTGCATTGTGCAGGGGGTTGGACTAGATGACTTTGATGGTCCCTTCCAATTCTTATGATTCTATGATTAGTGGAAAATAGTGTTCAGATTTTCCATGAAAGCTGAAAAATACCTAATCACCAGCACTGCAATACACTTTGTATAATGCATACAAATGGGTTATTAGTTTCCTTGGTCCCATGACAGTCCATGTACAGTGGGAAGAAAAGACTTTACTGCTACAACTATTTTTCTTAAACTGCTTTGGCAGAGAACCAAGAGCTCCAGACTGTTGGCTGACATTCCAAATGATGCTCTACAGGGTTCTCTTCCTGTAAACTCCAGGAGTAAGCGATCATTGACGACTAAAAGGTGTACATGATGTACAGTTCTCTTAAGCTCAGTGGGGAGAGCAGCAGAGAACACTTTTAAGTCTTAGTAATTCCATAAATTCCATAATCAGAAATTCACATGGGTTGAACCATCTGCCAGTTGCTATATACTGTCATTCCTTCTCATGTTTTCAAGGGATCACACACAGGACTATATAGCAAAGTGGAAGCTACATAGCCATTATTTGGTATGGAGGGTAACAGTAATAAATGCTACAGTATGTATCAAGAGCTCACCACATCCTGGATTTGTGTGTGTGTTATACACATATGCACACACAAGCAGAATTCATGAGGAACTTGTGGGGAAGGGGAAATCCCACCCAGTCTGATCCCCACTTCCTCATTAAGTTTTCTTCAGTCCACCATTGCCTCTCTCCCTCCTTCTCCTGCTGGCTCAGCTTCCCTGCCATCTGCACTACCCCTTTTTCACCACCACCATTCCTGCCTGCTTTCCCAGTCTACCTCACCTTTCTCTACCTCCCCACCACACCTACGTTTCCTACCGCCAGAACAACTCGCCTGGCTTGCCTACTTACCCAGTATTACCACCTTTCATGGCTTTCCCACCACTTCCTTCTTTTTCAAAATGGCAGTTGAGAGCCATCTCAGGTTTCCCCCCATAAGTTTAGATTGGGAGCTCCTAGAACATCCTCTTATCCTTTTTTATTCAATTTTTTCCTGCAAACCTGGTGGCTGTCCCATTTTGTAGGGAAAAATCCTTTTCTCTGTACGTACACACCTTGTGTGGATTTTTTGATCAGGAATCAAGAGCCATGTTCAGAATTGGATGTACTGATATAAACAGAGCCAATAAATCAGTGGTTTATTGGAATGTTTTGTGCCCCACCCCAAGTCTAATTGGTGGAATTTCTGTCCAGCTTTTACAGGGCGTGTTTTCCTTTGAAGAAGACAGCCTTGGAGGTGAATTGTGTTTTCACTCACAAATACAAAGGCTGAACAGGTTTTATAGGGATATATAAGTAAGTATACAGGTAGATGGTCCCAGAGCAACCTCAACATCCTGGATCTGAAAACTCCTCCTCTCTTTGCAGTTGCTATGGTTATATGACATCTGCCTTTTTGCTAGCTTTTAAGTCTTTTTTATAACTTTCTAGTATTTTAGTCTTGTTGCTTGTTTATTACCAATGTATTACAATTTGTCAATATATGTTTTAATTATGTTTGTATAACATCAATTACTATTAATTATTTTAATTGATAATTAATTATTATTTTATAATGATCATTTTAATTGATTTAATTTGATTTAATTATTAAACATTAAATGGGAGGACGTCTGAACGAACAAACTACCCCATCACTGGGCCCACGGCAAGCCTAAGCTAACTCTTTCTTGACGCTCCATATCAGAACAACATAGTTCACAACAACTCCCATACAGTGTCCAATGGAGACTTGTACTCACCCAAAGAAAGGACAAGTTGTGTTGACTTTTTAAAGTCACTTCCTGTGTGCCACAGTGCTTCTGTAACTCACTCATACTTTGCTGCTTGGGCAGCGCACCAGTTGATTCCTTCCTTCTGATGCCACACCATTCTCCTGTCACCTGATCTGCGCTGCACTTTAGCAACGAACTACCAGCTCTCCTCATGGAGTCTCTTCTAGTACCTCCAATGTGTTGTAACTACCTCATCTCCTAAGACTACCTCCTAAAATGAGATGACTTCTTGCTGTAAAATAATGCTGTAAATTAATAATGATGTTCAGGTGCTAGAACTGCATGGCAAAGAGATGGTTAGAAGAAAATGATCATTAATGGGAATTTTCAGCCTGCTGCAGAGGAATCCTTGCTCACTCAATATTCTCACTCACTGGGAACACACAACAAATCTTGGCTCCTCTTTCAAGCACCATGACTTTGGATTTCTAAAGGTAATTTACTGACAAAGATGCAGCTCTCTGGCTGCAGTTTATTACAAACCAGCAGACATTTTATGCTCTGCAGAGTTAATCTACAGAATACAAGGCTGCAAACTGGAGACCAACACACTTGCAAAAATCTGAAGATTTCTTTTTTCCACCTTCCAGTGGAAGAAATCAGAAGTTCAGCAGCTGCTTCCTGTTCATCCCCTTGAGCTAGCTGCCAAGCATTTGTCATCAGTGGCATTGGCTCTGGTGCTACATAGAGAATGTTAATAATTTAACTCCTTGGAAAGAGAGATTATTTGTTCAGTCTTTAAAAGGTCTTGACAAAATGTGGGTAAGTAGAATTAAACCTATTTATTAAGCAGGGGGAAATTCTTAGATGGGTTAATAGAAATGTTGGAGTGGGTAGCCTAAGCATATTCGGGAGTGGGGGCAGGAAGAATAATTTCCCAATGCAAAACAAAAAAACTAAAAGTACAGAGTTGGCTCCTACACTTCCATTGTGCCACCCTTCATCTTTGTGGAGGTTGCCCTGTTCTGCAGAGCATGCTCCTCGGGTCTAAGGTGCTTCCCGCTCCTTGAAAGACCACGGAGACAACGAGCACTGGGGGAATCGATATCATAGTGGAGGACTGCCTCAGCCACGTGCTCTAGAAACAAGGGACAGGAACCAAAGCACATACACCAACAATTTAGTAAGAAATACTAATTCCAGTAAAACATGTCCAGCTCTTGTCAACTGTCTTTGCTCTGACTGGCTGGAACGCCACAAGCAGAGTAGGTTTATTTAATAGCAACCCAGTAAAATGCTGCCTGCATATTTTCCTTACAGCTCCACAAACAGAAGGACTGGACACTTAAACAATGAAGGTAAAAAACTGCCAGTAATATTCATACAGATCCTCTAGGGCTCTGTTGCTAGTTTAAGTCTCTTGCTCAGGTCTGTATGAATAGCCTGCTACGGCCATTCTAACCCAGTGCATCAGGACACCGTCCTGGACACGCAAGCATGATGAGCATATCGACCTTTATCTTCTTCTTGCAGCAACAGTAGCACCCAGGCAGAAGCAATGGAGAAAGTCCCTCCAAGAAGGGACAGATTTAGAATCTCTTGCTTTGCCAGCCTTTCTGATTCAGCCAGCCTATCAGGAACCAACAGCAGCCAGCAGTGCCACTGGGTGACTTTCACCTGGAAGCATCTCTACTATTCTCAGCCAGCCAAAGATCTTGGTCTCTTATCAGTGGCTCTGCACAATCTCTCACTGCTCCTTATGCTTGGAAAGCCCACTCGGAATTCAACCTCTTTCTTCCTTCATACTTGAGCTCAAAAGTCACAACTGCCATAAAGCTTCACTCCCCACATACACTAAGAACAAAGCTTAAAGTTGCCTGCATAATATCCCTTGTTACCCCTTGCCTCTTCCTTTAGACTTATCTCCTGTATAGGTTGTAGTAAGTAGCTCAAGGAAGAGCCCTGCTTTTTGTGTAGTGAGTACCCAGCTGAGCAAAGACAATAGCCTAGGTTGACTCTGGCTACTAGCACCATTAGCTATAAGAAAGTTTATAGCTAGGATGTTTGAAATGAACCTGGTGTCTTGGTTGCTAGGTAACCATATTTGTAATCACAAACAGTTGTTCTGCATTCACAAGGGCTCAGATGTAGTTTCTGGCTTTTACACTAAAGGGTCTATGTGTGCAACTACTGCAGTATTTAAAATCCTCAGATATCTTTGGTGAATTGTGATATTCAGATATCTTTCCTAAAAGGAAATCTTGCTATATTAGAGGGACATCACATTTTCCCCAGTAACCAAGAATATAATATTTTGCCACTGGGAGATTCCTGCTGGATCAGACCAGTGATCCATCTATTTTTGGCATCCTGTTTCATACAGTGGCCAACCAATTGCCATAGCTCACCAGCTATCAGAACATAGAGGCCACAGCTTTCCCCTGATTATAACTCCTGGCACTGGTATTCAGAGATTTGCTCTCCCTGTATATGGAGGTTCCCTTTAGTTACCAATGGCTAGAAGCCACTGATGGACCTGTCCTCCATGAATCTGTCTTAATTGTCTCTTAAAGCCATCTGTGCTTGTTGTAACCATCATTATATACTATGTCCACAGGCAGTGAATTCCACAATTTTCATGTTGAGTCAAGTAGCACTTCCTTTTATCTATCCTGCATCTATTGCCCATCAACTTCATTGGATGTCCTAAGTTCTAGCATCACGAGAGAGGGAGAAAAAACTTTCCTCTATCCATTACCTCCATCCTACGTATATAAACCTTTTATCAACCCCCCCCCCGTCCCTGGGCCAAATCATATGATACATTTTTAACAAGTTGGGTTTGGGTTCTGTGCACATTCAGCTCCAAAAATGGGGCAACTGACACCTCCGTAGGGCTATTCCAGCTTCAGAAAATGGCATGGGGGAAGGCAGGAATCCCTTCTTCCTTGTGCCATGGCCCCAGGTTCAAGTGGGCTTCTGAAAACTTCTAAAACAGCATCCCCTGCAGCTGCAAGGAAAGTGTCAGATATAAAAAATTCCCATGTAGTTTGACCCTCACTCATTTGTTTTCTAAACTGAGATGTCTCAGACTCTTCGGCCTTTCCTCAAAGGAAAAGGGCTCCAACTTCTTGATCATTTGATCTCTTTTGTCCTTTTTTGCTCTGCACTTTTTTTGAAATATGCCAATCAGAACTGTACACAGTATTCCAAATTCTTCCCCTACCAACATGGGACTTAAAATAGCAAGAAAGACTGTGTTGGACAGCACCCATGACATCACAAATAAGGAACATAAATCTAAAAAGCTTTTGTGATTTAGTTGTATGTCTAAAGGAATTTAATAGTGCTGGAAGAGTTAAGTTCCCACACTTGCACTCCACAAAGAGTATAGAATCATAGAGTTGGAAGGGACCTCCAGGGTCATCTAGTCCTTTCCTAGTAGGAAAGCAATTGTTCAGATTTTTGCTAAACCTCTTTTGCTTCCAAAAGGAGGGCAGTCTGGCTGACACAGTGCCCCATACTGTTACATAGACACAGCACAAATGCCAAGAAAAGTGATCCATGGAACTTTAAAGGCCACACCCCTCCTACTTAAAGCTGGCTGGGTATCAACTGTTTTCCCTTTGAGAGGGTAGCCAGCAAAGATGCCCTGGCTTTACAGCAATCTGTTCACAGGAAAGTGTCCACCAGACTATCCGATCTAAGCCTAGAGTCTGGTGTGGTACACACTAATTACCCATGCTGGTAGCTTAAAAATCCCAGAAGACTGCCCCCGATACCATACCCCAGCCCAGAAACACTTTAAGCTAAACCCTGCCTTCACATCCTTTCTCATTTGCCTTAAACCCTTCTACATGAATAAGTATTGCAACCCCTGCTTGCTTTGAAACTTCTTTAGGGGCTTTCTTTGCTTATCTAGCTATGATCCTCCCAGCACAAGCCCTGTCTTTTTTTTTTCCCTGTGAAGCATTTTTGTTGTTACTGCATCCCTGCACAACTCAGTTCTGCAGCTTACCTCCTGGACCATTTAGCAGACGGTCTCCCGAAAGGTCTCTTCCAGAGCACTCCGTACAGCTGCACTTTGGTGCTGATATCCAAGACATCTGAATCTGCTTGTTCCATAGATGGAGAAGGGGAGACAGAGTTGGATTTAGAAGTGAACATTGTCCAGACGGATGGATTTTTTAAAAATCTAATTCTCTGCCCCTGCTCTGCAGCTCAGGGAATCCGATTAAATGCAATGAGCCAGAAAGATGTAAGCAGCCACTGGGAAGGAGTGAGACTGAGGCTATGCTTTGAATCGATAACCAGATTGCTCTGGGCTCAGTCAATATTTGTCTGCCTGATGCAGAGATGCTGAGAGCTCCCTCGTTCCGTAGCGCTTCCTGATGCACTGAAGCAAGAGCAAAGTTCCAGCTCAGCTTTGAAGACAGCCTCTTCTGTCATAAAACCAGATGAGCACTTAGATCATAATAAACCAAAGAGCGAGAGATTGAGACACTGACACTCGACTCTAGAAGCAGGTCCATGTTAAAAATTAGCACACACTCACCTCTGTCCTGTACTATGCAAGGAAGACAGATTTTTTTAAAAAGCCACATATACACAAAAGGCATACGTAACTAGAGTCATGGCCAGCTACAGGGCATTTCTTAAGTCTGTGCAGTAAACCAGGGAAGTGTCTAGCCACTTCCCATGTTACCAAGCAGTGTGGTGTAATGGTCAGAGTGTCCAGCTAGATCTGAAACACCCAAGTTCGAATTCCCACTCTGCCACGGAAGCTCACTGGATGACTTTGGATCACTCATGCTCTGTCTAACCACCCTCACAGGGTTGTGAGGATAAAATGGAGGAGAAGAGAATAATGTTGTGAGCTGCTTTGGGTCTCTGTTGGGGAAAAAATCAGGGTATGAATACCTTAAGTAACAGAAGTTGGCGTGGCAAATGTTGAACAGGTACCGTTTGTACTGTCACAGCTCAGAGAGCAGGAGGAGAGGGAGGAAAAAGATACAAAGCATCGGAGTGTGTGCAGAAAGCGAGCATGAATCCAGCTTTGCTTCCTGTGGCCAGCCAGAAATCCTTGGATGGGCTTCACATGACTGCTGCAGCCTTGATTACGGTGTCAGAGAGGCTCAGTCCTGCTAAGAGGCAGGGACATGCCCAAGTTGCCAATCAGAGCTTCTATGAGTGTAAACAGAGAGCACTTTGTGCACATACAAGCACTGCAGAAATTAAAATTATTAAAATAAACCCATCAGCTATGATCTGGAAGGACCTGTGAGTGTTAGCTGTCTGCCTACAGTGTGTGAACTTCACTCCTGCTGGGCCAATCCACCACATGTTGAGAGAAATATGTGGAGCTCTGAAAGAAGAACTCCTGAAATGAGGCTTTGGAACTGGTTACCGCCTGCCTGCAAGTTTACTTCTGGATCCATGTAAAGTTTACTCAACCTGTAGACAAACTGATTTTTACGAATCATATACAGTAGAGTAAAATGGAATGTAACTGGAGTAACTATAATGTAGCACAAATAATATTAGAATGGTAGATTGAAATGCATTTCTCTGATCTGGTGACAGAGGAGATGTAACAACTACACAACCAATCACCCCACCTCAAAGGAAAGGGTGCTGTTAACTACCTCCATGCTTGAGAGGAAACAAGTAGAGCATAACACAGGGACAGTTAGTTTTTAGCATTTCACAATTAAGAATGATACATTTACACATCACTATCCAAGTCTGACATATTTATTTGCCTCCCTCTGGCTGTGGGCAGGCATGCAGTTTGATCCAGTGTGGCCCCACCTGTAATTGATCTAGGGTTTTTTTTGTAATGGAGAGCTTTGATCAGACCTCCCCCCTTTACCTGCTTCAATGTGCTTTCACCCCGTGGTTGATTGAACAGAGGCAGCAGCCGCAGAGTGGGGTGGTCAGGCAGGTTTCTTAAAAACCATTTGCCTTTTGAACATGCGCACAAGCACTTATGGGAAGCAGAGCTTCAAACTCCTGGCAGAATGATGCCAGCCGGTGGCCAACGGGATTGCTGGAGGAGGCAGCTGGGATATGTAGTTCAGTGTGTAGGAAGTGTTTTCGAAACTGTGCCTTTGATGAACTCAGTGTGTCAAATGTCTCAAAGTGGGGGGGAAAGAATAGAGAAGCCTCCTCCTGTATCCCACTAGCATTTTTATTTCAATGCTTGCAGTGAAGCTGGAGTCATGGGCATCATTCTCAGACTGCCTCCGTCTCCCTCCCTCTCTGAAAAAAAAATCATCTTTTCCATTAACCCCTTCCCTACCCCATGGCCAGAAAGCACAGAAAAAAGCACACAGGTGTCTTTATTTGGAAGATTTTGAAAAAGAAAACAGTTCTGAGGGGAGAGAGAGAGGGGCAAATATGAAGTTATGCATTCTTCACTTACTGCCTAAAAAAAAGAAGCCCCAAACCAGAAGGGAACGACCTGAGAGTGTGATGATTCATCAGACATCCGGAAATGTGGGGTGAAATCACATGCACCAGGAAGAACTGGACTTTCCCCGGTGCCAAATAACTCCAGCTCGAAGACTGGTGAGAATGGGGTGCCCACAACTGGGTAATGGAGGACAGATATTGCTGTCTGGATATGCATTTTAAATCCAGAAGGGAACAGCAAGAACACCAGCTCAAACAGCACATCTGATCACAGCCTATGTTTTCCAATGGAATTGAATCCAAACAAATGGTGACCATGTGGACTTAACACGTTATCTCTGTTTGGTCTTTGAATCTGTTAAAACATCTTATGTTAAATGGTAACCATCTGAAACCAAGCTTGTTATTCCTGAATCTGATAAACATCATTATGTTGCATGCTAATTTACTGCTCAACCTCTGCCTATAGGTATGGACTGGTAAATTCCACTTTACTGTACTTGAGGAAGTGTGCGTGCAGACAAAAGCTCATAAATTGAATAAAACTTTGTTGGTCTTAAAGGTGCCACTGGACTTAAACTTTGTTCTGATTTTTTACAAAGATTTTATTAAATTTCCAGTGTTCTCTCAAGAAGGCCCGTATAGTGTAATAATTAAGTCAGACCAGAACCTGGAAGCCCAAGGTCTGAATCCTCACTCTGCCACAGAAGCTTACTAGGTGACCTTGGGCCAGTCAGTCTCAGCCTAAATGGTGAAGATGATATATTTACTTCATTTGTTCCCTTTCTCCCCAGATGGGGACTCAAAGCAGCTTACATGATTCTCCTCTCCTCCATTTTATCCTCACACCAACCCTGTAAAGTAGGTTGGGCTGAGAGTGTGGGAATGGCCCAAGGTCACCCAGTGAGATTCCATGGCCGAGTGAGGATTCGAGTCCAGGGCTCCCAGATCCTAATCTTCTGATACTGTAACTGGTAACACTACACTGCCTCTCAATGTGGTAAGGTGCTTTGAGTTTCCTTTGGGGAGAATAGCACTGTATAAATATGTCCCGAATTTCCCATCACTCCTGGAATCGATGCATAGGCAACTCTTTGCTGCTGAGGTGGGGGAGGGCCTCATACATCTAATGGTAAAATAGGCTGAAGGCTTCTAAAAGGGTATCATGGCCTCACATTCCACTGACAGTTATTTTTCACTGGCTCTAACCAGGCTAAAAAACCCAAGTCTGTCATGAATCTACTGTGTGGCTTTGGGTCACTTACTCACAGCCTGACCTACCTCACAGGTTGCTTCTGTGATAAAATGGGGAGTGTACTGTTGATACCACCCTTAGATTTTTATTTTCCTCCAAAGAGCTAAGTATGAAGCACTGGGAATACTGTCTGTTCTGTCCCTCTCTCCAGCTATCTATACCTTCTAACAAGCAGGCTAAAAGCCCATAACTGGTTCCTTGAGGGCAAACTGCAGAAAGCAGTCAAATTAATAATAATAATCTTGTCTGCAAATACCCATGTGCTTCCTCTTTTCCAATCCAAGAGGGAAAAAGAAAAATGTGCTAGACCTGGGCATCCTGCTGGACCAAAATATGATTGGCTCAGTAACTCATTCAATGTGGCCATTTATCGTGAGTGTGGAGGGAAGGGTTATAGTCAGCATCTAGCATGAGAAAAAAGATTGGATTTATACCCCACCATTCACTACCCAAAGAAGTCTCAGAGCAGCTTACAATCCACTTCCCTTCCCCACAACAGACACCCTGTGAGGTAGGTGGGGCTGAGAGAGCTCTCCTGAAAACTGCCCTTGAGAGAACAGCCCTAAAAGAACTTATGACTGACCCAAGGTCATACCAGCAGATGCATGTGGGGAATCAAACTCTGTTCACCCAGACTAGAGTCCGTGCTCCTAACCACTATACCAAACTGGCTCTTGTAAGCAGCTGCACAAAGGTAGTAAAATGTAGATGAATTTTGGTCTTAAGGTATGTGCAATGGACTGAAATACCACATCAACTCTAGCATTCTTCTAATTCCTTGTACACCCTCATCCATGAATTGCAGCTACATGCTTACTCATCCAAATTAATTCCCCAAAGCTCCACTCCCAGATTTGCATGAGAGTTGTGAACCTCTCGGCCAGTTCTCCTTGGTAATGACATCATAGATGATGTTTGCTCAGAACACAATTGTAAAGTTTCAAGAGAGTGACCAGAAAGGGAGGAGGTAGCCAACCACTGCACAACAAAGATTGTTGTTGTTGTTCAGTCGCACAGTCGAGTCCGACTCTTCGCGACCCCATGGACCAGATTACGCCAGGCCCTCCTGTCTTCCGCTGTCCGCTGAAGTCTGCTCAATTTCATGTTCGTTGCATCGATGACACTGTCTAACCATCTCATCCTTTGCCGTCCCCTTCTTCTTTGACCTTCAATCTTTCCCAGCATCAGGGTCTTCTCCAGTGAATGCTCCCTTCTCATTTGGTGGCCAAAGTATTTGAGCTTCAGCTTCAGGATCTGGCCTTCAAGGGAACAGTCAGGGTTGATTTCTTTTAGGATTGACTGATTTGTTCTCCTTGCAGTCCAAGGGACTCTCAAGAGTCTTCTCCAGCACCATAGTTCAAAAGAATCTATTCTTCGGCGCTCAGCCTTCCTTATAGTCCAACTCTCGCAGCCATACATTACTACGGGGAATACCATTGCTTTGACCATGCGGACTTTTGTTGGCAAGGTGATGTCTCTGCTTTTTATCATGCTGTTTAGGTTTGCCATCGCTTTCCTCCCAAGGAGCAGGCGTCTTTTAATTTCATGGCTGCAGTCACCATCTGCAGTGATCTGGGATCCTAGGAACGTGAAGTCTGTCACTACTTCTACGACTTCCCCTTCTATTTGCCAAGGAGTAATGGGGCCAGATGCCATGATCTTAGTTTTTTTGATGTTGAGCTTCAAGCCCACTTTTGCACTCTCCTCTTTCACCCTGAGCAAGAGGCTCTTTAGGTCCTCTTCACTTTCTGCCATCAGAGTGGTATCGTCTGCATATCTGAGGTTATTGATCTTTTCCCCAGCAATCTTAACTCCAGCTTGTGATTCATCCAGGCCAGCATTTCGCATGATGTACTCTGCATATAAATTAAATAAGCAAGGTGACAATATACATCCTTGTCGTACTCCTTTTCCTATGCTAAACCAATCAGTTGTTCCATATCCGGTTCTAACTGTTGCTTCTTGACCCTTATACAGGTTTCTCAGGAGACAGGTGAGGTGGTCTGGTACTCCCATCTCTTTAAGAACCTGCCATAATTTATTGTGATCCACACAATCAAAGGCTTTAGCATAGTCAATGAAGCAGAAGTAGATGTTTTTCTGGTACTCTCTTGCTTTCTCCATAATCCAGCGAATGTTGGCAATTTGATCTCTAGTTCCTCTACCTCTTCGAAACCCAGCTTGTACTTCTGGCAGTTCTCTATCCACGTACTGTTGGAGCCTAGCTTGTAGGATTTTGAGCATGACCTTGCTAGCGTGTGAAATGAGTGCAATTGTGCGATAGTTTGAACATTCTTTGACGTTGCCCTTCTTTGGGATTGGGATGTAAACTGACCTTTTCCAATCCTGTGGCCACTGTTGTGTTTTCCAAATTTGTTGGCAAATTGAGTGCAGCACTTTAACAGCATCTTCTTCTAAGACTTTGAATAACTCAGCTGGGATACCATCACCTCCACTAGCTTTGTTGTTAGTAATGCTTTCTAAGGCCCATTTAACTTCGCTTTCCAGGATGTCTGGCTCGAGGTCAGTGATTATACCATCGTGGTTGTCAAGGACATCGAGGTCCTTCTTGTATAGTTCTTCTGTGTATTCTTGCCATCTTTTCCTAATCTCTTCTGCTTCTGTTAGGTCCCTTCCGTTTTTGTCCTTTATCATGGCCAGCTTTGCATGGAACGTTCCCTTGATTTCTCCAATTTTCTTGAAGAGATCTCTAGTCCTTCCCAATCTATTGTTTTCCTCTATTACTCTGCATTGTTCATTCAGGAAAGCCTCCTTATCTCTCCTTGCTGTTCTCTGGAAATCTGCATTAAATTGGGCAAATTTTTCCTTATCCCCATTGCCTTTAGCTTTCCTTCTTTCCTCTGCTATGTGTAAAGCCTCATCAGACAGCCACTTTGCTTTTTTGCATTTCTTTTTCTTTGGGATGGCGGTGAGTGCTGCCTCCTTTACAATGTCACGGACCTCTGTCCATAGTTCTTCAGGCACTCTGTCTATCAAATCTAGTCCCTTAAACCTATTCTTCACCTCTACTGTATATTCATCGGGGATGTGATCTAGGTCAAATCTGAATGGCCTTGTGGTCTTCCCAACTTTCTTCAATTTAAGTCTGAATTTTGCAATGAGTAGCTCATGATCTGAGCCACAGTCAGCTCCAGGTCTTGTTTTTACTGACTGGATAGAGCTTCTCCATCTTTGACTGCAAATTATATAGTCAATCTGATTTCGGTGTTGCCCATCTGGTGATGTCCATGTGTAGAGACGCCTCTTAGGTTGTTGGAAAAGGGTGTTTGCTATGACCAGCGTGTTCTCTTGACAAAACTCTGTTAGCCTTTGCCCTGCTTCATTTTGTTCTCCAAGGCCAAATTTGTCTGTTATTCCGGTTACCTTTTGATTTCCTACTTTAGCATTCCAGTCCCCTATGATGATGAGGACATCATTTTTTGGTGTTAGTTCTACGAGCTGTTGTAGGTCTTCGTAGAACTGGTCCACTTCAGCCTCTTCTGCAGCAGTGGTTGGGGCATAGACTTGGATTACTGTGATATTGAATGGTTTGCCTTGGATTCGGACCGAGATCATTCTGTCATTTTTGAGATTGTATCCCAATACTGCCTTTCTCACTCTCTTGTTGACTATAAAGGCCACACCATTTTTTCTACGGGATTCCTGGCCACAGTAGTAGATATAATGGTCTTCTGAGTTAAATTCGCCCATTCCTGTCCACTTTAGTTCACTGATTCCCAAGATGTCAATGTTCATTCTTGCCATCTCATTTTTGACCACGTCAAGCTTACCTTGATTCATAGATCTTACATTCCAGGTTCCTATGCAGTATTGTTCTTTGCAGCATCGAACTTTCCTTTCACCGTCAGACACATCCACAACTGAGCGTCCTTTCGGCTTTGGCCCAGCCGCTTCACTCTTTCTGGGGTTACTCGTACTTGCCCTCTGCTCTTCCTCAGTAGCATATTGGACACCTTCCGACCTGAGGGGCTCATCTTCCGGCGTCATATCTTTTAGCCTTTTGTTACTGTCCATGGGGTTTTCTTGGCAAAGATACTGGAGTGGGTTGCCATTTCCTTCTCCAGGGGATCACGCTTGGTCTGAGTTCTCTGCTGTGGCCTGTCCGTCCTGGGTGGCCCTCCACGGCATAGCCCACAGCCTCATCGAACCACGCAAGCCCCCTCGCCACGACAAGGCAGTGATCCATGAGGGAGACAACAAAGATACAGCTATTTAATGAGGAGTCATGAAAGCAGAAGCCCTACAGAAGGCTAGCCTGCCAAACTTGCTATCAGTTTCATGAGACTGTTTATTTTCTTCTTTAGTTTGTGATGGGAAAGCATGACTCACACCTTCCAGGCACAGCCTTAGAATGTTATGACTCTTTCTAATAAGGGTGGCATCTCCTTGTCTACGACAAGAGTAACATTCACATTAGATGAAGAGAGATCAACTACCATGCGGGCCAAGTTCATCATACAGTATGGCCACAGACTTTTGTGGTCCATAATGATCCAAGGATACAGACAGAGATGGCTTAAGCATGACCTTGGAGACCACCTCTTTCCGCCTGCCCTATTCAGTCTCTGAGATGGGCTGAGGGAGCATTCTTCATACTGTCGCAAAGAACAGCACTGTCATTGCCCTCCTTTCCCCATTTTGGAGGAACTCTCGCATTACAAGTTGCTAAGGTTCAAGTCAGAGCATCGTTTTTAAAAAGCATCATTAAGACCTACCCTGTTAGGGCTAATCTTGAAGGCTCAGAGTTATGTAGGGAAATGCCCAGGGTGTTTTGTTTGAAATTTCGTTTTATTTTATGCACTCATTATCTGCCCTGAGCCTTCAGGTTAGAAAAGGCTATATTAAAGTGTCATTCTAAGCATCCCAGAGCTACAAATGTTGCACTTTACAACTTGGAGAACAGCGCATTTCCAATCATAGACCAGTGTGTCAGTCTGTTAACCACAGTGAACAGAACCCTGACTCATAGGGCCCTGAGACAAGAGAATAGCTTGTACATGCCTGTCAGTCAGTATTGCTCTCTGTAGGAGAAAGTGTGGTATGGATACAGTAACAGGCTCTAGAATACAGACATTTCTCCTTATGTCCTTTAAGACAGCACTAATCAGTCTCCATTCAAAATTAAAGGTAACATGTCTATGCATGAAAAAAAGCAGCTTAGGTCTTGCCTATAACAGAGCTTCAGCTTCACCCAGGCTCCCCTATGCACCATATTGGGCTCTTCAAAGAAGACATGAGCAGAAAACTCCCTCCTACTGCGTTTCTCTGTTCAGAGCACTCCCTCTTGTGGATGCAGAGGCAATTCCTAGCAAGGTGAACAAGAGGTTCTTGAAATAACTGTCAAACAGGAAGGTTAGATTTGATTTTCCCCTGGAACTAAAAGAAAAAGAACCAAGACCAGTTCACTGGAGAACTTTAGCCTATGATGTGCAATAAGTCAGTCAAATACTGTGAGTACAACAGTCATTCTTGATAATTAAGAGTAAGACAATGGAACATCAAGATAGAGTTGTTTCTCAAGCTGGTTTTGAGGGTTGAATTTAAGCTGAAGGAGATTATGATGGTACCCAAATCCCAATCAGCTGTCTCCCCTGTTGGTCCACAGGAAACTATACTTTGTTTTCTAAGCATTTAGTGGAAACAACAAGCAGAAAGGGACTGGAACCTTTATCACTCACCCAAAGGGCAGCTGTATGTCCAGTTCTCAGCTATTAGCTAAAACAAAATGTATCTTTGAAGCCATGTTCTGATATTCACAGGATAATTATGGCAATCGCAAATCTCTTCCTAAAGGAAAGAAGCACTAGTTTCTAAAGACTGAAATTCAGGTGAATTCTGAATTTGTGCCAAGTGATTACACAACTTGTAAACCTGGCCATAGGCGAACAAAACAACTTAGCTCTGGATACAATTCCAGGCAGTTATTTCACAGAAGTTCATGCATGTAGCCAGAGCTGTTTCTGTACATCCAGTTCAATAAGCAAGTGGGACTGCCAAGACCCACCATGGACCCCAAGTAAGCCGTTCATCCCCCCCACCCCCAACATAAACAAGATGCTTGGATTTGTGCAGGGATCCTTCTGCCTTGCACAAATCCCTTGTCTGGCTCACTGGGCCCCTCCGATTTCTACCTTTCGCTCACTTCTCCCACCACCAGCTGACAGCCTTGCAGGCAAACCACATTTCAGAAGGAAAACAGACTTACCCATTTCAATGTGCCATTCGCTTCAGTAATAACTTTCCAACTCTGACTGCACATGTGCATTCCTTCACAACCTGAACTATTACAGCTCGGAACAAAGTTTGAGGCTCTGGTCACACTGCAACTGACATGCGCTTTCTTCCCAGTTTATTTAAATCGGGAACATTTTTATTCGCATTGGGCTGTCTACATGCAGCCAGCTCCTCTTTCCCAGCACCCGCTTGCCTGCTGCTGCGCCATCCTTCCAGGCGATCCTGCCGGCCATGGGGAGGCTTGGGCGGCTGCTGCTCCTGCCGACACTTGGGGGGGGGAGGTGCTGCTGCCGCCATTGACCCATGAAAATAGGCTCCGCCGTCTCCGCCATCCTCCTTGCCGGCCCCATCCAGGCTGCCGTAGCCCCCACCTCTCGTTCCCGCCTCCAAGGCCGTCTTTGTGCGTTGTTGTTTTTTTAAAAGCTTCTGGTTTGAGCGCTTGACTAAACATGTGCTTAATAAATCCATTATTAAACTTTAAATGGATTTATTAAGCGCATGTTTGCTCAAGCGCTCAAACTGGAAGCTTTAAAAAAAAAAGAACCCCAAGAACGTTCAGATGGCCCTAATCACAATCCTTGCGAGAGAGGGGCTGTCCACATAGGCGAAATCGCGCAATCAAAGCGGAAGTGCCAGGAAAACACTAGTTTTTCCAGGGGTCAGGAAAACCCGGAAGCATTGCGCGAGTAAGCCCGCTTCGTGGCGGGAGGTGATTTGGCGCGTGTGACATGCGCAAGTAAACAGCAGCGAATCCCGATCAAAACGGCAGTGTGACCGGACCCTGAGTCTAGCAGCACTTTTAAGACCCAGAAAGTTTTATTCTGGGTGCAAGCTTTCGTGCGCACACACACTTCTTCAGATATAGACGTATCTGAAGAAGCATGCATACACAAAAGCTTATACACAGAATAAAACTTTCCCAAGAAGTCTTAAAGGTGCCACTGGACTCAAACTTTGTTCTGCTGCTTCATACCAACATGCTTACCCTACCTGAATCTATTACAGCCCTGGATTGTTTCCATTTGTAAAGGCAACGCTGTCAATTGAAATGCTCTGAGATGTTACCTCCCTCCTTAAAACAAAAGTCATTTTTCCAACCTCCTTCAGCTGCAATGAATTAGTAAAGAACTGACATTTCCTACCAAGTACTTTTTACCAAGTATGTTAACAGTACATTTACTCTGACGTGTCCAAGCATAGCCAAGTACCATACATAATTAAAACTGAACTTTAAGTGTGAAATAAGAAGGCAGTGCAATATGGCAATAGATCAGTTTCATTCTTATGCCACCTCTTGAATCCTGGATTAGCTACAAGTTTTAGATATACATTTTAAGATACTATAAATCCAACTAAGATTCTTTTCTGTCAAAGAGTAAGCAGAATCCCCCCTTCCCAATTTTTCTTGGTAAAGTTTTCTTGGAATAGCAGTTCACAGCTTAGGTTAAGACAGCAGTGTGAACTGAAACTTGTAATACCATCTTTTAGTTCTAGTTCATACATCACCATGTAACCATGACTAAAGTGATGGTTCAGAAGTTAGTTGGCATAGAAATGCAACCCCCTTGCCTAGCTGCTTCATCTTCTCACAGTATACTGGAGTCCATCCAACCCAGAACACTTTGCAAGCAGCACATAGATTGTAGTATCTGTACACCCTGTTAGAAGGCTACACATGGGAGTGTGTTAAATATGCTGTGCTTTTCATAAGACTCCAAACACAATTTTATAAGAGTTATGCTTTAAAAAGTGGGAAAGTGTGTATAAATTCAAAGGCTACTGCTCTCCAGGTGGTAGCTGGAGATCTTCCAGAATTACAACTTATCTCCAGCTCATAGAGATCAGTTCCCCTGGGAAAATGGCTTCTTTAGTAGGTGGACTCTATGGCATTATACCACACTCAGGTCCCTCCCCAGGTCCACTCAGGTCCCTCCACCCCCTAATTCTCCACAAATTACCCAAGCCAGACCTGGCAACCCTACCTACTGCAGAAGAGGCTCGCCATATATATGTGTTTCAAGCAGCAGCAACACTGAATCTCTTCAAAACTATTCACAAGGAATTAGACCAAGTTCTTCCAACACTGCAGCTAATAAAAAGTTTAATATAATAAAAACAACATTTTTAAATCATTCACAATTAAAGTGAAAAAAATCAAAAAATAAGGCAGTCATCCATGGAATGGTTTCATGTGTACAAATGATTTGGAAAAGACATCAAAATCACACTTTAGTACACCGTCAGATATACAGCTATGACCAGGGAACACTGTACCCACAAGGTCACAGCTGCTCAGAGACACAGTCAAAACACAGAAAAACTGATCTTTTGAAACAGATATTCCGCTTTTTAATGTCACTGCTGAGTCCCCCCACAACTCCTGTGGTTCATCAACAAACAGCATAAAACAGCAGTACAAACAAACAAGTTCAAGTTTTCCCATTCCTACACAGCCAACTGCAAAATGTCTGCTGTCACTGGGTATACCTCTACCATGAGCTGTGGAAACTTCTCTGGAGAATTCAACAAGAGTAGTTTTCTGCTGTTTCACATTATCACCTTAAGAAAATTCCAAGTATCCTTGCTCCCTTGATTTGACTGCCATCCTCAAACATGTTATAAACCAGGTTTTTAAAGAAGTCTCTGTTAAGCAAGAGACCATTCCCTTTATTTTGACTATTCTTAGTTATGATGTAACATAATGTTGCACACTGACACAGCTCATCATAGACTGATGTCCATAACTCAATCAACTGATGTAAGTCGTAGAAACACCGGAGGCTAGACTTGAAAGATATTCATACTCTTTCTGTGGCTCCCCAGAAGTCTATTGCTGGAGCCAGAATTTCATCAATAAGACTTTTGAGGAGTAGAATGTCACTATCCTGAATTTGACTTGATTAAGTGGGGAAACATAAAACATGACAGGCTACTTTGACCTAGGAGATCCCTTGAAGTTAGGATTCTCACAGCTACAGTGGACAAGATATCCGGTACTCTGCTAAAGATATATCCTTCAAAACCACTTTCATTGCATTAATTAGCAGTCCATTACGGATGAAGCGCCAAAGTATCCACATCATTACAGAGTGACAAGACAAATCAGTGGTGGTATAGAGCAAGAAGTCAAGACAGAGTTATGTAATGCTACTCTTTCAAGACACACATGGCATACCATTAAACTTGATCTCAATTTTACAACAGCGTATTTGGAAATGTTTCAGCTACACAATTCTTTGCTGTATTGCCTTGCTTAGTCCCACTTAATGTGTAATACATAGAGTGTAGAAAATAGAGTGTTCTAAACACCATCCCATTTCCTTATCAATCAAGGGTAGAAGTCCAATCAAGGCTTCTTGCTATTGACACCAGGCTCAGGCTCTGTGAGCAAGAAAGGTATAGTAGAGATTATTTTCATAAATATGAAGTGATCCAGCATTGGCAGCTTCATAGCAAGTTCTCCAACATGCTGCAATCAGATGTGAAAGGCAGCTCTGGTGTCCAACAAAAATTTCTGATACCAATATCATAATACTATCGCAAACATTAAGTGTGGCTTAATCCAAACTATTATCAAGTGTTTGTCTTGTCCACCACTGCCAAAACAATTATGTAGAAAAAATTGGCTTTTAATCATACTTGTGCCCATGTTACCTTCAAATTATCCTAAGTAAATGCAACTATTTCAGTTCATTAACAATGACCATTTCCATTTATTCTGTGCCAATTTGACACCCACTGCTTTCCTTTTAGAATGCACCACTAGTTATGTGTTGTGATCTCCCAGGCATCTGACAACTCCCAGTTTCCCCTACTCAAGCAGGCATCAAAACAGGAGGTTTGCTGGGACTACATGTGGTTCATGTAGAAGGCTGTTTCAGATCAGATATGCAACTGATCAACCATCAGAAAAAGATTAGAGGATGGATCTAATGTACCACCCACAAAACTCCACTAACGTGACAGAATTTCCTGCCACCCACAGCAGACCACTAAGCTCCCTGGGGACAGCATGGAGGACAAAATCAATTAAAAACACTCACTCTTCTGCTGGTAGAACTGCTTTATGCTGATGGAAAACAAGGTTGGGAGCCAATCCTAAATCTACTAATTATTCTGTGCTGATTTTAAACTTCAACTTCCAGTGTTAACAGAAACTCCAAAGCCAAGATCCTCACTGAGGTCCTAATCTTGACTACTGTGACTGGGCCAATATCAAAGCATCCAGCAGAAATTACCAATTAAAGACAAATCCTCACCTAGGACCATAACATTATTTCTGACAAGCTAGTATAGGATGTGAACAAGGAATGGAAGAAAGATTGTGTTACGGATTGTAAACATGGGGATGGTGTAGGGAAAAAGTCTGGCATAGAGAAATAACTAGCACCAGGGAGAGACTAGTTATTTTATATTTTTATGTTTTTTGCAATGAAAATATGAATAAACAGAGAAATGTTTGGAAATGGGAGTAACAATGTATATCTATTTTGCTGTAAAAACTGTGTGCTAAGAATCCACATACACCTTTGGATGTTCTAGGTTTCTGCCCATGGCTTGTTTCTTCCAAAACAAAACAACATTTATTAGCCAAAGGTAGCACACATGCAAAGGCTGACACTGCTTTCCAGAGTTGTACTCTCAGTCAACACTGACTGTAAGACTCCAAAAGTGAGAGAGAGTGGGACTCAATTCAAACAGCCTCATGCCAATTCAGAATGGCTTATCTTGCTTCTAATAAATGCTAAGCCTTAAGGACTCTGTGCCCACAGCATCTACCTCTGCAAAAACATTTTGTGCTAGCTGACCAGTACTTAACCTTATTCTATTTCAGCAGAATAAAGCTTCCCATTGGTACCATATTCACTCCAATAAGCACCAACTCGTCAGAGTTCAGAGTAGCTTAACTCTCAGCCCAACACTGCTGGCTTATTCAACCGTATGGATCATTATACTCAAGGGGTGCAACAAGGTTACCTCCTGGAAATGCAATACAAGATTCCCATCCAGATGCTTAACTAGCCTCCTAAATTGTTCTCAGGCTTTGTCCAAACATTTCTTCACAGTTTGTAAATCCAAAATTTGTGTCAGATTTATCTTCCCAAGATAGCCTGCACTATCAGTATAACACATACAATGTTGAGAAGGTTAAAAGAAGTCCATGTATTTGAAGGCAGCATCCAATGTCAGCAGGTCAGCTGTGAATGCTGGCACACAGAATACTTTGGTGATTATGATTTCATTATGAACCACGAAGTTCTTCCCAAATCATCTGCCATAAAATCTTAATTTCACCTTCCCTGAGAATAGGGCAGGAAGTCATAATTAAAGTATCTTCAGAAAATTAAGCAGAATTAATATCCAGCTGTCCAAAGTACTGTCTTGCTACACTAAAAGCTCTCCCAGAATTCCTCCTTCTGCAGCCACGCTTCTCTCTGACTCCTCAGGAAGATGGGGCGGTTAACAAGGTAAGAGAGACGATGATAAAAAGGCAGCCAACACTTGCTGCTCATGTCAGACTGAGGAGTAGGTTGCTGGTCTTCAGGTCTTTAATGCTGGTGTCCAATGGACAGAATCAGAGGTATCAGGCAGCCCAGGACTAGAGCTGCCACCTCCAGGCGGCTGAGTCCTTTTCCCCCTGCAGCTTCAGCTTTGTGGCTGTGTCCCATGCCACCAACCTCAGGGAGGACATGAACTGTAGCAACATATAGAAAAGTCCCTGCAGAAAAAAGCATGGCAACTCCAGTGGCGTTGACTTCTGAGAGAGCTTGTTTACTGCTCTGCAAAGCAAGAAGGTAAGGAGAGGAATGAATCAACAAAACTGGTCCCTTCAATAATGGTTATTACTTATACTAAGATAAAAATGATACATCCTGCTCTGAAAGGACTTCTGCTACTGAAAAACAAAACTATTCTAACAAAGTTGATCTTCTTGATTGTCCCTTCAATATCTTAACCTTTACTGCACATGCAGTTGAAAACGTTAAAAAGAAGAAGAATATTTACAGTTTGTTGCAATGGCTATTTGGTAAGCTAAGTCTTGCAGTCTTTGTGAACCACAGTCTACTCAGTCAGGGCTCTGCCTCATGTAAGCTTATGCTACAATACACTGGTAAGCCTTTAAGATGACTGTTTCACTTTAAATCACACACCCCTCTACTACACTGAAATTTGTCATTAGAGAATAATTTATTCCCATCTCAACAACATTCACATAACAAGCAGCTGTCACACCTGAGAAACACAACTTACATAAAATTCAGTAACCTATTAAGTCAGTCATAGCACAATTTTTGGCAATTCAGACTCCATACATAAAATACATGACTATGCCGTACCTAATTAGATATAATATATATTTTCCCAGTATGTACATAAAACTGGCTGGTAAAGATAAGAGATAAAAGTAAGTACTTGTTGAACACTCATAAACATCTGGCAAACTTTCCAGCTATTAATCATTTTAGGCAGTTAATTGTCTCCAAAATTTTACCTTGCTTAGCCCCAAGTAGGTCACCATTGACAAAACAGGTGCTGCTAGTGCAAAAACTAGCAAGTGCTTCCTGATTCGATTCCGTTCAAGACCAGCATGCATAAGAAAAGAGACTAGGCCAAAGGCAGCTGGCGCCTACAGGAGAAAAAGAATTAACATAAAGATCTTGGCATCTTAAAATTATGTATGAATACTGAACAAGTTGTAATCCTACGAAGTTGGATCCTATAAATTCACAAATCGGTCTCTGCCTTCCCCAGCAGCCCCCTAAGAACTCCAAAAAGCAAAAGGTAATGGAGAAGAGTACAGGAAGAAAGGGGAATAAGACAAAATGAAGCCATCTCTCTCTTCTGCTAATACAGAAAAGGCAGCAGAGTAAGTCTTCTATTCATGCAAGATGGAGGAGGTATCATCCTCCTTACCATTTTTTCTGCAAGACTCTATCAACCCTTTATACCGCCCCAGCATCAGCTATTACAAGCTATGGAGAAATAGGTACAGGCAGCGAAAGATCTACTTTCTGAAGCACCTTGTACTTGCAGTTCATAGAATCCAATCCATGCTGTCCATGCATAAATTCATCATAAATCCAGGTTCTACAGAGCCACTAGCCTGTTATTACAGGCTATACAGTTTTCTTTGCATCTCCGCTGGTTTTGATCATGAGATGGGTCAACACTGCAGCATTTCCTTATTACAAATTCAACAAATTTGGCTTCTACTAGTATGCCAAAACCCAAGGATATGTTGAATTCCCACAAAGCCATACTCTTCACAAAATATTCTTCCTTAGTTACTCTTTAGCAAGCTGTATGTTTTTTTGTAAGTCAAACTTTCCTTGTATGAAAGGTATGCCAAGTTTCAGACCATTTTTGCCACTCTTTTTCAGTTTTACAATCTTTTTTATATAAGGTGACAAAAACTACACAAGATATTACAAAGTGTGGCCACGGAACAAATATATAAAATGGTAGTACAAGTGTTTTATTTTCAGCCCCTTGGCTCATAATTCCAAAATATATTATGTCATTATTTTAAATCTATATATCTAATTCCCAAGTGGACCCCTGCGTGCGGATATCTAAATCCACACATCGGGGGCACCTGGGGGGCAGGGAGATTTTCCTGCGCACGTGGGGCAGTCCCCACGTGTGCAGAAAAATCTAAAAAGTGTTAAAAGTCTAGGGGGGATATCAGAATCCCCAAAAAGTAAGAGCGTTCCCTGCGGGAACTCTGCGACGGCTGGCGGCTAAAAGCCGCTCAGTCCTCGCCACCGGAGCCGGGGGGAGAGGAGAGAGCTGAAGGGGGGGAGGAGATCGGCGGGCCTGGCGGCTGGAAGCCGCTCAGGCCTCGCCTCCGGAGCCGGGGGGTGGGGGAAGGAGGGGGACATAGCTGGAGCCGGGGGGAGGGAGGAGATCGGCGGCGGCAGAGGAGGGTGACAGGAGCCAGGTGGGGGAGGGAGGAGATTGGCGGTGGCAGCAGAGGAGATTGCTAGGGCCGGGGGTGGGGAGGAGGTGATCGCCGGAGCGGGGGGTGGAGGAGAGGACATCGCCAGAGCCTTCCCCGCGAATATCGCGGGTCCCTCTTCTTGTCTATATATCTAATTCCCAAGTGGCCCCCTGTGTGCGGATATCTAAATCCGCACATCGGGGGCACCTGGGGGGCAGGGAGATTTTCCTGCGCACGTGGGGCAGTCTCCAGGTGTGCAGAAAAATCTAAAAAGTTTAAAAAATTATACGGGGATCTTTAAATCCCCAAAAAAGTAAAAGAGCCCTCCCTGCGCATGCGCAGGGAACGCTCTACAAACTGGCCGTTGCCGCCGCGCCCTCATCACTTCAAGGGATGGGAGGGCGGGAGAAGGCTTGGCGGGCCAGCTGGCCTCGCCGCTGCCGCTGGGGAGGGAGGAAGGGGGAGGCTTGGCGGGCGGGCGGGCCGGCCTCCCCCCCCGCCGCCGCCCTGCTGCTTGGGAGGGAGGGAGAGGCTTGGCGGGCCAGGCGGCCGGCCTCCCCCCGCGGCTGCCGCCGCCGCCGCCCTGCTGCTTGGGAGGGAGGGGGAGGCTTGGCGGCCGGCCAGCCTCGCCGCCCCTCTGCTGCTGCTGGGGAGGGGGAATCTCGGCGGGCCGGCGGGCCTTGCCGCCGCTGCTGCTGGGGGGAGGGAGGGGGAAGCTTGGCGGCTAGAATACTCCCTCCCCCTGCGAGTATCGCGGGTCCAGCCTCTTGTAATATAATAATGCTGTAGATTTTCTGGGTTGTGTGGCTGTGGTCTTGGCATTGTAGGACCTGATGTTTCACCAGTAGCTGTGACTGGCATCCTCAGAGATATAACACAGAAAGATGGAGTACTCTGTGTCAAGATGAGCAGAAAAATGGTAGGCAGGTAATTTGTATCCCTTAATACAAACAAATGTCCATTTGCCTTTTCCACAGAGCAAGTGAGTTGAGATTTTCATTATGACAGAAATCTTCCTTGGTTAGCTACAGTTGATTTCACATATCATAACTGTGAATTCATGATGTTTCATCCCATTCTGCATATGAAAATATTTCATCTCCTAAACATGACAGCTGCAATCTGACTTTTAAAAATTATCTGGAAACCTCATCCCCATACCCCTCCCCAAGGTTTCCTAACCTCTGAGGTGCCTGAGCAGGCTGCCCCTCCCCTGCTTTACAGGACATTCAGCTGTCCCTACCATTGTTTCTGTTCTGCAGCAGTAATGCCAAAATATTTGAGGATTTTTTCACCTTTTATTTAATTTATGTTTTCCTGCATAAGCCGGGAGTTTTAGAGACCCCATACCTGACCTGCTGGTGATCTCATTGTGAGGCTCTTGTCATTCACACAGGAGCCAGCTAGTTTACTATTAGGCATTGTACCCCTTAATATAAATAGAAACAAAGAACTTCTTGGAAAAAATGCTGGAAAATCTTCTTGAGATAACACAAAATAGACCAAGATAGGTCGCTGTGTTAGTCTGTTGGTAGCAGGAGAAAAGAGGAAGAATCCACCAGCACCTTAAAGACTAACAAAATTTGTGGCAGGGTATGAGCTTTTGTGAGTCACTGCTCACTTTTTCAGATACCTTCTCCAGATACCCACGAAAGCTCATATCCTGCCACAAATTTTGAGACAACACAGTTCTTGAACCTTAGGCAGAAATTAGCACAGATATAAACTAATAACTCATACAAATGACTCACCAGTGAATACCATCCACATGTGTTAGAAGCAAATAAAGGTTCATATATAGGACTTACCTTATGCAACATAATTGCAACGAACACTATTAACTGGACACTGGTCTGAGATGTAGAGGCAGCTGCACCTAAGGCAACACCATCCGCTTAATAGGGGGATGGTGGGGAGGGAAGAAACAAATACAAGAGTCAATATCAAAGGCTTTCTGGAATTAATTTATACATGGATCAAGTCTGATTGCTCAGCCACTATATATCATTACACATCTTAATTTGCCTTCTCTTGCTCAAAATCACAAACAAATCTAAGAATTATGAGCAAATTAACTTATGCATCAGCACACAAAACTATCATGTCTGCTCCTTATGCCAACAAGAACACCTCTGTCATTAGGTATACCAGATTTGTCCTCAGTAATTAATTAATCCCCAGTTTCTTTTCTTAAGCTGTTAGAAGCTTACCCATATTAGAAAGCTGAAATTAGACAAACAAATAGGTAGCAAATTTAAGTTACTGTCATGATAAAGGCTCTACATAGGATTGCACTGTAATCCTTCTAAGAGCTTCTAAAGATTAAGGCTTCCCCCCCCCATGAAAAAGCAACTAGTGAAGTTAAATTTAATTTTTCACTGAAACAGATTTCTACATATATCTCCATCCTCACAGTGCACAAACCTAATGAAAAAATGCAGGAACTTCAGTATCAGCTCTCCTAACAGCAAGGGCCTCCCAATTCATTTAGCCCACAGAAAGCTCCTATGACGCAGTTGTTGATGCAGTGGTACTCGCTTGTCGAAGACTTCCCATGTAAGCAACTAGGCATTCCCAAGCACCATATGTACCCTTTTCCATATATATCCCTGCGGTTCTCTCTTTTTTTCTCTTATCCAATGCAAAAATGTATAGTAAACATGATACACAAGACCTTCCACCTACAAGCAGTGCTGACTACTGGGAACATGGCATGTCATCCAAAACAAGTTTAATGTAATCCATGGGCAGACCCAGGATATTCCAGCCTTTCAAGAAAAAAAAGGAGAAAAAAGAATAACTTACCTGCAGCATGAACAACTAATCCCAGTGTAGTAGTGATTTTGGAATTGCTCGATCTTGCTGCTTCTGGGTCTGAAATAATTAAGAAATCTTAACCAAATAAGATATAAACATATATGGAGAATTCCCTAGAAGAGAAATATTACAGGAGTTGAAGCAGAACTTTCAAATAAACATAAGCTACAGCTCAAATGAATGAAGTTGTCTTATATAATTGATTTATCTAGCACAGTATTGTCTACCTTAACTGGTAGCAGCTCTCCAGCATCTCAGGAGGACCCTTGTCCCAACATGACACCAAATCTATGGAATTCCAGTCCCCTCAACAGGCCCCTTCTATAATTTTCTTCCATTACCAGGTGAAGACTTTTGTTTTCTCTGGCATTCTCCCACTGCTTCTCACTAAACAAACATTGGCTGAGATCCTTTAATTGGAGATACCAGGGACAGAACAGGTAATTTCTAGGGGTATGCATTCAGCATAAACCAAGCCAGAAAAATACCCAAAAAATACCTTACCGGTATTTTTCTGGTATTAAGCCGAATACAGATCAGAGAATCTGATAGGTTACTGGTATAGCTGAACCCAAATAAAGCCAATTTATAATATTTATACGTGGCCTTTCTGCCCTCATCAGGGCCACCAAGGCAGCTAACACATTAAAAACATAATAAAAACACACATTAAAAACTATTAAAACAATTAAAACCAATATACATTAAAAAACTAAAGGATCACTGAAGAAATGCCAGACAGAAGAAAAAAGTGTTCATGCACAAGCAGAAGATGGCAACGGAAGGGGCAGGCCAATCTCTCTGGGGAGAGAGTTCCAGAGTTTTGGTGCCATGACTAAGAATTCCTGGTTGCTGCCTGCCTAATCTTAGAAGGCAGAGGCACCAGAGCAGGGCCACAGAAGAGGAACACAGCAGTTGTTTAGGTTCATAAGGGTGTAGGTGATCCTTCTGGTATGCTGTCCCCAAGCCATATAGACTTTAAAGGTCAGCACCAGCACCCTTCAATTCTGCCTGGAAATAATTTGGAGCAGTGCAAATGGACCAAGATTCTGCACCAACTAAAGTTTCAGAACACTTTTCAAGGGTAGCCCCACATAGAGCACATTGTAGTAATCTAATCTATATATAACCAAGCCATGCACCACATTAGCCAGACATTTTTGCCCAGGAAAGGCCACAGATGTCTAACCAGAGGAAGCTGATAAAAAACACTCCTGGCCAATGTTACCAACTGATTATCCAACAGTAGGCCCGAGTCCAAGAGGATCCCTGAACTATGGACCAGTTCCTTCATAGGGACTGCAACTCTGTCCAGAATGGGTGACACCTTAAGTCTTAGGTCGGACCTTCCATTCACCGGTAGCATTTTAATATTCTGGAGTGTGATGTAGATCATTCCACATTTTCTTTCAAGGCACGTTAGTTTTTTGACAGCTTTCTCCCCTTCTATTTTATGATATGCTGAATTTTAGCCAATTCCACTTATAGCATTTTTGTAGATCACTAAGCTTTAAGGAGTTATCTAAAAACACTGGTATGTTATATTGTCACAGTATTAGTTTGTTCATCCAGAATATTTCACTTGTTCTACAACACACACACCCAACTACAAACATGGTTTTTAGCATACAAGGGAAACACACACACACAAAATTAACCTACTGAAGCATTTCTGAAGCAAAATCCTTGTTTAAAATGCATTCAATGTGCCCCTTGAACTGATTTTTCACTTGCAACATGCACTTTTGGAACAAACATCCCTCTGCAGAACCTTAAGATTCAAAGTCACAGATGACTGAATGAATTTTCCTTCAGAATGCTACCTTTCTCCCTGCCAACACTTCTTTTCAGGGTCACTTCAGAACCCTCAAAGTTCAACTCAAGCAAATCTTAGTACTCTGTTCACACATATTGTGTAACATATGCATACTAACAGTGAATCCCCCCCCAGTAAAGAACCATTTTCATTTTGCTACTGGGTAATGAACAAATTGCTTACTCTTTCTTTAAACAGTGAACACCAGGATATGCAGTCAGCTATCTGACTATTTCAAGACTTATTCACTACGGTTGCCTGTCAAGAAAGCTTGATTTACCATCTGTCGTATGTACATGAGAGCTGCCAATCTGATCCACCAGAAGCATGAAGACAAAGCCAAGGACGAGGGAAACTCCAATGTAAGCGTGTAATCTTGAATGGTCATGGTCATGGTCATACACCACCGGCATTTCTGCTGCTTTCTCAGATTCAGCCACCTTTTGAGTCTCACTGACTGGATGGTGCTTTGCTAAAGGATATAGAGCAATTTGGATTACAACTACAGGAGCCTCAGGAGTTACAACACCTAATAGTTTTGACAGCCTACTGCCTTCAGAGGAATTTTTAAATTTTATGAAGAGATTCACCAGTATAATTTTAAGTCTATCCTGAGCTAATTTGAACAAAGACATATGAGCATGCCAATTTACCATGGCAATGAAATTTACTCTTGTTTAGTTGCCAGCATCATTGCAGTATAAAAGAGCTAAGAAGCAGCAAGTAGAAACAGTACATTTTCAGTCTTTAGCTTTTAAAATCTTTCAGTCTTGCAAAATGGTATTCCACAATATTTAATTTTTAGTAACAAATCTTTATCACCAAAACTGTTAGAAGCACACAAACTTAGCTCATAACACAGCAAAGTAACAGTGAAGTCCTGTACAAAGGTATACTTTAAATCCAGTGTGGTTTAGGATGGCACTGTCAAATCTTCACACAGATGGTCTGAGGTTTGCAACACACACACCAAAACCACCCTCCAATCAGGGAATTTGCAGACTGTGTCAATTCAGAATTCCTAGACACTGAACAAGTATCACAGGAAGAGTAAGTGGTATTCAGTATCATTGAGAAGCCTGATGAAGCACACCTCAACTTCTTTCAATAGAAATGCCTTTCTATTACTGACTACTTATTGTTCATACCCCCGTTGTGATGTTTGCTTAGCTTAGTCAACTCACAACTGGCCAGCTATAGAAGCAGCTTCACTGAAGAACACGTCTCTATTCCCCCTGCCCTCCCCCAAACAACCAGGCACTTAAGAGTTCTACCTATCAACTGTGAGAATTAAAGTCTTTATTAACAAAAAGCTTTTCCCACATATAACAATCTGCACCAGACTGTACTTGTGCTGTAGTCTTTAACAGTAGTCACTGAAGGTGGACTAGTTTAAACAATGTCTCCAGTTAAACAAAACCTGGGGAGGGGGGAATCTGGCATGGACACTCCAAGACAAATTTAGAACTTTACTAAATATTTTCTAGTTTTCAGAGAAGTCCCACTTTGCAACCAAGGATTAAGCAAGGTGAGGTAGATGTCATATGCAGAACTAAACATATGACAATAAACTGCCCCTTCCTTCTCTATCATGGTGGCAACCCAACAGTGCCCTCATAGTTCAACACTGCTTTGAATTGGAGTACTGGGGTGATATTCTAGCTGTCTACAAGCGGCCTCTAAAGAGGTAGATAGCTAGGTGGTGTACTTAACAGCTCAGAACAACAGCACTGATACTTCTTTTTCTAATCTTTTCCAGTTGAAGAAAGGGGGAAGGAAAAGGAAAGTAGCAGCAGAAGAGAAAAGAAGGAGACAGAGCTGGAGAGAGGGCACACTGATGAGCAGAACAAAAAAGGTATTAGATGAGGTTTCTTAAACACAAATTGCTGGATTCATTTGTATTGCTTTCTCTGCTCAAGGGATGCTTTTAAAGTACTTGACCTGTCATGATCTACATAGCCAAACTGCTGATTGCCCTCCTCTTTATATACTCATTCTTTTGACATACCGTATCAGCAACTTGTTCAGCTGAACCTAGCCACTTGACATCAGAAACAGAGTCTTGACCTCAGATCTCCTTAGCAAATGCACAGAAGCTTTGTGGCAAGATTTTCAATTCAAGTTACATTATTTAAAGGCTTACAAACCTTCACTTTCCTGATCCTGAAAGTACTGGCACAATAAGAACATGTACATAAAATACATCCACAAAACCATTGAATCTGGGCAATTTTAAACACTGATTAAAGTGTACACTCATTCCAGATGTACAAACAGCTTGATAATACAAGTTGTTAAACAAACATGAAGAGTTCAGTTAAACATAGCTCCACATTAATAAGTATACAGATTCTTAAACTCCTTATGGGCCTTCTCTCAAGTTCTGCAAAATGCATTATTTATCACACTTGTATTTATCATTCTATCTTGCATCTCAGGGAAATATACATGAAGGTTTACTGAATATTGTCTTTGGACAGAAAAAGGAATAGAACTACATCCCAGACATCAGTGAAAAAATAAAAATTAATTTTGTCAATTACATCCTATATGCTAATTTCAGCTTCATTTTCAATGCTATTGGAAGTAAAAATGACCTCTTCCATCAGGTTATATGTTACAATTTTTTAAAAAATCAGAAGTAAAGACACCACAGGGTAACTGACCTCTTTAAGGCTGAAGAATACTCAAAGTACAGAATTTCAGAGGGCTGAAAACAGAGTTTCATCTATTTTTCCCCATTCCTTCAGATCCATTTAATACCACTTCTTGGTTAAGGGGTTAACAATTACAGAATTGCAAAAGGCTCTCAGCTCAGCACAGGTGGCTCCATAAAATTCCAACATCATCCACAATTGTCTGCATGTGAAGTTAAAAAGAAGCCCCTAAAGAGCTGATAGCTCATAGTTAAAACCAGGCTGGTACAGCAGGCAGACTGCCCGACTTGAATGGAAAGGTTTCAAATCCCTACTCTGCCATGAAGTGCAATGGTGACCACGGGTCAGTCACATATTAACCAAACCCACAAGGCTGCTGTGATGATACGTTCTGGATGATGGGAGAACCACATCTACCACTCTGAAATTCTCAGAGGAAAGAAAGGATAAAAAATTAACAAGCAAATAAAAGGAGTGGTACATAAACTTTTTATCTCTGAACCTTTGTATCACAAACTGTTTCTGAAACTCTCTGAAATTCCGCTATGCAACATAGGGATTTGCTGCTCAAGCAAAACACTTCACAGGCACTCTTTTCATGGTTCTTTGGATTCTGGTTGTGATCTTTAAAGTATTTAAAAGTAAAAATAGAAAGTGTATAGTTATCCTGCAACTGTTGAAATTCAAAGTACTTTGTGATCTAAAAACAGAATATGAAATGATTACAAAAAAGCTGAAGTATAAAAGAACTCTTATGGTAGTTAAAGTTTGCTGCTTCAGCAAAAGGTCAACTTTAATTATTCAGAACACTTTGCACCAGAACAGTCATTGTTATTCTCTCACCCTCCAAAATATCTTCATAAAGTGCATGTACTCCTTCAGGCACAATGACAGCCAAGGCGGTTCCACAAAGGAGGCCAGCACCAAGGACTGTGACCAGCTTTAACCGTTCCTGCAAGTAAGCATAGAACAATTCAAGTTTTATAGCATCCATAGCCTTGTCCAAGAACGAATTTTAGGATGAACATATTGTTCACTGAAATATCTGTAAGAAGCCAATAGCACCCATGACAGAAGAACTCTTGACCCAAATAACCTAAGTAAAAAAGATCCAATGGAGGATACTCTTAAAATACTTTACAAAGGCCTTGGCCACATGGTCTGGATAACGCGGGGGGAAGGCGTGGCTTTTTGCAGCGGTGCAATTAAATGCGCGAGAATGTGATCAGACCCCACTGCGGCAACATTGGGGGTTTTTTGTCCGGGAGCAACTTTGACGCGCGGCAAGGAGTGCGCTTGTGCGATCACATGTAAGTATCCTGTCGACAGCCCGTAGCAAACCATTTGCTAGTAGGCTGTCCCCGGGGTTTTTTTACTCTGGATTTTTGGACGGCTGCTACAGGTCGTTGATGGTTGTGCTACAGTTCCCAGATGTGGTCCTGTGATCGCACCCCGAAACTCATCACTTTCGTATCTCTCCCACTGCAAATTCTCCATGTGACTGGGGCCATAATAAGGTTTGGCATCGTATTTCATTGAGTGACCTTTGTCTAATGAGAGGGAAGTTTTGAATGTCCACAAAACTAGGCATTTTACAATATTAATATTCAAATACCTGCAGTTACCTAGTCAACTATGATTACTTATAGCAGCAACATCAGACATTCATTTACATATGTTGAAATAAAAGAAATTGAAACAATCATAATTTCTCTTTAGCACATTCTCTTATCAACACTTTTATACCCTGTCTGTCAAACCGAAAAGTTTCATGGCAGTATGATGCTCTGATCATGGACCTCACAAATCCTACTACAACACTGTAACCTCCTCTGTCCACAAAACATCTGCGGGCAAAGGTCACTCAGTCTCTCTAAGAAGCCATTGGTACACATGATCCAACAATTCATCTTTTGCAAAATTACCTGGATGAAAACGCAATCAGAGTTTAAAGATTAGTTGACTCTCATAAAATGGAACCATTACCATTCATGAAACAAACTGAGTAGAATCCTGATTTTCTATGTAACAGATAACCAAGACAAGAAATATCTGACATTTAGCATTAGAAAACAATAAATCATGTGATTTTTTAAAAATTGTGGGTTCCTAATGGGCTTATCACAGGCACTAAAATCCAAGATACAAACACTTCTCTCTGTACATAAACCCATTTCTTTTTAAAAAACAAGTTCTATCCTGCATACGTGGGAAAATAAAAACCAGTCCAAGGATTTTTTAAAAAATTAAACAGATAGATGGAATAATACAAAACGTCTTTTAATTATCCAGTCACACATAGAAAAGGAGCTGCGGTGGCTCAAGTGGTTAAGACGCTGAACTGCAGGCTGTGGAAGGTCAGTAGTTCAGCAGTTCGAGACCCGAGAGTGCCGCATGATGGAGTGAGCTCCCGTCTCTAGTTCCAGCTGCTGCCAACCTAGCAGTTCGAAAGCAAGAAATTGCAAGTAGATAAATAGGTACCACTTCGGTGGGAAGGTAACAGCGTTCCGTGCGCCTTGGGTGTTTAGTCATGCTGGCCACATGACCATGGAAACATCTTCGGACAGCGCTGGCTCTTCGGCTTTGAAACGGAGATGAGCACCGCAACCCCAGAGTCGGATTCGACTGGCTTTCGAGCAAGGGAACCTTTACCTTTACCTTTACATAGAAAACAATTATTTCCATGCAAGCAGCTAGCTTATCTAGCTACTATACAGCTCACAGGTGGAAGCCAGAACGCTGTCAAGAGATCTGCACTGAGCAAAAAGGCTACTGAAGTCCATAACATTACAGAACTTATATCTGAAGTTGTTATATGCCACCTGTCCAGCCTGAGATGACTCACAAAGTAAAAAATATAATAAAATTATAAAAACCCACAAAATTATGAATACTGAAACAAGCTCTATCCACTTGCTGTAAAGGAGATTTTACTGCATTGTTTATAGCAGGTTATATAGCATTATGTTCAAATTTCTTATTGTATTTAATACTTTCATTTAATAAAGTTATATACTATTTTCCCTAAAACTCAAAGCAGTTACAAAAAACAATCCCAATATACAGTATGAGATTAAATCCCATTATCCATACAGCTAATAACACTAGACAGCCCAATAAAAAAACATGCTTAACTAAAGGCTGTTCTAAAAAGCACTGCCTTACACATCAATAGATCTATTTCTGAACAGCACTGTAGGGGATATGATGGAGCTGCAAAATAGAGCTAGGGACAGACTAGGGAGATTTCTCTATAGGACTGTAGAAAAATCTGAAATCTAATACAAAAATAGGGGATAACCCCCGCACCCCTAAGACAAACAACAGTCTGTGTAGCTTTAAGAAAGGAATGCTCACTGAACTCTCAGTAGTTGTTGGGAGATTGCTAGGAAACTGTAACAATACTGCCAAGCCCTGGTTTCTGTAAAGCAAAGCCAGGAGTAGACTGGGAGACCAGAACTGCCCTGGGAAAGGTCCCTCCGCCCAGGTCATGTCCCCTGATGAAAGACTGCAGGTTTGGCAGCAACCACTAGAGACTCACTACCCAGACAACTCAGCCAGGTTTGGCAGCAGCAATCCACACAATTCAGCCTGGCCTGTTGAAAGCCACCACACAACTGGGCCTGGCCGCCACACAGCCCAATCAGACTTTGCTTGATGGCCTCAGGGGTAGGGAAGGAAGGAAGGAAAGATGAAGACCTGGAGTGGAGCAGATAAAGGCAGGTTGGCTGGTAGATAGGAAGGCGACAATGAAGCAGCAGGAGGAGAGGCTATAGGAGCTGTAAGGGAAGGGAAGAGGAAATAGTGGAGGAGTGGGATGCAGGTGAAAATGAGATGCCACCCCCAAGTATTTGCACATACCCCACTTGTATACCTTAATGTTAAAAAGGCAGTACCACCTTCCCTTCACTGGACTGCCCTTTCCGTAGTCACAGGGCTGCCACAGAAAATATTCTTGATTTGGTTGAAACTGTCCTGTCCTCATTCAGAGAAGGAATAAATAGCGGGTTCTAACTGGGACATAAGGCCCGTCTAGGCTCATACGGGAAAGATAGTCCTTCAAGTATCTGGATCCAAAGTTATCAATCGATTACAGCAAGAGCCAGTAAAACAGTACAATTCTAATATAAGAAGGATTAAAACAGTAATAACATTGGAATAGTATAAAAACATTAACATGGGGATAGTTTAAAAACATTAACATGAGAAAATTAATAAAATTAGTAAAATAAAATATTAATAAGAGAATCATACAGTTTTCCCAGCTAAAATAAGTTTGCGTTTTCTAATAGCTAAGCAACAAAATTTTTGCCACAGCATAGGTCACTGAGCTCTGAACATCTTCTAAGAGGAATTTACGAAGGACTTCTGGCCTAAAATCAAGATAAGACTGCAGAGGGCTAAATCTAGACAGAATGGGTAGTATAAGATGGTCTTGTTCCTCCTAATAGAATCTGCAGAACAGAAGGACATGAGTAACTGATTCCACCATGTTGGCCATGCATGGGCATATACGCTCATGCATTGGCACTCGATTTAATTTACCTTGCAATACAGCAGAGGGCTCTAGAAAAGGCCCATCTATAGGGCTCATAGGTAATGTTAACTAAATAAGGGGCAGCAGTAAAATTAGGCCAAGATTTTATATTTCTGTAGTCCTCGGGTAGCGAAGTTTCTTCATTTTGTAATTTAATATCACGGAGCCTCTGTGCGACAGCTGTTCTTGCCTTGCATAGGCTTCCATAGAAGAGATCTTCTGGGAATAGGCCAATCTGATTTAGCTTAATAAGAATTTGTGTGGACCAGGCAGGGTAAGGGTCTGAGGCTAAAAGGTAAGGTATTAAACCCTTCAGGTTGTAATGAATTTTTAGCCAGAGTGTTATAGCCTGCTCCCAGACCTTTGCTTCAACTCTGAGTAGCCCAGCCTCTTGCCTAAGTGTTACATTAGAAGTGCTTCTAGGAATGCCAAACAGAGATCTAAGAAATTTAGACTGAGCCCTTTCAAGGGTCTTTAGATTGGCAGAAAGTCCAATTTGTGAGCCATACAGGAGTTGAGCCAATGATTTTGCCTGAAAGGTTTTTAATGCCATGGGAAGAAAACCTGCACCTTTCCTTCTAAATAATCTAAGAATGGCATTTGTACTTCTCTCTGCTGAGTCAGCTGATGAGGACAGATGTGCAGAAAATTTGGAATTATAAGAAAAAGGTAATGCCTAAATATTGGAAGTTCTTAACTTGATCTATGGCATTTCCTTTAATATTCCAGTTAAACTTCCTGAATGAGTTACCAAAATGGACAATTTTAGTTTTAGCGAAATTAATAGTTAATCATTCGGTGTCACACTGCTCTTTAGATTTTATCAGGGCTAGCTTCAGGCCAATCCATGTCTGGGATAAAAGGACAGCATTGTCAGCATACATTAAGATTGAAAACTTTCTGCTACCTGAGAATGAGGGAACATGAGTATCAATTGAATGAAGGCATGTAATTAAAGAGTTAACATAGATGTTAAATAAGAAGGGAGCCAAAAGGCAAACTTGTCTGACTCCTTTTTGCACTGGAATTCTTTTCGATGGTTTCCCAGCTTGTGCGAGTCTTATTTGGATGTTATTATTTTTGTGCAGATTAATTAATACAAGTAATAGCCTTCTATCAATACCCATATCAGCCACTTTGGCCCAAAGCCTTCCCCTAGGAACAGAATCAAAGGCTGCCAAAGTTATAAAGTTTTGTTTTTTTAAAAAAAGTTTTAATTTCATTAAACAATAAAGACAAATATAACTACTATAAATATCCATTCCCCTCCCTGTTATGTTGCTTCTACACATCACTAATAAACTAAAAAAATTAATATAACATCAGTAATGTTATGGTTTTCCCCACTTCAGAGGTTTTTTTCTCTCAAAAAAGAAATTATAGGCCACCACTCCTCCAAAAAACAATCCTCCTATTTTTGTCTCCCATGCTGGGTTTTGACAGTTTGTTAATAATTGTAGGATCCTAAACTTTCTGAATGCAGTCATGCTCAGATGGAGGTGTCTGGGTTTTTCTATTGCTGTGTGATTACAAGACAAGCAGCTGCTATTACCTTTCCATAACAGTCCTTTCCATCTCCATCATAATGTATTCAAAGCGTAGTTATTGTAACAAAGCATAGCTCATAGCCTATAATCTTCTTAATGTTAACATGAATCATCTTCCAAAAATTTTGTGTTTTGGGAGAGGTCCACCAGACATGAATATGTACCTATGTCAGAACATCCGTCCCAATATAATCCCAGGCATGAATAATATATCTTATTGTACTTGGAGCTATCTACCAAATACTGAGAGATTTTTAAAATTCTCTTTTATGTTAATACATTAAGGTACTCAAAACATTTGAGCACACTGTCAATCCTCCTTTACTGTTTCCAAGTTTAGCACTTACCTGTTTTGAACATATGGTATCTGTTTTTTAAAAAACAAATATAGCACAATTTTAAAATACTTCTGTCTATGTTGTCAGTAGTTTGCAGCACCTTTTAAAATTCTATTAGCAATCTGGTAACCTAAAGTTGCAACAAAAATTATGTCTTAATTCCATGTATCTGTAAGTTTTTAACTATAACAATTTCATATCACCTACTAACTGCTGTAGTTTATCAAGTCCAAGAAGTTTTGTAGATAAGTTCAAAATTCTTTTAAGACCAGCTTTTATCCATGGTGACTAGCATGGTAAGAACATAGCCAAGTTAGTTCTGTCAAGGAAGGGATGTAGTTTCTGAGCCAGACATAAATGAAAAAAGGCACTTCCAACAACAGCACCAACCTGTATAACTAGTCAGTTAACAGAAACTACCAATGCCATAGGGACCCAATCTAAAGTGGCTAATAAAACTCAAAGGTTCTCCCTTAGCCAGCTGACTATATTTTAAAATGACCATGACAATTTTAACCAATAAAATTTAATTAGAAATGACTTAAAGTAGCCCTGAGTTTTGGATATTACACATAGGAAAGTTTCAGTGCTAACAGAACAAGACATATGGGAAAATGCTTCAGTATGCAAACATTTTTATATAGAGTTGTCTATTTTTCCCTCATCTTTTCTGCTTAGAATCTGCTTTTGCACTTGTACACCATTCCCCCCCCAAAAAAACCCTGGATTTTCAAATATTTTCTGAAAAAAATATTTTATTATGGCACACAATATCCAAAGGTTAAATTTTAAGGTAAAACAGAATTACACATGTTTGCTTCCCAATAGATATACAGACATTAGGAATAGAAATGTAACAAGAATGCTTTGTTCAAATTTCATCCAGGGTAACTTCATGATTACTTTACAAAATATCCATCTGAAACACCACATATTTTAAATACAATGAAATTTATATATATACACACACACACACAACACAACAACAACAAAAACCCACACACATTTTGGATACAGGCACTTAAGTTGTTCCTTTCAAGCCCTGTCCTCTATGCAACCACCCACAGAAGTGAGGTGCTGAACAATCAGAGGCACTGCATATGTGAAATGCTTTCCTAGTGGAAGTATACTTGGCACCTACATTGTTGTCCTTTAAATGCCAGGTAAAGACAAAGTTTATTAGTCCAGGTATTTAGCTGAGTTGCTGGTGGTATTTTGGGGGGGAGGGTCCATTTTCTAGTCACTTTTTAATTTAACTTTGGTTTTGTTTAGCTGCAGTCATTTTTATGGCTATTATGTGTTTTTTATTTCTGCTTTTGTTCAGTCTTTTGTCTTCTATGTTTCTATTGCTTTTAATTTCCTTACTCTAGCTTCAGATTCTTTTATGACTCAACAGTACTGACCAGTTATTTTAAACTGCTGAGTGCCTAGCCATATTGTTTTATGCTGTTTCAAGTTTGTTGCAAGTAGTCTCAAGTGGAGAGCCAGATAAGAAATAACTTAAATAAATTTTGCATGCTTCACTTTAATATAGACCCTACTGTCTGGTTTAAAACTACAGTGCTAACCTTTAACACTCCAAAAATAATATGAATTTGGCAATTTCAGAGAGATTAAGGTAGTGACAGTGACTCAGGAGCCACATATGGCTCTTTGACAGTCCATTGTGGCTCTTCTGAGCACTGTTCCCCAACGTGGCATGTACCCCATAGTTCAGAAAATTGGGAGGCTTGCAGCCGGTCCTGCACCTTGAAACTCGCCACCACCAGAGGAATAGGTAAGCGTCAAGCCTCCCTGAGGTGCAGGCTTCATGCTGGGATGAAAATAAATGTGGCTCTCAGCTAGCCATAAACTAAGTACCACTGGGTTTTTAAAAAACCAACCCTCCAATTTAAAATGTCCCCCCACCACACCCCAACAGGAGACAAACTTTCTACAGTTTTTGTTTCGGAAGCGGATAGGCCGTTAGACAGACGCCTCCTTACCTCAGAGAAATTAACGGCTAACGGAATGATCCCAGCCACGTAGCAGCCTACCAGCATAGCCAGCGAGAGCAGGCTGATAGACAAGAAGTCGTCCATGGCCGGTGTCTCTTGCTCGCTCAGATGTTACACCGGGCTGCTAATCCTCCACTGAAATCGCCTGCGCGGCCCCCGGAGGAGGAACAACCCTCATGGGCTTCCCTCCACTCCCTCCTTCCCCCTCACCCCAAAGTTACCACGTTGCCTAGAGCTGGCCACAGCCCCTGGGAGCCTTCCCTCCTGACGGGGCTCTACCTGGCTTCCTCTACTCCCTCGGAGCCCAGCTCCTGAACGGAAAGGCCTCCGACGGGGAACGGGGGTCCTAAGGCCACCCAGGTTCTGGCCGCCTTCCCTCCACAGAGCCGACCCAAAAGGCTCCAACGCCGAGCTCTCTCTCGGCCGCTGGCCGGACAGGCAAAGAGAGGGAGGGAGGGAGGGAGGGAGCTTCGCAGGGGACCACCACCTCCTCCTCCTCCTCCTCCGGCACGGACTGAAAAGAAAAGTGGTCCTCTGCCAGCGAACTACAAGCCTCAACCAATCAGAGATATCAAGGAATGAAGAGAGCCGCCCTGCCCTCTCTCAAGCCCCAGTCTCCCTCAGCTGCCAAACTACGGTAGATGTTGCCATGAAGGCCAAGTAGCAACACCTCCTCACATTCTCTTCCTTCCGTCAACTTCCGGGACACTTGGCACTGAAAGAAAACGTCCCAGGGGTGGCTCGTACTTTCCTGCCCTATTTTAAGATGGTGGGCAGATTTATGTTTTTGCCTGCTGTTCACCTTACTGAAGCGAGGGAGCCCTTAATAAAGATGGCCATCACCGCTTTGTATTTGTCCCAGTTCTCGCTTAACTTCCGTCTCTCCAGAGGTCCATGCGCTCAGGAAAAAAATACAACCTCATGATGAGCAGTAATATCGCGAGAAATGCGGTGGTGACGTTCCACCTTTCGGAGTTCGAGAGCACGAACACCCGAATCTCTGTGAAGCCTGCAACACACTGTTGGGCTTGGAGAGTTTGGGAGGTATAGTGTTTCCGGGGGTCGCGGTGCATTGTGGTCAAAGAGACGTTGCGAATTTGTGCTTCGCGCCTGAACGAGATAGAGCGAGTTGCTATGGTAAGAAAAAGAAAAGTCTTCGGGTCCTCGTGTTTTTTGAGGCTAAGGAGTGAAAAGGTGGCGGGAATTGGCTGGAGTGGGAGGAGGAGAAAGGCGAGGCGTTTCTCGTGATGCCTTGATGTTCTTCGCTCAATTTGGCCCGTGCTTGGGCCTAATCTGCTAATCGTGGATGGGGAGGGCCGGTAAAACAGTAGCCTTTTTTTGAAAGCCCTGATAATGTCTTAGGAAAGGCTTTATAACCCCCCTCCACACACACACACGCGCGCACCGGAAAGGTACTCAAGGGTACTCGAGGAATATTGGCTGGAACACGTCCCGCTTCTCGTTTTTGATTGTCGGAGTATGTGTAAAGTCTTTGGACTGGCCCCTTCTGTCTCCCGAGGCACGTAGACGTGTGTTATATAAAAGGAACTTCGGAAATTTTGTTTGTGGGTAAAGGCTGGGTTCTTTCAGGGATGATAAGCCTGTGCTTGATTTGTGCGCTTCTGATTGTAGCTTGAGAATCATATGACTGGTTGCGTTTCTATACCATGGCTGCAGTCACACACAGAAAATAGTCCACTTTCAATCCAGTTGGAAAGTGCATTGAAAGTGGATCAATGGCCCAGGTCATACCTGCCAGAAAATGTGGGGGGGAGGCGTGGCAGTTCGCCCCCAAGCAAAATAAGGTGCGGTAGCCTGGGCCACCGGGTTGCCACGCTCCAGCGCCAATCACACAGCGCTACTGCAGCGTGGCAAAAAAGCGCAGCAGAACACGCAAGCCCTGCTGTAGCAAAGGGCGCATGTGCCATGTGGGGGGGCTCTGTCGGTGTCTTGCATGTGAGCACGTGCTACTTGGTGTTGGTGTGCATCCCATGGAAGCTTACAATAGCCGGAATCCCGGGACATGGGCGGGCGTAGGAAGCTGCGGGATACTGGCGCTTCCGTGATCAGACACCAGCCTTTGCCCCAAGGTTTCCGGAAACTAGTGCTTCGACCCTAGTAGTTTTTTACTCCGCATTTTCCACGGAAGCTGCGGGTTGGCCACGGGAGTGCTACTACTCCCAGATGTGCTGGTATGATCGCACATGGAAAGTCCGCAGGGCTACCATGCCTTCAGCGGGGCAAATGCTCCATGTGAGTGGGGCCAATATGAGGTTAGCTTTTTGTGTGTGAGGTTGTGTGGAAGGGTTCACCCCAGGACGGGCTTTTCACCTCACTGATGAGGCTGAAATTATGCACAACTGTCGTGGAGTTGTCTATGTGTCATAAATGCAAGAAAACGCTCTTCTTTTTTGAGACTTTTTAAAGTTCTCAATGTTTTACAGCCTGCCCGCCCGCCCCCTAAGTCTTTGCTGTTTAACAGTGTTCTTTGTGTGTGGAATGCCTTTAGCTCCTGCTTTGTTGTTGCCTTTCCAGTAAGGTTGCAAATTTACAGAGTTATATGTATCTTCCTGACACCCCCCCCCCCCAATTCCTGTCCTTTCAGTTTTCTCAATTTTGTCTAGTACTTTTCTCCAGAAGGAACCTGGATTTACCATCAGAAGCGTATACTCAGCTGAGTCACAACTGATCTTGGCTTTCTGATGAGCATGAAGCTTTCAAGCCATAGGACTGATCTTAGTTCTTTTTAATTGCTGGTTTATATGTATATACACATGTTGTTTTTAAATTGCTGCCTTGAGGGATTAAATTGGGCAGAAAGGCAGAATATAAATGCTCTAAATAAAATAAACTTGATCAATTGTTTCTAGTATTTATTTTTAAGGCTGTACCAAAGCTGGGTGCTTTTTAAAAAGTGGGCATATAAAATGTAATACATGAAACAGCCCTTAGAGTGAAGCTTAGCATTTAAATAAGATTTTCAAGATGGGTAGCTGTATTAGTCTGACTGTAGCAGTAGAAAAGAGTAAGAGTCCAGTAGCATTTTTTTATAGTCTAAACAATATTTGTGGTAGGGTATGAGCTTTCGTGAGTCACTGTTTACTTTTTCAGATATTTTATTCTTATCTAAAGAAGTGAGCAGTCAAATAAGGCTTTATTTTTCTTGTTTATTTGCTACTTTTCCAGATTCACTTTTTAGCATGAACAATATCCTCTGTAAATTTTGGCATATCTGCAATTTCACAAGTTTTAATGATCTGATTTCTGAATATGTGAAGCTTTCTTATTTGTTCAGTTGTCAGTGAATAAAACTAGATTATCTTCATTTTAGCATATAGATTTATTTTCATTTCAGCATCTCTTCTGACAACATCCTTCACATAATCCAAAAATGCTTCACATAATCCAAAAATGCATATGTTAGATTGAGAAATATGTTACATCTTAACATCTACCATCTTTCTACATTCCCTCAAATTTCTTTATTTTCAGGACACTATATAGTTGAAATCACTTATACATCTTAACTGTTTTCCAGCTAAAACTTGGAGGGAAGGGGTTGTATTACTACTTTTTTTATTAAGTGAAGAAAACTAGATGTTGTGCAACACAGACTGATGTAACAAAAGTTTGAAGATTAACAGTGCAGTCCTAAAGAGAGTTGGATTTAGAAAGGTGTAACTGTTCAGGAAGGGGCTGCGGTGGCTCAGTGGTTAAGATGCTGAACTGCAGACCGGAAGTTCAAGACCCGAGTGCCGCATGACGGAGTGAGGTCCTGTCTCTGGCCCCAGCACCTGCCAACCCAGCAGGAGGGCAAGAAATTGCAAGTAGATAAATAGGTACTGCTTCGGTGGGAAGGTAACAGCGTTCCGTGTGCCTCGGTGTCTAGTCATGCTGGCCACATGACCACAGAAACATCTTCAGACAGTGCTGGCTCTTCAGCTTGGAAACGGAGATGAGCACCGTGCCCTAGAGTCGGATTCAACTGGCTTTCGAGCAAAGGAAATCTTTATGTTTAACTGTTACATTATAAAAGAGGAAAGTTGCAACCTTCTAGTGGCTTTCTCAGTCCACTGTGTATTGGCACCTTTTTAATGTATTTCATCTTGATCACCTTACCTTATGACTTACTTTTCTATAGCAGATTTGTATCTATCAGGACCCAGGCTTGCCTTATTTTCCCTTAGAATCCAGATGTATACACACAAGCTTGCAAAATGTTTTGTTCCCATATAGAAACCTTTCCTTTAAAAAGTTTGTACCTTCTCTTCCCATACATTATTTAGTTAGTGAATGTTAGATTTGTTAATGAGCTAATGAATTTACTGTACTTTATTTGTGAAGTCACGAATCAATAATTATTGAAATTTTGAGGGTTTGTGGGTTTTTTTGTTTAATTGGGTTTTTTCCCACGACTATTTCCATATATGTTCAAGAATAAACTTCTCTGGAAGTGATTTGGCATGATATGTTTATCTTAGACTGTGACATTCTGAGGAAAAGGCTGATCTTTGTATTCTAGTCTTTGAAATGTTTGAGAACGCCAAGAATATGTATATGTAGGAACTGAAAACTTGGGCATGACAGACTGATTTTCCATATGTGTTGATTATGATGATCATTATTGCTTGCACACAACTTAGTGTGCATTCTGAAAACCTGAGTCAACATTGTCTTTCTTCTTGTACAGTCTCACACAATTTTGCTTGTTCAACCTACCAAACGGCCAGAGGGCAGAACTTATGCTGATTATGAATCCGTGAATGAATGCATGGAAGGTAGGTTCCACTGCTGTGTGTAGAGATACTGCAGGAAACTGGCTTTTTCCTTGAATATTTTTCCTGAAGGCTTTTCTTAGATTAGACCAGCGGAGACATTGAGGCTTTTATTGGACCGAGGGCTTTCTCCTCAGTCTCTTGCACACCTGCTCCTGCAATGCAGGGCTAAACTGATGATGCAGACCATGCGACTGTTATTTGAATATGGTATCTTTCAGACTGCACAGCCTGTTCTGTCTCTGTATCATGCCTATCAGGCATCGTTCTCCTGCCTCCCTGCCACCATAGTAAAGCATGTATGAGGACCTGGACTTTTCACCAGGTTAAGATTTCTTTTCTCACTTTACAATTCTGTTGAACATATGCAGTTGCAGTTGAGAAGCTGCTAGACTGCAGGAATACAGGCTGTTCCTGTAAATGACTGCCATGAAATCAGTCTAAAAACCTTGAAGATACATTCTCCATTACAGTTTTTTCAGGTAGTTTTCATACAGTATTATGAAGACAACCTTATGGGTTTATTTTGCAAGTGTATATTAAAAAGCTAAGCATACCATCTCTTTTGCAAAGCTGAACATACCATCTGATCCCATAATCTCAGTTTGCTTCTGTACCAATTTCCTTCTTGAAATTCATAATTGCTGAGTTCTCTAACAAACTAAGTGTCCTTGAATTTCTAACGTTAGCGCTGAAAGTTGTTCTTTTCCCCTCAGGAGTCTGTAAAATGTATGAAGAACACCTGAAGAGAATGAACCCCAACAGCCCTTCAATCACATATGACATTAGTCAGTTATTTGATTTCATTGATGATTTGGCTGATCTTAGCTGCCTTGTGTAAGTACTTTTAATGCTGTTCTCCTTGAACATATGTGCACTGGCCCCTGTTGAGCATAGGCTAATACACATATGCTTAAGTGTGCATACATGTGGACTTCTGCATGTGAATGTTGATTCAGAAGCTAGTGAAACCTGTGTATGCAGATTCACTTTAAATTTAAGCAGCAGGCCACCAGGGGGCATACTTTGAGCAAAATATTTCATTTTATGGCTGTCAAAATCTAAATGGTGATTTTATCACTGCCGTTTCCATGGTATGCTTTCGAGAAATAATTGTATAGAATTGTTGGATATGGCTATGGTTAAAAGGTTTAGGAAACTTCTAAGTTACTGCTTATAAGCTTGCATTTCTTGAATTGAGTTTGCAGAGGTAATACAGATTAATTTTTGGCTAAAACTTGGTTACTAGAGCTGTTAAAGGATAGACTGAACTTAAAACTTTTTGACTTGAAAGAACTGGCAAGGTGTTTCTGTTTCGGCTAGTTATTATGTACCTGGAAATGAATACTTTGTATATAATTAAATTTCAAAAGATTTTTTAAAAAATGAGCCTTCATTCTTTTGATTTCCCCTGTGTATTCCCGTTTCTGGCAGTAATCAGAGTCAGTGACTTGGATTAAAACTAACATTTCTGGAGTGCAGGGATTTCTGCATGTGCTGCTTCCCCTCCTGTGACATCCAAAAATGCCCACCTGAAAACATGTTCCTGAGGGAGAAGAGGGCCCTGAAACAGGATTTCAGAGGGCATTTCAGGCTGCCATGGGGGGAGAGGAGGCAGGAAATTAATAGCCTGCGAGTGGAAATTCTTGTACCAATGAAAACATTAGTCTGCATGCAACTCTGTGCCTTTTCAGTAGCAGCTTCTGTTCTATGGAATGGACTGCCACAGTAGTTATGTAAGGTTTTGTTAGTCTTCCACAGATTTAAAATTCAATCCTCCCCCCCCCCCGGCACAATGTGTTTTGATATGTAATAGACTAGGACTGTTCTGATGGCTAGTCATTGGATTAGGATTGTTTTAATGTGCATTTTGTCATTTTTAAGTTGTTTTTATTGTAATTTTTAATATTAACTGCTTTAGCTGAGGAAAGAAGGAAAAGTGTTCAAAAATATTGCTCCAGTTCAGAAAACGTTGTAGTCAGATACTGTTGTAAGCTATGGGGAGGATTACAGTTAGTACTGGAATAGCTATATTAACAGCAAACCCCTAACCAGATTGAAACCAATACGTGTTTCTTGCAGTCTGATGCCTACAACGCTCAAACAGCCCACTGGAGGGTTTTAAGCCACTGTTTTTGGAAACTTGTTTGCTCTTTCCAGACCAGTGTTAAAGGTTATTGTTTTTGAAAAATCTTTTGAATAGCCATATTAATTGACCTCTTCATGCTTCTTCCTTAGTTATCGTGCTGATACTCAGACATACCAGCCCTACAATAAAGACTGGATAAAGGAGAAGATCTATGTCCTCCTCCGCAGACAAGCTCAGCAAGCAAGCAAATAATGATACCAGAGTGAAGGGGCTTGGGGGGCATTAGACAACAGGTGTGTACAGTGTGCTGTAGTGAAAGTTTTGTATTATAGTTCTCCTGTTCATTCCTGTTTGTCTATATCTAGGACTGAGTCTAGTAGAATTGCAAGAGACTTGTTCAGTTTGAATTTTTTAAGGAAGAAAGGAATAATTTTTGCAGGCATTTACTTTTCCTCTTTGCTCAAGTAACAGTTTTATTTTGTTCAAACCTACAGGATTGTTCACATCTGCTTCATCACACTTGCTTTTCAATGTTATCATTTGGAGACAGTAAGTTGTAGTGGAAAATAAAATAAATGATCTTTAGTTAAATATGTTGAGTGGTGAGTTTTCTGTTCTAATAAATATGGCCAGCTTGTTCTGGGAACAACTTGACCCTTGTATATTAACTGTCTTATGAAAGGTTCCAAGTTGCTGCTTCATGATGCATCATGGCAATGTATAAATAAACCAGGTTAAGCATCTTAGACTGTGCTGTAAATTTCCTTCTAAAAGGTGGAAGGGGGGAGAAGTGATGGTTTTATAAACTGTTTCAACTGAAATCCTAATAATCTGATTATTGACATTTTTAACATTCTGAAGCAAGTGTTTCCTTACACCACAACCCAGCTAGGCAGCAAAGTCTCAATATGCTGTCAGACCTAATATGGAAAGGAGGAGTAGGAATATCAGCATCTTTGATTGTTCTAGCAGGGTAGCTGTTGGTTTAAGTTGTCTAAGGTTGTAATTGTCATGTGCATCAACAAGGTAGTATAAATTTTTAATAGCAGATGTTTGTGGTACTGGGAATTTGACACATGGTTGATGAAAGGTATTTTAAGAATATAAGAAAAGCCCTTCTGGATCATACTAAACACCCATGTAGTCCCAACATCCTATTCCACCACAGTGGCCAGCCATATGTCCCCGGGAACCCCACAAGCAGGATATGAATGCAACACCTTTCTTTTATTGTCCTTTGCAATCTGTCACAATAGTATCTTTAAATATCTGATTAACAGTTGTATTCCTTGTGGCAAAGAAAAGCAGGCTTTTAAAAATGCTGCTTGTGTCAGAGTCAGGGAGTTCACAAGTTAATCTTCCCTGGAGAGAAGAGCTTATGTGATTGGCTGCTCTACTCGCTCTCTGACTGGCCAATATCAGCTGAGAGAGGAAATAAAAAGCTGATCTGGAGGGAAGATAGGTATTTCTCAATTGGTCCTTTGCCATTTGGTTTGGGTCTGAAAACTAATGTCTGGATCAGTAGCCAGAGGGTTTGGCTTCTGAGGGAAGAGACATTTGGGAGTCAGTGTTTTCTGACAGGCAATGGTCAGAAAAGTACTTCTACAGAGAGAAGAAGAGAAACCCCATGCTGTCTTAAATATATTAAATCTGCTCTGAGGGAGAACTTAGATTCTCAGTCAGGAAAGCTACACAACAGCCTTATACATAGACAAAGGATACCGGAGAAGGATTTGGCAGAAGGTCTGGGTAGTTAGAGTGAACTTCAATACAAGCCAAAAAGTAAAAGGACTTATTGCTTCTTAGGGACAAGAAAAAAAACTTCCTACCAGTGAAAGGGATTGGGAAGAGAACCCTGGTCTGTGAAAAAGGGAAGAAGCTTAGACACCTCAGGAGTTAGTGAAAAGCTGTAATATCTAAAGGAAAACCTGGAACTCTGAAGGAAGAAATCTAGAAACTTTAAGCAAACACTGTCCTCAAGAAGAAACATTAATAAGAACTGTGATAGTGCTGAAATATACTAAACAAAGTACCTCTCAAAGAAAGAACTAGAAAGCCTTGAAACAAAACTACAAATACACTCTCTTGAATGTTCTAAGAATTAAACTCTCTCTATTAGAAAATTTTTACCTCAGCAATCTCAAAATCTTGACAGTTCCTAATATACATATATTCCCTGCCTGGTTAGTAAAATCTTTATTCTGTTTTTGAAAGTTAACATGCCCTAAGTGACATTTCACAGGGGTTTATAAAACAGGACAGCTCCTGTCTTTCCCTCAAGCTCCTGTACTGGGTCTAAAGCCTAAACAAATATCAAAACAAAGGGTGGGGCAGTTTCAAATTTATATAAAAGGGAAAGAGAAGCTATACATGCTACCGTAAGGCAACTCAGACACGGAATCGGACTGAAGATTTAGTGGGAAAAGTCTGCCAGACGAGGCGGTACGGGGATCCATCGTAACTGTACTGTTCACTTGAGTAAACACTGATTAGTCGATGACAGACACTACAATCTAAAATATGACCTTGGGTGAAGACATAACGGGCAATGCTCTGGGGCTTTATTCAACATAGTATTCCCAGTCAAAAGGCAATCTGATTTTTAAGCTTAAATGATTTTTTTCTGTGTCAGTCTCATTAAGGGCTTAGCCAGTACAACATTGTTCATTCACTTTCCCTACTCTGACTTTTTAATTAGAAGTTTATTTTCTCCCTGTTATCTCACACAATCATGAACTGGTGTAGCACTGGAAATACTATTCTGTAGTCAAAAACCCTGCCTCATGTTCTGGCTATTAAATGCCCCTCATTTTAAGATCCTCGGTTTCAAATTTTTGGGAGGCGGAGGGCCTCCAGTGTGTAGGCAAGTATCTAGAGGCAAATTCCATCTATACAGTCCCTGTTTATGTGAGAATCTCCAAGTATATGTTCATAATTTTTAAATTTAATAATAAATAAGAACATTTAATGAATCAATGATGTAGGGTGTAAACAAGGAGCATCACTAAAGTAACTGTTTAGTACTTCTGTGGTATGTAAGTAACGTCACATTCAATTTCATCTAAAGGCTTTTAGTTAGCATATCTGAATGGCTGTTTACAGCACGGTGGCACAGGAATAAGGTTATATAAATATGGCTAATTTACATAAATACATCCTCATTACAGAATGTGGGTTGTTTTGCCTAGCTTGCATTCCAGGAAAGTATCTTCTATGTAGGAGTAAAATTGGGCATTTTTAATGGTAGTAGCAAATTAGAGGAAGACATGACATAAGGTACAGGGACTATGTAGTCTGCATAGCTCTAGTCATAGATGATCTGCAGATATAATTGAACTGCCGTTTGTTCTATTCTGGGAAATAAGTGAGTATTCATCATCCAAGAAGCTTCAACTGAGAAGAGATGTTCAGTCAATATTTAGAGAATATTTCTATAAGCTGCTTTGATGAAGACTGCTAAGACTGTCATTTAGTATGAGTCCACACATGCAGAAGAATGAGGCAGTAGAATGCTGCACTGCTGTCAGAATGCAGGTGGGTGGATTCTTTCATTGCTTGTTCTTTACTAACAGTTGCCTTCAACAGAAAGCAAGCACAAAATTTTCTACTCTGAAGTTCTAGTTTTCAATTTATGGGCCTTCTATTTTAAAGAACATTGAAAAGTGGTAATCCTCACCTGTAATGTGAAATAGAGTGGTATATTGTAACAACTTACTCCTCTCTGATTCTCTTCTTAAACTAATGTTGGTACATAGAAGTTCCTTGCCATTCAATTCTAAGCACTCTTTCTTGAAAATAATTTCCGTATGATTGAATGGGGCTTCCAGGTAGATTGTGTTGAGGATGTGAAGAAAAAGTGCATCCCCTGTAAAGAGCAATATTTTTGTCTAGCAGCACCTTAAAGACAAACAAGATTTCCAGGGTATAAGCTAGGAGTTGCCAACATTTTGGAACCTGTGGACACCTTTGGAATTCTAACACAGTATGTATGGTGGGAGCAGCCACAAAATAACTGCCACAGGAGGCAGAGCTACCACTAAATGCCTAATGCAGTTTATCTTTAGTCACGCAATGAAGATCCTTGTGCTATGGTGGCAGCGGCAGCCAAAGCAACATTCTTAGAAACCCGCACAGCCGATCAAATCTCCACCGTTCAGATGCCTTGCCGGGCAAAAGCCCCACCTGTTCTGTAAAAACACATGGCAGGCACTAGGGAAGGTGTTGGCAGGGGCCATGATGGGCAATCACCTGGCAACCCAGGACATAGGTTTTCAGGAGTCAAAGTACAGATGAAGGGAGCTTTGACTCTCAGAAGCTTATAACCTGGAAATCTTGTTGGTCTTTTAAGGTGCTGCTGTACTTGAATCTTGATCTTCTATTGCAGACCAACAAGGATACCCACCTAAAACATAGATTTCCTTGTAAAGAGTCACTTAGGGCTAGATGATCAAAAGTTAATATGAATATCTGACACAACTATGGTTGTCTTCTCTCTGTAAAGGTGACTGATAGTCTGCTAGCTGCTTGGAGGGCATAGAAGGACTCAAGCTGTGTATCATTTCCACATGCAGTCTTCATAAGGGGATTGTGGACTCGCATGTTGAATGTATAACTGTAAATTGATTTTTAATCTTATGCATTTTAAGTAGAAAATGCTGTTTAGCAAAAAAAGACTTTCTGTAAAAATTATGTACATAAATAGTTCACATCCTATTACAATCCACAGTTGTGACAGACTGTGCTGCTTAGGAGGAGGGGGGCGATGAAGGAGGACCTGGGCTGGAGGAGTTAGGGCAGTTAGAGACTCATGCTGCTGCTGATGCCTCCCACTTTTGTAGCTGCTGATGCCTCCCACTTTTGATAATCATAATTCTCAGGCAATGTAAATACATACTGCTGTACTCCTACACAATTCATTCTGCACTTCCAGTGTTCAGTAGCCTTGCATGTCAGCTATTTTCTATTTCATCAGAGTGGCTTTAAAAGGTGGTCTCAGAGAGTCTCTGCTTTGAGTCCAATTAAATAGAGCAGCTGCAGGTCCACTCAGACAAATTGCACACAGACAAAAACAGCTTTTCAAGTTCAAAGAGGGTTTTTTTTAAATTTGTGGACAGAAGCAGCACTTCAAATGGTAAAATTGGAAGAACTGAAAACGTAGCTACAAATCTAACTGCAGCTGAACCCATTATACTTCTATCCCACCACAAATCTCTGAAATCCAGCCCTACAGAGTCCTGCTGGACAAATAAGGGCAAACCAACTTCCCATTCGTAGTGCTTAAATGCCCAAGTTATGATGTCAATAGACTTCCTGGCTGTAGTCTGCCCACCATGACTGATTTTGGAGCCAGATTTATGCTTATCAGCAGAGTGGGATGCATTGCGCCTGTTAGATGCTAAAAGAGCAATAAGATCCTGTTTGCCATTCTCACCACTTTGATAAGATCTTGAATTTAATAGCTTCCAAGCAAAAAGCCTGTAAAAGGCCTTTCTAGACAATTTCTTTTTTGTTGTTGTGATAACTGCGCAAATGACAGTATTTTGTCCTTGGGAAAATCCCTGCTGACTACATTGTCTTTGTTGTGACTGTCAGTGCTAAGAGGAATGGTGTTGTATTGAGTATCTTGGCGACCTGAGCTCTGCCATTATTAGTAATAAAGAGTAAAGGTCTCATCACTAACTCTGCACATGTCTAACTTGGTAAGTATATTAAAATAATCTATTATTAAATAATTGTTCCCACTCTGTAACTCTGAAGTATAGGAGCTCTTAATGATTCCTATAAACAAAAAGTGAAGAAAATCAGCAGTCTACTCATTTCAGACTATTTCCTCCTTTAATTTTTTGGTACATTTTGTACTCCCCCAGTGCAAATGTCTCACATATTGGATCCCACCTAACATAACCACTCACAGAAAGTGGAGGGATTTGGGCTTACTTCTGCCTTCTGCTGCGGACTTCCAACTCTTTCCTCATTGCTGTTCTTGGGCATCCCCCAGAAGCAAAATCAAAGGAGGCACTGGGGGCTGCAGTGGGAGAAGAGAGGCAAGAAACTCATGTTTGACTGACAGAAATTTTTCCACTGGTGTTTTTTCTCAGTAGGATCCAAGCCTACATTTCATGTGCCTAGCGCAGAGATCAGCAACCTTTTATAATTAAAGAGCTGAACTGTGTTAAAAGAGTAAGAGATCAACTGACAGCCAGTATAAGAAAGTATCTGCATAACTGAAGAAGAAGAGATTGGATTTATACCCCACCCTTCACTAACCAAAGATGTCTCAGAGTGGCTTACAAACGCCTTTTCCTTCTCCTCCCTACAACAGATACCCTGTGAGGTAGGTGGGGCTGAGAGAGCTCTGACAGAAACTGCACTTTTTCAAGAATAGCTGTGCCAGAACTATGGCTTGCCCAAGGTCATTCAGCAGGTGTAAGTGGAGGAGTGGGGAATCAAACCCGGTTCTCCCAGATCAGAGTCCATGCACTTAACCACTACACCAAACTGGCTCTCTGAAAATATGCAGCGTAACTTTATTGATAATTGACATGCTGATTAATAATCCATAACATTTCTGCAGCCCAAACACTGGTTGTTGTATTTGATTAGAAAGTGGCACACAAGATCTCACAAGTGAGAAATATATACAGAAGTACCCTCCTCAGAGATATAACACAGAAAAATTGTGCTCTCTATGTCACATGGCTGTCTTTCTGGGGCAAGGCTAGGCTCCCACCAGCCTTTGCCTGCTGGTGCTCAGCGAGAGAAAACCCAGAATCGTCTGCACCACAATGTCACTTATGAGGGAAACCCAGGAGTGCCATCAAGTAGCTGTAGGAATCTTTGGGAACTCTGTGGTTTTACAATAAGTTCTGGGGATTCCTAGAGCTAAAAATTATTACGTCTCGGCTTTCCTGGAACTGGTGTCATGGAACAGATGCTGATCCCCCCCCCATGTCTCTGCCCCCTAAGCTCCTTCCAGTTGCCAGATGTAGCCTAGCAACCACTAGGCAAGACTTCCCCCCCACACACAACCAGAGGTTCAAGTAAGCAGGAACAGCCTTCTACAAAGGATCAGAGCAAAATAATATGGCATACTGGCAGAAAATAGTCTTCAATAGTATAGTTACAAGGGGGTAACCACAACAAAATGTTGCATGATGTATCATGGTCCTACCATAGTCTTCGTTGCAGGCAGTCCTCGTAAGGAACTTGTGAGGAGTGGGAATTCCCCTACCTTCCCCCTCCCCCTTTATTGTCAAAGTGCCCTCCTCTTTCTTTCTGCAAGCACCCCTTATCTACTAATCTTCCCTCACCTCCCCTTTTCCTCTCACCCCTTCTATGTCAGCTTTCCTCCCTACCAGTGTTCCCTCTAAGCTGTGTTAGTGTGAGCTAGCTCACAGTTTTCTAGCCTCTGGCTCACACATTTTTGTTGCAGTTCAAGAAGGATGGCTCCAGAGCAAACTGATTTATGCAGCAGCCAAATCGTTCACTCACAACTTGAATGCCAGCAAGCTCACAAAGTAGAATTTTTGCTCACCAGACTCCACAACTTAGAGGGAGCATTCTCTAGCAATCCTTTCTTACCCCCTTCTCCTCTCATCCCTTGTATGTCTCACCTCCTCCTACCCTGTCCTTCTCAATGTCCTTTCCCCCCACCCCTCAGTTTGTCCCTCTCTTTCTCTCCACTATTTCTCTACCCCCCCATCTCCCCTTCCTCTCCCCCTCCCACAGACAATCTCCCATTCTTTTCTTTCTCTCCCCCCAACAGACAATTCCCCATTCTTTCTCTGTCTCTCTCTCCCTTCCCACAGAACCCCACTTCTTTCTGTTTTCCTCTTTTTGCAGCTGCAGGACAGCAAACATCCCCAGCCTGGTTGCAGGAGGGAGGAGGCCCGACCTTCTCGTGCTTCAACTGGTGCCGGGACACAGCTGTCCTCCCTCCCCGGGGGAGCCGCTGGCTGCCTTTACTCAGCAGTCCAGTGCACAAACCTGCTGGTTGAAGCTATACTCTTCGTTGCTGGCAGTCCTGGTGGGGGCTGTCCCAGCAGCGGGGCACACAGCTATTGCAGTTGCAGCTTCCCTCGTGGCTCCAGCAGCTTTTCCCGCGACTGAGGAAGTCCATTCACTGTGCTTGCGCAGAGTAAGCTGTTTTACTTTTATAGGGATTTAAATATCTCTGTATACTTTTGAAAACATTTTAGATTTTTCTTTAAACACGGGGACTGCCCCAAGTTTGCTGAAAGATCTCTTTACCCTCCATGTGATCCAGATCCACAGAAATAAGTATCCGCACAGAGGGGGCAACTTGGCTGTTAGATATATAGATAATATCACTGAAATATCAGCAAACCATGGAATCTATCATTGCTGTCCACAGCAAGGCTTGTTCAATCACATATACATACATAAAAGAAAGTCTCCTCACCGTAACCCCTGGACCTAGAAACATGAAATTCGGGGAGAGCACTCCTACCATGATGTAGACGCTCACTAAGAAGGAATTTTTAGAAATTCGATCCCTACGGGTGTCAAAAAGAGTAAAATATGCTCCCCCTATTGCTTCCTATGTAGCTGCAAAGCTGCTGCCTCCTTGCACCCCCCACTCTTTGATTGGTCAGCTGCAGAGCTCAGTATTCTGAGGTAAAAAAACAGTCACAGGAGACTGCAGAGAGCTAATGACAGTTGAAATCAGGAATGGCCAACCACCTGTGAGCAGTGTCCCATCTAAGCTAAGTTAGTGTGAGCTAGCTCACAGTTTTTTGCCTCCGGCTCACACATTTTTGTCTTAGCTCAGGAAGGATGGCTCCAGAGCAAACTAATTTATGTAGTAGCCAAATTTCCTGCTCACAACTTTAATGCCAGTAGCTCACAAAGTAGAATTTTTGCTCACGAGACTCCACAGCTTAGAGGGAGCATTGTCTGTGAGGTGCAACAATGCTGCTGGCCCAGCCTCCCTGATGGCTTCAAACACTCTCCCCCCACAATGCCTACACCTGACAGATGGCTGTCTGTCAGGTGCAGCAGTGGGTGCAGAGTGCTTAAAGCCAACAGGGAGCTTGGTCCAACAGTAACACCAGGGGTCTTTTTGGGGGGGAGCGCACCGGAGCACAGCTCCGGGAGCTCAGGAGCCAAGCCCTGCCCCCAGCCGGAGTCCCAGGGAGACTTTCAGGCAGCCGAATGTCAATTTCAGCTCCATTATATCCTATGGGCCATTGAAGTCAATGGTGAAAACATAGGGTATATTCTGGGGGCTGGAGGGGAGGGAATTTGAGGGAGAGGCTCCAGACTCACAGGGTAGCTGATGGAGCTTCTCCTCAAGATACCCACCAAGTTTCAAGAACATTGGATCAGGGGGTCCAATTCTATGGGCCCCTAAACAGGTTGCCCCTATTCCCTCCATTGTTCTCTATGGTGGGGAAAAGTTAACTTTTCCCACCATATCTACGTCAGACTGACAGGCCTGTAATTTCCTGGATCTCCTCTGGAACCCTTTTTAAAGATGGAGTGATATTAGCTACCTTCTAGTCCTCAGGAATGGAGGCAGATTTTAATGAAAGACTACATACTTTTGTCAGGAGATCCATAAGTTCACCTTTGAGTTCTTTCAGTACTCTCGAATGTATGCCATCCTGGCCTGGTGATTTATCAGTTTTTAAGTTGTCTATCAGTTGTAGGACCTCCTCTCTCATCACCTCAGTCTGACTCAGATCTTTCAACACCCCTTCCGAAATCAGCAGTTCTGGAGTGGGCAAGCACTTTTCATCTTCCACAGTGAAGACAAAGGTGAAAAATGCATTCAGCTTCTCAGCCATTTCCCTATCATCCTTCAGTACTCCTTTTACCCCTTGGTCATCCAAGGGCCCCATTGCCTCCCCGGTTGGTTTCCTGCCTCTAATGTATTTGAAGAAAGTTTTATTGTTGGTCTTTATGTTTTTTGCGATATGCTCCTCATATTCCCTTTTTGCCTGCCTGATCACAGTCTTGCATTTTATTTGCCACAGCCTTTGTTCCCTTTTACCAACCTCACTGAGGCTAGCTTTCCACCACTTAAAGGAATCCTTCTTACCTTTTACAGCTTCCATTACTTTGTTTGTTAACCATGCAGGCTTTTTCCTAACCTGTGGTATTTTTTTTGTTCTGAGTTTCTAGGATAGTAGTTTTAAATACTTTCCAAGCTTCCCCAATGGTTTTGACCCCTTCTACTCTTCCTTTCAGTTTCCTCCTCATATGTCCCCTCATATCAGAGAAGTTACCCCTTTTATAGTTAAAAGTGGTTATGTCAGTCTTTTTGAGCAACTCCTTCTTTATACAGTTGTTGAACTCAATAACGTTATGGTCACTGTTCCCAAGCGGTGCAATCATTTTTACATCTCTCACCAGGTCTTGGGCATTACTTAGGACCAAATCCAGGATCGCCTCTCCCCTGGTAGGTTCTGTGATCATCTGCTCCATAGCACAGTCATTGAGAGTGTCTAGAAACTCAATCTCTTTTTCCTGACTTGAACACATATTGACCCAATCAATGTGTGGGTAGTTCAAATCACCTATTACAACACAATTTTTTCATCTAGCCACTCTTTAATTCATTCATCATTTTATAATCCTCCTCTGTCTTTTGATCTGGTGGGCGATGATAAACTCCCAGTGTCAAGCTTCCTTTTTGGCCCACTATTTCAATCCATAGCATTTCCAGAAGCGAATCCAATTCTCTTACCTTCTGTATAACCTCTCTGACACACAGAGCCACCCCTCCTCCAACCCTTCCCCCCGCATTCTTCCGATATAATTTATAACCAGGAATCATCGCATTCCACTGATTTTCCTCATCCCATCAAGTTTCTGAAATACAATGTCTGTTCCTCCCCCCCAACACCAAGCATTCCAACTCAGACACTTCTAGCATTTGTATATAAACACCTATAATTTCCCATACATGTTAAGCCTGCAACCTTCCTCTTGCTGCCTTGAGACCTTGCCAGGCAGTCCATATCGTTAGCCACAGTCTCAGTGGACAATCTGTTTCCTTGTAGAAAAGTAACAGCTACCCCTTCATCTCTTTGAGATGAGCCATCCCAAACAAGAGACTTTTCATCTCCTGTTGGCTTTCCCCCAATATTCCATTTACAAACTGCTCTGCCACCTTTTTGACTTTAAGTGCCAGCAGCCTGGTTCCTTCTTAGGACAAGTGGAGATCATCTCTTTTGTACAGCTCCCTCTTGTCCCAAAAAGCATCCCAGTACCTAACAAACTTGAACCCTTCCCCCCTACACCATTGTCTCATCCATACATTGAGACTCCTGATCTGTGCCTGTCTCTCCAGCCCTGCGCGTGGAACAGGTAGCACTTCTGAGAAGGTTCTCTTGGAGGTCCTGGTCTTGAGTCTCCTGCCTAGCAGCCTAAATTTTTCCTTCAGGACCTCATGACTGCATTTCCCCACATCGTAGGTGCCAACGTGTACCATGACCACTGGCTCCTCCCCAGCACTATCTACCAGCCTATCTAGAAGACTTGTAATGTCCACTACGTTCGCACCAGGCAGGCAAGTCACCATACAGTCAGTACATGGGTTCACCACCCAGCTGTCTACCTGCCTAAGGATTGAATCACCACCTACCAAGATCCCCCCTCCCTGCCTGCCAAGGGATGGTTCCTTGGTGCAAAAGGATACCCATTCACCAGCTGAAGAAGAGGTCCCTTCTGAGGGCACATTCCCCTTATCCTCAGCATGGTGCCCTGTTTCCTCTTGATCCTCATGCTCCCTGGCAACGGTGGGGCTGCCATATTCAGAGTGAGACATACCTAACAAGTCCCTGAGAGTCTTCTCCATTATTATAATAATAATAATAATAATTCCACTTTTACCCTGCCCTCCCCGCAAACGGGCTCAGGGCAGCTTACAATAGGTCAACAAGTGCCAAGATAAAACAGCGTAAAACAGATAAAACATTCCACATTAAAGTGCTCGACAGTAAAATGCTCAACAGTTGGACAAACTCAACCAGATGGCGTCAGTTTCACAGAAGGCCACCACTCAATGTTATTCTGCCCCATCCGGCGATATTGGCCACAGCGGGGCAAGATTGATCTTCCTCAGCCATCCCCTATATCTACCACAGATGGCAAGAATAGCGGCAGAGGTAGTGGCGGCTCCTATTCAAAAGCCTGGTGGAAGAGCTCCATCTTACAGGCCCTGCGAAACTGTGAAAGGTCCCGCAGGGCCCTGATCTCCTCTGGGAGCTCATTCCACCAGGTAGGAACTGCCACTGAAAAGGACCTGGCCCTGGTTGCCACAAGCCTGGCCTCCCTGGGGCCTGGGATAACCAGGCGATGTTGTGTCCCCGACCAAAGTGCTCTTTGGGGAATATGTGGGGAAAGGCGGTCCCTCAGGTATGTCGGACCCTGGCCATATAGGGCTTTAAAGGTAAGCACCAGCACTTTGAAGCGAATCCGGTATGCTATAGGCAGCCAGTGCAGTGCTTTCAGCACAGGCCAGATGTGCTCCCATCTAGGGATGCCCATCAGCAACCTGGCTGCCGCATTCTGCACTAGCTTCAGAAGCCTCCATATTTGCACCAAAGGCAGCCCCATGTAGAGAGCGTTACAGTGGTCTAGCCTTGAGGTGACCATTGCATGGATCACTGTGGCTAGATCATCACGGTTGAGGAACGGGACCAGCTGCTGAATCAGCCGAAGATGGTAAAAGGCCGATTTAGCAGTGGCTACCACCTGGGCCCCCATAATTAACACAGGGTCCAGGAGTACTCCCAAGCTCCTAACCTCCGGCGCTGGCACCAAATGCACCCCATCAAAGGCCGGGAGTGGGAGCCCCAACCCTGCACCAATCTGACCCAGGCACAGGACCTCCGTCTTCCCCAGGTTTAATTTCAGCTGGCTCAGCCTGAGCCACCCAGCCACAGCTTGCAATGCCCGGTGAAGATCTTCTGGGTCAGAGTCTGACTGGCCGCCCAACATCTCCATGCACCTAACTGACTGTCTCTGCTTCTCCAGGTCAGCCACCTTGGCCTTAAGGGAGCAAACTTGTTCCCTGAGAACCAAGAGCTCCTTGCACTGGGCACACACCCAAGACTTCTGTCCAGGGGGCAGATAGTCATGCATGTGACACTCCGTGTAAAACACTGGATAGACCCCAACCCCCTGCTGGCATTCTGGCTTCATAATTGCTTTAAAAATAATTATTATATATAATCCTCCTTTTAAAACCCTTTGTATTTATATGGTTCTCCTTGTAGAAGTCTACTTACCTTACTAGGAAAACAAGGAGACTAAGGCCCTGGCTTTCTGGCTCTTTCTGGGCTTCTTACAGAGCCCCTAGTCTAAGAGTCCCTAGGTGCTGCCTTAAATAGAAGCCTCACCCAACAGATGGCCGGGTCAGTAGCTATTCAAATTCACCCAGGCAATCCAATTACAGTCAAACAATGACCCTTTCTCATCCTATCTCAAGCAGCCAGGATTCTGCAACAACTCAAAACTCACCCACACACTCCCAAACACAGTCCTCCCACAGTACCTTCAGCTCAATCACCTCAGCTGATAGCAGATAAGAAACACTCACCCCTCTTGTCTCCTGCTTGTTCTCAGAGCTCACCTGGGTCCCAGGGGCTGTCATTTCACTCTGGGGCCTGTCATTCCAGGCCCAAAACACTTCCTCTACTCTCAGGGGTTGCCATTCCATTCTGGGACCTGGGGTGTTCAATCAGTGTTGGTAAAGACCAGGAATTCAGGTACCTCTGCCTATACCTTTGACAATGAAAAGCTGACAGAGAGCTGAGATGGTTCAATGCTACTTGGTGAAGCTCCAAGACTTATATACAAATAAGATTGAGATTTTTGGACACATTGTACTTTTTTAGAATTACCAAAACATGAGATTATATTCTGAGGTAATTTTAAATTGCAGATCTAAGATAAAATCCTGAGGAAATTAATGTTTAAAATAAAATTCAAAATCTAGCTGTGACTTTTAGTCCTAATAAATTGACCATTTTTCTATTGCTTTCATTTAATCTTTTAATAAATTAGCATGGCTCATGAAATGTAATGTTTATATTCTAAGTGTGTACAAAACACCATGCAATGACATTCTTTTCTTTTTATATAAGAGCCTTCGGGGAGGGCGGGATATAAATCAAAACAAATAAAAATAAATAAATAAATAAATATAAGATTTTTTTATTTCAGTAAAGAACAAACATGACAAACATACATACACATAATATTTGGGATCCATTTACATCCTTCTTTTTTACCTAAAGAATGACCTCATAAAATATCTGAGTACATTTTGCTGAATTTTCTATCTAATAATTACCATAAAGATACGTTGTCGAAGGCTTTCACGGCCGGAGTTCATTAGTTGCTGTAGATTTTCCAGGTTGTGTGGCCGTGGTCTTGGCATTGTAGGACCTGACATTTCGCCAGTAGCTGTGACTGGCATCCTCAGAGGTATAACACAGAAAGATGGAGTACTCTCTGTGTCAAGGATGTGTCAAAGATGGAGTACTCTCTGTAACAGAGAGTACTCCATCTTTCTGTATTATACTTCCGAGGATGCCAGTCACAGCTACTGGTGAAACGTCAGGTCCTATAATGCCAAGACCATGGCCACACAACCTGGAAAATCTACAGCAACTAATACCATAAAGATAATTTATCTATTTAAATGTATATTTCTTATATTCTTTTATTTCGATTGGCCATTTTTCTATTGTTGTAGAATGTCTGTAAATTTTAAGTATTTTGATCTTCTATCTATTTATAAAATCTTTACCATGTATCTTCATAATCTTCTTTTCCATATCCTAATGAAACAGTGTCCAGTAACTAGAGCCTTTGCATTGGTTTACCTACAGCTTGTACTATATTGATATTGAAAAGTGGTTATTGATGATTGTATTAGGCATGAACTTTTGAGGCTAGGTTTTAAGAATTCATCAATCAGCCTTAATCTAGGTTTACTGTATAATCTTGTCCAAGTCACTATAGCTTTTTCTAACCTGCTTTTCAGGGTTCCTTTGAGATATTTACTTCATTTATGTTGGAATATAGAAGGTCTATAATGCATCAACTTGAAGAAGATCAGAAGAACAGCCTATGGGGACAGCGGAAGGACTGCTAGTTAGCATAGCTAGATTAAAGATTTCCCACAATTTCAAATTATATCCTTCTTGTCTCCTGATTGGCTTTTCCTGCTCCAATTGAGCCCTCCCACTTTGTTCCTGTCTCTCACAGTAGTTAGTCAGTTAAAACCTCTCTTCTGTTCTATCAGAGTTTATTTTTTCTTTAAATAAACCAGTTTCTTTAAACACTGGGTGCTCCATTCCTTTGCATGTTTAAACTCTGCCAACACTGTTCTGGGCCCAGCGTAAGCACCACTGCAAAAAAAGGGGAAAGTTTATATAGATCAGTAGGCTAAAAGAAGAAACTGCAAAAATGGCTGCTTCCTCCACAACTCAGCACAAATATCTACTAGATAGGTTGACTGGCAACAATTTTCTCATCTGGAGGGTGAGAATGAAAAGCCACTTACTTGAAATGGGACTTTTCCCATTTCCCATTCATCAATGAATCAGGAGACGACACCCCAGCAAAGCAGAGTCCTGGAACACGCGCAATGAGAAGGCAAGAGGTGAATTAATAAAATATTTGTCGTCAATCAAGCAGATTTCTTCATAATTTTGTTTAGAGATAAGTTCCTGCAACAATTTGAAAAAAATTTCTTGATGTTGGTTTGGTGCATGTATATTTATAATTAGGGTTGTTTTACCTTGACTTTGGATTTGAACTATCAAAATTCTACCATCTTCATAGCTGTGTATTAATTCTGGATGTAGATGTTATCCTCTCCCTTTTTTCCTTTATCCGAGGAAATAAAGTTTTTTCCAGATTTTTTAATCTCCAGATATTTTTGATCTGAGTGTTTCGTATGAGTCTCTTGTAAACATATAATATCTAAATTGCATCTTCTTCAATTGTTGGAAAATCTGTCTTCTTTTTTTGGGTGCATTCAATCCATTGACATTTATTGAATATCTTTATTTTTCCTCTGTCCATCTTTACTTAGTGTTTTGTTGTCATCTTTATTCTTCAGTTTGAGTTTTGTAACTATCTGGGGTATTGTCATCATTCCAGTTGTTCTAGATGCTGTAGTTTTTCTAGTTGCTCCTTGTGTTTCTTGTTGCACCTCTTCAGTAGTCTCTGTTTGTTCCTCCTCAATTTTCAAATCCTCACCATTTGTTTTGATAAAATCTTCCACTTTAAAAGTTGAGTTGATTCTATACCTTTTCCCTTTGTAAGTAAAGAGGAGGCCTTCTGGAAGCAACCATCTGTATGAAATTTCATTCTTTCTAAGAATGCTTGTAAGTTCCATATATTCCTTTCTCTTCTCTCTTACTCTCCATGGGATTTCCTTCAGAACTTTTATTTCTGTCTCCTCTATTTGAAAAGGTGTTTTATTTGTCATCTTAAGAATAGTGTTCCTTATTGCTGTTTTATGAAATCTCACATGCACTTCTCTTGGCAGTTAATGCTGTTTTTGATAGGCTTTCAGATACAAAACAGTAACAATTGGAAAACAGAAACAGGGTAATGAACTCCCTAACACATTTTTACAACTGGCAGGAGAACACAATTTGATTTATTCTTGGAAAACTAGAAATCCAAAAAAGAAAGATTACACTTTCTACTCAGCAAGACATAAGTCATGGTCAAGGATAGATATGAGTTGGATCTCTGCAACAATTATAAGTGACTTAATAGAAGTGGAAATTTTACCAGCAACCTTTGCAGATCACAGTCCTGTTATGCTCATATTACAAGATATGCCAAAGAAAACTAGATGGACTTTTAATACATTTTTGTGGAAAAATTTAAAATTTGTAACAGAGATAAAAAAGAATTCCAAATGTTCTTTGAACAGAATATTCAACTGGATATTTCTATCAGAACTGTATGGGATGTGTTTAAGGCCTATGCCAGGGGCTGGATAATCTGAGAAACAGCACATATAAAAAAACAGAACAGTTCTTACAAATTAAGGAACAAATTAAGAAACAGGAAGAAAATTTGAAACAGGATACCTCAGCTGAACATTTAAGAGTGAAATTAAAGCTTTTACAGCATCAAATGAACTGTTTGTTGACAGAAGAAATAGCCAAAAAAAATATTTATGCAAAACAAAACTTTTTTGAAAATGCTAACAAACCAACTATTGATTGATTGATTGATTTTATTGATTTTTATCCCACCCATTCCGGCCTAGGCTGGCTCAGGGCAGCTTCCGACAAGATAAAATTTCATAGCACATAAAACATATTAGTCACAATTAATACCAATTTAAATCAATCATACAATAATATAAACAATGTTAAGATCAACAGTATTAAAGTGTCAGATGGTTAGCATATAAATTATGAAAAGAAAGAGAAAAAAGAAATATAAAAATTTTAAAAGACAGCAAAGGAGAAGAAAAACATATACCTAATGACCAAAAAAAAATTGAGACATTTTATAGAAAGTTGTATCAAAAAGAAGAAGCTACAGCAAAGGAGATCAAAGACTTTTTAAAGAAGCATAATTAAAAAAAAATTACTGAGAATAAAGGAAAATTTAAAATGACCAAGTAACTACTTGTGAAATTTTAGAATCATTAAAGAAGCAAAAAAGGGGGACAGCAGGCCCTGATGGCTTGCTGGCAGAATTCTACCATGTGTTTGAAGATCAACTGATACTACCTTTAAAATATGTAATACAGCGTATAAGAACTGATGGTAAAACACCAGAAACTTGGAATGAAGCTTTAATAACCTTGATATATAAACATACTTTTATCAAAACTTGGATGAGAAAGAAATTAAAAATTATAGACAAATTTCACTATTAAATATAGACTATAAAATTTATGCTTCTATTTTAGCTACAAGATTGGAAAAATATTAATGCAAATAATTCACCAAAATCAAACAGTGTTTTTTTTTTTTTTTACCAAAAAGACAACTTAGAAACAATGTAAGGACTATTCTAAATGTAATAGAGTACTATGAAGCCCATCCAGAAAAACAAATGGTCTTGATTTTCTTAGATGCTGAAAAAGCATTTGATAATGTCAGCCGGAATTTTATGTTGGAACAATTGTTAGTTTCACAATGTGGCAAAGAATTTTTCACAATGGTTAAAGCAATCTATACTAAGCAGCAAGCAAGAATTCTTATCAATGGAGATCTATCACAAAACATTGAAATACAAAAAAGAAGGCAAGGTTGTCCACTTTCACCACTATTGTTCATATTTGTACTGGAAATATTGATTAATATGATTAGAGAAGGCAGATATATCAGAGGAGTCAAAATAAGAGGAGAAGAATACAAATTACAAGCGTTTGCAGATGATTTGGAATTTATTTTAGAAAATCCATTGGATTCAATTACACAATTACTAACAACCCTGCAGAGATATGGTCAGGTTGCTGGACTGAAGATTAACCTGACCAAAACAAAAATGTGAATAAAAAATATGACTAAAGACCAAGTCCAACAATTACAATAAGAATCAGGTTTTGAAATGAAGATGAAATAGTTAAAAATTGTATGGTCAAATGGGCACAAAATTTGGATCATAATATTGAGTTAGAAATGAATGTATGGAAAACGAATGTAAAGATTACTAAAACAATTTCCTGTAAGGAAAATATATATAAAATGTTTTATAGATGGTATATTACTCTAGATAAACCAGCTAAATTCTATCTTGACCTACCAAATGATTGTTGGAAATGTGGTGGACATGTGATAAAGTTAAGAAGTATTGGTCTTGGATACATGAATTGTTACAAAAAGTGTTGAAAACTACTGTACCTTTTATACCAGAACTATTTTTATTGAATATAGTACCAGAGAAATACAAAAAACAAGACTTTTATCTTATCATACACATAGTGACAATGGCAAGAATATTATATGCCAAATATTGGAGAAGAAAAGAAGTTCCTTCAAAGGAAGAAATTATAAATAAAACAGCAGAGATGGACAATCTAACTTCAATTTTGAGAGGATATAATAAAGAAAACTTTGAGGACACATGGTCAAGATTTTATGAATGGATAGAAGAGTATAACATTTAAAACTTTCTGACATATAACCAAAATAAAAGGAAATAAGAACTATATATCAATTGTAAGCAAAAGGTATATATGAAAATTATAAGGTGGATAAAAGAAATGAATGTTTTTTGATACAGTATGAGATCAATAACTAGGTTAAATAACGATATAAATGGATTTCCCGTAATTTGTATCTATGTATGTTTGCCTTGTATGTCTTACATATGAAAAAGAAATCCTTTTAAAAAATTAAAGGTTTGTTGGATAGAGATATTTTGCAAGTCATTGAAATGCAAACTATAAAGGCAGTCTGGAATGAATTGGAGGGACTTTGTCTCCTTTCTAAAGAGCCAGTCCTATATCCAAAAGAAGCTATTTAGCATAAGGATGCCTGAAGGCAGTAATCTGCGAGAGCACTTAGATCAAATGCTTGCTCTGAGTCAAGAGCTAAGAAGTGCTGGCAAACATATTGCAGAACAGGATTTGGTTGTTTTGATTTTAGTTAGTCTACCCAAGACCTATGAAAATGCTGTATGCCAAACAGAGTCAAAAGGAAATCTCTATCAAATGTGATAAATGAACTGGAGCAAACATTCAAACATAAACAGTTTGAGGAGCCCAACAGAAAGGCTGAGCAAAACACTGACCAAGTAGCTCTATATGTAAATAATAAAAGTGAAGTAACTTGTTATTAATGTGTACGAAGATTTATATGCTCTGGACACATGCATACAAAGTGCAATTTGACCAAAAGTTGCAATCATATGTTCCAGGTTATGGCACTGAAAATTTGGGCATAGAGATAAGCTGCCCAACTTGAGAACCAGAATTTGACCAAAGGCATGCAAATAAATAACTATACATTTGAAAGAAATTGCATGCATTGCATCAGAACAAAGGGGACAAGTCCAAGTTTCAGCAACAATCATGAACCAAACCAAACAAGGCACCCCCTGGAGCTCATTCACAGTTCCTGGTCCAATAAAGACAGAGACCCCTAGTGGGAACAGGTATATTTTGACTTTCATTGATGATTTCTCAAAATACACAGTTACCTACTTGACCAGGGAGAAGAGTGATGTATTTGAAAAGCTCAAGGCATATGTTGCAATGGTTAGCAACAGATTTCAGAGGAAACCGCTGACAATCCAAACTGACAATAGAGGAGAAAGATGGAACATACCATTAAAAGATATTTAACTGGACAAGGTATTGAACATCAACCCACTGTCCCATGCACATCAGAATAAAACAGAACAGCTGAGAGGAAATACCACTCCCTGACAGAAATGTGCAGGTGCATGTTACTAAAAGTGGATCTACCAGAGAAACACCAGGGAGAAGCCATCAACACAGCCACTTATCTACAAAACAGGTTACCTACAGAAGGTGCCGAGAGCATGCCATATGAACTGTGGTATGGACAGAAACCCAGCATGAAACATCTAAGGGTATTTTGGTCAAAAAGCCTTTGCTTATATCCCCAAAGAAAAGCAGTCCAAGTTGGATTTAAGGACTGAGCAAGGTATTTTTGTTGAATACACTTTGGGATGTAAGAATCCTTGATTCAAAAACACAAACGACAAAAATTTTCAATGCAGTCTGCATAGACGAAAAGGAAAATTCTAAAATTACAGAAAGAATGGACATTATACAATCCAAACTGATGGAAGAAAACAAAATACATCAGCCAGAAGTGATGAAATCAATCAACTTGAAACCTACAGATGACACACCGAAAGAGCCCCAGGAACCAGAAGAGGATGAGGAACCAAAGGTCAGACAATCAGCTAGATCCAACAAGGGAGTTCCACCAAGAAAACTCTCCTACCTGACCAAAACAGAGACTGCAATGGAACCTTCCACATGGGAAGACATAAAGAGAATGCCCACTGATCAGGCAGAAAGATGGAGAAATGCCACAGAGGAAGGAATTAAATCTCCAGTCAAGAATCAGAAGGGGCGTGGCGTCGGCTGCCTAACATGGTGGACGTGGGTTGCTAACTCTCCGCTCCTATCACCCAGGCAAACTGCGATCACCACCTCAAATTCATCATTCTCAGCCTTGTAGAGATGAACAGTCACTCTGGAAACAAAAAATCGCCTAAAAAAACAAAAACGCCAGACCTCCGACCCTTTTTACACAAGAACGGAACGGCTGCGCAAGTCGCGGCCTTACCGCCTACAAATCTCAAAATGGCGGCCGCAACATCAGAGCCAGAGGACACAGAAATGTATCTTCAAGAAGGCAGGTTAGTTGACCTTCTCTCCGCTTTAAAAACTGATCTCATGTCCCACATTGATGAAAAAATTTTACCCTTGGGAGAACAGTTAGACAAAATCACCAACTCCTTAAAGCAAGTTGCTAATACAGCTAATATGGCTATGGAGCTAGGAGTCACGCTACAAAATGAAGTGCAGTTTCTGCAAAAAAAAGATGAATGGGCAACAGAAAAACTCCTAGCACTGGAAACTAAATTGAAACAGAACTCACTTAAATTTCGTGGAATGGAAGAAAAAGAAGAAGGAAACATGGAACTCCTTACCTTTATGACACACTGGCTTACAGAAATACTGAGTCCCGAGGATAAAATTGCACCCTTGATATTGCGTGCCTATCGAATCGGGTCTGCAGCCACCCCTTCGAACAGAAAATCTAGAGACATAATAGCTGAGTTCCAAGATGCCAGAACAGTAAAAACAATCTTGCAGCTTGCACGTAAAGAAGGCTTCCTTCCCTTTAAGAACTACAAGATTCAAGTTTTTCCAGATTTGCCTAGAGAAAATCTGCAAATTAGAGCTATTCTGAAACTAATCACTGCCGCTTTAAGAGAAGCTGATCTCCGATACAAATGGCTCCCATCTGGATCGCTTCAAGTACGTTTTCAAGGAAAGATCATCACTGCACATGATTTGGAAAGTGGTCACTACTTGCTGCAACAACTGAAGTTAGAATCGTCATCAGAGCCTGGAGGAAAGAAATCTATGAAGAGAAAGCTGGATCTCCAATTGTCTCCAATCAAGTGGTCTAAGATCCCAATCCGTTACCAATCTACTTGACTAACTTCTCTGATTCTGTGAATTTATGATGCCTTATTTTTACTCTCTCTTGTTGTTAAAACTGTGGTGATTTATTCATTATACGTGCTCATCTTTATCTCTATTTTGCCTGGGTGCTACTGAATGGGAGGGTGGGCAATATGTTGCTCCTTTTGAAATGTATTCTATGGTTATTTTTTTGTTGTTGATGTTGGAAGGTATGAAGTTAATACCTAACTGGCAAGTAGACCTTAGTAGAGGCAGCTGGTCCTCTCTTGTCTTTAAGACAGGTCTCCTTATTGGTTTTTTGTTTTGTTTTTTAATACTGCTTTATTCTTAATAATAGGGATTTCTATGTCTTCTGTTAGTCCTATATTTTTTATATCTCACTCAGTTTACTCACTATGGCTAGTTTTTTACCTAACATTGAATTGTTCTTACAGTTGCTGGGTTATAATGTTTACTCCTTCTTACTTGTTAAAAATCTTAAGATTCAAAAAATTGAGGTTTATATGGTTTATTTTCAAAAAGGTTAAACTACATTTTTTTAAATGGTGGGTCTTCAATTTATGCACCATATACATGACAGAAGTTCTATTTTTTAAAATATCTGATGATGTAACTAAATATTGGATGGTATTACAAATTGACTTGTTTTTGCAAGTCTATTTTCTTTTAAAACCATTAGCCAATACTCTGCAGGATCTTTTCTCTGCCTTTCAATACTTTTTTGTCTGGGACTGGATTCAGTCTCTTGTATTTTTCTTAGTACAGTATGAAATAACAATGTTTATTCTTTTATTTTGGATATCTCAGCAGGTGTCTGTTCCCTATTCCTTATATGATACTCTCTTAATCTCAACTCATTTTCAATGGACGATGCTATGGGATCATTTACTTTCGTGTTTTCCTGATGGCGAATGATCTACATATTGTTTCTTGTAACGTCAGAGGTATGAACCATGTGGTTAAAAGAAGGCGTCTTCAAAATGCTTTAATTAAGGCTCACCCAGATATTGTGTGCATTCAGGAGACTCATTTAAAAACTGACTCACAGAAAATATTTAATACGACTAAATTTCCATATCAATTTCACGCGGCCGGAACATCAAAGGCTAGAGGGACAGCAATTTTGATTTCACACAAATTCTCATTTACCCTTAAAGAAATCCAAAAAGATCCAAAGGGCAGGTATATTTTTGTTTCAGGTGAATTAAATAATAAATTACTTACAATAGCTACATTATACGCACCTAATGAGAATCAACTGGTTTTTATTCAAGATACATTACAACAATTAAGTTCATTTGCAAAAGGACAAATTATAATAGGAGCAGACTTAAATTATATTATTGACCCGTATTGGGATAGATCCTCTCCACTATCTTCAAGGAAGAAAAATGACCCAAAAACCCAGTTAGCTAATATATTATCAGAATTTGGATTAATTGATTTATGGAGAATGTGTAACCCAACGGCCAAAGATTATACTTTCTTTTCAGGAAGACATCAAGTTCACACGAGGATTGATTATATTTTAATTTCTACAGCATTAAGTACAAAAAAGTCAGAAGCATCAATAGGGCCCAAATTGTATTCTGACCATGCATGGGTGGAAGGAAAAATTCATTGGACACCTGCTACCCATCAAACCTCCTATCACTGGAGATTGAATCCTGCTTTACTCTTAAATGACTCTATCAGAGAAAAAATTGAAACAATTATCCATCATTACTTTAATGAAAACTCTATGTGTGGTTCCTCGAACGCTTTTATTTGGGACGCACTAAAGGCGGTCCTCAGAGGCCATTTCATATCTTTAACTGCTTTTTTAAAGAAACAAAAAGATCTCCTAAGAGCTGAACTAATTTCTAAAATTAAGGAATTAGAAGCTCTACATAAAAAAACTTCTAGCAAAAAAGTCTATCAAAAATTGTTAATAGAAAGACAAAATCTTGACAATTTAGAAATTTCCAAAATTAAACAAAACATCATTTATTTCCAGCAAAAAAAATGGGTGAAGTCCCCTAAATATTTAAAACTTTTAACACACAGGTTAAAACCCAAATCTATTAAAGCGCCAATATCACTGTTGAGAGATTCAAAAGGTGTCCTCTGTGCAGAACCAGGTAAGATTCTCAATATTTTTGGGGAATTCTATAATGATCTATATAAGACCACTTCTCCATCGCTAGATTCAACTTATCTTCTTGAAAAACTCAAATTACCAACCTTGTCCCAAGAACACAAAGAGTTTTTAGATGCTCCCATAGATAAAAGTGAGGTAGAACAGATTATTGCAAACTTAAAAAACTTTAAAACTCCAGGAAATGATGGCCTCCCTGGGGAATTTTATAAAGCCTATAAAAATATTTTATCTAATCATTTAACTTTGCTTTGCAATGATATCCTTAATTCTGGAATGCTTCCACCTTCATGGAATGAGGCTAACATAATATTAATACCTAAGCCAGGGAAGGACACAACTGACCCAGGGTCATACAGACCTATTAGCTTATTGAATCAGGATGCAAAAAATTTTACAGCTATATTAGCCTCACGTCTAAATACAATTATACATGAATATATAAATGAAAATCAAACTGGTTTTATCCCACAGAGAAATATGGCTGATAACGTTCATAAGTCACTTAATATAATAAATTTTTGTAGGAAAATAAAAATATCCTCAGTGTTATTATCACTTGACATACGTAAAGCTTTTGATACTGTTGAGCACTCTTATTTATACAAATTATTGGAACTTATGAACTTTGGGGATAATTTTTGTAATGGTATTTCGTCTTTGTATGCATCTCCACAGGTTAGACTAAAAATTGATAGTAATCTTTCTGAACCCATCCGACCCTCAAGAGGTACGCGACAAGGCTGTCCTCTTTCGCCTTTGTTATTTGCATTATGCATAGAGCCCCTTGCAATAGCCATTCGAAATAATACTAATATACAAGGTATATTAATTAACAAACATGAATTTAAAGTTAATATGTTCGCAGATGATACTGTATTATTTTTAACTGATCCAATATCTTCCTTGAAATTTGTATTGTCTGAACTAAATTTCTTTGCTTCAGTATCTGGCCTTCAAATTAATCAATCAAAAACTGAATTGTATCCCATTTTTATCTCAAGTGATTTAACCTTATTAATTAGAAAACAATATTCCTTCAAATGGATTACAAAATCATGGTGACATTTAGGAGTTGAGATCCCCTTACAATTAGATAATTTGTTTACAGCAAACTTTGCTAATTTACAACAATCCATTAAACACCAATTAAACGAGTGGTCATTGTTACAACTCTCTTGGCTTGAAAAAATGGATGCTGTGAAGGTTTTTGTTTTACCCCGTTTTATTTTCTTATTTCGTACCTTACCTATCTTTATACCTGTACAAAAAATCAAACAATGGCAAAAAATGTTAAATGACTTTATTTGGAATAAAAAAATGCCAAGAATTTCTTTTGAAACTTTATTTCGTAATCATAAAGCAGGAGGCATGGCATACCCTAACTTGCTCTTTTATCATGATGCTGCACAATTAACCAATCTGATTAAATTTTTGAAGATTAAAACAGCTCCTGAATGGCACATAATAGAACAAGAATTTTCTCCAGGACAAGCATTACAAGAGGTGATATGGCAGTCCAAATCAGAACGTCCCTCTGAGTTACAAGAAAACCCTTTTTTGTGGAATACTTTGTCGGTTTGGGATCGTCATCGTAATAAACTTGCTCCACAACTTTCACCTTTTTCAGTTTTTACTGGTCAAAGTTGGTTTACACCTGCAATAGATAATAAAATATTTAATCTCTTTAGACACAAAAATGCCAATAGATTAATAGATTTAACCAACAATGGCAAACTGTTGGAAAAAACGGATGTGTGCACCCTACTTTCTAGCCCTTTCCCATGGTATGCTTATTTTCAATTAAATCATATGTTTAATTCTCCGTTAGTTCAAAGTGGTTTTAGAAGACAACTTACTCTCTTTGAACAGTTATTGAAATGAGATTTTTCAGGGTATAAAGGTTTTATTTCAATTTTATATAATATTTTACTCCAGATGACATATCATAAAGTCCCATCTTACGTGAATAACTGGGCCAGGGAGATTGATATTTCTTTTACTCTAGAAGACTGGAATACTATTTGGAAATCTAAGGTCTTTCATGACAAAAATATCTTAATTAGAGGTCAACTATTTAAAACCATTTCAAAGTGGTATTTAACCCCAGTCAAAGTTCATTATGTTACAAAAAACTCTTCTCCTAATTGTTGGAGAAATTGTGGAGAACGGGGAACGTATTGGCACGTTTGGTGGAAATGTAAAAAGGTACAAAGTTTTTGGAAAGTTGTTACATCAATTATGATGCAAATTACAAACTACCCAATACCCTTGGATCCAAAGTTGTTATTATTTAATTTATGGCCTCAACTAGATATAGATGCAGCCACAAAATCTCTCCTGGAATACCTCTGTGCAGCTGCTAGGATGACTTTGGCTAAACATTGGAAAAGTTCCAGTCCAATATCTGTTAATTCTTGGATCCTAAAAACTAGTGAACTGTGTATGCTAGATAAGATTACCGAATCTTTGAGACAAAAGAACAACAAATCTTATCGTTCTAACTTTACAGCAATTTGGTTTCAGTTCTTAGAATTTCTATCAGATAAAGAGGACTTTACTTTCACGTTACAAACAATTCTTGCTTTGTAGTGAGGAATCTACATTTGGTATTATTATTCATTGTTGCTCCCTATTATTACACTAAGTGTTTTACCTTTTTTGTTTTGTTTTGTTTTGTTTTGTTTCCTGTTTGCTTTTTTCTAGTTATCATTCTAGTTGTTATATAGGATGTTTTATTATATTGTATTCGAAAATTTGTTGCAGTTATTGTACATGTTTATTGTTGAAATTCAATAAAAAAATTATTAAAAAAAAGAAAAAAAAGAATCAGAAATGGACATTCACAGAAGCACCTCCAGGAAAGAGGGTAGAATGGATTTTCTAAATGTACAGCTGTTAAACTCGAACCTTGTTGTCAGACTTGGGCTGTAAATATGGTTGTCCTGATCAATGTATTGCAATTGATGATCTCATCTGTTTCATGTCTCCCTGTCTCCTCTTCCTTCCTGTCGTCTCCTCGCCCTTGCTGACATTCCTATGGGTGGGGAAGGTGTGAATGCAGATGTGTGTGAATGAGGGGGTAGAATAGAGGCCTACGCTTTGTAACTGTTTTTCCCATAACAAGTGCACCTCTAGGCGAGCCTGCTCCCAGCAGGGCGTCCTTGAAGTCTTTAGATAACAACTTTCACAGGGCTAGTTGACTAGAAGCAATTGTGAGATGAAAAGGCGGGGAGTGGATGACGTACTTATGGAATGCATCATTTGACTATACCTTGAGTTACTTTTGCTTTTGTACCTCAGTCTTAGCAAGGAGCTCATCCTTGCAATATCCAAATCTCTTTTCCTAATAAATTTACTTCAGATGAGTTGTGGATTGAGAGGGGATTACTGGGAATCTGACAATTGTTTTGCAAAGCTGAGATTCTATGAAGAAAAATTAATCTTGTGGACTTGCACAATAGACCTTGAGAATGGGTGTTGGAATATACAAGGTCTATAGTGCACCAACTTGAAGATCAGAAGAACAGCCTATAGGGGACAGCTGAAGGACTGCTAGTTAGCATAGCTAGATTAGGGACTTCCCACAATTTCAAATTATATCCTTCCTGTCTCCTGATTGGCTTTTGGAGACTTCTTGCTCTAACTGAGCTCTTCCCCCTCGTTTCTGTCTCTCACAGCAGTTAGTCAGTTAGTTAAGCCTCCCTCCCTCTTTTCTGTCCTATCAGTTTATTTATTCTTTAATAAACCAAGTTATTTTCTTTAAACAGTTGATGCTTCATTCCTCTGCATGTTTAAACTCTGCCAGCAATTTATACCTTGTCTTTCTTCCTAGCAGGAACTCAAAGTGAGAAAGGGAGCCCAATTATACTGTCCCGGCCTGAGCCGGGACGGCGAACCTCGTGGCGGCACGGCCACCCGAAACCCCCCCCCAACCCCCAGAAACCCACCGGAAGCCCCTCTCCACGATCCTGGGAGAGGGGCAGAAGAAAGGACCAGCCAGAAGCCGGCGGCGGACAACGACGGGGAGCCAGGGGAGAAGCAGAGACAGGTGGGGCGAGTGCGGCCTGGCCCGTGCAGCGCACGGTTGCCCAGTGCGGCATCCTCAGTCCAGGGGCACAGGAAGGAAGTGGTGCACACCCACAGGGAGGACCTCAGGCAGGCAGGTGGGGGAGGAGGCAGCAGGCCCGGCGTCTCCGCTTTTAGGTGGGGGCGGGGCCGAGGCAAAGGAGGAGCTCAGGGGTCTGGTGGGGGTAATAAAAGGAGGAGAAGTCTGGGAGCTGAGGAGGAGATAAACTGGGCTGGCTGGGGTTGGCAGAGAGAGAGACGAAAGACCCCAAGCGAAGTGGAAGCTGAGCCAGAGGCCAGACCCAGGACAGAAAAGGGGGGGGGTGAAGGAACCTCCCCTGCATCCCTGCCATCTGAGGACACCCGGGTAATACCTCCAGGACGCAGTCCAGTACCCCTGGGCTCCTGAACCCCCCCTCATAGGACTAGCGTCCAAGGGACCTCGATCCTGCGGAGACGGCCACTGGCGGCGGGGCACCCATGGGGCATGGGAGGTGTCACATATACTCTCTTGCCCAGAGCTTACAAAGATGTGAAACCAGCCCTAACCCCTCTCCCCCATCAATACTGTCTTTGGTAAAAACAATGGAGAACTCATGAGCTATTACATGGGTTACTATAATGAGGACAAGTGAATGGTCAGTGAGTCTCTCGTTCAGCTATGATCTTTTTCCTGTCTTGAATATTTGTTGCACTGTATAGGTACTGAAGAAATGCAATGGATCTGAGTCTTACATCTGTGGAATTAGGATAGTTTCATTTTTTTCCTATTATGAGAAGTGATCCTTTTATTATGTCCTCTTAATAAGCATTTCATATCATCTGCAGTTTCAAAATTGAAAATCACTGAAGTTAAAGAAAACCCATCTGGAGATATTACAAGGAACGCCAGCAATTAGTTCCTTCTAATTACTGTAATCTGAACTATGCTTGTGCAAAGAGTTTAGCTAGCTGTGTTGTGGGCAATTTTCCAATTTATCCTCCTGCTTTCTTCTTCTTCATAGGCTTCTGTTTGATTCTGACATATGCAAGTATAACAAAACAGGTTCTATATCCCAGCTCATCGCTACGGCTTCTTGAGCATCAGCGGGAGACTAACTGGCAATCTGAAATTTCTTCGGATGTGGGTTGATCTAGTTCTCTACCTCCTGCTGTGTCCTTTTATAATCCAGCATTGCAAACAGAATGAAAATGTTTACCAACCCACTCAGAAAATCCACATTGCCTGTGTTCTATCTCCTGTTAGGACACATCCCAGTAATTGCCTGCCTGCCAGCCCTTCTTGCCAGCTCTGTAATTGGCTGCCTCTTTCATACCTGGCACCCAGAATTTACTACTTTTAAACATATAAAGGCTGTTTGTTTCCATTCCTGCACATAAACACTAACTCTGTCCTGTGGCCCTGTAGTGTTCTGCTGATGTTTCATTCCCAGCTTTGCTTTGCTGCATCTGTAGTCTTTACCTTGAAATAATCCATTTTCTTATTAGCTTATGTCAGGGGTCATTTTGTAGAAAAAGAGGTGCAGGGGCTCATTAGCATAATTTATTTGCATATGCCACACCTCCTGACATCACCAGAAGTGTTTCGGAAGGCAACACCCACCACTCAGGCTCCACCCCAAAAATCTCCAGGTATTTCCCAGCTCAGAGCTGGCAAGCCTACCTGGAGAAATACTGCTTCAAAAGCACAAAGAAAATTTGTGGCAGGGGATCAGCTTTTGTGAGCCACTGCTCTCTTCTACAGATACTTCATGGCTAAAGAAGTGACCAGTGACCCAGTTATGAACAGAGGCTACAATTCCCACATTTGCAGAAGTCTACAGATATGTGCAACATCCTCCTCATTTGCTACCTACATGTAATGGCTGATGACTCTGTTTCTGAAAATGAGTGCATGAACATGAAAGCTTATACCCAGAATTAAACTTTGTTGGTCTTAAAGGTGCCAATGGACACAAACTTTGTTCTATTGCTTCAGACCAACACAGCTACCCACCTGAATCTATGCAAACCAGAATTAATCAAGAGGGCTCTTCTACACAGGCAATAAGGTTACACTGTACAAAAGACTTCACAAAGTTACTTGAACAAATTATTAGGGTAGACCCAACACCTCCCATCCACACATGCTTAAGGTAGGATAGCAGCTCAATGTTTCATTAGCAGTGGTATTTAAGAATATCTGTTCCAGTGCAACAGAACCAGTGGCACCTTTAAGACCAACAAAATTTATTCACATGAAAGCTTAGACCCAGAATTAAACTCTGTTGGTCTTAAAGGTGCCACTAGACTAAAGCTTTGTTTGACACATTTTGTGTTTATTGACTGTTAACCTTTATTTAAGCTGGTTATAGCCTAACTCATTAGCTGAAAGAGAGGGGAAGGAAGGAAGGAAGGAAGGAAGGAAGGAAGGAAGGAAGGAAGGAAGGAAGGAAGGAAGGAAGGAAGGAAGGAAGGAAAAAGAAAAAAATGGAAAGAAAGGGATAGAAATAAATGGAAGGAAGGAAAGGAAAGGAAAAGAAAAGAAAAGAAAAGAAAAGAAAAGAAAAGAAAAGAAAAGAAAAGAAAAGAAATGGTGGAAAGGGAAAGAAATGGAAAGAAAATGAAAGCCTCTGTGAATGTTTGCTTTCCCCAAGTTCTAAATTCCCCCACCAACAGTTAAAAAGGAGCTTGAAGGCTTACATTTGAAACGTCCTCCTTTGGCTGTGAGTTCCCAGGCTAGAGTACTCACTCAGCCACCTTCTCCGGTCCATTCAACATATAAAAACAAAAGTGAAACAAGAGCTCCACCCAACAGGACCAAACTAAATCACACAAATATTAAGGGAAGAGCAGACTGTTCCATTACACATAGACATGTATACAAGAGCAAGACCCTTTGGGGGGGAGTGAGAGACCAAGAAATATAATAAAATAAATAAATAAATAAATAAATAAAACCAACTGAAAGGGGGGGGATGGACTTCCTCTAGTATAAACTATGAGCTGCAGCAGGCTGGCTGGAGAAGGAAGAGGAGGTGGGGAGACATGCCTGCCTTCCCTGCTCAATCTTCTCCAGGTGCCTGGCAGGGGGAAAGGAGGCTCAGGGGGAAAGGAGAGCATGTCTGATGGGCTCCAGGAGGCTCAGGGGGAAAGGAGGGCATTTCTGCCCGGTTTCCCTTCCAGTTTCCAGCCAGCCTGGGCTGGCTGGAGACAGGATGGGAAACCGAGCAGGCATGACTGGCTTCCCTTTGCAATCTGCTCTGAGTGCCCCATAGCTAGAAGGTCACGCAGGGAAGCCAGGCTTTTAAATCCCCCCCCAGTCTCTCTGGGAAAGCAGAGTGACTCAGGGGGAAAGGAGGGCATATCTGCCCGACTTCCCTTCCTGTCTCCAGCAAGCCTGGGCTGGCTAGAGACAGGAAGGGGAGCCCAGCAGACATGGCTGGCTTCCCTGCCTGAACTTCTCTGAGTGCCCCACTGTGAGAAGGTCACACAGGGAAGCCAGGCTTTTAAATCCCTCCCCCCCAGTCTCTTCGGGAAAGTGGAGCGACTCAGGGGAAAGGAGGGCATATCTGCCCGACTTCCCTTTCTGTCTCCAGCCAGCCTGGGCTGGCTAGAGACAGGAAGGGGAGCCCAGCAGACATGGCTGGCTTCCCTGCCTGAACTTCTCTGAGTACCCCACTGTGAGAAGGTCACACAGGGAAGCCAGGCTTTTAAATCCCTCCCCCCAGTCTCTCCGCAAAAGTGGAGCGGCTCAGCAGGAAAGAAGGGCATATCTGCCAGGTTTCCCTTCCTGTCTCCAGCCAGCCTGGGCTGGCTGGAGACAGGAAGGGAGCCCAGCAGACATGCCTGGCTTCCCTGTGTGAAGACAGCACAGGGAAGCCAGGCATTTAATTCTCCCCCCTTGGGAGGGGGCGGGACCTGGGCTTATTTCTGCCAGAGCACCGCTCCAGGACGCTCTGGCAGGAAATTACCCCTGGCTTATGTACATTTCTTTCATTTATACCTCACCTTTCTGCTTCATTTTATCCTCACAACCCTGTTAGACTGAGAATATGACTGGCCTGAAGTCACCCAGCAAGCTTCCATGGCAGATTGATGATTCAAACCTGGGTCTCCCAGATACTAGGTGTCACTCTAACCACTGTACCAGGCTGGCTCTGTTTTGTCTGCTATGCCTTCAACCTTTGAAACCCTCCCAGTTTCATTACAGGAATTCAGTGGAGCTCTGCGGGCATTCACAAACTGTACAAAAATATCAAGTAACCTTATACAAGGTCAAACCACTGGAACCTCTAAGCTCAGTACTCTGACTGCAGCAGAGAAAGATTTTTCCTAACATGAAAGTGCCAGAGACTGAATTTTCTGCCTGCAAAATGCCTTAGTACTGAGCCACATTTCCCTTGTTAGAGAGCCTCCTTGTTGGAGAAAAACTGTTGTTAGAGAATAATATAGCTTGTATGTGTGTGTAGACAGATATAGCTAGCCAGAAGGATTGTCCCCAGGCATCTTGTTCAACCCATCTAACACAATGGGAACGCTGCCGTTTACTCTTCCTTAGCAGTTCAGAGAGTACTTGGTGGTATTTGGAATAGTGATAATTACCAATCAGCAAGATAAAATTGCTAAAGGGAACTAAAGTGGGAAGCTAGAGAGAAGTTACTCTCTTGACTTCTGGCCTGCATTTCTTGACTTTGCTATGTGGTCTCCTAGCCTGCTGCTGATCTAGACAGACTACTTCTGCAGCTATGATCATACACTTTTTAACAAACTTCCATTCTGAAAAGGGGGTTGATGACACAGCTAGTTCATGTGTAATCATCTAGCTGGCCTTAACTGCACCTTCACTCACTCGATGTGACTTTTTGAATAGTGATTGCTGTTTCTTTCAAAGAGTGCTCTAATTCAGAAAATTTTTTCCTGTACTCTTCTCTTCTTGGTTAATGCCATGATTGCCAATATCTTTCCAAATCACACATCTGCGAAGTCAATGCTGCAGAGGAAAGGGTGACAGTGAAAATACATGCTCATACGAATTCATAGCAGCCAGGCTCTTTGAATTTAGCTATAATAATACTTTGCCCTTTAGCTTGAACTGCACATGGCAAGTTATCATTTGGGGAAGGCTGTCACCTCCAATGGCTGGGAGGGGTGGTGGTTCACTGCTGGAAAAGAGAAATCCCCAGCCAGCTCCCTGAGCCAACAAGGAACTAAAACGAAAGGCTGCCCCTCCAATGGCTTGGAAGGAGGGGGGTGTTCCCAGCTGGGAAAGGGAAGGAAGAAATCCCCAGAAGCCTCCCTCTGCCAAGTCTGATAGCCTGTGCCATTCCCCCCCACTAGCTCAAGGTCACTCTGGACTGGCCAGCCAGGTTGAGAGCCAGGAGTCTCCAGCAGCTGGTAAGGTCCCAGTTGGTGCATCTGTTGGAAGAGACAATAAGAACACTTCTAAGCATTGTTGCAAGCAAGAGAATGCAGGCTGAGCCCCTAGATGTGAAGACTGCATCTTTACATAGTGAACTAGGAGAAGAAATCTATATGCACAACCACCTGGCTTCATAGAGAAAGAAGAACTTGTATGCAAGCTTCAAAAGAGTTTATATGGACTGAAACAGACAGCCAGAGCCTGGAACTCAAAGCAGAATGACATTCTACTCCAAGCAGAGATCAACAGAAGTGCATCTGATCCTTGCCTGTACACCAAATGAAAAAATGGCAAATGAATTTACATTCTTACTTACATTGATGACTTGCTGCTAGCATATGAAAATTCATATGACAGCAAGGAAATTTGAACCAACAAGTTGAAGTTGAGCAGCTGGGCAATTTCATGCACTATCTTGCTATCCAGGTTCAAAGAGAACCAGATGGAAGTTTTCTTATCAATCAAGAGCAAAAGATCAAGGATTAGATCAAATCCCTAAAAATGGAGAAGGCTAATTCAGCACCAACTCCAGTAAACTACATCAAACGACAAGATAACACCAAAGAGCTACCTCCCAAAAACAGGCATCATGAAATTCTAGGTAAACTTCTTTACATTAGCACACTATTCAGACCAGACATGAGCATGGCAGTGGACTTACTGTGTAGAAAGACTGAGAAACGAATTAACAAAGACTGGAATACAGTTAAGAAACTTCTGAGAAACCTAAAGGGTACTACAGAACTCAAGCTTAAGCTACCAGCCAATGATAGCCCTAAGGTAGTGGGATATGTAGATGCTAACTGGGGTAGAGACATAACAGAAAATCCACCAGTGGCAACATAATTTTCTATGGAGGAGGAGCTGTGAGCTGGTCAAGCAAAAAGCAAGATATGGTTACAGCATCTATCACTGAAGCAGAATATGTGTCAGCTGCACAAGGCTGTCAAGAGATAAAGTGCTACACCAGCTACCATCAGACATGGGCATAGATGTAGTATATCCAGGGCTATTTTTGGGCAGGAACACACAGGAACGGAGTTCTGGCTGGCTCCTGCGTTGGCCACGCCCAGCAGGAACTCATTAGCATAACAGGCCACACCCAAGAGCAGAAACTCATTAGGACTGGCTACATTAGGGGTGTGTGGCCTAACATGCAAAGGAGTTCTTGCTCCAAAAAAGCCCTGGGTTTTGACAAAAAACAAGGTAAACAGAATAAGAAGCAAAAGGTGGGCGTGGCTGGATGACCACCTCTGGTAACATGGGGGTATGGCCTGATATGCAAATGAGCTGTGCTGACTGGGGTGTGGCCTAATATGCTAATGAGTTCCTGCTATTGGGTGTGGCCTATTATGCTAATGAGTCCCTGCTGGACTTTTTCTACAAAAAAGCCCTGAGTACATCCCATACCAGTGCATGAAGACAACCAAAGCTGTATTCACCTATCCAATCAAGAAGACATGGACATGCACACCAACTACATTGACATGAAATATCACCTAGTGAGAGAGCTGCAGAAAGGAGTTGTTTATCAAGTTAACCTACTGTCCAACAAAATATATGACTGCAGATTCCCTCACTAAACCAATTCTTAGAGAACATTTTGAAGACTTAAGAAAGAAGATGAATCTTGTGAGCTGAGTCACAAGACATTGAGGGGGGATGTTGGAAGAGAAGGACCAGACGGTGTCTCTTAGCCTCAGCCTCCGTAGGGGGGATTACAAAAGAGTCAAATAGACAGACGCAAACTGAGTTTCCTTCCTGTTTACTCTTCTTCTCTGTCCCTTTGACATGTAGACTGATACTCTCAGGGAACTGTTTCCTTCCTCCTGTTCACACTCTGGGTGATTTCCCACTAAAGCTGCCTCGGGGTTGCGCCGCCGTTTGCTCTGATACTATTAGTCAATTTCACACTCGAAGCCGCGGGGCTGCATTTTGACCCGCGGCTTCACCCGATTTCCCCGCAGTTTCGTAATCCTCAAAAAACAGGATTACAAAACTGGGGGAAATCGAGCGAGCCGCGGGTCAAAATGCAGCCCCGCGGCTTCGGGTGTGAAATTGACTAATAGTATCGGGGCAAACGGCGGTGCAACCCCGAGGCAGCTTTAGTGGGAAATCACCCTCTCTCTCTTCCACGCACACAAAGCAGGAGCACACCGCTCTCCAACTTTGCCACCATGAATGTAGATGCATTCTGCATCTGCATACATTCAGCTAGTTAGATTCTATTCCTATCTCTTTCATCTATCCTATCTAGAATCCTGTCAAGTTCACTAAATAAAGAATCTTTATTAGTTTTGAAACTAACAAGTGGCTCTGTGTAACTCTGTAACTTTGTCAGCATATGTAGAACAAAGAAGCTCTGCTGTGTGTAGCCTGTTTGTGCACTCTGCTAAATTGGTACAGGCTTACCATACCAGTGAATCTAACAATGTTCTCACCATGTGCATCCACTCACCCCACCCTAGCAGCTTCCTGCCTTCCCTCTCTTGCACCAGTTGCTTGCAGGCCAGATAAGAGCCCTGAATGGGCTGGTTCTGGCCTGTGGGACGTATGTTTGACACCCGTAGTCTAGAACTTCATCTCTCATCACCTCAAGTTGACTCAGTTCTTCAGACTCCCTCCCTGGAAACAGTTGCTCTGGCAGATGACTTTTAAGTGAGAAGGTGTGGTTGGGAGATTTAGTACAAGCTGATGAGACAATCTCCCCCTTCTCCCACCCCCAAAGAAATCAAATCCTCTGCTTTTTTTTTGTTAATGCGCCAGAAATGGCCACTTCAAGCTTTTGGTGGCTTTGATGGATCTTTTAATATGGCAGGTGTGGTTTTCTGAATGGTAAGTGAAATGCAATTAATAAAAACACATCAGCCACCGCTTTGGCTCTTGGATGCTCAGTGCTTCTGATCCTCCATTTCCCTCTTCTTGTGGCACTGGCAGGACTACAGGATTAGCTTTCTGTAATTCTGAATCTTGTACCTAGGGAATACAAAGTATTCCATCTGAGTCCATTTAATTCACTGTGAGAATCAGAGACACGCGTCTTTCCTAATTAGAAATAAAAGCCCAGGAAAAATTGATCTTCATCTAAAAAGCTTTCAAAGCTTTCCAACTCTCAGTGCTGATCTAGTTATTCACTCAGCATGACAAACTGCATTTGAGTGGCAGCTGCCATCTCTCATTACCCGTCTAGAAATTACTGGTGTCCGCTTGAACAGTACATTGTGGGTACTGAAAGAGGCCATGAAACATTCTTTGGCCCCTCATCTCTTGCACTGTTGTTACTGCTTTCTACACTCTGAGTCTTCTCTGTTCTATGAGATTACTCTGACCAAAAAATGCTAAAAGATTTAAATTGGGGTTGGTATGAAAAAGGAGGAGGCAAGCCTGTAGCCAGGATTTCTTAAATTGAGGCCTTTAAATAATTCAGAGGGCACTGAAATTAAAATAAAAAGTGTGGGTGTTTTTTTTTTAAGCCTTGGAAGCCCAGCACCACAGGGATGGCCTCTGCCAGCGCTCCCGCTGGGTGCCCAGAGAGAAGAGGAGACACAGGAGGAAGGAGAGGCAGAAGAGGGAGAGAGGGGCCAAGACAGACTGGCTGGCAGGTGCTTTGACCTGCCACCTCTGCTCCTGAGCCCTAGAGGCCCATGCCTTTGGCCCGGCTCCATCACACCTGCTTTCGGGCTGCGGTGCTGCACCACAAGAGCCTTGAAGTGCGGCTCCCCCCCCGGCAGAACATCAACCAACCCCGCCCACTCACTGTCCTGCACCGACCGTCGGTGCCCAGGCAGGCATGCAGGCAGGAGCGTACACTCTCTTGCTCTGCCTGGCGTGGGAGGGACCAGCTGGAGACAGCGAAGTGGAGGGGGGACTGAACGGAGCGCCAGGGGGCCGAAGCAAGGGAGGAGGGCCATGCAGGGCTGCTGGGCACTTTGTTCATGGGCCACCCAGTGAGTGCTTCTCAGCCGGGGCCTGCCTGGTTTTCTGCATGACTGTTGCCTTGAATGGGACAAGCAGGGGGATTTTGGCAGGGGGGGGTAAGGGTTGATGGCAAGCAGGCATCCTTTGCAGCCATCTGGCCAAGGTTGTCAGTCTGCTTCTCCCTTGGTGAGCTGGAAGCAAAACCAGTCAGCTGACCAGGCCTGGCGACAATCTCACCAGCCAGCCACTGTGGAATAAATGAAGGCTGGGATGGGGGGGGAGGACAGGCGGACAGGTTTCTGGGCTGGCTGCAGCAGCCAGCAGCAGTGCGTCAATCAGCAGCTCCCAGAAACTCTCCCAACGTCATGTTTGTGGCCAGTCTGCAGCGGCCGCACCTCCAAATGTAACCCAGTGCTGCAGGGCGACCATGAGCCCCAGCAGGGATGGGGTTGGTCATTTTGTCCCCCCACCCCCATTACAGGGACTGCCGGAACAGGTGCGCTGGCAGCCTGACTCGCCTCCCTGTCTTCCAGGTGTCGGGCCAATGGGACAAGGCCCAGAGCCAGCTCTGCCCCCGCAGCTCTGCCCAGAGGCAACTAAGCAGAGCGGGCCAGAGGGCGCTTGCTCGAGGGGCGAGTTGCACCATGCAATGAGTAGCGCTGCAAAAGCCATCTGGGGTGCTGCTGGCGGGGCTGGCATCGAAGCAGTCATGGCGGGCAAGTGGCTGGCAAGTTCACTGCAGAGTCTGGGACCTGACCTTCTGGTGCCTCGCCTGGTCAGTTTAATTAGGCAGCCAGAGCCTTCCCCACCACCTCGATGCGCCTGACCTCATTCTCCGATGGGCGGGGAGGGGTTCGGCGGGGCTGCTGCCTACTCCAGTCACCGCTCCCACTTCCGCTCTGGGATTTCCATGTTCAGAGTGCCTGGCAGCCTCTGGCCATCTTTCTGCCAGCACCAGGAGCAGACCGAGCAGAAGTCGTGGGGCCTCAAAAAGATGTCAAGGGACCAGGCTCCAGGAGGCCCCACCGTAGCTCCAGGCCTGGGAGGAGGATACTTTGAAAGGATATATATTGAAGAAGAAAGAAGAAGAGTTGGATTTATACCCTACTGTCTCAGGTTGTGGTCACACGGCAAGGTAATTGCGCTTTGTTCCCGCATTTTTTAAATTGGGAACATTTTTCTTTGGGTTGGGCTGACTAGATGCAGCCAGCCCCTCTCTTCCAGCACCCACTCAACTGCCACTGCGTCGTCCCTCCAGGTGATCCTGCCAGCCAAGGGGCAGGGTCGGGTGGCTGCTGCTCCTTCCGCCATTGCCCCACGAAAAAAGGCTCCACCGTCTCCGCCATCCTCCTTGCCGGCCCCCATCCAGGCTGCTGGAGCCCCCGCAGGGCCGGCTCCAGGTGTCTGGGCGCCCTAGGCAGGACAGCCTGGGGTGCCCCCCACTGGGGATGCCAACCTCCCAGTGGGACCTGGAGATCGGGGCGGAGCGCTGGCTTTCCCGGGGCCTCCGTGGCTGCGGGGTCCCTGGGAAAGCGGGAAGGGGTGGGGGGTGTCTAGCCACTGCCGCCGCCCCCTCCCTCCCAGAGCCGGCTTTCCCGGGGCCTCCGCGGCTGCGGGGCCTCCAGGAAAGCCGGGAAGGGGGGGGTCTAACAGCGGCGGCGACAGCGGGCGCCCGGTTAGGGCAGTGGGGGGGGTGCTTTTGGGGGGAGTGGGGCGCCATTTGGCGCCCCTGAGGCTGGGGGCGCCCTAGGTGAGTGCCTAGTTCGCCCAATGGGCGATCTGGCCCTGAGCCCCCGCCTCTTTTTCCTGCCTCCAGGGCTGTCTTTGTGTGATTTTTTTTAAAAAAAGCTTCTGGTTTGAGCGCTTGAGCAAACATGTGCTTATTAAATCCATTATTAAACGTTAAATGAATTTATTAAGCACATGTTTGCTCAAGCGCTCAAATCGGAAGCTTTTTTAAAAAAAAATTCACAAAGAGCGGTCAGATGGCCCTAATCACAATCATTGCGAAAGATGGGCTGTCCAGATGGGCGAAATCGTGCATTCAAAGCGCAAGTGCCAAGGTCACCCAGCAGGCTGCATGTGGAGGATTGTTGAATCAAACCCGGTTCTCCAGATTAGAGTCCGCCACTCTTAACCATCACACCAAACTGTTCATGGAAGTGTAGTAGATGCAGAGAGGGAAGTGGGGGGGGGGCTACATGAATAATCAGAAGCTTTACTGGAACTGGTGAGGAAAAGAGAATGAACTGTGTGTTCCCTGGTTCAAGTTTCCCCTTTATCATAAATTCATGGCATGGCCCTAATCAAGGCTTTCTTTCCTACCATCAGTTCTTGTCTACAACACAGCAGTGTTAATTAGACAATGGCCCGCATTCCACCACTTCACAGAGCAAAGTTTGAGGACTTCTTCCTAATGGGATATCAGGTGATGCTGTTTACCTCCAAGCCATGAAAAGCTTTAGCTGTCCATCTGCACAGATTATGCCTCTCTTCAATGGACAGGACATTTCACCCCAAAGCCTGTTGGCAACTCTACCAGCTATTTGCCACTATTTGCCTGTTGTTTCCCCACTAATAGATAGGGTCTCTGCAGGAAAAACCTCAGCTGGAGGGAGCGGACCTTGGATGGTGAAATGACAAAGAAAGGGTTAAGCAGCCAGGCCCGTAGCTAAAGTGGGGCATCTCGGGGCTAGGCCCCCCGACTTGCTGGCAAGGCCCCCTGACTTCCCATCCAGCCCAGGGCACCACAGCCTTCTCCCCTGGACTAATTTGATTAGCCAGTGCCCCCTAAGAAATTTAAATGCCCCCTAACTTAAAAAATCCTGGCCAGCCCTTCCTTCCTCCATCCAGTCCCCACTCATTCAAAACCCACCTGCAGCTGGCTTCCATGGCCAGGGGGTGGGGGGCCACAAAGTGTTGGGGAAAATATAATGGAACTACCCAGGATGTACAGTTTGGACTGCAAGGGTTTCTCTTGCATATTGTTAAATGGATCTTTATGGCAGTTTTAAAATACAAAGCTGAGCATTTCAAAATCCAGATAAACCAGTTGTCTGTAGCTGTTGAGCTAAAGGGGAAAGTAAAGGCTGTGGAGGGGGCATTTGCAATGGAGAACTGGTGAGTAAGGGAAGGGCTCCTCCCACTGGCCAATTCTCACTTGCAAATTCTCCCTGATCTCTGCATTCGCATTGTATGGGAAACACTGGGACCCCATTACCATCCCTGGAGGCATCTAGTTCTGCCCTGGTAAATGCCATGTTCAAAGAGGAGAACATACATTAAGCCCCTGAACTGGCAAGCCAGTTCCAAACAATGAGCAAGTTGATCCTGCGGACCGTGAAGCTGGACATCCGGTCAAGTGACATAAGTTCTACACCATTTTTTTCCCTTTTATACTATATATATATATATATATATTCTCATTATTCACATAAGTGAATTGGTTCCTATTTATCCTTCTTTTTATAGATTTCTCCCTTGAGGCTTAATTAGTTTTTTAGAAGCATGTCTTAGCTGCTTTTCATATAACACAAACACAAATTAACTAAACAAATTAAAATTATAAGTACAAACCAAAATTAGATTACTGTGTGCTTGTGCAAGTCTCACTTGTTTCTTTTTTTAAGTAGAAAAAAAAATTCCAGTTGGTAATATCCTTGGAAATTTTTGATTGGAAGTAATCCAAGAGCAGAAAAGTTTCTTATCAGTTTTAAACATCAGGTTAGGCTACTTTTATGTTTCTGTGACACCAGTAAATATGCAGGGATTTAAAAACCTCTCTGCTTTGTGTTACCATTACAAATTGTGGCTCCTTCCTCACAAGAGCACAAAACCCACTCCACCTCCACAGCAGGCAGGGAAAGTAGCTCCTAGGGATGCCAGTCCCCAGGGGGGTGGGGGATTCCCTGATTTGGTGGGCTCCTCCCCACTGCTGGCCAACTGGCTGGCAGGAAAACTGCACCCCCAAGCCCCACCGCCAACAGCAGCCAACAGCACATGGCCCGTTGACCGGCTGGAGGGCCCTCTAAATCTTGCAGGAGGGGAGGGAAGGGGTGGGCACTGGCTGCATGCCTCAACTTCAGGTGGCAAATTCACTGCTCGAAGTGCAGGCACGCACAGCCCCCACTTCTTACTCAAGGCATTTAAAGGGACCCTTTAAATGCTTTGAGCAAGAAGGGGGGACCTGAACACACAGGTGTGTGTGAGGGGGAGGTGCCAGTCCCCAACATGATGATGTCACTTTTGTGTGACATCATCTTGTTAGGCACATCCTTGCCCCCTCCAGAAATGCTTCCCAAAGTCTCCCACTGGGGACGAAGAAGGACCTGGTAACCCTACCCTATCCCCATGCTGCTTGCTACTGCCACTGCCTCACTTCCCCCCACCCCCTTTCCTTCCACCACATCCGCACAAAGCCAGGCACATCAGAGTACCAGCAAACACCCCTCTCCCTTTAAAGCATGGCTCAGCTGAGACAAGTAAAATGCCCTTTGAAGGGGGAAAGGGGAAAGAAGGCAGTTCAGAGCTTAGCTCCACTCCCAGTGGCTGTGGGTAAAGCATCCACATGGACACTCTGCCTGCAGTTCTTCATTTGAATCTTAACTGAGGAGCTTTTCCTTTCATCTTATGTAAAAGGAAAAGTTCTAGGAGTCTGCAAGCTTGTGTGAATGCTCCCATTTAAATTCCAAGAGTGGGGGAGGGGGGAAATCATATATTCCAGCAGCCTGTCAGATTGTGCCTGATTCTATCCTTGTGTTGTATCATTTTTTTACCTATGATCATCAGAGGTTTATGGAAGCTAAAATATCACTGGGGCTACTTCCATATTATCCCTTTGGTCTGGAATGGACAGAATTTGTGCACTCTTTAAGGAGAACCTGGATGACATTGTTGGCACCCAACTACAACCCAATGTTTTCCATGTCGTTTTCCTGATATTTTTTTTAACTAGATCTGGTTTTATTGCAGCATGGGCTTATCTAGCATGGATTGGCCATGATCCTATTAAGGCTTCCCAAACTACATGATTGTAATAACAAAAGGGGGGGGACAGAAAGCAATCGCTTTGGTTGCAAAGAGTAATGACTACCCCCTCCCTCAATTAAGGATTGTTAATTAGGGAAGACAACAGGAAAGAACTAATTCAGTGGAGAAGCAGAAGCAGCTTGAGACAAGAAGGGAATTAAAAAAAAAAAGTGGCAAGGAGGCCCTTGGGGACAGGCACTGACAGACTTTTATGGGGAATAAAGCTCTAAATGGTAACTGTTTTGTAGGGAGCCACTGTGTCCCACTGATTGTGGAAAGGGAATGCTTCAGTAGTGTAAAAGGATCCTAGGTTGAAAGCAAATCCTCACTCTGGCCAGGGACACTGACTCCTGCAAGGCCAAGCTTCCATCTTCATATCAGTTTGTACTGAAGTCACCTTCTGCATCATGCAGATCACAGCATAATCCTCTGCAAATATCTTGGAAATGAACTAACCAACACAAGACACAGCTGTGGCACTGGGGGGGGGGAGGCTTCCATTTTTGCTTCTTTTCAATGTGTCAGGAATGCAATCTGCCACACCATGCCCATAGAAGTCACCTACAAAGGGGCCGTTAATGCCATGGCCCAAAAGATGTGTTTTTGTTTTGTTTATAACAACCAGCCCAATTCTGGAAAATTTTCACAATGTGTTGTGTTATTTTGATTGGTTCACGTTAAGCGGAGTGATAGCTTCAATTTTGGACCTAAAACAATAAGATCTCCAGAGTGACATGGGCTGATTTTATATAAAAAAACCCCAAACTACCTGGACAAATTTATGTTAAATTTTCTAAGAGAACAATGAGAGACACCATTTTAAAAGCTACAATAGGAAAAACATTAAAAGTCAACAAGGATGATGTCCCGGGAAAAAGGGAGTTGATTTATATCATGAATGGACAGATCCGGATTTATAAGGAAAAAGAAGATATATTGAAGACAGAAAAAGATAAATTGTTGTAATGTTCTTGCTGAGGGAACACTGGTTTTAAATAACCTGCTTATGGGGGAGGAGAGTAAAGTGTAGAAGCCAATTAGTCTTAAGGCCTAGGTTTGTGTGTGTATTAGCTCTGGAAATACTCTATGCTTAGTCAGATAAGCTGATGTTGTCAACAGGAGGGATGATTAGCGTGCACTCGTCATGTTTTAAAGCAACTGAACAAGAGTAACAACTATTTTATGAGCATTGTGTAATCTCCACACTTGGGTTTTTAGGTAGGTTTACTTTCTCCTTAGATTGTAGAATCCCCCCCCCCCTTTTTTTCTGTTGTAGTTTTATAGAAAAGCAAATAAAAAACTCCCCTTCAAGGGAACAACAACAACAAAAAAGTCAATAAGGAAGAAATTAAAGTATTAAAAGACATTCCATTTGAGATCCAGAAACGAAGACGTCAATATAAAGACTTAATTCTTTTCCTGAGAAATTAACAAATAGTCTACAGATGGAACTTTCCGGAAGGACTTGTTTTCAAATATAAGGATAAGAAAATTAAAATTGACTCTGTCCAAAAGGTCAATTTTTTTTTTGAAGCAGCAATTGGCCACGGATAAAGATGAAGACCCAAATTTGGAGGAAGGAGAGGAACCCAGCGAGGAAGAGTTGGATAATACCTTAAGTGACTCCAGCAGTTCAGCTTCAGAATCTGGGAAAGGAGCAGCAGCACCCAAATTATCAAAAGTGAAGAAAAAGAAGTGGAAAAAATAAACAATTTACTCTGGATTACAAAATATTTGACTTTAGCGTAATTAAATTCTATCTTGCAGGGGCTTAGACTCTTTGTTTTTATAATCTTCAGTATATCATTTTATTCTTTAGTATACTATTGTTATTGCAGGAGTGATTTACTTATCTGTAACTTAACGTAAAATTCTTATCTCAAATTAGTGGTAGTATTCCCCTGAACCCATTCCTTTAAGTTTTAGGATGTAGAGTATAAAATCAATACAATATTATATTAAAAAATAAAATAAAAGGTATTACCGAGCTTTTGGTTTTAGCTTAACTCTTTGATTTCACTGGGGCTTGTCCAGAAGATCAACCTTCTTGCTAGGCTATGCCAAGAATCAAGCTGGCAGCAAGGAAAATGGAAAAGCGCTTGGTGTGTACAGAAGGGAGTTCCCTCTGATGGGCCTGCAGCCAGTGGCCAGGAAAGGGGGGGGGGGTTGTCGCATAAGGGACAATAGTGATTCCCTGAGCCAATCGGCCAGTGAAGGCCCAGAAGTCTGAAGTAAACCAAGGTGATGTGTGCCACACTAAATATTGCTAATGAGCATCAGGTGTTGGCAAAAAAAGAGCCTGACTCTTCATCGTCTGTATGGTAATTATTTTAAAGATCTACTTAGCATTTAGATTGCTTGGGGGAAGAAAAGCATCCAGCAAGTGATTGCCTTGAAAAACTGCTCCGGTATTAAATGGATCTCCTTGAATACTGTTTTCATCTATCCAGACAGAAAACAGAGGTGACACTTTAGTTTGGGATAATTAGAAGGGCTTTGACATCATTGGGCTGTCCTTGTCAATGGCACTATAACATCCAGTTTCAAGATTAGAAAGAGGGGAAAGAGGAAGGGAGGGAGGCAAAATGGCCCACAATAGTGTGCTTAAGCAAGCTCAAAACCATCAGCATTAAACACACTGCACTGAAGTCTGCAAAAAAAAAAAAAAGCTTTGAAAAATGCCAACTTGAATTGTTCTCGCTTTGTAATTTATAACCCAAAGGGTAAACACTTCGGTACAATTTACACACAGCTACATCTGTCAGGTTTTTCAACATCTTTCTTTTTCAACCATCAGTGATCTCAGTTGTGACACTGCCAAGCTAAGGTAATTCTTCTGTAGAGGGAGAGGGGAAAGGACCCCAGATAAAAATGAAAAACCACCCTGGGCTACTGCAGATGCTCTGAAGGAGGTGGTGCATTTTCCCAGCTGCTGAGCTTGTCTCAGCAGCACCGTGGGGTGGGGGTGGGTGGCCTGGAAACTTCCAGTGAAGCCTTTGCAATGGGATGGTTGGGCTTTGAAGGCTATGACTCCAATAGCAGGTACGAAGAAACAGGTCCCACACATCTGGGATTAGGCAGTGGCTTTTCAAGCTTCATGGCCTTGGATTCTTGTATCTGCAGGAACGCCTCTCCCCCGTACTCCACCACAACAACCTTGCTCATCTGAGCAGGGCCTTCTGTGGGTGCTATCCTCCAAATGGAAAAGATCAACAACTGCCCATCCATGTGCATTCTCTGTTGCTGTGCCCCTCTCCCTTGTAGAATGGCCTGCCTGCTGAGGTGAGGAAGCCTTTCCCATTCTCCTGGGAAACTATGCAAAACTTAATTATTCAGGAGGGCATACTCAGCCAGGTAATAGAGCTACACTAAAAAGGACTGGCCCAGAATGATGCTTTAAAGAAGGGAAAGGGTCTGAAGTCTATACCACTGTGTATGGTATGTACTACCTGCTGCTGTATGTATTATTCTGCTGTGTAATTTCTGCATTGTTTAACATGGCATGTTAATACTGATATCTTTGTTTCAGTTTTCTCAGATTTCCTCTTGGTTTCAGGTTTCTGCAGCCCTATTTCTATTTTAGGATTGCCATCCTCCAGGCGGGGCTTGGAGAGCTCCCAGAATTATAACAAATCTCCAGACCAAAGGGCTGCTTTGGAGGATGGAGTCGATGGCACTTTACCTCACTGAGGTCCCCCAACCCCCACCCTTCCAAGGCTCCATCCCAAGTCTCCACAAATGTCCAACACAGAGTTGGCAGCATTGCTTATTGAAGATCCCATCCTGTCAATTGTACTGATTTACACTGTGTAATCTCCCTTGAATCTCAGTGAGAAAGGCAGGCTATAAATACTGTAAATAAGTAAGACAGATGTGTGATTTTTAAAAAGCTTTATTTCCAATTTCTAATTTATGTGCTTGTGTATTAATATTTTGCTGATTTACTGCTGGAGATTTGATTCACACTTTTCTGGAAGAAGATCTGATATTAAATCCTATCACCTTTTTATTGCTGGAAGAATCAGCAATGCAGTTCACCTGGGAGTGCCAGAATGAAGGGATAGGGAAAACGCTTATGCATGGAGCAGAGAAAAAGAGGAATATGAGTTATAAAGGTATCTATAATTGGAGCTTTGAATGTAAAGACCAGATGCTAGAAGTCTGTGCAGTTAGCGGCTGTTAAATTAGAAGGTCCTCTTGTACAGAGGTCAGTTGTACATAAGTATATATTGTATTTTATCTGACCTGGCAATGGCTCATTTCTCAAAAGTGCTTTGCATTGGTTCCCATGGAAATGTTACTAGTGGCAGCTGGTATCTATTGAAATCATGTTTTTCAAAATAAAAAAAAGAAGGAATACGTAGCTATTGGACCAATTCTGTCTGTTTTCCAGTAATGGAAGCATTAGAGAATATTGACAGAACTTCTTTCCCCTCTTTTAATGCCTTCCTGAAGCTATCAAAAGGGAGAAAGGACATCACTTTTTCCCCCAGCTAAAAATTGACTCCCTAAGTGCCTCATTCAATGCAAAATGTTCCTCTGGAGCAGGATTCAGATAAGGGAGGGATGCCTGGATGCTTCCTGTCCTTCTTCCGGTGGCCCAATGAATAGTGGATGGAAGCTTTAGAGAGGGGTGCTTTCAGCTGGAGTTGGATCCACTCATGATAGAGGTGTTGTGTCCTGGGATCAGAGGGCTGAGCTAGCGAAACACTGCCAAGCTTCGCTCTCTGAGAACAATAGGGACTAGGTTCCTGAGCTCGCCAGTAGTGAACCAATGGCAGCATTGGCGGGCGATTCAAACCCGCCAATAGGAATATAGGGCCGTCCCCCCTAACTGTATATAGTTGGCCTCCGGCCGTTACTGTGTGTTCTTTGTCTTATGTGAAGTACGAATAAACGCGTCTTTTCTTATGTCGTCGTCCGAGTCATGAGGCCTGAAACCCAGTACTTTACAGTGGCGACGAAGGTGGGATACTAACGCCTTCTGTGACTCCATGAACGACGAAACGGACACCGCCAAGCAACGCATCGCTGACCCCGAGAGCAGCACCGCACCGCTCGCCGAGCATCGCATCGCTGACCCCGAGAGCAGCACCGCACCGCTCGCCCCGGCGCACGCCGTGCCTGACAGAACCATGGCCGCTTCCCACGTAACACTGGAGCACTTCGACCAGTCGCAGCCAGAAACCTGGGACGCATGGGTCGACCAGCTCATCAGCTACTTGGAGCTCAACGGAATCCGCCACCCCGACCAGAAACGAGCGATCCTCCTGAACGCCTGCGGCACCCAAACCGTCCGCCTCGCCAAGAGCCTCTTGGTGCCCCGCACGGCCTTGGAGAGCTCGTTTGGGGAAATCCTGGACGTCCTAAATGGCTACTTCAGCCCCCGGCCGACCTTCCTGGCCAAGAGGATGGATTTCCAGAGGCGAGTCCAGACCCGAGGGGAATCCATTGCCAACTTCCTAGCCGCGCTAAGGGCGCTAGCCGTGGACTGCGGGTTTCCGAAGGTGGAGGACAACCTGCTGACACAGTTCGTGTGGGGCCTGGCGGACTCCAAGCTGCGGCGCAAGTTGGTGGGACACCGGAAGCTCACCTTGGACGAGGCCCTCGACGCCGCCACTGCCCACGAGGCCGCAGAAGGGGATCGGCCGGTCGCGGCCGCGCAGGTGGTTGGAAGGAGCCCAAGCCCCGGAAACGAAGAGACGGACGAGGTCTTCGCCCTCAAACCCCAACAACGCCGGCCGGCGCCGTTCCAGCAGGCCAACAGGGAGCAAGCCAAGTACTCCGGCAACCGAGCCGTCTGTGCCAGCTGCGGGGAGGGCCACGGACGGAAATCCTGCAGGTTCCGGGATGCTGTCTGTCACAGGTGCGGAAAGCAGGGACACCTCGCCCGGGTCTGCCGGTCTAAGGGCTCCCGGAATTCGAGATCGTCGGTCCCCCAGTACCGCGCATCATCCACCGCACACGAGACAACGGAAGAGGTCGCCGAGTTGTACCACCTCACCGACCAACCACTACAGGTACTTCGCCTCCCCAACCCCAACCTTTCCCTCTGCCCCGAAGTCCAAGGCCGAGCTCCAGGCGTTCTTAGGCCTCCTGAACTTTTACCATTCCTTTCTCCCACACAAAGCCGCCGTGGCCGAACCCCATACACAGGCTGCTGGATAAGGCGACACCTTGGGCATGGGGAGCGAGGGAGGAGGCGGCGTTTCGGGGGGTGAAAGTCCTCTTGATTTCAAACGCAGTACTCGCGCACTTTGATGAAAAGCTCCCGGTCATCCTGGCGTGCGACGCATCACCGTATGGGGTCGGGGCAGTCTTGGCACACAAGCTACCGGATGGGAGGGAGGTCCCGGTGGCTTACTACTCCCGCACGCTGTCCCCCGCGGAGCGCGAACTACGCCCAAATCGACAGGGAGGGCTTGGCACTGGTGGCGGGGGTAAAAAATTCCACAATTTTGTGTACGGGCGGCCCTTCACGCTCGTAACAGATCATAAGCCGCTCCTGGGACTGTTCGCGGCGGACAAACAAACGCCGCAAGTTTTGTCGCCCCGGGTGTTGCGCTGGTCCTTATTTTTAGCGGGTTACCAATACCGACTGGAGCATCGGCCGGGCAAGGCGCTGGGTCATGCCGACGCCTTGAGCCGCCTACCGCTGCCGCAGACAGGGGAAGATCCGGCCCCAGCCCCCGCTGTCTTGCTGATGGAGGAACTGCCAAACCCCCCTTCAGGCTGCAGATGTGGCCGCCCGCACGTCCCGAGATCCCATTCTCTCCCGGGTCCTAAACTGGGTGGTGAGGGGTGGCCAGCGGAACAGACAGGGCCAGAGTTCACAGCATACAAGGCCAGGCGGGAAGAGCTGTCCGCATTGAAAGGGTGTTTACTATGGGGAGACAGGGTGATCATTCCGGGGCCCATGAGACAAGGGGTGCTAGAAACGCTGCACGAGGCCCACCCGGGCATCGTACGAATGAAAGCTCTGGCAAGGAGCTACGTGTGGTGGCCCGGGGTGGACGCAGAAATTGAATCTTGGGTCAGAGGGTGCACACGATGTCAGGAGGTCCGCCCCAATCCACCGAGAGCGCCAACCCAAAGCTGGGAGTCTACCCACAAGCCGTGGTCACGCCTGCACATAGACTTTGCGGGGCCGTTCCAGGGGCTCCAGTTCATGGTAACGGTAGACTCTTATTCAAAATGGGTGGAAATAAGCCCAGTGTCTACCACCTCTACCAAGGCGGCAATAAGGGCCCTGCGGAAGATATTTGCAACGCACGGGTTACCCGACACAATCGTGTCGGACAACGGGGCAGCATTCACATCTGCGGAGTTTCAAGCGTTCCTCGAAAGGAACCTCATCAGGCACATACGATCCGCGCCTTTCCACCCGGCAACTAATGGACAGGCGGAGAGGACGGTACGCACCGCCAAAGAGGCCCTGAGCCGCATAACGGGGGGGGACTGGGAGTTCCGGCTGGCCCGCTTCCTTCTCACATACCGCACCACCCCAAACCCCATCTCCGGACACTGCCCCGCAGAACTATTAATGGGCCGCCGCCCTACCACTTTATTAGACAGACTCCACCCGGACCGAGCCCCCGAGAGAAAGCTGGTCGAGAACAGGGAGGCGCCCCGGAGCTTCCTACCGGGAGACCCTGTCTACTTCCGGAACTACGGAGCGGGGCCGCAGTGGGTGGCAGGGCGCATCCTAAAACCCACCGGGCCAGTGTCATACGAGGTCCTAACCGATGGGGACCGGGTCCTCCGCAAACACATCGACCAGCTCCGGAGGCGACAAGACCCCGATAGAGAGATCGAGTTACCGGGAAATGCCGCCCCTGCCCCATCATCCGATCGACCGCAAGCACCGACAGCGGAGCCAGCGCCAGAGAGTCCACGGAATCCGGAGGGGCCCCGGTAGCAGCTGAACCGCCGCCGCCGCTGCCGCCACCGTTGGCCCCGGTAGCAGCTGAGCCGCCGCCGCCGCTGCCGCCACCGTTACAGCCGCCACCGTCACCGCCTCGGCGACTTCCAGAGGCCCAAGCTCCGTGTGCGGGCGGAACAACCGATAGGGGCCCCGCCAGTCCGGTACCGGCCCCCCGACGTTCGCTAAGAGAAAGGAGGCCACCAGCATACTTAAAAGACTACGTCACCTGATAGGGGACGAACCATGGGGGAGGGGTGTTGTGTCCTGGGATCAGAGGGCTGAGCTGGCGAAACACTGCCAAGCTTCGCTCTCTGAGAACAATAGGGACTAGGTTCCTGAGCTCGCCAGTAGTGAACCAATGGCAGCATTGGCGGGCGATTCAAACCCGCCAATAGGAATATAGGGCCGTCCCCCCTAACTGTATATAGTTGGCCTCCGGCCGTTACTGTGTGTTCTTTGTCTTATGTGAAGTACGAATAAACGCGTCTTTTCTTATGTCGTCGTCCGAGTCATGAGGCCTGAAACCCAGTACTTTACAAGAGCATGCCTGGATGCTTCCTGCTCTCCCTGCAATGGCCTAATTCTTAGAAGCTGAAGGGGAGCCCTCAGCTGAAGCTAGATTCAGTCATGGAGACAGAGTGCCTGCTCCCTTTCTAGTGGCCCCACCGATGGCGTGGGAGGGGAACTACCTCCAGACATGATGAGTGATGAAGAGGTGCTGGCTTGCCTCTGGTCCTTCTTAGTGCTCAAACAATGTGATTCACCTTACTATACAGCAGTGTTCCCTCTAAGCTGAGTTAGTGTGAGCTAGCTCACAGTTTTTTAGCCTCCAGCTCACACATTTTTGTCTCAGCTCAGGAAGGATGGCTCCAGAGAAGACTAATTTATGCAGCAGCCAAATTGCTTGCTTACAACTTTAATGCCAGTAGCTCACAAAGCAGAATTTTCACTCGCAAGACTCCACAGCTTAGAGGGAACATTGCTCTACAGCATGTTTTTAGAATTATTGTCGCATGAAGAGACTGTCTCTTCCATTCAGTGATGTCAGCAGAAATTATTTTAGAGGCAGAACAAGGTCACTCAGGGGCACTGTAAACCTCTTGCTAACAAGCTGGAGGTGTATATAGGACAGGGCATGTGAAAAACTAGTACATATAGGATTCCAGGATCCCAGTAGTGCAGAGAGACCCAATCCCATGCCTCAATTGCTAGCTGCCTGTATTGTATAATAATAAATGAGTCTCAGCCATGAGTCTGTTTACCTTGCCAGAAGAAGTGGTAGGTCCTTAAAGGCTGCCGTTCTGTGCACCCACACTTGGGAGTGAGCCCCAGTAGAGTGAGCATACATTTCCAGGTAGGCATATATAGGATCAGGCTGCACATTTGTCCTGAATGCAAGTGTCTAGAACAGTAAAAAAACCTAAGGACTAGTTCTTTGGTGGTTTCTTGATTTCTGGCAACCCAGTTCAGGCAAATTCTCATGTTAATCAGTGCAACCTGTTTTATGCCATAGCCTATATTGTATAGAGGTTACCCTTTTTTTCTTTAAAATGTTTAAAATTCACATACTTATGGGGGTGGAATAAAGGACACAGCATCTCAAAATAGTGACAATATAGAATTAGTAACACTATGCGTTCTCTCAGTACTGGGGGGGGGGGAGCAAATGAAAACACTTCCTCGTCTCCTGTTTTGGAAATAATACAAATATAATGTCTAACTGCATTCATGGCTACCCACCACCCGCCTCCAGCTTCTAACTTTTCCTGCAGGAAGATGAATGTATTTCTTAAGAATCACAAATCTAGGTACAGAGCCTAGATAATGAGACCAAACTGATACTATGTACTTCCATTCTTCTGTATCTCAATATTCCTTGGCCCATTTCTGCTTTTACTTAATCATTATAAGTTCACTCAACCCTCCTTAGATTCCAATTCATTACATGTTTTTTTCAGATGGACCATGAGAGATCCGATGAATCTTGCTGAATTCTTCCTGACACATTGCAAAAAATCTCTCCAACATCTGTTTTTGGTTTATTGTATTTGCTGCCTTTCCACAAAATGTGCAGTGTGCAGTACGATGTTAAGGCACTTCAACTGTTCAAGCATCATGACTTGAATACCTCAAACACTTGGGAATGGACAGAGCTTACATACTGCATTGTTGTGGTTTTATTTTGATCCATGACTTGGGAGGGGTGAAGGATGTCCTTTTCGATTCATCCCTTATTTTTCACCAAACTTGATACATAAAAAGCTTTTTTAAAGAGAAACAAAGTAAATCTTTAAAATCAGTCTCAATGATCCTCCATTGAGCAGGGGGCTGGACTACACGGCCTGCATAGCCCCTTCCAACTCTGTGATGCTATGATTCTATGAAGTGTTTTTCTGTTATCTTGGTATTAGAAGCTCATACAGAAATTTCCTTCTGGCTGTGGTCACACTGGAGGCTCAGCGCACTCTGGCTGTGCTTCTATTTGCGGCTGTTTAAATAATTGCAGGAAGTTTTGACTGGACATCCCACCTTGAACTGGCTTCACTGAGCCTCGCCCCATGGTCTATCATTCAGATTGTTGCAGCATTATTATTATTTTGTCTTTCACCCACGTGCATTGTGTGTATATCCGAAGCTCCGGCTCCTTTTTGACAGCTCCACAATTTCTCTGCCAAGTACTCTGACCCCTCTCAGCCTCCTTCCTTTTGCCTCTCTTCCATGGAATACATGGAGAGGATAAGTGCAGATATACATGAGAGTAGTTCCATTGACTCCAGTAAATTTACCCTTGTGTCAATCATGGGATGCTCTCAGAGTCTGATGCAGAAATAAGAGAGAGGGTTTTTTTTTGGGGGGGGGGATTTGTTGCTCAAAATCAACTCCCCCAGGGACTCCCGATCCCAAATGACTACTTGGCAGAGGTGATTGAAAACACTGGGGTGCTTATGCAAAAATCACTACCTGATCAAAAAAATAAGGAAACAGAAATGGAAGGGAAGGTTCAGACTTCCCAAATGGCTTGACTTTGCAAGAGGGGAGTTCAGACAGCTGGAAATACAGAGTGGAAGCGCTGGCATCCTTAAATACTGGACTTTCCCCAATGCCTGATTACTCCGCTTCCAAAGTGAGGCAAAATGGGGTGCTGACAACTGGGGCACGGAAGGCAGCTGTTGTTGTCTGATCGTGCTGTTTAAATCCGCAAAAGTAACACAATTATATTGGTGCAAACTGCTTGTGTGACCACAGCCTGCATTACTTTGTTCAAAGTAAGATGTTGTGAGCAGAGGCAACAGTGGAAGCCGGAGGCTGCCCCACCTACTGGCTGAAAGACAGCAGCTCCTCCAGGACAGGCTTGGGCCCAGCAGGAGTGGAGTTGCACCACCTGCAGCAGAGTCTCCCTCTGACCAAGCAGTGGCTGAGCACAGCAGCCACAGCAGGTTTGCCAGCCCAGGGCATTACCTGGGAGCATGAGGGACAGCAAAGGCCTCTGGCTAGCCCTATGCAAACCCAAATGGGGTTGGACAAGGCAAGGAAGGGGTTCAGAGAGGCACACAGCTCAGAGAAGGGAGGGGGCAGTGCTGGGCTTGGCCAGGATGGGCAGAGCCCCCTGGTTTTCCTGAAAGAAATGCTACCCTCCACTGTGGGGAGGAGGGAGCACGCAAAAATAAGATTATAGCGACTTCTGTGTTCTCCCCACAGTTTTCATCGAAAGAGCACTTGATGTAGTGAAAAATGTCACAATCTCATATTTTGCAATTAAAAACGGTGTACAGATGCTACACTGAAGATAGCTCTCTGGCTAGTTATTTCAGTTACTCTGAATCTCAAATCTTCCAGATTTTTCATTTTCCTGTTGAGATATTTGGAACTACAACTGGATCATTCAACAGTATCTAAATTTCATTTAACACACACCAAATTTGAAGCTGCAGAGCCACTTCCTGTGTTTATTTCTGTCCCAGAAGTAATCCAGTTCTGAAGTGTTTGTGCAAATGCTGCCGCAATGGAGCCCAATTAAAATGCTGAAACACATTTTTCAGAAGTGGAGTTTATTCCAGCATCTTAACAGACAGGTTCAGGTACATGCTTTGGTTAAGAAAAGAGGAGGAAAAAACACAAAACCTGTGTTCACATATATTAGTTTTGGCAAAGTGCATTTTGTAATGAAAGGAGAGGGGGAGAAATAAACCCTTCTAAAAGGATTTCCATACAGCATTTTTGGCTCCTGTTAAATAAATGCACATTCACTTACACTGTACAAGATTTTATAAATTCTTTACCATCCCTTCTTTGCAATCAGAATAAACCACTTGTTTGTTCTTCTCATTTTTGCAAGTGGTGACTAAATTTAACCCTTTAGTTAATCATGTTGCTTGTAAGAGGACATGGCCACGTGCATCCTCTGCCTGATCAGGAATTTCATGCACAAAATCTGCTTGTGATTCTCAGCACATGGATCAGGAAAAGTGTGCACAGCACCAAACAATATATTAGTGAGGTCACTAAGGTTGTCATAATCTATTCTTCCACATTGCCTCCATTCAGGTGTTCCCAAAGCAGGCAATGACAGTGTTCAGAGCTGACAGTGCCCATCATATGCTGGGCACCTGTGTTTTCATATATGCATGTTATCTGTCCCTTGATCAGGACTGTTAAGGGGCCTGAACGAATGCCATAGGTAAATACAGTGTAAGGAAACACATTAATAATATAGGGTTATCACTTTTTGTTTGAATTTTAAAATCAGCACTTGATTATCATATAAGCTTCCTATATGAAGATTTCCATATTTAAAAAAACATTCATCATAAATGCGTGTATAAATCCTTGAGTAGGAAGAAGGATGTGTGTCTCTCTATATGTCTTCTGCCTGATTCTTGTACTTACAGTGGGAAATGCACTCATTCCCTAATTTATAGCATGCACTCATTACAGCATGACTTTACAGTGTACATTTCCAAATCATGTCCAAGGTGGAAAAATGTCACATGGGAAGTAGCCATGCCAGGTCTTATTTAGTAAATGAACCATGTGGCTTCAGGTTGCTGTGCCAGGTATGTGAGTCTATGAATCTTTTAAATATCTCTTTAATATCCTTCTGCCATACTATTTGTACTACTTAAGGCTTAGTATGATAACCCAGAGTACTCTAGGCCTGAGATCAGGGAAACTGGCTATTTACCAGAAAAGCACTGAGTTTTTTCAGGAACCAAATGACCCGCTAACTTGTTTAGTAACTGTTAAGAAACACAAACTTTATTTAATCAGTGATATGAACATACAATGTTTTGTAGCTATCAAGCAGTTTCCTATGGAAAGAAATAGTAAGCTCTTGGTTCTACCTATTAAAGACACTCACAAGTTAAATGGAGCACAGTGTATGACCTTAAAATCACAGACTGATAAACATCTCCTTATATGGTATAAAACTTCATGCTGAAAATGAGCCATAAACCTAACAGGCTACATGGCCACCCCTCAGATTCAACCTGCTCTGAAATAAGCAGCACAAGAACCTTATAATATTGGAAAGTTTCCCAGTTCTAGGAGCATATATGGTAAGAACTACCTGCTGTTCGGTTTAATGACAGTTACATACTATAATGGTGTCCACCAAAGTAAGGCTGGGTGGACGTGGACCTGTACTCAGCCTGATATTTTCCTCACTCAAATCCAAAAGAAAATGGCAGCATCAGATACAGGCCGTAGAAGTGGCTCATTAGCAGACACCAGACTATTGCCAGCAGTACTCCTCCTTCAAAACCATCCTTACTCCCAGCACAAGACTTTACACATCTTGTCCTCACCTGGATAGCCCAGCCAAGCGTGATCATGTCAGATCTCCAAAACTAGGCAGGGTCAACTCTGGCAAGTACTTGGATGGGAGACCTCCTTGAAATACCAGAAGTGGAAGGCGGGGGGCAGGCCTTATTCAGACACCTCTCTGAATATTTTCCAGGACCCTGGTAGGGGTTGGTCACCAAAGGTCACCATGATTTCCAGGTGCATACACACTCATACACACGTAAGAAAAATACAAAACAATACAAAAACAAGATTCTACACATCTCAAACTATCCTTTGTTAAGTGCAGTGTCAAATATGCAGTGATTGATACACTAGTCCTCTCATGTTAGCATCAGCTCAGTGCAAATTTAAGCATGCCTAAGGTGGTATCTTTAGAGAGAATGTATTACCTTAACATTTCAGATAGGAAAGGTGTGGAAGCCAGTTCAGGCATGCAAGGAAAAGTGGTGCAGCCTTTGTATGGATACTGTATTATATGTGTGGTGGCGTTCATCCAAAAGTGTACCCATCAGAAAATAGCAGACACATCAGTAATTTATTATAATACCATAGACTATTAAAAAGCCCTGGTAACAATCATTTAATAGTTTGGCTCCACCTTTTGTGGTAGCTGTTTTGCAATTAGCCCACCTCATGGCAGCCATTTTGTGGTGATACTCCCTACTTTATCTCAAAATTCCAAAGGTGCCTGAAGGCTCAGAAAGACTGGAGACCCCTGACTTACCATATCAAAGAACGGCCTTCTTTTGTACATCTGAATGACAACCAGCTCTTGAAGTCCAAAGGGGTTAGGTTAGCGGCTTCACTTCACATGTGCCTGGGCAATTCTGTAGATGGGATGATTGTAAAGCCATACAATCCTACACAACAGAATTCATGTATTTTGCAGCAAGGGTGGGACACCTTATTCTGCCCTTGCAGTTTTCTGTGAATGTGGTGAACAAGAAGAGAAAGAAATCATTGGACTCATGCATACGTATATGGCTTCTGTATCTCATTAGATTCGACAGATCGACAGATTTCCCAGAGTTAATTAAATTTGTAAGAATAAGTTTGTATGTGCGGGACAGTGAGTAAGAAGTGGTGGCTTTGGGAACAGGTACAAAAAGATGTAACAGAAGAGAAGGTAATTATGCATGTATGTCTGGAATGGTCATTCCATCTGTGAGAGCATGAATCTGCTCATGCTGTGAGATTATCTAGCATAATTTTTTTATCAGTTAGCTTCCATCTAAAATATAGGATACTTTACAGGAGAAGCATATTTTCACTACACTTACAATGCTTCAGGTTTTTTGATCAACCAGATTGGACCATGGGAGTTTCCTACTGAATGATTCTGATGCTTAAAGAGTTGCCTTGGAAAATCAATATTTATTTATTTTCTTTTTTTGGTATTTGTGTATGTATTTTTGAGCCTGGAAGTCACGGTGACTTCTGCTGACCCCTAGTGGGGCTAGGATGTTTCAGACAGGTGGCTTGCTATTACCTGCCTCTGTGTTCCAGCCCTGGTGTTCTTTGGAGGTTGCCCTTCCAAGCACTTGCCAGGGTCTGCCCTGCTTAGCTTCTGAGATGGGATTGCCTGGGCTATCCAGATCAGAGCAGAAAATCCATATTCATTTCATTCAATTTCTGTTCCTCATATGTATATGAAACCACTTACTCCAATCTTGACAAAGTAAGCCTAAGAGGTATGTCCAAATGGGGGACCCGTGAGACTCTTGGGGAGGATTCCTGCTCCCCCCCTCACCAGCCAGCCTGCCTTTATCTGCCTGGCTTTTGGGATAGTGGTGGCTGCTGCCGCCGCAACAATATGGAGGACACTGGCAGCTCCTGCTCCTCCTTGCCCGCCCACCCAGAGTGCTGGTGGTGGGCCAGTGGCTCCTCCTACTCCCCACCTACCCTGCAATACCAGCAACAGGGACTCTTCATCCTCCTTGCTTGGCTGCTGCACTAGCAGGTGTAGTGGCAACTCGTTTCCCCCCACCTACCCAGCTCATGCAGCAGTGCCTCCAGCTCCCCCTCCTGCTTGCCAGTCCACCCACACAGCCCCAGGGTGCTGGCATCTCCACCTCCCTCTTGCGCCCACTTCTGGCCCATGGGGATGCTCTGTTATGTTTCTGAACAAGCCCAATGTTCCTTTATTTTGGAGGGATTTACCTATCTCCTTTTTTACTTTTCTCATTTTTCTGCAAACCGGGGGGGGGGATTTCCTTAAATTATTTCCCAGTTTCAACATACACCAGGGGCTCAGAGAGGATGGTGCTTTGCTTTAGGAGCTTTTGCTTACCTAGGATGCCCCCTGTGATGTGCAGCTCTGGCAGCTTACAGTCAACCAGATCTTTCACAATACCCCAAGCCACCCCAAGTGATGACGGTATGGCAGAGGAGGACAGCAGCATGGAGTTACCCCCACACCATCTCAACCATGGATCTTTTTAAAGGCAGGCTCCCCATGCTTTTGTTTGAACACCAAATTACTGGACTAGGAAAGGTTCTAATACAGACAATCCAGGAAGGGAGCCTGAAATCCTACGAACAAATGAAATATCATAACCCACCAGAAAACTTAGCTTAACTGATCCCTCAAGAGAGGCAGGTCCTGCTGCACAGAATGGCTGCTCCAATGCCAATGCCATTTCACACAATACACAAGGGCAAACCAGGCCTTCCACAGGATGTTATTTGACACGGTGATGCTGCCAATCCTGGCTCCCTGGCAAATGTACATGTGATCTATGTTCACAAACACAGGTTTGTTGCATTGACATTTTTAGCCATATGCTTAAAAGAAATTCCAATGTACAAGTTGGCCCAAAGTCACTGAGAGGACCAGAACAGATTATGTGAATGCCACTGCTTTAACATCTGCATAAATGCAAAGAAGATACTTAAAAACAAAACGCATGTATCTGTCACTTTGATCTTAAAGACACTGGGCACTATCCAGCATAAAACAGTTACAACTAAATCCCACTGGAAATAGTGAAAAGGGATTTGCAGTGGAATGAGACATTGAATTATTTCAAGGGGACTTAGTTTAAATTAACTTGCAACTGATATGTGGAAACAAGTGCCAATTATATCAAAAGGACATGCAAGCTAAACCTACGCAAATTTGTTTGGAAGTAAGCACCGAGTTCCCAAGGAAATTGCTGCAACTTAGAGGACTGCAGCTTTGCTACATATAATGCAAAGTACAGAATGACTGCCTTATAGCCACATTTCCTGTCAAAGAAGATTAAGGGAACTCCTTCATAGGAGGGGTTCCACAGATCTTTTCTATAAGGGACACTATAATGAGGACTGGAGATACATCAAAGCATATTCAAGTACATTGTCTATTGGCAAAGGGCAAAATATAAAGAAGATACAGAGCTTTTATATTTACTGCCTTTCTAGATTTAATTAGCCAGTGGATTCCCCCCCACCCGCAAACATTTAAATACATTACTATACAACAGTAACCAACAGCCTCCTCTGCTATCTTTGTATGAAGTGCCAGCCAGAGAACATGGTGGCAGTTTGTCAGAATTGGAGACAACTTGGGACAGAGTTCCATCTTCTAGTCCCAGTGCAAATGCAGCCAGACTGCAACATACCACAGTTGAAAAGATTCAGACCTTGGTGCCACAGAAAGAAGCTATGATTTTTTTTTGCCGTTAAGTTAATGTCTCATATAAATTTCCATTCTTGAAGGAAATGGAAGTTTGGCCTAACATTAATCTTAGAGGGAAAAGATCAAGAACCTGTTAAAAGTGCCATGACCTGGATAGCCCAGGCAAGCCCGATCTCATCAGATCCTGGGATCTAAGCAAGCCCGACCATGGCCAGTATTTGGATGGGAGACCTCCAGAGAATACCAGGGCCAGGAGGACAGAAGCAGGCTACCAGGCCACTTCTCTGAATGTCCTCCATGCCCCAGTAGGAGTCGCCAGAGGTAGCCATGATTTCCAGGCACACGCACACACACACACGCAAAAAAAAATTCCAAAAAAAAGAGAACCTTCTAAAAGTCTCTAAGAAAAAATAAGGTATTGAGGAACAAAACTCCCAGTTCAGCTTTTAAAGGGAATGAAGATTGGTAAGCCCCAATTTAGCAAAACAGTTCATAGCAATTAACAATCTTGGAATCTTCCCAAAGAGTTGGAAAGTTAGTACCACTGATTATGGCTCAGTATTTATTGAATACAATTTTAATGAGTGCCAGATTGAAGCAAGATTCTTGTTGAGGAGCAATCTGGATTTGGGTGAGAGGGAGATCAACAATCCAAAGATATATTGTGCTGCTCTTCCTTGCTAAAAAATATTATGAGGCAAGAGAGACATTTAATTGCACCTCACACCATTTAACTGTATTTTAAAATTCTATTAACAGAGAACACCTTTGATAAGATAGCCCCATGAAGGACTAGAGCTACTAATTCTGCATATGTACAGCAATGCGTCCTTGGGATCAGCACACAGACTCAGTCGCACTTAATTTTCATCAGTGGACATTTGAGGAAGTGATAGTGACAAAAGCCTTGTTCTTCTGCACAGAAGCAATTAGCTAAAATAAAAATGATACTGCCTCTTGCAGCAGTCATGCCAATGTGGTTCAAACCAGAGAGAGAGGACATGGCACCTCTGACAGAGAGAATTATATTAATGTCAGAAGATCTATCACTGATGCCGCTCTAGAATCTGATCCTGGTAGCACATTTGCATCAGTGCTCATGCTAGTTTGCTGTTTGGGTTCTCCGGTTTGGTTATGCAGCAGTTGGCCCAAGCTGAACCAACACAGGCATTGGTGCAGGCCAACTGAACAATGGCAAAACCTCCAACATTTACAAAAAATTAAACTTCACCGAGTCCAACGGGAATTGCTGTCAAGTTGCTTCTGACTTATGGCAACCTTATGAATTAATGATCTCCAAAATGTCCTGTTGTTAACAGCGTTGCTCAGGTCTCGTAAACTTAGGGTCATGGCTTCCTTGACTGAGTCAATCCATCTCATACTGGGTCTTCCTCTTTTCCTGCTGCCTTCAAGTTCTCCCAGCATTATTGTCCTTTCCAGTGACTCTTGTCTTCTCATTACACAACCAAAGTATGATAGCCTCAGCTTCTATGGAGAATTCAGCCTTGATTTGATCTGGAATCCAGTTGTCTTTTCTGGTGGTCCATGGTATTTGTAAAATTCTCCTCCAACATCAGATTTCAAATGAATCAACTTTCTTCTTGTCTGCTTTCTTCATTGTCCAACTTTCATGCCATACATACTAATGGAGAGTACTATGGCATGAATTAACTTAATCTTGGTTGCCAGCAACACATCCTTACGCTTAAGAATCTTTTCTTGCCTCTTCACAGCTGCCCTTCCCACTCTCAATCTCCTTCTGATTTCTTGGTTGCAGTCTCCCTTTTGGTTGATGACTGAGCCAAGGAACAGAACATCTTTTAACAATTTCAATCTCTTCATTGTCAGCCTTCAAGTTGTGTAATCCCTCAGTACTCAGCAGTGGAACTTACTCCCAAGTAACTGCCCATAGATCTGCCAAGCTATTTGCACCCCCTTTTCATTTTGTACCAGGATCAGGAATGAATCAGCAAGTCCTCTGAGTTCATGTCCTGTATTCTAGCAAGAGAGGAAAAAATGCAAGGTATGATGGGCTTAAATCAGGTGTGGATTCAAACGTGTCAAGAAAGGCTTTCAGGAGCATGCATGTTCTGTGTAGAGGGATGAGCTTTTCTTTCTTCAGCTTTAAGAAGGAATTCCAGTTCTGGATTGTTTGCTATCATGGGCCAAATACAAATGCACAGGCAACCATTTTAGAATGGGCCCTTCAGAATAAGATTTTTTTCAAGAAAAACAGGTTGCTTACCTGTAATTCAGGGATGGAGCCCAAGATCAGTCACAGAACATCTGCTTTGCATGCAGGTTCAAGCTGGTATCTCCATCTAAAAGGATCAGGTGGTGAGTGATGTGGGAGACCTCTACCTGAAACCCTGAGGAGCTGTTGCCTGTCAGGGTAGATAACACTTACCGCCCGTTGTTGGACTTAGTGTAAGACTGCTTCATGTATCTTGTCAATAATGTTCTTCAAGGGGCGATGTGAGCATTCCCACATATAGAGTCCCCCACTAGCACAACAGCTACTTTGGGACATTCTAGAAGTCTGAGGGAGAGTTTTGGGCATGCCTTGCGGAGAATGAATCAAGGCCTGCTCAGTTACTTCAGATTGCCACAAGCAACTTCCCTAGTGTTAAGACAGACAGCAGGAGAACCAAAGTAGCAAAGACTGAATGAATGACCTTTCTAAGAATATCAATTGGAGGCTTTTCTTCTTTGTGGTTTCTGTGGAATCATACATACAGGTGACTAGAAAGCTGACTTACCTGAAGGCAGATGCTGGTGCTACATTTGGAGAAAAGATCTTGACAGCCTGCTGAGCATTCACCTTGGCTCAGATTTAAAGGGCACAGTGACAGAAAAATGTAGATGGCAGTGTTGCATCACTACAGAATTCTGGTAGTAGTTCACCATTTAGGAAGGCAGAAGATGTAGATACTGCTCTTGTAGAATGAGTGCTACTCCCCTATGGCAATGGCTGTCCAGAAAATTGGTAGAACTCATTAATAATCTTCACTATCCATTTGGACAGCCAGTGAATTTCAATTACAAGGGCCTCAGCAAACTGTTTAATTAGTTCCAGGTAAAGATAGACATCCCCTGAAGAAGATGATGATAGCTAATTCTCCACAATGTGGTCAATAACAAACTAGTACACCATGTGCTCTTCTACATTAGCAATCTATATGTTAAGCTCTCCAGCTGAGGAGATCTCAAGTAATACAAACTTTCAGTTCAATACTGCTCATATTAATATTGGTTTTTATCATTGTCATCTCTCTGAAGGTCTGGGAGGGCCCTGGTAGAATACATATGTTCCCATCGCTCAGTTGAGCCTGGCCACTTTGCATCCCATGACAAAGAAACTCTCCATGGGCAACACAGAGATAGCATCTTTTATAATATTTATTCCTTCCAAAACAACTGGATGTAGTGTAAACCAGAGAAAAGTAGTTCACCCTTAAATACCTGTTTTATACAGGACTACACTATGGCATACTAACATAGTGTGAAGAAAGGATTAAAGCTAGGCAGGGACTGCCTTAGAACCAAAGATGGTGTCCGTAGAGACAGAGATAATGAGCAGGAATTGGTATGGCCAAGACCAAAGGGGGGGGGAGGACAACGCTCCCTATGCATTTTACCAAAAGGCTTCTTCACAGAAATCTGTTCGTCTTTCAGTACTCCTTCAACTGGAATACACGATAAGTAGCAATTGTACTGTTGTTGAAGGAACACTGAAAGATTTGTAGGGAATTTTTAGCTGAGTAATGAAATATATTTTTTACTTTACTTGTCCCATCAGCCTTGGCCTTTTTTATCTCTTAGTGACTTTTATTTTCTCTAAGACTGAAGAGGAGATATGTATAGTTTATGTACAGATGTACAGATTCAATGGAACCTCGGTAATTTCAGGAGGCCAGGACACTCTGGAATGCTTCTTCTCATTCTTTTCCCATTAGTCTTAAGAGCTGCCCAGCACTGGGGCACTAACCTCTCTGGCACCTACTAAGAGTCAGAGGAGTGTGGGATGGTGGCAGGGAAAGGGGTTATAAGAAACTGGCAAAGGTGGGAATGGATGGAATTGCAGGAAACAATAACTCACTGGCTCATTGTGATGGAGGCTCAGAGGCAAACTGTGACACTGAGCTTGGTATCAAAAACCAAGGGGAGTGTTGCAGAATAGAAGAAGGACAACTGTTCTGTCCCGGAGCAGAGCAAAGAGTCATGATATTCAATTCTATAGGCCAGCTTGGTAAGTTTCAAACAATGAGGTCATTCACCCAAAGGAGAGAGAAGGCATGCCCAAAAGAAACAAGAACTTGGCCATATAAGTGCAGCAGTATTTAAATATAAGCCACTGTGCAATGGTCCAAAAAAGGAATCACCCTAAGAAATAAAGATGCAGACAGACATCCACCTGTTTCTAAAAATCAAGAACCTTCTGAAGTGAAAAAGGCCTAAGCTAAGAACAGAAACAAGCTAGCTAGAGCTAAGGAAAGAAAGTTCTGAGGAGATTTTCATGGGAATACTCACAGAATCGCTATTAATATGGCAATGAGGAGAGAATCGAGTGGGCTGGTTCTTCTTTTAAAGGCATGCCCAGAGAGGCAAAACAACCCTTTTAGGAAGAGGGCTTGAGTACTAGTTCTTTGGCTCAAACTCTCCAGTGCTTCAACGCTGCTTCTGTGCAAGCAGAGTGACCCCATATAATATCTGACCACACAAAAACTATGGAGGAGATCATGATAATTATACAAAAGGCTGTTTTTCTCACACTCATGAATCCTAAACACACCTTAGCAAAGGGAAAAGGAAGTGATACATCTTCTTGCTACAACTTTCACACACTCTTCACTTAGTTCAGCAAACACCAGCTCTGTCAGCCCAGGGGCAGAGAATGACTTCTGGATGGTACTTTTTAATAGACAGTTCTGAGCAGCTGCTGCATCAGATTCATCAATCTTGAGAGCGACCTCCAATAACATTCCTGTCACAGTTTAGGCAGTAATTTTCTGAATGTTGTTTTGTTAATGGTAAAATTAAAAACATACGTAAAATAAAACTAAAAAGTAATGTTTGTGTATAAAGCATCCATTATGCCTTGTGTAGAATGTGAGAAGGGACCTTTTTCTTCATGTAACTTTTTTTTAAAAAAGTTGTACTTTAAGCCTCAAGGATTAAGAAACAGACGACACTGTTCAGCTGGTGAAGGTTTGTTGCGACTTTCTTCCTGCAGTGTCACCAACCCTTTCAAATACATAAAAAATGAGCCATGCAGAGAATTCCTGCAAGGGATAACATCAGTATAGTCCAATGAAGAAAACACTCAAACACAACCAAAATAGTAAAAACACAGAAACACAAACAAAATAGTAAAAATCCTATCTTCTTTCATCTTTCCTTCATTGTGTATCTCCCACAACTATTTGCACCAACTTTGCTATAAAGTATTTTGTACAACACAAATGCAAAATGAGAGGTGAGGCCATGTCTGAAAGTACATGAAGTCAAACAAATCCATCAGGAGTTCACATTAAGCCTTGTCACAGACCAATGGTAATAGCTCTATGAGACCATAGACCTGCACAAGTTTCCCAAGAGGAAGGAATGGAAGGAGAGAACTGTTACTTGGTTACTGGACTGTGCCCCTCTCCAGCCTGGAACTGCTGTTAATTTTCCTAAGGTAGAACTCACAGTGAGAAAACAGGGAAACAAATGGGCCATTTCCAGTGATGATTGCTCACATAATGGAGTGTTTCATTAATGAATCCAAAAAACACTGAAATTTCAATTGAAATGGTTATTGGCTGAGGTTCACAATCAAAATACTTAAGGTTTAAAGATAATCAAACTTCATCTCCCACCCTAACCCCTTCCATTCCCAGAGTCTCATGCAAAAGCAACAGAAGGTTGCTTGGCAACCATCATGTGACTTGGAGCAGCTCCCACTGTTGGCCCAGTATATCTGATTGGCAGATGTTGGTCACTAATCTGCTGGACTGGCTTTCCAGGCACAGGCCACTGACAAAGTGCTGGATGAAGTTCCCTTTCATTTTCCATTTCTGCAAGAGGGAAAGAGGGAAGAAGGGAGGGAAGAAAAAGACAACAGTGAAAAATGAAAGATGCCCCATTCTCTGCTTAATTGTTTACTTAAAAAAAAACAACAACAGAATAATATCATAGACCAAAAGTATCTGTAAAAATCTCTGAATTCTCCGAATAGTGCTTTAGAGAGAAGAAGATATTGGATTTATACCCTGGTCCTTCACTACCTGAAGGAGTCTCAGAAGGGCTTACAATCTCCTTTCCATTCCTCTCCCCGCAACAGACATCCTGTGAGGTAGGTGGGGCTCAGAGAGTTCTTTTGAGAACTGCTCTTGAGAGAACAGCTCTGGAAGAACAATGACTGAGCCAAAGTCACACCAACAGCTGCATGTGGAGGAGTGGGGAATCAAACTCGGTTCTCCCAGACTAGCGCTCCTAACCACTACACCAAACTGGCTTTATAGATAACTAGCAAGAAAGCCCGTTGCCAAAGGAATGCAACGGGCTCTAGAAAGAGGCTTCTCCTGGCCATACACAGGGCGCCCCCCCGCCTTCTCCCCCCCTCCCCAAGGGCCGTGGTGGAGGGGAGATGGAGTGGGCTGCAACTGCCTCCCCACCTGGCCGCCTCCCCACCTGGCCACCTCCCGCCCGGCTGAGCGGGCCACCACCCCAGCGGCTCACGCAGCATTGTGGAGTCGTGTGTTGGAGGTGCCGGAGGTGGGCAAAGGTGCATTGGGGAACAGGCCGTGACCGCCTCCCCACCCAGCGGCCTCCAGCGGCTTCCCACTCAGCTGCGCAGGCCACCACCCCGGCGGCTTAGGCAGCATTGTGGAGGCATGGACTGGAGGTGCCGGAGCTTGGTGAAGGTGCGCTCAGGCCCGGGCACTCATTGTATGTGGGGCTTGCCCTCATCTGTGGCTGGCTTTTCTTCCATGGGACTGGCCCCCGTCCCTTGGCCTGATGAGTCTCCGGGTGCTGGAGCGTCCTGCCTGTCTGTCGGCTCCCAGCACTATGAGGCTAAGATGCTGGGCGGGATGTGGGTGGGATGACGCCAATGCAGGCAGCAACACAGCCAGTATATAGAGCCCCCTGGTGAGTGATACACCAGGGAGCGAACTGATTCAGGAATGTGTGGAATCCACGACCAAAACAGCATTATATATAAGGAGAGATATTATTACCACTGAGAGCTCTTCAAGAGATGACTTTATCCCAAAGTCATGAGGAATCCCAGTGTTTTAGCATGACCAGGATTCAACAAGAGCTCAGCTGTTTTCTGGGTTCTCTTGTGCAGTCCCTTTAAATGCATCCTGTTTAAAGGGACTGCAGAAGAAAGCCCCAAAACCAATTAAGACATGGGAGCAATCTGCTCCTGCCTCTCAGCTGTTTTTTGCAGTTTTGCCACTGTTGTTTCCCCCCCCTCAGCTTTTTTCTTCACAGGTCCATTGGACCCTGGAAAAAAACAGGAATTTCTGAAATATCCCAGATCCAAGTATATTACCAATATTGGGATCTGGGGTTTTTCAGGAATCTTGACATTTTGGGGGGTCCAAACCAAAAAATACCAAGAAAAAAACTTGCACACCCCTATTCTCTTAATCAAGCTTCCAGAAACTGGACAAAACTAAACAAACCATGTATTCCCAACTGTCACAGATGGGAACCTTTACTAGCCACACCCCGTATTCATGACAATCCTTTCTTAGTTGTTCAGTTTGTGATAACAGCAATTCAGCACACACACTTTGCAACTTAGGCAATTTTCATCTGTGCTTGGATATTTCTATCTGAACACAAACATCTCACAAAAAGATACAACTCTGTGGGTAAATGTTGCAATCTAGGTACAGCAGCCAATCAGGAAGCATATTGTGGGCCCAATCCATAATTAAGTTTCTTTGTAACTAAAAAATCTCAGCATATTAATAATATACAACCAATCATATATCTGATCAAGCAGGCTATAAGTTATGGTCCTTTCTGCACTTGGATCTCATCACTGGTTTTATCAGAGTTCAACTTGCAACACAATACCTTGCATTCATCCCTGGTTATAACAGCACCCGTTTATCCTGGGACAAGCGTGGGGCAAAACTGGGGTGACCTCAATGTAATGTGGAAACAAAAAATATCCTGAGATAATTATAGGGGTGAACTCGAGTGTACTGCAGAATGTAACAATACCCTGAGATATTTACAGGGGTGAACTCGAGTGTAGTGTAGAATGGATAAACATATGGAGCTATTTGCCACAATATACAGATGGGACACAATGTCTGAGGCAGTGATGCTTTGTATTCTTGGTGCCTGGGGACCAGCAGTGGGAGGGCTTCTGCAGTTCTGGCCCTGCTGGTGGCACCTGAGTTCTAGCCACTGTGTGACACAGAGCACTGCACTGGATGGGCCACTGGCCTGAGTCAACATGGCTTTTCTTATGTTCTCAGCCCTAAGTATGGCAGAGCTGTATTTAACAAGTCCTGAATCTCTGGAAGGCAGCATATACCATATTTAATGCTAACCAAATAACAACAAATTAGAAAGCTCTCTAATGCCAATTCTGTGGCATCTTTACTAGGTTACAGGAGCTGCAGACAACTACTGGACTTTCCTCATGTCCTCCTCTGGCCAGGCAAATGGTCCTTTTATGACAGGGCCAAAGTGTTCTCAGTAGTCTGACAGCCCAGGGATGTTAAATTAGTATTTCGCTCATCTGCTTGATTGATGAAGACAACAAAGATCAACTTAGCAGCCTGGATTGATGAAGCTCTTTTGCAGACACAGTATATGCAGGTAGGAAATGCAGCTGGCTGGCTGTACCATGCCCTGACCTGGATGGCACAGGCTAGCCCGATCCCATCAAATCTCAGAAACTAAGCAGGGTTGGCTCTGGTCAGTATTTGGATGGGAGACCTCTAAGGAATACCAGGGTTGTAGCGCAGAAGCAGGCAGTGACAAACCACCTCTGAATGTCTCTTTCCTTGAAAACTCTACAGGGTCACCAAAATTCAGCTGCAACTTGACAGGAAAAAAAGCTGTGCCACTGGGTTTGCTCATCCCTTTCAAATGAATGCTGGAGGACAGTGTGTGCACTCAATGAGTGACTCTTTTGAACTAAGCAGTTTTACACGTGCTCTAAATTGTACAGCAGCATGTGAAGATGCAGATGTTAAAGCCTACAGTTATCCATTGTAAAAGCTTCATTAACTGAGCATTAACTTTTTTTGGGGGGGGTTTTGTACACATCTCTGTCTGCACCTGATTCTCCCTTTACAAGGCACACTGGGCAAGTTATTGGACTGGCCACAGTTCTCCAGCCTTCACAGCATTCCTCTGACTGTCACATTGGGGAAACCCTTCCATGATAAAATAGGGCATCCAAAACACTGACATTTAATCTGCTTCCATATCCTACATGGGTCAGGATGCTTGAAGGACTGGCCTTGGCTCTCCTAGGAAGGAAAACATTTTGGTAGATAGGTTGCACAGGGAGATGGTAATGATGAGCAACGTGGGAGATGGAATTAAATCCCTACACAAAGCTCAAGACAGGGTCTACGGTCAGGCAAGCCAAGTGCCTCACCAGCTGCTTTTTATAAGGGAAGACTAATCAGTGCTCAGTATTATTTATTTGCTTAATTTATAATCTGCTTTTTTCCACTATGGGGACCCAAAATGGCTTACAACATTCTCCCCTTCTCCGTTCCATCCTCACAACGACCCTGTGAAGTAAGTTGGGCTGAGAGTAGGTGACTGGCCCAAAGTCACCCAGCCAGTTTCTATTGGCAGAGTAGGAATTTCAGTCTGGGTCTCCCAGATCCTAGTCCAACACTCTGACCACTACACTGTGAGTTGTTATTCAAAGTATGAACAGTATCTTCTATGCCATTAGCAGGAAACCTTTGGGTATATCTATATATTACGTTTTCCTTCTGTCCTCCCCAGTAGTCCCTGGGTCTGTGCAACCAGATGTATGCTGTGAGTTCCATACTTAATCCTAGACATGCACAGGCACAATCTCGTTTGGGACCACAGTACATAGGGAGAGGAGTCATCAGTTTCCAGCCAGACTTTCTCCGCTGGGGAAACCCATGTGTACCCCACCAGCATGCATGAAGCCCCCAACAGAGCAAATAGCCCCCTCCCAGCCATTTCTGGTCAGGAAGGGGGTGGGGAGCCTTACAGCACAATCTTAAACAGAGCAGGGATGGACTGGCTATTAGAGCCACTAGGAAAGTCTTGGTGGGCTGATGGCATGGGAACCACCTCCCACTGGGGTTCCCCGAGCAAAGTGAGTGGAGCCCATCATTGCTGCAAGCTGGCAGACCCCATGAGGGAACTGGGAGCTGCCACCACTGCAAGCCAGTGGCCCCTGCCTTGGGGAACCAGCAGCCCCCCCCCCGATGGGCAGGAGCTGCTGCTGCAAGCCAGCACCTGTTGCCCTGTGCAATGTGAGCAAGCATGAGCTGAGCAGAAGGCTTTTTCTCTCCTGGGTCTATTAGAGAGCAGAGGCAGACCAGGCATGGGACCCTTTCGAGGGCCAGTTATAACCTTCTAAGCCTATTCAAACGTAATTTTGCTTAGAATTGTGCTGTAAAGCATCCTCTACCTTTGTGTCATGATCCCAATTCAAATTGGGCCCACAGATGCCTGGGTTGCCAACACAGAACTCACAACACACATCTGCTCTTGCAGACACAGGGAGGACCAAAGACAATGTAATGTCGTTAGGCCGGTAGCATGCATGGTGCTATCTTGCTGAAAGATACAACAGTCTGAAGAGATACAAATACCATTTAAACTTAGCTCCAAAAAGATGAAATGCTGGGTCTTCCCAGTGTCTTTAAAACCTGAATTTCCACCACATGGAATCCCTATTCAGATCAGGGCCACATGGAGACAGTGTAGGGTTAACTTTCATTTCCACATAGTTTTGCAAAGTGAAACTATAGTAATAGTCCTTTAAAGAAAAAAAAATGGAAACTCCATTGGAGGTTGGACTGGATGACCCTGGAGATCCCCATTTCAGTTAGCAAAACTGTATAAGGATTGGTTAAATCACTCTTTCCTGCCTGTGCAGTCCCAATCTAAATCAGGGCCATACAGGGCCATAATGAGCTTTTAAAAGAGAATTACAGGTTCACAGTCACCATCAGATCTACTCTGACCTACTCCACACCATTCAACTAATATGTCATCTTGACTGTCACCAGAGCATACAGACCTTCTCTGCCACTTCTAAGATCACTCCCCCAGTTTAAAATATGGGCTGGTTTATACACTGACCTAGCAGACAATTCTCCCTGACCTGTGGAAGAATGGGTGCAGGCCTCTCCCCTCCATGTCAGGTAAAATGTGAGGTGGGTCCTCTACATTAATGGGCAGCCAGAGTCAGCCACAGGATTGATAAAGTGGAGGAGAATGTTGTAAGCTGCTTCAGGTTCCCACTGGAGAGAAAAGGAGGGTATAATTTAAACATGGGACCCCATATAGGTAGAAGTCCTAAAGGTAACTGCCATATAAGTGCACTTTGCAGGCCTTGTTTTTCATTCTTATTGTGTATGCATGTGGTGTATGGTTCTAAATATTTCTTAAAATAAACCTTGTTTATCTCCATGGGAAGAATTAACACAGCAAATGTAAAAGATGCCTGTTACAAAGTAGGGGAGGTTGCACAGTTATGCAACTCTCACCCACAATTTAAAGGGGGGCTTACAACAAATTGCCTCCTCAAACATTCTGAATTGCAATCCAGTTGCTGTAGCAGAATGCAGTATACAAAGACGCATTAGAAGGAACAGACGAAAGCCACACAATACCACTACAAATAGGAAGTGAAGTAATGTGGTTGTTAATGTCCATGGCCCAGCTAGCTAGTCTGCAGACAAGCATTAGCAGAGGAAGCAGCCACAAAACCAATGCTTCTAGCTCCCTCCAATAAGTGTGACTTGCCAAAGGGCCAGATAGAAAATCTCTTTCATGTCCTTTGTATCCTTTATCAGGAATATAAAGGACTCAAGTCACAACCAAAAAGGAATTTGGCTGGACACTAAAGCTGCAATCCTATGTGTACTTCCTTAGGAGTAAGCCTCCTTGAATGCAGTGGGACTTACTTCCCACATAGGAAGCATTTTCTGAGCAGACATTGGTGGCCATTTTCTTTGTGGTGGCCACACAGGAACTTACCACAGGGAAACTGCATTTATCAGCACAGATGACCCTCTGCAGCATCCAAATTCTTACACTACTCCGCACTGATGGTCCTTTGTGGGTGTGGTAAAGTTTGCTTATGGTCCAGAGAGATGGGTGGCCAGCTCCCTATGTTACCTGGAGACTGGTGATGACCTGTAGCCAGCCTCTAATGTAGGATAGTAAGGGGGAATGGAACAGGTTGCCTTAGACTTAGGGACACAGCAGAATCACTGTAACAGATAATGTATAGGACCTGGTTAGACAAATGCTTGGGTGCATTAGTTGACATGGATTAGAATCCATGAAGCAGGCGGACTGAATGAGGACTCTGGTACAATCACTTTCAACTGAGTCTCTCAATGGAAATAAAGACCCAAAGAGTGTTCTGGCAACTGTTTACATTGTTTATCTCTGAGGTCTATTAGTATTTAAGCTCTAGGATTTCCTTTACTAGGAATCCCTGTTGCAAGGAACAGGCTGCTGAATTACTCTTGCACTGAACAGAGCTTGCTGACAATGGTAATTAGCAATGGATGTTCCCCTTCCTTTGGTTCCCAGCAGAATCTGGCCCTGTAGCCTGTTATATCTTTAGATTAGAGGCTGATCTGTAAACCCCTTTAAGCAGAATTGATACCAGTCACCCATTCTTTAGAAATGGCCTGCAGCAGCAGCAGGGCCCCCAGCAAGTGGGCTTTTCCCCCTGCTAATGAATGACACAGAAAAGAACTTCTCAATTAATTGCATGACTTGAAAGCACAGCAGTTGTTTCCACAGAATCTTTTTCAACTTCTCATTTCAATGGAACAGTAAGGTGAGGGAGTACTTTCGCACTAGAACTGGGAGCAGGGATTACATGTACGGAACTGTTCTTTTCCAAAGGGACTGATTGCATCTTGTAATTAGTTAACAGAAAATGGTGGACATGATTTCCTTCACTTTCCTCACTTTCAGGCCTGCAGTAACATTTCTGAGGACATAGTTCAGAGGGCAGAGATGGGGCTATATGAGGCCTCATTTGAAATTCTGCATCTGATTTGCTTGAATGCACAACAAGAGATTTTTGCTATTGGGGGTGTGTGTGAGTTTCTTTTTCCTCACCAGCCTTAGGCCAGGACAGTGGAGATGAGATCTTACTTAGCAAGAAAAGAACAGAGGATCAGACAGAGAAAAGAAGCAGCACTATGCTCACAAGAGCCAGCATGGGGCAGTGCTTATGGTGATGAGTTAGGACTGAGAAGTCCCCGATTCAAATCTGTACTTTGCCATGATCACAGATCACATGCTGTGCATGCAGAAAGACTGAGCTTCAATTCCCAGCAGCTCCAGTTAAAATAATTTAGTAGGGTTGAAGAAGTCCTCTGGCAGAGACTTCAGAGCGTCCGTCGTGCATAATTTCCTCTTGTGGTATCCTACCCACGACTTCCAAAAGTGGACAGGATTTTTTAAAAAGCTATTCCAAGCAAAATAATGCAAGAATTGTTCCTAACAAGCAGCTAAAGGTCCTAGATTAAATCTGATCCCCAAATCCTAGTCTAACGCTCTAACCACTACGCTACGCTGGCTCTCAAGCACCGTTTGCTCAGATGCTTTAGTAGCAAGGCTGGGACAGCATCTGGCAGAACAAAGCTTTTCTCTCTCATTGCCCCTGAAATTCCTCCATCTCAAGCTATGAATTTAATGTAGCAAAAATACTTTAGGCTGTGGGAAACTAATTTCTACTAAAATTTACTTTCATGCCGCAGGGGTCAGTTCCAGAGATGAACTCTTCTCCAGGATTATTATGAAATAAATGCTGATCTAAGCATCTAAACACTTTGCAACTTGGAGCAGGGAGGGAACATGAGAATTGCCTCTTCGTTTTTTATGGAGTTCACAGTAAACCCCATTTATTTATTATCTTTGTTCACAAGTTCATTTAATAGAGATTACTTAATCGAGATTTTTTGCTCCTTAATACAGCAAGGACATTCTACTGCAAACACTGATGTTCAAGCAAAAAGAAATGCATAACAATTCACAAGACAATACAAATATTTTAATGGAGGAGCCCCTTTCCATAAAAATGTTTAAAACAAAATATATAGATTTGGGATTTTTAAACTCATAGCTCCCTGATCATCTCTATGAATAGTGGAACCAGAAGAATTCATACCAAGTAGCAAAGACGGAAGGATAAATGATATATTGTAAGAGCAATTATGCAAAACTGTTCATTTTGTGTAATTCATACAGGCAATGTATTTCAGCTTTCTTGGAGCAGAACTTTGATTATCTAGGGGCAGTATCTGAATTCTGTTTATGCAGCATACACGTAGCCCTAGACAGGAAAGGGTAAACTCTGACCCCTGCCGGCCCCAGCTGATTACTCTGGCTTGTTTCTACAGGTGTCAAAACACGATCACAGTGACTGCTGTTGTCATGCCTGTGAACAACCGTATCTAGTTCTTAAAGAAAGCAACTAGTGTGCTCATACCCACCTTCGTGTCAGAATTTCACATCAGAGTACATGCAAATGCTTGTTTATGCTAGCAAAAGTGTGCTACAATTGGTACCCTCCCTATGGCTGAGCAGACTCCTTTAGCAGGACAATGTGGGGCAACTCAGCCATGGGGCAACTCAGTGTGCCCTCCCAAAAGGAGAGACAACAGGTCTGAAAAAGCACCAAAGCTGGCATTTTGTGTATGACCTGATTACAAGACAGGTGCTCGCTATGCAAGCTGATCTATGGGATTTCGGGCTCACCATAATGGAAGCTAAAAAAAGAAACATGTTCCTGGATCCTCTGGTTCTATTTTGAGCCAGCAAAGCTGCAGGCTATTGGTCTCAAATGGATATTGTGCTGTTTCTCATGCACTTTTCAGAATGGATGCTCGTGAACAATGGTGGGTACCACTAATAGAATGGGCTATACTTAATATAGTAAAGAATTAAACTGGCTGTTAGATTTTGCTGTTGCTGCTGCAAGAGTCCACCATGCCACTGAGAAAAAGATTTTGTAAAGACACGTAAAAGGAAATTGCTGACCTAGTTCCATAGTTCTCTGGGGAGAATATGGTCATTGGCAGAGAGGAAGGCAGATCTGGGAACATTCACAAAGTCCTCATTTCAGTTCTGAGAGTTTTCCCAAATATTTGCTGCAGCCATTTTTACAGACTCTCCTACATTAGCTAGATCTCTTGGGGAATGGAAGTGCTTTCTGCAGATGGCGAGGGAACTGAAAGAGCTGATAGGACAGAGATGAGGAAGACCCAGAATGAGTTAAGGTTGTTGCCTCCTTGACCAAGAGGAGGTTCCTCTTCTGACTCTTCAGTTGCAAAGTGACAAAAGAAGTTTGGCAAACACAGTTTCTCCATCCATCAGTACTGACAGGAGAAATTAGGCTTGGCGTAGCTGTGCAAGGCTGTCTCCACCAGCAAAAATATGCCTGTGTTTTGAGATCAGCTCCGGATGTTCTACAGGCCTATGACAGCGGCAATAAGGGCCTTTTCACTAGTGGCCACTAGACTGGAATTCCTTGACTCATGAGGCTCTTTAGGCCCTGCATTTGTGAATATTTGGAGACTTGTCAAGATTTTAGAAGAAGAGCAGGTTTTTATACCCCGCTTTTCTCTACCCTAACGCGTCTTGAACTGGTTTGCAATCAATTTCCCTTCCTCTCCCGACAACATCAGGTACCTTGTGAGGTAGGTGGGGCTGAGTGAGTTCTGAAAGAAACAGTGACTGACCCAAAGTCAAACAGCAGGCTTCACTTGGAGGAGGATTGGGGAATCAAACCCAGTTCTCTAGATTAGAATCCACCACTCTTAACCACTACTAGACCACACTGGCTTTATTTCTTCTCTTACCTGAGGTTGTTTTAATCTGTACTTTTGGTTTTATTTTACTTCCAGTTGTTGCTTTTACCATTGATTCTACAATTGTTGATTTCATTCATTACTTTTTTACTAGCTCTGAAGTTTTTTTTAATTAGCTTACAGTTCTTTTTACTGCCAGTTATTGCTAATTTGTAGAATTTTCTGGGGTTTTTTACTTTATTAGTTAAAAATGTTTATCAAAATTTACTATTTGTTTGTGGTGATTTTTTCAGATATACACCAGCTTGATTATTTATGGTAGAAAGGCCGAGTATGCATTTTCCCGATAATAAATAAATACATACCAAACACCAAGTACAAATAGAGTCAACAAATAACCTGCTCCAAAGTAACGGCAGTGCCTAAAACAGTTCACCAATAATCAATTAAACAAAAAAGGCCCTGGTTCATAAATTCTGATTCATAAACCATCTTTGAACTGTCTTGAAACACCCTTCTGAATAATTTTGCTTAGCATTCCCTCTGGAAGGCCAGTCTGGTTGGAATCTTCCTCACATTTTCCAGTAGTCTGTCCCACAGCTAGAGTGTAGCAGTGGAAAAAGCTTGAATATGCAAGACAGCAATAGACTAAACCTTTCTACTCTAGTGCAGCTTCCTCTATCGGAACTACATTATAAGCTTCATGCTCCTTAGATCTGTCAAATACGACACAGGCTTTATTTATTTATAGATAAATAACTATTACAGAAATTCCTACTGTACCAGGGATTGTTAACTTTTTTCCACCTATGTTTTCAACTTGCATGTGGAGATGCAGCCAGAAAACAACTGTGAACACACAACTCAGATGAGTTCGCTGCTCATCTAGATAAGCCCTTGAGGGTCAGGTCTGCTTGCGTATTACATATATGAGCATCTTCAGCAATTTCCCAGCACCTTCCAAATGTGCATTTTAAAGGAAATGTGATATACAAAGCAGTCCTGTACTTCCAAAACAATGTCCAGCATGGCCCTTTGACAAAGGATTTCTTTATCACAACAACAGAATGAAGAACATGCATCAGGAAGAGCAAAGCAGCCATTCCATCAACCTGCTGCTTCTGCAAGATTGATTCCCTGCAACATTTGTATTTCTTTCAGTGGCATTTGAATCATTTATGGCTTGCACATGAATCTGGATTAGAGGCTGACTGCAAGTGATCATCATTTTCTCTGTGTACCCACTGGAGCAAGAACGTTGCCTGAATCACATGATCCTTCACTTGCATTGCCCAGGAAGGAACTGGAGTCCGAAGCATCCTAGAACCCAAGATGACTGAATGGAGTTTTGAGGCAGATCTCAAGGCTGTTGTATGTTAGCATTCAAGGCAATTAGGAAAAAGTCATTGGCCACATCTATTTATGATTATATTTCTCAATTAAACAACTGTGTGCACATGCAGAGATTGGACAGCCATCTTTCAGGTACATTGTAGGTATGTAGGGCTGTCTTTCGGCTATGCTCCTGCAGAGTGCAGGGGGCTGGACTAGATGACCTGCAAGGTCCCTTCCAACTCTAACATTCTATGATTCTATGTACCCTGAGCAGTTTTACAGACTGTTTTTTCAGTCAAAACTTTTCACCAACCCCCCCCCCCGAATTTGCTACCTACCTCTGGAATTCTAGATCTCCTCTGATCTAGGAGCAGCATTCCCAATATCACTTATAAAATATACCACTGTGACACTAAGGTAGCAGTAGAATAAAACATCAGGATTGGTCTTAGTACAGTACCTGTCTGCCGTCTTTCTGATTGCATGCCTCAATTGTGATCTGAGAACCAGTGGAGAATGAGGTGATTGAAAGACACTTGTCTTGCTGCCTGATTAAAGGATCACTGAATATCCACTCCTTTGGGGTAGCAGAAGATAAAAACAGAGTTCAGTGTAAGGTCACAAATACAAAATGTCCTTCTTCAGCCATTAATGCTAAACATTGGGTTCTGCGCTCATGCCAGACCCTCAGCGGGAAGCTTTAACAACTTTCAAGACAGACCTCTCATGGGCGTGGCTTGCCTCAGCCCTGGGGAGCAGGCATCTACTGAGCATGCCTAAAGCTGAGGCAAGCCCCGTCCTCCCACCCAGTTCTTTCCCTCACCACCGGTAGTACTCCAAAACATGATGTAACGAGTCAGGAAATGCCAGCAGTGGGGAAAGGCCAGGTGGGTATGTGTGACTGCACAGATGACCACTTGAAGATCATAACAGGTAAGCAACCTGCTTATTTTCTTCATGGTCTCTGTGCAGATCAAATATTGGGTTCTGTGCTCATGCCAGACCCTTACTGCTCCCCTTCCTCTCCTCCTCCCACTTTCTCCTCCACCATCCATCTCTTTCTTTCTCTGAAATTGGTTTGTTCACTTTGCATGGTAATATTAAAACAAATGCTTCAATAACTACTAAATATAAAACTACCTATTTTTGCCACCTACATTTCTGCACATGAATGAATCTGGGCATACATGTCCCTATGATCATACTACTCGAGGAATTAAAGGACTACTGTGTAGAGGCCTCAGTTGACAGTGTTCTTTCCCCCAGGATACAGAGGGACATCCAGAGAGTTCTGTAATCATAGTACTTTTAGTTACAACTCCATGTGAAAGTGTACCCAGGATGCTCCTACAGAAAATGACTGCAGGAGTCAGCACTTTGGCCAAATGCATCTGCATGTACCGGCACAATTTGCTATATGAAGTCCAGGGCTTGCCATGGGCATAGTGGGGGGCCCAGTCCCCAGGTATATGGCACCTGCCTCTACTTTCAAGCTAATCAGTAAGGGCTCAGCTGCTAGAACACGTAGCGCTACATGGCTTCTGTGAAGAAAATGGTTCCTTAGAAACTTTGGCCATTTTAAAATCCTTGGTTCAGGCCTCAAACATGTCCTAGGGTGAGTTGCCAGAGATAGAAAGAGACACTGCTGGCAAAGCAAGCTGATCTTGTTATTCTTAGATAATATGTAGATGTGCAGAGGAATTGAGTGCCTAGCACCAACTTCCAATTAACACATTCCAACCAACTGAGGTCTGTGGGTTTCCCTTGTGGGAAAGTTTCGATTCCTTTTATACTGGTCAAGTCATCTTATAGGTCATTTGTCCAGCAGCAGGGAATTACATCTCCATTAAGGGTTCCTATTGGTTCTTCAGGTCTGGGACCAAGTTGGACCCTTACCCATAAATGTTAGGTTTTCACCTTAGTGTTAGCCTGATTTGACTGTGTGTTACCACACCATGCAGTTGCTGTTATGCTCCTGGCAGCCATTTTCATTGCTTGCTTGAGACGGCCAAACTGCTTGCTGGTCCTGGCTGTCACTGGAGAGAGCCACTTTGATGCTGAGAGCCTTCAGCCTGAGATGCAGTAACATCTGGTAACTTGGAACCATGGTATTACTGTGTTAGCCAGCATTATAATTCTTAGATTTCTCCCCCCCCAGTCTTGTTCTTTTAAAAATATCCTTGTACCTTAATAAAAATATATTTTCTTTGCTTGTGGTTTTTGCCTTCAACTGACCTCAATCTAATTAAGTGACCACCTACCAGGTAACTTGTATTTGTTGCTAACTGGTTCTGCAGGTCTACCCTGCAGGGTTGACCTTCTGGTTAAATCCTGGAAAGGCTAGCTTGCCCTTTTTACTTCTAAGCCATTGGGATAGTTAAAAGGGCTGGTAGTAGCCTATCCAATTAGTGTGTGGGCAGCCACACACTAGGATTTTGTAATTTTGTTGTGTTGCAGCCCTTCCACCAAAGGTTCTTAGGCTGAGCTGGACTGTGGACTTTTGACAGCTTCCAATGAAGAGAAACACACTGCCACATTGCTCAGTCTATTTTAGGTGGGAAAACATGCTTATTGAAGTTCTGGCTTGATTAAACATACTGCTTCTGCTGCACAAAAATGCTTCCTTATGCTGATGCTCCTCATTATGGTTGGTTTCACTTTGAAAGGAATGCAGCACAGTAGCAATGCTTGCACCACACTAGTGCTGTGTATGCCAGGATCTGGCATAAAAGTGATGCACATGTATAAGGAGGAGCATGAGATAAGCATCTATATAAAACATCTTTTCATGTGTCCACTGTCATGAATAAGCTGTGCTTTGGGCATTTTTAAATGTTGGTTCTTCAGTAGAAACTGGGCTGAAAAAATCTAAAGCCTAAAGGAGGGAAACTTCAGAAGGCTCCAGGAAAGAAACAGGAATGGATCCTGTTACTTTAGCTGCACTCTCTTCTGGTGTAAGGAGACTTCCCCCCATGTTTCCCAATGGAACATGTCACTTCCAGTGGATCCAAGCTCATTTCATCAAAGGAAGGCTACTTGCACTGGAGGAAGGCTTTGCTGCTACAGCAGTGAAGTCATTGGATCTAGCTCCCTGTATATGTGTAGGACACTAATTAGGTGTTCAGCAAAATGTGTGATTTGCAAAACACCAAGCCCAGGATGTAAAAACACCTTTACAACTTGCCCAAGGATTTCAAGCCATCCTCACCCACCATTGGCACCATTGGCACAGGCTGCACTAGAACAGATCCAGGTTCATGCCTCTTAATTTCGACAACAGGTAACAGTTTCTACATGTTTTACACCATAGGGAAATTCATCAACTAGTTTCTAAAACATGTACCAGCTGTTCTCTGTGATGGCAAAACAGGCAATTTATCATTAGGGATACAGCACACACAACCACATTCTTACAAAACAGAACTCAAGAGTGCAAGCCCACTTCATTGATTTATCCTCCCACCTAATCACTACCCTTCCCAACAGACAATTAATGTTTGCTTTCTTCACTGGGAGAATTCCCAGGACAGAGATACAGTTCAATGAATTTCAGCAATTTCAAACAATGGCAAAATGGCACAGCAAGTCAAATCAAACAGCTTGTTGGACTGCTGTCTGAAAACTCGTTCCCAACCATTAACAGATGTGAATGAGCGTTTGCTGGCATCTGATATCCTACTGTGACCTTTTGCTTACCCAAGCTGCTTCCTTGCAACATGACAGTATCTGAATGAGGAATTCTCAGGCAAGTTCCTCAGCCAAGATAAATGCATCAAAAGCCACTGGAGGATTTTGTCAATTTAAACCAGCCTACAGCACTGACCCAGACATGGCGGGACAACTGTGAAAGGTCAAAGAGGAAGCAGCTACTATTTTAAAGTCCTTTCCAATGTATTCTTACTCAGTAAAGAGGAGATTTGTCAGGATCTGTGGAGCTCACACAGTTTTAGGAGAGCAACTTCTAGCTCAATACTAAGCTATAAGATAAAATTCTATCTTATACTATACTATACAATACTAAGCTATAAGATAAAAGATAAAACAACAGAGTCTGGTAGCTCCATAAAGACTTTCAAGAGTTGGTGCTACATGTAGGCTCATGCACTCAAAAGCTTATGCTACAATAAACTTGTTTTGTGACATATTGTCACAAGGCTCTTTGTTGTTTTGGTTGCAACAGATGTGGCTGCCCTGTGGAATTTATCATTTAGGGTACCAGTACACCCCTGTCTAGGAGGACTTGTACCTATAGTACCTGCAATTACATATGAAGTAATACTGTAATTTCCAAATATTAAACAGATCTGGCAATAAAGATCACAGGACAATAGCATGCACTATTTTCACATAACATATGGACAAAAGTGCACCCAGCAGATTAGGAAACACTAGGGCACTTCCGTACAAGAAAAAACTGGTTGTAGATGATCACCATTACACAAACTAGAATCTCTCTAGAGTCCATATGCTAAGAAACCAGGACCAGCAGTAGCTTCCATGCTTGAATATACAATGAAATACATTTTCATTGAGGGCCTGCATAAAGATTTCATGCACTTTCTTCCATGGAAGCACATTCTGTGTAAGAAACATGTGCTGAGGGAAACAGTCTTGAGACAAAAGCACATCACAAGCCTTCTTAATGTTGGTCCCAGGACCAAATAACTGTTTGTTAATCCACTGCCCTACCTCACCTGCTACCTATAAAGTTCTGGAGCTCCTGGGATTGGTTTCAGTGATCTTCATTGCTTCAAAAATCAGTACCAGCAGCTGAGGCATTTATGTAGGCAGTACGAAACTCAAGGTCAACAGAGGCTGAGCAGCTATCATTCAAGGCAAAGGTAACCCAGTATAATGATGATATGCTGTTGACGTGCTCTACCAATAACGGCCCAGTCAAGTAGCTACTATTTTAGAGCTTGAAGGAAGCACTGAGATGAGGTCTGGTAAATCCTATCCTCAGACCTATTGAGGCCCACATACCTCAGGTGGACACATTCATTTTTCTCAGTAAGGAATAGGAAAGAACAAAGGGTGAGGCTTCTAATTCACCTGAATGGCAGCAGGATTGTTCACTGTCCCTTTACAACTTCCAACTCCTGCTAGAGAGTTTCCTGCTGTGTCTTGTCCCTGAGACTCCAAGCAATTTACTCCTTGCTTGATGATCCCAGGAATCAACTCCTTTTCTGGGATCCTGTGAGAACAAAAATAAAAGCAAACAAAATCCCAAAACACAAGATTATCAACGATTACCCTGCAAAGTTTATCAAGAAAGGGATAAAGCATTATTCGTAAAATTATTCACACACTACAGAACGGCTATCCCCCATCTGGAGTGAAAGACAGTAATAGATCAGTGTAAAAGGGGCAAAAAGGGATTTTGACAATTTTGACATCTACTGAAGTCACTGAGGGAGTTAGAGGGGAAAAAGGCTACTGATGAGTGAGATAGTACCATGGTTCCATTAAACATACCACTATTTGTACAAACACAACCTCAATTGTTTGCTTTTCCCTGGCACCAAACTGTATGAGAACAGTACATTGGACCTGCCTGAAGGTTCTTTCTCTTCAGTGGGGGAGAAGTCATCCAGGAGGTGGTTAGCTCAAGCCTCTGCTCGCTTGGATAGGCCATGCAAATTTCTTTTGTTGCGTGGCTCCTATTGGAGTGGCCCAGGCTGACCTCTCTAGTCATGTCCAAGCCCTGTCCATGGATCGCTCTCATCCTATGTCTTCGTTTCAGACCACGGCATCTATAGGCCATGTTGTTGCAGTCATCTTGAGTTTCGCCACCTTGGCCCTCTCCTTGTAGCCTGTTCGGGTGGGATGTGGATGACTTCTCCCCCACAAATGTGGAAAAAGACGCCCAGGTTGCCGTTCTGCAGATCTCCTCGACAGTTACTCAAGTGGAAACAGCTGCTGTCATTGCTGCTGCTCTCATGGAGTGCGCCATCAGGTGTGCTGGAGGTGAGATTCCCTGCACCTCGTAAGCTTTGGTAATACATTGTCTGATCCAGTAGGCTAGTGTGGTCTTGGAGACCTTTCTGCCTTGATTGGGGGCACCATATACCACAAACAACGTATCTGACCTTTGAAAGGAAGCTGTCCTGTTCAGATATATACGTAGAGCCCTACGTACGTCTAGCTTATTTCAGGTGTTCCCTTTTGGGTGCCCAGGATTTGGGCAGAATGATGGCAATGTGATAGGCTGATTGAGGTGGAAGGCCGAATTTACCTTGGGAATGAAGGATGGGTCCATCCGCAAGGAGACAAGAGCCTTTCTGGAAGATGCAAAGCTCTTTCCTCGCTGATAGCACAGCCAGTTCAGAGATCCTCTTGGCCATAGTCACCGCAATGAGAAAGGTGACCTTCCATGACATAAGGTGGAGCTCGGACGTCTTCATGGGTTCAAATGGTGGCTTTGATAAGGCACCTAATACTTTGTGGAGGCTCTATGTCGGGAACCTGTGCTGGACTGGAGGAGCCAGCTGAATTACTCCCTTCAGAAACTTCTTAACATCCCGGCTCGTGGACACTTTCCTCTGTGCCTCATCTCCAAGACATGCTTGTATGGCCGCCACTTGTCATTTCAGTGCATTTGGCTGAAGTCCTCTTTGCCACCCCTCCAATAGAAACAGAATTACTTCCTTGTCCGTGGTCCGCAGGGGGTGTATCCCATGTGCCAAGGCCCAGCTTGCGAATGTCCTCCACATATGATTGTAGATGCGGCGGACTGAAGGCCTTCTTGCTTGCAGTTACTTTTTTCCCACATAGAGAACAATGGAGGGAATGGGGGCAACCTGTTTGGGGGCCCATAGAATTGGACCCCCTGGTCCAATGTTCTTGAAACTTGGTGGGTATCTTGGGGAGAGGCTCCATCAGCTACACTGTGAGTTTGGAGCCTCTCCCTCAAACCCTCTTCCCTCCAGCCCCCAGAATATACCCTATGTTTTCACCATTGACTTCAATGGCCCATAGGATATAATGGAGCTGAAATTGACATTTGGCTGCCTGAAAGACTCCCCGGAACCCAGCTGGGGGCGGAGCTTGGCTCCTGAGCTGCCAGAGCTGTGCTCCGATGCGCTCCCCTCCCCCAAAAGACCCCTGAGCATCCTCAAAATAATCAGGGAAGGGCGAGAAGGTTTGAAGCTTAACAGGTTTTTTGAACCCTCTAGGATCTAGGTTCGTGGACGCCGATGATCTTGGCTTCTCCGTCACTTCCATTTGGTAGTTTAGAGTAGAAATGATTTTGTTAAAAGCCTTTGGATGTGTTCAATCTGGAACAGCCGAGAGGATGTGGGTTTCACTTCCGTCTCATCCCCTGACCATTCTTCTTCCTCCTTCTCAGTGTTGCTCAGAGAGGTAATAGTGGAGGCCATTTCTGCCTGCGCAGAGCTAATGCTGCGCAGGCATTCCCTTCTAGGAATCTGGCCTGGGTGTAGCTGGCTCAATGCACTGGGCACATTGGCCTGTTCCTGCTCCCTTCCTCCCTCTGAGGTTCCCAATGCCTCATTTGGGGTAGATGTCCCATGGCCCCTGAGCCTCTTAGGGGTAGATGGGGACCTGGAGCCTGAGGAGGACTGGGATGTCGAGGAATGATGCTGTCCTCTTTTCCTGGAGCCCTTGGAGATGCACCTTCCCCTGGTCTCATGGCTCCCTTGCAGTGTCAAGGTCTGGGCCGTGGCCCCCCCCACCTGGCTCCCCTGATCCCAAGGCCATTGTGGAAGGGGCCAGGATCCACCCAGAATCAGCCACATCCAAGGTGGTCCGGTGGCAAAGGGGGGGCATAAAGCAGCCCAGTCCCACGCCGCCTGTGCCCTGTGCTGGCTGGGAACAAGGCAGCTGAACAGTCTGCAATGGCTAGGGCGACTGCATCAGAATCCGTGTGATGCCTGCTGGCGTCCACGTCCCCGGTGGTCCCATGGCTCCCCAAGGGGTGAAGGTTTGGGCTTGTGTCGGTCCCAGACCGCTGGTCTGGTCTTGGGACAGTCCCAGCGCACCTCCCTTGGGGCTGTTCCCAGTCAAGGCTCCCACCCATTGGAATGAGCTCACCGGATGGGTTCGCTGGCCCTTTGTTTCTCCCGCAGCATTTAGTCTTTCCCGCGCCACTGGCAGCAGCGCCAGCCGAATGCACTGCCGTCATCTTCTTGGTGCCCAGCTGGGAGTGGGAGCCCGAAGGCTTCAATCGCTGGGTCCCGCCACTCGCTGTTGCTGCATCACCATCTTGAACCACGTGTGGGGGGGGTGGATGGGGACCGGCTGGCTCGTTGTGTTCAGCCAGCCCTGTGTCCGTGGAGCTGCCTTCCTCTGGCTGTTGCAGCGGTGCTTCTTCCAGCCACTGAGCATCCTGCCGCTTCAGGAGTGCTGGGCTGCTGCTCCACAGGGACCTCTGTCACAGCCATCTGTCCTCCTTCCAGCATCTCGGAAGGAAGAGGGGGCTGATTTTTCTTCTTCCCGTCCTGGACCATTTGCAGATGTCCCCGGGTTTCCTGGAGTCTGCAAGGGAAGGGAAGTTCTTCTTGGCTTCTGATGGATTTCTTCCAATTTTTTTCTAATTTTCTATAAATCTTCTGGCTTGGAGCAAAAGCTCCAGACGTCCTACCAAACACAGGGATATGCAAGAACTGGAGGGGTCAGCCTGGGCCATTCCAATAGGAGCCACACAACAAAAGAAATTTGCATAGCCTACCCGAGCGAGCAGAGGCGTGACCTAACCAGTTCCTGGATGACTTCCCCCCACTGAAGGAGAACCTCTCTTTTTCCTCCAAGATGTACTGTGCCCTTTACTTAAACGACTCCTGCTCTTTAGCAAGTTCAGTGGTGAAAATTTCGGACTAGAGAGAATCTTATACTATATTTATTCAGTGATATTTCTTAGTTCACCCCAGCAAGCATCCCTGACCTTTTCAAATTATTAGGCAACAACTTTCAGAATCAAACCTTATTAATTCTAATAAGAATGAATTATAATACCCTTCATAACGTTACAGCTATTTCTCAAGAAATATTCTCATCTCTTTTCCCACTGATATAACACCCCAGTTCTATTATTCTCTCAGCAGGTACATATTTCTCCCTTCCAGAATACCTCAGAAGAGGAAACTATAACTCTCTCATATTTCTGATCTTTCACCCTTCAGAAATTTGATGTCAACCCACCCTGCTTTTCATCTACTACCATAAAAGCTCTAGGACGTGACTCAATTTCTATTATATAGTCCCAGGCTGCTAAGGAATATTGGGTTTAAATGGAGACAAGGGTCAGGTGGTGAGGCCAGGGAGGAAGGTTCTGAAAAGAACCTCTAATTTATGGTGCCTTCAAGATGCCACAGGCATATTTTACTTATTGGAAAAGTATCCACCACTTTCCTTTCTCCCTCAGCATTAAAATATGCATCCTGCAGTTTTGTTTGAGACTCAGAGTACTCACTTGAGCTCAGGGTAGACATTCTCCAAGTACCACTGGAAGGATTTACAGTTCAGTTTCCTGCGCTGCTCTACTCGGTCTGCAATGCTGGAAGGAATACAGATTGTCATGAGCATGAAGGGAAAAGATTTCATGATACACATGTGGGTAAACATGGCTTGCAAGCGCTTGTTTCTGCCTCGTGCAGGAGTACTAACTTAACTGTGGTGGGTATCCAGCCCAGCCAGGCTCCTCTTCCTCCCCTCTCTATTTCTCGTCCTTTTTCTCTGGGCCACTGCCACCATCAAATCAAAATTACCTGAAAGTTTGAGCTCTGAGCCACTTCGCTGCTTAAAGGAATAGCACTGGGTTTGCCTTTCTCTTTCCTTTTGTTCTTACTATCAAAGGGACCAACATACTTATTCAAGTACTCTGGGGAAGTGGGATTTAACCATTGTTCCTCCCCTTTGTCCTGGAATAAAGGTAAAGGTTTCCCTTGCTTGAAAGCTAGTTGAATCTGACTCTAGGGGGTGCTCATCTCCATTTCCAAGCCAGCGCTGTCTGAAGACGTTTCCATGGTCATGTGGCCAGTATGACTAAACACCAAGGCCTGGTATACACGGTATACATGTCCTGGTATACATGGACTCAAAAGGGGCTTAACATAGATCACAGCAATCAGACTAATCACATTAAAAATTAAAAGGAGATTAATAAGAAAATAAAAAGTGCATACCACATCTATAAACACAACAGACTGAGCAAGAGTAAAATTAAAGGTAATAAAACACAATCCTCTAATCCTTAACTCTGTACCAGGGGAGCCAAATATACAGTCTGGGGTTTTATCTGGCCTGAGAGCAACTGGTGCAAGCAACTGGTTGTTGGGGGAGGGAGCAGGCGAAGTGTGTGTGGTTAAAGCTGTCAAGAAATAGAAAAGAAATTGCTAGGTGGCAGGACTATGAAGCCAAGGTAAAATAGGGGGGGGGAGGCAGCGAAGGCAGAGAAAGAGGAGGTGTGGGGTTTTTCCTCCTGTCTCCTCCAACCACAGCTCTGTGAGGATTGGCAAAACCACTACATGGAGCAGTGGAGCTGAATGGCTGGCACTGCCGCAGCTGCACCAAACGGTAACTGTGAGGGGGGTTGGCAAGAGCGAACATGCAGAGCAGCACTTTGTGAAGGGACAAGGCTGGCATGGGAGAGAGGGGGACAAGGAGGGCCAGCATGCGGACTGGGAGTCAACTGGGCTGCCTTCTGCATGCTGCTCTGAGGGTGGGGAATGGCGACCTCTCTTCACCCCACACCCATTCTCTGCCCATGAAGGAAAATGGACTGCAGGAGAACAGAAAGCACCCCTTGGAGGTTTTGGAAACAGCCTCTCCATCAGGCCTTCCCCTCAGCCCTGCCACTTCTGTGGGATATGTGGAAGGGATGAGAACTGGGGGGGGAATCTGGGAGGGCCAGTTTTTAGACCCTCCTCCTCCTTAGTCAGGAACCTGTTGTCTGAGTCACCCAAGGCCGGCCGCTCAGCCTGGACCACATCACAGGGGTGGTGGTGGGGTGGGGATGGGGCAGTGGAGGGAGAAGTCCAGTGTGCCTCCTTGGGATCCTCAAAGGTAGGACTGGACAGGGAAAGAGGAAACAAAGAACAAGAGACGGATCATAGCTGTGCTTGGCTGCTGAGGCTGGATGTATGGGGGGGTGCTGAGAAACTCTTATTTACTTGCAAGAAAGATGACTCATCTCCTAAAAGTGCCATATATACAAAAAATAACTAATTTGTATGGAAATGTAAGATACCCCCGCTTTTATGGTATCCCTTGGAAAAAACCCTAGTCTTGCATATGCTTAAAATACATTTATTGAGCCTTAGTGGGTTCCCCAGTAAATCAATTGCTTTTAGTCCTAGGAATCAATTGCTTTTGTTTGTATTTTGAGTGGAAAAAAATATTGCTAGTAGAGTTTGCCTGTGTCATTTATAAAGTTTATCTCTCCATTACCTCACATTACATTTTATGGCACACATGGCCCGGCCCAAAAAAGTAACATTTATGTCAGATCCAGCCCTCATAACAAGAGGTCAACAGCTCTACTCTATACATCCCCCTACAGATGATAACAAGGCCATTGGCCATGCAAGCAGTTAGAAATCATCCATTGCCTTGGTTTCAATATTTAGAGATCCCCCTGATGGTCTCAGGACCATGTTCTCATAGCTATTTTCTGGAGTCAAGATGGATTCTGTCTGTTCCTCCTTGGTGTGTATGTAAAAATGGAACTGAATAGAAAGTTCTTCAGTGTGCTCAGTGGCAGGTCCTTAGCCATGGGGGCTTTGGGGGGTGGTACCCCCCACAGAAGACCCCCAGCTCTCCCCGGAAGGATGCCAAACCCACTCCCATCCACCCTGGTGTGCCGTGGCTTTGGTGGCTCTTCCTGGTGCTTCCTGCTCAGCCACAGCAGGAAGAGCTGGTGTGGTGGCTGGGCTGGCTGGTGGAGGCACAGTGAGGCCCCAGGGTGGGCCATTAGAGAATGGCCCACTCCAGCACCTCACTGCATCTCCGCCAGCCAGCCCAGCCACCTCACTGCTGCTGGGAGAGCTGAGGAGGCAGGTAGGCAGGCAGGGCAGTGGGCGGTCAGCAGAAAGAGGCATCATGACACCACCTGCTGCCCTGCCACCTGCCTCCTCCTCAGCTCTCCTCCTTCTCTGAATGGAGAGGGAGGAGAAGAGCCCACTGGCTGGGAGAGGTGAGGAGACAGGCAGCAGGGCAATGAGGAGAAAGAGGCATCATGACAACTCTTTCTGCTCACTGCTCCATGCCCTGTCACCTGCCTGACTCCTCCTCGGCTTTCCTTGTTCCTTTCCAGATGGAGAAGGAGGAGGAGAGTCACTTCTGGGTAATGTCACTAGTGACATCACCATGTCGGGGGCACGACAGTTCCCAGCCTGAAAATCTCCTGGCTCCAGGGCTGCTCAGAGGTTTCATTTACTGACTCAGCCAACCCTTCCTCAATAGAGTCCGTTCCTGTTCCTGTCTGCAGGAATGTCCACCCTGCATTTTGGCCTCCTGAAGCTCTATTATTTAGGTGTGACAACAGCTTAAGTGAGACTCTGGCTAGGGTCATCTGCATCCCTATGACACTGGATGAGTCTATGTTTGGAAGGTGACTAATACTTATTTCTTTCTCCTCCTTCCCCCCTTGCCAGCCAGCAAAAGCATTGATAAACTCTAAGCCCATACAGAGTGTAAGTAGGGATGCCAGACCACCTGGTGGGGGTCCCCCAGGTTCAGGCACTCCTCTCCACCACCACCAGCTGGCTGGTGGGGGGAATTACCCCCCAACAGGGAAGAATGGCAAAAATAAACATGACATGCCTACATGACCCATAAGTGACGTAGGCATGTCGGGAGGGACACTCTGATTTTTGGGCAAAACTCTATGATAGAGGCTAATTCTACCATAGAATTTTGTCCAAAATCCTGAGCGTCCCCCCCCCCAACATTCCTGTCATGTCTACATCACTTCTGGGTCATGTAGGCACATCACATTTATTTTTGGTGGTCCTCCCTGCTCCCCTCCCATCCCCTGCAGGCAGGTTCAAGAGACCTGGCAACCCTAAGTGCAAGTCCTTTGGGACTGCAAATTCTGGCACTTATCCTGGGTGTAGGTATTTCATCATAACATATGGAAAGCAAATATACTATATACACAAGTGTTTGAGGGTTAACCATATTTCAGGTATTGCTGTTAAACCAATATCATGACACATTTACACAGCATCAGTGCATGATTTACTTATAAATGTGCTTTTAATGCAATTTCTTGGGGCAGATTTAGGGAATCTCTAGCTTGTGTGTCAAATCAAATCTCTTCCACGTTTCATCTGGCTTGTGTGTCTTCCCTATATTAAAATGATCCAATTCTGCTATTAATATTGTCTCATACTATGCATTGACCAGCTATGCACTGTAACATCTGACCTTCTGTGAGACACTAAAGCAGCTGGGAAACAATTCTGTTTTCAGTAGCATCTTCCTTCTTGTTCCATATAGGGCCCAGTTAAATAATGGCTAAGATTGATGTTTTATCAAAAGAACAGTCAAATCAGGAACCTCAGCTTCAAAAATAGCTTCAGTGCTTTATAAACATTGTCTGTGTTCACTCTAAAACTTGGGGCTATTGGGGAGTGTGTACATGTACACATGAGAGCGCACATGACAGTAGTTGTAGAGATGGGCAATACCATGATTCTGTAAGATGATATGCATACACAGTCTTGGACACAGCACACTGGCCAATTTCAAGCTATGTGTGGTCTTCTGTACAAATGAGAGAATTGCCCCACCTATGGTTTTGAATTTTTTCCACAGATGATATTACTCTGCAATTACTCTGATTTATATCCTGCTGTTAAAACAATTCATTTGGTATCTGAAGAGTAACTCACTTATGTAACTTCTCTTTTTATTACATCTTTGTATGAGCTGATTGGCCCACTGTGGGGTTCCTAGTAATGAATTTAATAGTGAACAAAAGCTCAAGAAAATACACTAAGAGTGTGAGTAGGTGAATATGTTAGCAGTCAGACCCCTCCTACCATAGAGGGGCAGTTTAGCAGTTAAAGAGACACAAACACCCCATATAATATCACCTCAAAAATCATAAATGTAAGACACTGCCTGGCCCAAAATGACACAAAATGGATGCCAGCCAGAGACAAGCCTGGGAAAATATTTTTGAAGATGAGTCAAAGCAGCTGACTAATGCCCCCTCCGTGCCCCAGAGAAACACATAATTTCAGACAATAGGTCTCCCAAGAAACAGTCTTTAACCGGCTGTAGAAACACTTTTCAGGGATGCTCTAGGCTGATCCTGTATTGAGTAGGGGGTTGGACTAGATGGCCTGTATGGGCCCTTCCAGCTCTGTGATTCTATGATTCTACTGATTAATCTCATCAATGAGCAACCTCACTTCCCCCTTACCATTTACCCTTCATTTAACAATACTTAACACTATTTATCAAACCTGGTAGCTTTTCCCATCTGGTACCTGAAGGGTCATCAAAAACCATTTACACTTATAGCCCACCTTAGGAAATCCCATCATGCTTCTGTCAAATCATTGTTTACCTCCGAAAAACCCATCAAGTTATTGTTTTGCAGGCTAACACGTCAGCCTGCCCCAGGCAGTGTTTTGCTCTGTATCTGGAGTACCTAGCCACCAGCACAGTGTTTGTGTGTTCTGGGACCCATACATACACCCCTACCGGCATGCAGGCCTTCTCTGTGAAATGCTGGTTGTTTCGCTGCTGCTTCCACAGACCTGATTCTTCGAGACTGGTAATTGTATAGCCTTCCCCGAAATTGTTTTCTCCTTCTCCTCCCTAATTTCCTCTTAGCTTGTGTGTGTTTTAAGTGTGTTTGGGTGTGTGTTTTGCTAATTTCTATTTCTTTTTAATAAAAACCTTACCTGTAGAATATCTGCCAGGTTTATTTGGAGAGTTCTCTTGAGGGGAAAATCCTCATAAACATAGGTGGAGAATCCCAGTTATCCCCTCTCACTCTGTCACTTTAAAGCTAATTCCTCCACCAAATTATGAGATTGCCTCTTTGGGTAACAAATAGCCAGGTTCATTGTGGTTACAACTGGAAGCAATTATAGCCAAGCAACCATCACACAATTACCAGTTGCCCACATACTTGCTGCCTTTAGCCACTACAAAATAGACAAACATAAGTGTGGAGGATTGGATATAGTCTTATGGAAGCACCATTAATGAGAGAACTATAATATATAAAGTTGTGTGTTTTATTGGACTGACTAGTTGTTGAAGACTTGCAAGGGTTCAAACTGTATGAGGTTCTTCTCTAGGCACACAGCAAAAAATGAATAAAATAAAATGGCACAAGATCTTAAGAACACAATAGAAGCCATGTTGGATGAGGCCAATGTCCCATTCAGTTCAACACTCTGTGTTACACAGTGGCCAAAACAGAGGTGCCATTAGGAGGTCCACCAGTTGGGCCAGAACTCCAGAAGCCCTCCCATTGTTGCCCCCGAAGCACTAAGAATACAGAGCATCACTGCCCCAGTCAGAGTGTTCCATCAATAGGTTGTGGCTAACAGCCACTCATGGACCAATGCTCCATATGTTTTTCCAATCTCCTTTTGAAGCTGTTTATGCTTGTAGCCACCACCACTTCCTGCGAGAGTGAATTCCATATGTTAATTACTCTTTGGGTGAAGAAGGACTTCCTTTTATCTGTTCTAAGCTTACTGCTCATTAATTTCATGAAGTGCACACAAGTTCTTGTATTGTGAGAAAGGGAGAAAAGTACTTCTTTCTCTACCTTTAACCCATGAATAATTCTGTAAACTTCTATCATGTCACCCCTCAATCATCATTTCTTCAAGGTAAAGAACCATAACCTCTTTAACCTTTCTTCATAGGGAAGGTGTTTTAGTTGCCCTTTTCTGTACTTTTTCCAATGCTATAATATCTTTTTTAAGGTGCAGTAACCATAACTTAACACCATATTCCAAATGAGGTTGCACCATTGAGTTATACAGGGGCATTATGATACTGGCTGATTTGTTTTCAATCCCCTTCCTAATAATCCCCAGCACAGCATTTGCTTTCTTTATTGCAGTCATGCACTGAGTAGACATTTTCAGTGCGTTATCTACCACAACTCCAAGCTCTCTCTCCTGGTCAGTTACTGCCAGTTTGGACCCCATCAACATTTATTTATTTATTACTTCTTACTGTTTTTGCAACCAGAGTCTTAAACAGCAAACGTTTCATTATAGTTAGGACTTTTTGCTCCAATGAGAATTACTTTGCACTTGCCCATGTTGAACCTCATTTGCCACACTGACACCCACTCACCCAGCCTCAACAGATCCCTCTGGACCACCCCACAGTCCTCCGTGGTTCTCACCGCCCACAACAACTTAGTGTCATCTGCAAACTTAGCCACTTCACTGCTTACTCACAACTCCAAATCATTAATGAACAAGTTAAAAAGCACCAGATCTACTACCAAGCCTGCGATATCCCACTGCTTACCACCTTCCACTGTGAAAACTGCCCATTTATACTCACTTGCTGTTTTCTGTTAACTAACCAGTTTCTGCAAGGGGATTTGTCCTCTTATCCCATGACTGCTGAGTTTATTTGGGAGCCTCTGATGAGGAACTTTATCAAAAGCTTTCCAGAAGTCTAGGTAAACAACATCTACTTGTTTACACATTTGTTCACCCCATCGAATAACTCTAAAAGATAAGTGAGACAAGCATGACTTGTGTTCAGGCATGGCTGCCAGTTACCAAGATGCTCTGAGAACAAAGGAGATGGTAGGGGAAGGCTGTGAGGTTGAATTATCCTTCAGGTGTCATTCCTGCCTGCCTGGTTGCTGGTCCAAATGAATGCTTTGCCACCAAGTGTCCATAAACCATTTCACTTTATAAAAGCCTTTCAATAGGTGTACACATTCATTTGTGGGAGAAGCTGTGGCTCAGTGGTAGAGCATCTGCTTTGCATGCAGATGGTCCAAGATTCAATCCCTGATATCTCCAGGTAAAAGTATCAGGTAGCAGGTGGACTTCAGGTTGAAAACTTGGAGAGCTGCTGCCATTAAGAGTAGACAATGCTGCCCTTTATAGACCTTGATAGATTCAGTATACAGCAGCTTTATGTACGTATCCTTACCAGAGATAAAAATGCAAAATGCAGTCTGTTCCCAAAAAGAGGGTGAAGTTTGTTTTGCTCTACCATAGATACTTGGGGGAGGGACAGCTGTTAGAAGTTCCTGTTCGTTAACTTCTCATTAATCTCTTAGGAGGGCGAATGCTGTGCTTGATGTCTCTGTTGTCTCAGGGGAGCTACTGCTGTTTTTGAATTGCTGTGTTCTGCCATTTGGTCTTTTCCTTTTTTGCCCATAAGGGAGCATTATGAGCTCTGCAGTGCCCAACCCCTCCTACCCCACATCAAGGCATGTGTGCTCCCATCCCATTCATTCAGAGATGGCGATCATTTAAGAGCAGAACACACAGCTGTCTGCTATCAAACTCACACAACCAACTGCAAAAAGGATGAGGAAACGTAATGTGTTGGATCTTACACTCCTCTTATGTCACCACCTCCTGTCATCAGAGGGCTCCTTGCTCTGACACAAAAGGTGTGTTTCACTGGCAGAGAGCTTCCTGTACCAAAGATTGGTTCTGCCAGTAATGGCAACATAGTCACAGGATCCAACCCAATGAGAACCGAGTATGTAAGGCATTCACAGAGGTGTTTCTTCCCACCTTCCTCCAGCAGCTTCCTAAGACCCCAGAAATGGCAGTGCTGAAGGCTGAGAAGGCTCCTGGATGACATGTTGTGAGGTACAGAAGGCTGCAATAATTTCGCAGAATTGCCTCCACCCCTTTCCTTCCATTGGGGAAGGAAACCCAGCAGAGCAAGCTTCCCATTGGTGCAAAAGTGAAAAGGATACTTTCACCCACAGGGACTCCTCTCATTTTGGGCATGAGGCCCACCAGACTCCAGACTCCCAGCATTGTCTGTTGAGGTGCTACAGAAGGAAAGAGGGCAGGGAAGCATCTGCCACCACAAGCACCTTCCATTTGTGGTTTGTTGAAATGTACTGAGGTGTGAGACTCAGCATGGTGAAATCAGCTCATGTTTATTTGATTACATCAGAACAGAAGATAAAATAACCAGTACAAAGCCGCTTATATGCGTGTACACACTCACACCCAACACACCCCAAATTCCCATGATAGGTTCTATATACATGGCCCAGGTTCCCTTCAGGATCCTGGTCCCTTCAGGATCCTGGCCCTCCCATTGGCCCGTGCTAAGATCTGCGGTGGCTATTGTTCTAGGACCGAAGATCTATAGGTCCGTTTGACTACATGGCCAGGCGCACGTGGTCATGGCCATCTTAATACATAACACTCCGCCCCCCCTTAGTTCCAAAGTACTAGCACACATAGTCCCGCAAGTACTCTGGGCGCCTCTGTTCTCTTGTGGAGTGGCATGGCTCCGTTGGAGTGCTGTTAGGTGCGATTGGTCCGGTGTGTAGCTTGGAGACTGTGGTCGGTGAAGTCCCTGTTGTTGGGGTAAGTCTGCTGTTGAGCTCTGGAGCGGAACTTGGGGCAGGAGCTGTGGCCATGTTGGACTCCGCTGGTCCCAACGCTGGTTCCTCCAGGTCCGGTTCCACATTGCTGTCCTCGGAGTCTCGGGCCTCTTGGTCATCTAGGGGCAGCAGGCGACGGCGTAGTTGGTCTACATGTCTCCAGATGAGCAGGCCATCTTCTGTCGAGACCTCATAGGAGAGAGGTCCCGTCACTCTAACCACACAGGCTGGAATCCATGGTTTGCCTCGTACGTCGTTTCGGGAGTACACTGGGTGCCTCTTGGGTTACTGGGCCCAGGTTGTGGTCGGGTGCCCGGTCCAGGTGACGCCAGTCCAGTCTGGTCATTAAGCGCTGGTCCATTAAGAGTTCTGTGGGGCAGCATCCTGTGGAGGTGTGCAGGGTTGTCTTTTGGCTGAACAAGAAGGCAGCTAGCCTGTAGTCCCATTCACCTTGGATGATCCGGCACAACGCTTCCTTGGTTTTGCCTGTCCGTTGGTTGCCAGGTGGAAAGGAGCGAAGCGGACATGCCGAATTCTATAATACTGCCCAAACTCCAGGAATTCTGCTGAAGTAAATGCAGTCCCATTGTCCGACACCAGAATGTCAGGGATGCCATGGGTGCTGAAGATCTTCCACATGGCTTTGATCGCTGTTCTAGATGATGTAGAGGAGACAGGGAACACCTCTAGCCACTTTGAATAGGAGTTCACAACAATAAAAAATGTCTGTCCCTGGAATGATCCCACAAAGTCTAGGTGGAGGCGGGCCCATGTTTTGTGCGAGGATTCCCACTGTCACAATGGGGCCCTGGGAGGGGCCGGCCGTGTTTCCTGGCATGTCTGGCAGCATTTGACCAGGTCTTCTATCTCCCCGTCTATGCCAGGCCACCATACATAGCTGCACGTTAAGGCTTTCATGTGCATGATTCGCGGGTGGGTCTCGTGCAGTGCAGCGAGTATGCATTTGCTCAGGGGGCTGGGGATGACTACCCGGCTACCCCACAAGATACAGCCTTTGTGTGTGGACAGTTCTTCCCAGTGGGATGAGAATGCTGTGAACTCAGGGCCCACACACCCTGTGGGGCCAGCCCCTCCCCACCCAGTCCCGAACACGGCAGAGGACGCAGTCCTTACTGGTGTGTTTGGAGACTTTGGGCACCTGTACCAGCCGATTGGGTAGGTCTTCCAGCAGCAGGATCTGGTGTGCAGGAGCTGGGTCTGGGTCACAGATGGGCAGCGAAAGGCGGCTGAGGGCGTTAGTGTGTCCCATCGCTTTGCCAGGCCAGTGCAGCAGGGTGTACTGATAGCCTGCAAGAAAGATAGACCACCGCAACACCTGCGGAGACAGCATCTGGGGTGTCTGGCAGTCAGGGGCCAGGAGGCCCAGCAGTGGCTTGTGGTCCCATGAGAATGATGAAAGGGCAGCTGTATTGGTAGTCGTAGAACTTACGCACCCCTGCCACGATTGCCAGCACCTCCTTTTCGATCTGAGCGTAGCTCTGCTCCACCAATGAGTGGTAAAAATTCAGCAGGCTGAGGAAGGCCTGCAGTTCAGGTTTGGAGGAGGGTGTAGGTGCGTTGATGATGGCCGTGTTCTTGTCCAGCATGGGGTGGATGCCGCGGGCGTCAACTTTGAATCCCAGGAACTCGACACCGGGGACACAGAGGAGACACTTTTCTCTTTTTACTTTAAGTCCAGCTGCATTGAAGCGCTGCAGGATGGCTCGCAGACGGTCAGAGAAGGCTTCAGGAGTTGGTGCCACAATCAGAATATCATCGAAAAAGGGTTGCACTCTGGAGATTCCTTTAAGCAAACAGTCCATTAAATTCTGGAAAATCCCCAGAGCTACACTGACCCCGAACTGCAGACGCTTGACTTTAAATGCCCCCCAGTGTGTTACGATGGTCTGGGCTTCCACTGTAGCGTCATCTACGGGCAGTTGCTGATAGGCCTGTGCCAAGTCCAGTTTGCCAAAGATTTTGACTCTGGCCAGGGATGCTAGGACATGGCTCACCACGGGAACAGGCTATGTGTGGTGGAGGGCCTTGTGGATAGTGCATTTGTAGCCTGCACAAATTCGGACATCCCTATTGGGTTTGACTGGGGTTACGATTGGGGTTTCCCATTTCGCATGGGGTACCAGCTGACCAGGCGGTCGAGTTTTACCTCAATTTTGGGCTGGAGTGTCAACGGGGGCTGCCGGGCTTTCAGACGTTACTGAAGTTTCCCGACTGTATATTTTGTATTCCGGTGACAGCCAGACCCAAGACGTTGAACCAGGCTAGCCCCAGTAAGCTGGTGAGACGGCTCTTAATCACAACCAGTTCCAAAGGGCCTTAGAATGCTTTGTATTGTATGCGGAACTGGCCCACCCCTTTAATGGCTACTAGGTTCTTTTGGAAGTCCCTTAGTGTGAGGCCGGTGTCTTCCAGTGGGGTTCCCCCAGTAGGGCATAGCGTGTGTAGGGTTTCCTTGGAGATTATCAAGAGGGACGACCCTGTGTCCAGTTCCATTATGCATGGGGCGCCCTCTATTAAGACAGTCACTTTAATCTTATTGGTGGACTCCCGGGGCAAAAAATGAACCTGGTTGTGATGTACCGAGGTGCTGTGGAGTTCTGCTGTTTCTTGGTGCATTGTACCATGGCGCTGGTGTCCCTTGGATCGACAGGCATGGGCAAGGTGGCCTTGCTTCCCACAGGATTGGCAGACGACATCTCTGAAATGGCAGGACCTCCGTTCGTGTGATTCCCTGCAGCTTGTGCAGGCCGTCAGTGTGCTTGGCAAGAAGGTGGATGGGGCTGGGCGAGGGTTGCAGTGAGCGGGCCGGCGGACTTGTAGTACTTCGTCCTTCTCCGAGGAGGTCGATGCTGCTCCAGGTGAAACCTGGTGCGTTGCGGAGTGTGGCTGGTGGTCCCGATGTGATCTTTCGAATGCGGTGGCGACCTGGAGTGCCTTCTCTAGCTTGAGGTCCGCAGTCCCCATGAGTTTCCTGCAGAGTTTGGGATCACGGACTCCCCAGGGGAACAGTGTCAGGATAACTTCCTCGACCTCAGGGAACTCACAATCTATGGCCAGTTGGTGTAACTCAGCCATGTAGATGGTCTCCCCTTCTCTGGACTTCTGTATTTGTGCCCATAGGGCCATGTACCTCGCCATTTTGGTGGGTTTTGGCGTGAAGTACTTGTTCAGGACCTTGAGGATGTCCTCTTATGATTTGTCAGCCAGCTTAGGAGGAGACAGAAGTCCTTTGGCCAGGCGGATGGTGGCCACTCCGCACATGCTTATGAGTAGGGCCCATTTTTTACAGGCATCGGTGATGTCTTGGAAGGTGAGGTAGTTGGTTAGCTGGTCCACCCATGCTTCCCAGAACTCAGGGTGAATGGGGTCGAAGACTGCAATGTGTCCCGGAGCTGCAGCCATGACTCATTGTGGCAGGCCATGATCTGGGGAGTGGGACGTGGTGCAGTGCTGCGAAGGAGCGATGCAGGTTGCGTTGTCCCCCTGTAGATCAATGCTGGGTGCTGGGTTGGAGTCGGAGTCAGGCTCACTCGTCAGGATCCCATCCTCATCGCCAATGAAATGTACTGAGGGGTCTGAGACTCAGCATGGTGAAATCAGCTCACGTTTATTTGGTTACATCAGAACGGAAGATAAAATAACTGGTATGAGGCCGGCTTATATGCATGTACACTCTCACACCCAACACACACCCAATTCCTGTGATAGGTTCTAGATACATGGCCCAGGTAACTATAGGTTCCCTTCAGGATCCTGGCCCTCCCATTGGTCCGTGCTAGGATCCGCAATGGCTATTGTTCTAGGATCAAAGGTCTGTAGGTCCATTTGACCACATGGCCAGGCACACGCAGTCATGGCCATCTTAATACATAACATTTGTGGAATCCATTCCTTTTGTCACTGTAAACTCACCCAAAGTTTGTCCATTTATTTAAAATATTTCTATTCTGCTTTATTTTGTTGGACTCAAGGAAGCCAACAGTGCAACAAAAAATTGTAGGGACATAAAACAAAAGTCCATTACAGATGAAAAACAAACAAACAAACACATTTAAGAACACAAACATTAAAAAACCTCAGGTTACAAAAAAACGCAACAGGAAAGAGTAGGATGTGGCTTTCTTTTTAAAAATAACACAAATTGAAAGCAAACATATAATAAATCTACTGCTTTCCAGGAGCATGTTGGGTAAGAGGCAGTCTAAGTTGTTGGCCCGCCATCATTCATCTAGTATATTTTTATCTGACTTTTCCTTCATAAAGGTCAGAGCAGCATACATTGTTCTGCCTTTCCCATTATCTTCACAACAACCCTGCAAGATAGGTTAGGCCAAAAGAAAGTCACTGTCCCAAGGTCATCCAGTGAGCTTCATGGAAAAGCAAGGATTTGTACAAGTCTCCCAGATCCTAGTCTGACACTCTGACCATTACACCACATTGGCTTTCCGCAATGGCTCACAAGAACGCCCACTTCCTGGTTTGGGACACTTACCTTCCAAATGACTTTCCAATGGCAGAAGGACGGGCCTCATAGTAGTACTGCTTGTATTCATCCATCCACACTTCTGCTGTACGTTTGGTATTTCTGCAGGTAGAACAGCACTGTTAAGACATTGTAATCTTGTAGCACAGCTTGTCATGACATGGAATTAGGGTAAGTCACACAGCAATCTCCACTCTCTCAATTTGGCTTGCTATCACTAAACAGGAACTGACCCCCCCCCCCATATCCATCTGGTCTTTAGCCATTTTCTCTCCTGCTGAAGTTCCAAGTTGGGTCCAGCTGCTGTCATCCTACGCACCCTAAGACAGTTCTTTTAAATTCTACTATGACAGAAATAACATACCTGCTCTTCCCAAATCAAGACTGACTAGTGTGTGTGTGTTTGTGTGTGCGTGCGTGTGATGCAGGTAGCAATGGGATGAATGATGTTTACGGGGCACTAACTAAACTGTGTAGTGAGCCAAGTTGCCATCCCTGCCCTACAATTTTTATTTGAGATTTCCCCTCACAGTGTGGATAAGCTCTAAATGACACGTTGTACACAAAAGTGTGGAAAGAAATCCTGACAGCTGCTCCTTCTCAGAAAAAACAGTTTGGGGAGGGGGTGATCTGAAAAGTTGCAGAGGCATGGAGTTGCAACAGAAAAGCTGCCTGTGGAGGAAAGATTAAGTACCTCTTCCCTACTGCTACTTTTTAAAAAATCCAAACTGAGAAGGGGCCACTAGGATTTTTAATACATGTGTCTACATGTAATGGATTAGATCCAGCACAGTGTTTCCATAGGGGCAAGGACTTTCACCCATAGAGCACAATTTTTGCAGTTTCCTCCACCTATGGCAGCCCAAAATGCCTCCTAAAACCTTCACCTGGGGGAGAGAACCCTGGGAAAAGGATTTTGGAGAATATTCTGGGCTGCCAGAGGGCCCTGAAAGTCATACTTTGTGGGCAGAAGTCCTTGTGCCCATGGAAAGTAAGACTACCCCAATATGTAGCCTTACTTTCCATTTCCTTTATCACAATAAGTTCACTAGTTTTAAAATACCCCTTTAATATGTAGTGTAGTCAGTTCGTTACCTTATTAAAAGCTGGTGCAATCCTGTGACACCTCTGGAAGATGTCTCTGCTGTAGTCTCTTGACCCTCTTGAAAGTTTGGGGGGCCACAAGGGATGCAAAAATATGTAAAACTGCCTTTGATGTGCCACATCATGCTTCATATTAAGGCTAAGGAGATTCCCTGAGCTCTGTCTCAGTTGGGATTTATTCTCTCTTTACTCTTTGATTTTTGCTCCAATGATCTTCTGTGGAACTTCAAGGAGCAGAACCCAAGGAGAAAAGGTAGAATGATATTCCCCAGTTCACACATGCATTATTTTTAAGCCCTATGGGGATACACTTCTTGTAAACTCAAAACTGGAGGATCCCAAGAAAAGTGCACTCCCGAGTAGCAATGCAGAAACAAAAATAATTAAAAATAAACCCTTTAAAAATAATTAAAAACAAACCCTTTCTAAGTTTGCCCCTTGTGTGCTGCAGTAACCAAAATACACATTTTTGGCACACACAACTATGTTTGAAGAGGCTTTTCACGATATTTTATTTGTTTCTATGTTATAGAGCAGGGGTGGCCAAACTTGCTTAATGTAAGAGCCACATAGAATAAATGTCAGATGTTTGAGAGCCGCAAGACACGAACAAATATTACATGTTTTTACTGGGAAATATACAAATTTGCTTTTTCTTAAAATTAAATGAGACTGCCAAAAATAATAACAAAAGCAGTAAAAGCAGATAATGATAATGATATTTATTTGTCCAATGATAATTTGTTTGCTAATGATACTTAGCTTCTCCAGCCGCCCTGCTGGGAGCCGCATAATATGTGTGAAAGAGCCGCATGCGGCTCCCGAGCCACAGTTTGGCCACCCCTGTTATCGAGGAACGCAATTGTGCTTTTCAGCCTCACAGAAACAAAAAAATCAGAAACCCCTTCAAAATTAGTCTTTGTGCGCTGAAATACAAAATAACTAAAAATTATGTTTTACAGCATACCAAGAATTAATTCTGAAGGGCTTTGTAGCATTAATTTAGCTTTTCTCCTGCAGAAGAATGCAAATTGAATTGCTCATTGATGGTCCCACAGCTAAGGATTCAGTCTGATTCAATCACAAAATCTGATCTAATAAGGTTTGGTAATTATCCTTACTCCATGTATTCTTCTACAGCAATAGAATAATTTGTTCTGCATTGTTCTAGCCCACCCCTGTGGTGGATGTATTCTTAATTTGGAAGTATTACTTACAAAGATACTGCAGTCAGTTAGACCCCCTAGTAAAGTGAAAGGGGAAAAATGAAACCCTGTAGGGGGTTTAAATAGCCTTAACTATGGTGAACCTTCACGGTGAGCAGAAGTTGAGCAGAAGGTGGATATTTCCCACCTGCACCTTTCCCCAGCAGCCTTGAGCCCTCTGGAAAGTTGATGTTATAAGTTGCAGGAGTTTCAGGAACAAAATGCCATGGGGGACACAGGGCTGCAGTGATGTGGCATAATCGGGTGACACTGTCTCCACTTCTCTCTTGTACAAAAAAGATACCATTCAAGAAAAGATGTTAGACCTTTGAATAATAAAAATTTATTTATAACTCCAGGTGGCTTTTAGTTAGTTTGTTTTTTTAAGGATGAGTAGGACTTGAATGGAAGGGAAGGTGTCATGGTGTAGCCTGATCTCGTCAGATCTTGGGAACTGAGCAGGGCTGGTACTTGCACAAGGGACCACCATGGAAGATTGTGCAGAGGAAGGCAATGGCAAACCACCTCTGCTTCTCACTTGCCTTGAAAGCCCCTTGCTGGGGTTGCCATAAGTTGGTTGTATGACTTGATGGCACATATGTATATAGGTAGGTCTTGAATCAGACATTACGAGGAAGATGTGGCTGTCACTGAAAACATCAGGCCCTTGGATCCTCACCTCCACTGGTAATATGTAATAATCCAGAATGTGTGATGAGACATCCTTGTACTACCATCTTCCCTACCCTCATGACTTCATTGGTATATTTCTGTGGGGTATGGAAAATTGCAGTGTAGCAAAATCACATCACAAGTTTCACATGACTGGATGTACCAGGTGGAAAGAAGAGGAGATGCAAGATCTGCTGTTTTGGGCAACAGTCATGACTTTCTCATAATGTCTACTTCCAGTCAAAGGAATCAGTGTTTTAGCGAATTCTGTGTAGAAATTAACACTGTTACACATATTGGCTACCTAGACTGTCTTTGTTTAGTCATACTCTGGGAAGGAAGGTAGCATGGTATAGCTCAGAAGCTAAGCAGGGTCAGCACTTGGAATGAAGACTATCAAAGAAGACCTCTGCAGAGGAAGGCAACGGCAAACCACCTCTGCTTCTTACTCACCTTGGAAGCCCCTTGCTGGGGTTGCCATAAGTCAATTGTGATTTGATGGAACTTTACGCACACACACACACAGAGTCATACACCAGATGCAAAAATTAACCATTTTCTAGTACATTTTACATTACATTGAACCCACTGTCAATATACTTCATTGGCTCTAAAATTTCCAGGAGAAAGGATTTCTGTATGCTTCCCACTGCCTTCACTGCAACCCGAAATGCGCCCCAAAATGCTGTTCCTAGGGGGACAGGGGACCTCCAGGAATAGCTTGGGAGGAGTTGGTGGTCTGCTATGGGATGGAGATTTGGTGAAAATCACCCCTTCCATACATGGAATTTTTAGATGAGATCCAAGACATTATTTTTCAATATACTCCTATTTGCCTGAGGAATATCTGACCCACTAAAGTGCAATAGTAAATGCTTTCCCCAAGAGTAGAAGGGTTAAATTAGCAGCACCCTCAAGTCTCAAAGTATAGTTCCTATTGAAATGACTGTACTTATTGTTTCCTGACCATCAGGGAAACATTGACAAGAAGTCAGAATATAAAGACACAAGAAAGAATGCGATCGATTTGGTCAGGCATATCCAGAAAGAATTAATAAAATCTTAGATTCACAGTGAAGCTCCTGTACAGGCCCGTAGCACCCATGGAGCCCACGGGGCCCTTCCCCCCCCCACGGTTTTATGGGCCCCCTCCAATCCTTGGCTCCCCTCCCCCCTCCGCGCTGCCTGCTGCTGCTCCCTCCAAAAAAAAAAAAATCAAGTGCCGAGCCAAGGTTTCTGGCTGGCTCTCGCACTCCCTCCTCCTCCTCCCGTGGTGGCGTTGCTGGCGGCTCCTTGCTGGGTCGGAGCGGGCGTGAGGAGCAGAGCCAGCAGTGCCACACACACACAGAGCCTATACGAAAAGGACCAAGACAGGGAAAGGGTCCTGCTGTCCTTGGAAGAAGCCTCAGTGGGCTTCCTTCCAAAGAAATGTGCCCAAGAGCGGGCTGTTAAGAAGGGAGGTGAAAGGCTCCTCTTTTTTTACACACACACACACACGCACATCCCTTTCCCTCTCCCCCCACTGCTGGCTCCGCTGAAGACGAGACCAGCCCGCCTCTTCTGGTCAGCGCTTTGAAGCTGGGGAGATGCCCCGACTGAGGCCCATGGCTTGAAGTCGTTCCCAACCTGCAGCTGCGCCTGCGACTGCTCCGCTCCCCAAAGGCAGGCCCGGCTGGCTCCCTCCGCATTCTTCCCCAGCTACTGTTGCCAAAACATCGGGGGCCATTCGGGGGCCCGGGAGACGACTGGCTGCTCAGCCAGCTCTCCCCACCCCCGCGTGGCTCTTTTTTTTCCTTTTTATGGCGAGGGCGCCTCAGAAAGAGATTGGCTGGTGGGCCCCCCCTGGCCCCCAAAACTCCTTAGCTGCAGGGCTGCTTCTGTATGAAAAAAGACTTGGCAAAATGTCTTAAGGACTTGTTTTCCATACCATTTCTTTCCCTAGGGAAGATTCCATACTGCAGCCACATCTAACTGCTTCTGCATAGCACCCTCTTATTTTCTGAACTGGGGTCAAGGAATAACCCATTCCTACTTGATATAAGTCAGTGCGTTGCCCTCAGGGAAATCATAGGGGTGGCGTTTCCTGAAAACGTGGCCCACACGACTGCAGGGAACGATCTCCAAGCTGCCTCCACACATCCAAACTCTGAAGGAAAGCTCTGGAAAAGATCCACAGTGTTACATCATGAAACAGCCAAACAACATGGACAAGGGCAAGAACAGGTGAAGTAATAGAAAGAGAGAACTTGGTTGCATTGTGTTGATGACTTTCTGAGATGAAAGAATCCTGCCCTTCCACCAACTGGTTCCTCCTCCCTGGTCTCTCTGATCAGATAGTGTAGATTAATCTTGTCTTTTTAAATTAATCTTAGAGACAAACTGTATGTTATGGGAGAGAGCTATACCTGTATCACCAGATGTTTTCTTTATGACTAAAGTGCAGTGTTGGGGGAAGAAGGGTACACTGAATTGTAGTTGCAGTTCTGAGGAAGGGTGGAAATCCCTTCCACCCACACCACTTCCTCTGATAAAAATCACCACCTTCCCAAACCTGGGTGGGGGGGAGAGACAAGTTCAGCATAGCTACAATCAGAGATCCTCTGTGTTATAAGTGTAGTTTGGCCTTTACTGAAAGTTGCCAAAGCATAAGACATTATCTTTCCACAACAGGTCTGCAAGACCTACCAATGGAATAAAATTATTCTGGTGTAAACATACAGTCTTAAAAGACTTGTGATGGGCAGAAAGTCTAAAGTGGAAACTGAAAACATTAGAGAAGATTGTTGAAATAAAATCAAAGGACTCAATTTCAAGGAGTGAATCTGTGTGAAAGAGTATAATGGGAAATATGAAGGAAGAGATCTTAAGGGCATGGGTGAAAAATGATTCAGTATGGAAAACATCATGAGGCTCCAAAACAAACATTTCAGCCACATTCATCATTGATATCAAAGAATTGTCAAAATATTAAGTGAATTCTGAAAAAGCGTGTAATTCATATTAACATTGTTTAAGAGGATGTCTGCACAGGTCAATTTTCTGATTTATTTTTGATCCTAAGCTAAACAACAGTACATTTTGTTACTTTGACTTGGGTATTATGTCCATTAAACAATGTTTAGGAATGACAATTTAACAAAACTAACAAAAATAGAAAATAAAGAACGAGACCTAACTTTAGACAAATTTGGTATTGCGATATGGTTTAAGGCTCATTTTCTCTGTACAATATAAATCACTTTATATGATAGGCTCAAAAATGTTACCTCTAGAATTGTGAACTAAACTGCTGTTTTTTTATATATATATATATATATATATATATAAACAAAAATTTTATGTGTATGCAATATGAATGTAAAAATTTTGATTGCTATGTAACTGCTCACATAGACAATTATTTATATATATAAAAACAGTGCTTGCGCAACCCACATTATTCATGGAACAGGTCTTGGAATTTCAAAGTTTTAGTTGTTTTTAAAATGTGTGATGCCTGTGGTTTTCAATAGATCAAACCCTGGAACTGTATGCTTTAACATTCTCACTTTAGAACCCCAAATGGCACTATTTATTTAGCAAGCATTTTCTTAAGGCAATGTTTCACCCATATTTATGTGAATACACACACACAAATCTTCCAGAGGTTTTTCTGCCTTGAAGGGGAAATCCACTTTTTGTTGTTGTTGTTAAATGGATGAGATAATCATTGAACCTTTGATGTTCAAAAGCTCATTTGAATCACTGAAGAAAGTTGACCTTGCCAAGGTTTACCTCTTGCTGCTGGATATCAGGACAGAAGAAGTAAAACAGACTACCACCCCCAACTTTAAATGCATTCCTCCCATATCAGCATGCTAGTCCCCTTAAAAGCTCCCTAGGTCCTTTTAATTTTCCAATCCTCCGGAATATTCTCTTCACTCAGCTCCTGTACCCTTACCAAAACTGCTGTGCTTTCAGTAGATGCATCTACAATTAATGTAAACATTGTGAAATCCTTAGTCTGTTTAACGTAACTTACAGTTTCCAAGACATTTCCCAGATCTGGATCCCTATCCAGACAAGTATGTCCCCAAAGGGTATCCATGTACACACATGCATACAAGCCAATAATAATATAGATCTAGCAGTTCAAAGGGTGAAATCCAGCAGTTTGTATAACAATATTGACATGTACATAGATTTGCACAGTGGTGGCAGAAAATGGATCTTATCAATCTGAAAGTAGTTCTTGAATGATGGCCAGCACTCCAATCTGCAACTAGGAGAAAATGTATGTTGTTGTCTGACCAGGAGTCGCAAAAGTGATTTGTGAAAATCAGTGATAGGAATAGGGAATAGAAGAGTCGAGGCAGCAACTCACCAAAGTTCTCTCCTCCCCAGATGTCCATCTGAGTGTCATATTTTCCCAGATGGTTAAACCAAGACTTGTTGATTACAAAGATGCCTCCTGCTATGACAGGTGTTCTGAGGGAAACAATGAGCACACATCTAATATTAATAAAATAACCTTATACTCAAAAGAAAGTTTTGCAATAAGACAAAATAAAATAATATTCTAATATCTCTACAGTGATTTAGAAAGAATAACTATTAGACCTCAGAAATTCTTACAAGGGTTGGTGCACATATAACAGGAGCGATTTCTTAACCAAGCTTAAGAGCTCCATACATATATGACTGTGGGATCTCACAGCTTGTGCCCTCCATCCAGCTCCTCTCCTTGGTGTGAATTTCTCTTACTAGCCTTGGCTGCAGTTAAGTGCAACGTTGGCACCAAATGATTAAAATAAGCCAGGCTTATATTCAAATAGGGTTCGCTAGACAAGTTTCTAAAACTGTTTTAGAATCCTGGTTAATCAAGGAGCCTGTTTAGCCTCGCCTTGACCTGGATAGCGCAGGCCAGCCTGATCTCGTCAGATCTCAGAAGCTAAGCAGGGTTACAGGGTCGACTCTGATAAGTGCTTAGATGGGAGACCTCCTTGAAATACCAGAGGCGGGAGGCAAGGGCAGGCTTTATTCAGCCACCTTTCTGAATATCCTCCAGACCCCCAGTAGGGGTCAGTCACCAGAGATCACCATGACTTGCATACACCATGACTTGAATACACAGGTGCATACACACACACACACATGCACATATGAAAAATACCAAAAAAAAGGAGCCTGTTGAGTCTCAAATGCCATTAATGTCTGTGCCAAGGGACCACTTAACTCTGGTTAGGAAAAGTGGGGGAATTCATACCAAAGATGTGGGAGAGAACGGGAGGGAGCACAGCCTCACTTGGTTCCTTAACCATGGTAACCAGTTATGTATGCATTAGCCTTAGGTCTCATTATCTGATTTTCAGTGCTTCTTTTGCCTCCAGCTTTACCCTCTAGTTCCTAGCTGAGAAGCTGGCAAAGTGTCCCAGGGAAGAGGGCTGGTAAAAATTTTTCCCCAGGACACAAAACTCAGTTGATCCTAACCATCCATGAGTAACAGCAGGGCCTGTAAGCAAGGGCGGTAGACTTTCCAATTTCGGGGGGGGGGCTGGGCCAGAGGCATTGCTATGCTAGGTCCTTAAAAGAACCGAGGCCCAGTGACATCATAGGGAGGACCCAACTTTGCTTTCAACATATGAGTATGACTGAACACCTACTTATAAAAATATTTTTAATCCAAGAACCTTTCATTCAATAGCAAGTAATCTTGGCATCCCATTGGAACTCAACCAGCTATTTATCTATTACACATCTGATTAAGGATTTCTGCACTTAAGCTGGCCATCTTTCTGTGATGGAATAACAGCACTTGGTATTTATGCTTCCTGTTTATTTATCTGGATATTAATACCCTATTTTTATGAAGCACCTATCAAATCTATTAAAATATTTATATCCCTTTCTTCTCCAGAGAGGCAAAGTAATTAACAATATGGCAGAAAGAATATAACAAAAAACATAACCAACATCAGTACAGGTATAGCCAGCTAATGATAGGTTCATTTTCTTTACAATGCAGCCCTCAACATCAGACACAAAGAACAGTCAAAAAGTCCATGGAAAGATGGCCTTGCACATCATCCTAAAAATAGGTAAGGAGGATATCTGCTGAACCTCCTCCAGAAGGCCATGCCAGGAAATTGGCCCCATGACCAAGGAAGATCTTTCTGCAGCAGTAAAGGGATAAACAAAGCTTTGAAAGGGCACCATGAGCAAATGCTAAGCACGGATAAATTTCACATAGAGATTGCAAAGCAAATAGTACCACTCATTGTCTGTATATAAATTCAATAACAATATTTATCATTTGCTCCAACTTGCCCAAAGCAGCTCAAACCAGATGGTTGGTCATTATACACCTACACAAGGATCTGAAGACCCCATTAGACCCAGTAATCCATCAGTGGAAGGCACTAACAGTCATAGATCTTTGCATGTGTTTAAAAATGCTTCCTCTGGATACAACTATGATCTGACTGTAATTCCATTTCATTGTCTGATGAAGAATGAAACATGAATGAAGAGTGCACATGAAAGCTCACACCTTGAATAAAACTTTTTTGGTCTTAAAGGTGCCACTCGACTCTAGCATTGTTCTGGAGCTGGGAGGGAGAGACGTTTGTTTTGCTCTGTTTCTAAACCCTGCCTTCAATGGAGGAGAAAGAGAAAACATTCACTTTCTTTCCTTGCCCTCCCTTCAGAAGCCTGGAGCAGAGGAGGGGGGAGGGAGTGGGTGGATCTCCCCCCCTCCCAAGCTGGTCCCTGCTTCTGAGCAGTAGTAGGGATATACTAAAAGGAAGGACAGGATTGCCCACTGGAAACAATGGGAAACACTTGAAGGCCCTTTGGAAATAATGGGAGCCAGGAATGCCAATTGACTTGCACAGGCTCCATTGAAATACATTACAGTACAAGTAGAGTGAAGCTGGTGAAGCTTCCTCTTTTGGGGGTCAGCTTACTCGCCCCATTCTGCCACACATCCCCACCTCCAACCTTCCCAGAAAGGGACCCACAGCCATCCTGACAGCTCCAAAGCATGGCCTGGGCCCAGGGAAACCCCCCACCCCATTACCCTGACCTCCCTGGCAAGATGCTCACAGCCCCTGACAGCTCCAGAACCCAGCCACTCACTTGCTCGCTCAGGGGCAGCTGCAGCCAGGTGGAGCGAGACAGCTTGCCCAGCACCACCAGCTCATCTTGTCTCCAGGGATTAGTAGGTTAGGCAATGCCAGAGCCGGACGGGGGGGGGAGGGGGGAAGGGGAAGGGTGGCAAACAACAGCAGCGCCCACATGGTTTGGCTTTGGCTTGCTGCACCATGCCTGGTGACTCTGTCTCTCTCCTCAGCGCAGCTCACTGTCACCCCCAGCGGCCTCCCTGCCCAGCCACCTGGCCAAGGGAAGGGGAAAGGGTTCGCATGTTTGCCTCGGATGGCCTTCTGGCTCCTCGCTCACCTCCTTCTGCTGCTGCTGCAACCAGGTATGTCCATCCGAGTCACAACCTAGGTGGCTGCATGCTGCCCCAGAGTCTCTTTTCCCGCACTCGCACTCTCTTTTCTCCCAGCCACCTCTGTGCTGGAGGGGAGGAGCTTTTTCCTGCACAATTGTCTGTTTCCTCCTCCATCTTCAGTGGCTGGCACTGATTGCCCAGGGGAGGCACAGTCCCCCTTGGAAAAGTTTGGGGATGGCCCGCACCCCTGCGTACTCTATGCCTATGCCTTTAACAAGCTAACACACCTTCATGTTTGGACTGCAGAGACTGAAAAGGTTACACCAGAGCACTATGCAACGTGGTGCCTTGGCTAGAATGCTGACCTCAGCACAGGGGGACCTGGCCTCAAGTCCCCAGTAGCCATGATACTCAATGGGTTGACTTTGGCCTGGTCATTCTCTCTCAGCTTAACCTACTTCACAGGGTTGTTGTGAATTTAAAATGGAGGAGGAGAGAAGGCTAATATGCCATTCTGAACTCCTTAAAAGAAGGGTAAGATAAAAATGAATACCTAAAAAATCCAGGCAGTCTAGACAAGCCCTGAATAAAGTATTGTTAACTACACACCCCTCATAATATGGCTAGATTTGGGATCTTCATCTGCAATTCATCATCTTGATTCATACATCATTTTTGTGCACACATCATCTTGAAATGGGCAATTAGTATCGTAACACAATGGCAAACCATTCCTAAAAGGAGGACAGTGACACTTCCCCTACCTCACAACAGGGGATGGCGGCTTGCATTCATTACTGTCTGAAAAACCAATATACTATGCAGTGCATATTATAGCAGTGCAAGCCACTCAAGCTAACAAATTGAGTTGCAAGTATTTGTCAAGAATATTAAAACTCTTCAGGGAACAATAGCTATTGATTAACTGCAGCTCTTAAATGAACCACACATGACCTCTGAACACTTCCCATGGAAACATCAATGAATGGAGCAGCTTCTTCACCAGACAAGTTCTTCTGTGCAAAGAGGAATACTGCACACTTGAGTTTACCTTATGGACTGGGTAGGGTCTGTTCTAGACAACTTTTGCTCAATAGGGATCTGTTCCCACTTAAAGTGAAGGCTCCAGTCAAACCCTAAAATACAGAACAGGGCAGAAGAAGGAAATATGTTTGCAGATTCTCATACGTTCAGGAAAACCTCTGTGATTTAAAACTCAGCAACACATGCTCCCCCCTCTCCAGCTGAGGTATGTCAGGAACACCCCTCGAGTTACACAGGTATGAATAGCATTACCATGCACAGTTGACCGTTACATGGTGGCAATTCTGCTTTCGCACATATGTTTTGAGAGCAGCAAAAGCTTTCTATATAACAGCAACATGCAGCTTGGCCTTAAGGTATCTCTATAGATGCACTCTCTGTTCCTTAGTAATATTTGTCTGTGCTCAATTACATTCTAGATCTTCCAATGTGTGTTCCCAGAGTGAAATGCAATAATTAGTGTTTCAGCCCTCCACTCTGCCTGTCCTATGCCTCATTGGCTGCCAAAGTTATGAGACATTAATCAGTACTCTCAGCGGGATGACATGTACTTCCGGGAACAAAGTCTCTTTGTTTGCTGTAATTGCTTTTTCCCCAAGCGTACCACATAAAATGTTGCCTGATTTATAACGTTTGCAAATTGGGTAGATCCTGTGGAATGGAAGGTGGATGCAAGAGGAATCTACAGGACTGAAAGAGAGGGAACATTATGACTTGTACTTGCACAGTGGAAGAGAGATTAATACATATAACAGGGCTCCAAAGATTAGAAAAAGGTGGTTTCAACATGGCGATAGGCTTGTATGGTTTCCCCATTGCCAGTGCAGTTGCCAATATAACACAGCAGCCATGGGGCCTTCCACATGGCAGGTTTCCTTGCCCCATTCCCCAGTGGTGGCCAACCCCTTTCATGTGGGTAGTTGGGGCTTTTCCAGTCATTTTGAGTTGGCAACTAAATATTGATGTACCAACATTATAACAATCTGTGTATCAGGTTCTCTGAATTCTTATCTTTCATTTTTAAAGAAGTAAGTCTCTAGCCTCTTCGACTGCAGAGATATGCCTTTCCCCTCATATCTACACAATGAAAGTGGCTAGAGACTTGCTTTCTAAAAATAAGAACTGGGAACTGAGAGGACCCAGTACACAGATTTTGTAATGTTCTATTGTTATAACAATAGAACATCACTGATTTTTTAAAACAGCAGAAAAGCTCCTAATGGCAAGGGGAGCAAATGGAGGTAGCAGCAGGAGATAGGAAAGTTCTATTCATTTAGTAGAGTTCTAGTCAAGGTATTTTGGATTCAACCCTAATTTTTCAGTGCTCTGCTCCAGAAGAGGAACTATTAACCTGCTCCAGCTAGGAAGAAAAATGGAAAGCACTTACATTATTTAAGTGGATAGGTTGCCAGTTCCATGTGTTCATATTGCACAGCAATCTGGTAATGACTAAATGCAACTGAACCTTTCAAAGGGAGCCAATGATTCTGGTATGAACACTGACCACATCATAAGGCTCTCTCATGTGGTCTCAACATTTTCGCATTTAAGGAGCATGAGTACAATTATACTGAACTAGAATCACATCAGTTAGGTAACATATCACCATGGGGCCATAGGTCAGTGGTAGAGTGTCTGCTTTGCATGCAGAAGGCCCCAAGTTTAATCCCTGGCATGTCTAGTTGATACCCTGGAGAGCCACTGCCAGTCAACGTAGACAATATTGACCTTAATAGACCAAGGGACCACTTCAGTATAAGCCATCTTCATGTGTTCATGTGACCTGGCCCTACCAACCTTCAGCAAATGCTTAATGCATGCAGTAGACAGCAAAGATGACAAGCGTACATTTATAAGCACAGAAAAAATGGAGGAAGTCAGCTGACCAAGGTAAAACAAAAGGACATATCCTGACAGCAAAGATGCAATTTATAATCCAGCTCATCTGGAAAGCAAAAACCTACTGGTAATACCCAACTGAATGCCACTAAGTAGGAAGTCTACAAATTCACATTTTTTGACTGGAATAAATACTGTAACTTTAGTAAAACTGTATCAGCTTCATTTGTTTTACATAATTCACAAGTTGTTTTTAATGTTTTGAGGTTCTTTTTGTAGAATTTGGTTCTTTATGTAATTTAGCAAGAACTAGGAGGTAAATGTACATAAAATTATAGAAAATTAGAGGTGTTAATTTGTAAGGCAAGAATCACCAGGAGAGGAACTCGTAAGTGAAGGTTTCCCAGCTCCTGCCAATGTATTTCTACATTTCCTCCAAAACAATGAACACACATACACTAAGTATAGGTGAAATCATAGGTTTTCAAGCATGTCTTACAACAAGGATCAAAAGGAACCACTTATGTCGCAGTTATCCTAAGAAAAAGAAACAGCCCTTCTTCAGAATTTATCTATTGGCTGTACATACCTCCCCTTAAATCTGCTGATGCCGCTAAGTAGGCAAAATTGTCCAAGCTTATCACATCAATGATAGGACTCACCACCCGTGTATAATCCTGAAAGAATGGAAAAGAAAGAGAAAAAAATTAGAATTCAGAAGGAAGGTGTAGAGATTAAGCGTCAGAAACTCAGAAACCATGGGATTTATGCACATGGCAGAATGACAAAAACATTTGCATACTGCATCGCATCCCTTTGTTACCTCCAGGTTTCCTTCTGGTAAGAAATAATCTGTGGCTTTTGCATATAAGATTGGAACCAGTTGTTGTTTTGTAGGAGTGATCTGAAGAATGAGATGCATTCTGTTTTCAGAAGACAAGGGAGATTCATAACACAGACTATTGCAGCATGCCTGGGCTCTGTTTTCTAGTCACATACACAGGACAGAATTTCAAGGGGTGACTATCAGAGGGTGCTGTTATGCTTTGAATTTTCTTTGGTCATCCTAAGAAAGCCACTGGTGGACTACAATAATGTGGGCGGAAATCATTACTTCCGAGGAAAGCTATTTCCCTTTCCTTTTTCTCTGGAGAACTTAAAAAAAAAACCCTGCCACTTTGGTACTTCAGTGGTTTGCCTGTTTTAAAATCATTCCATTGGCATCGTTTCCTGACTTCTCACACTGTTCAGTGACGTCTGCCTGTTCAAGCAGTCTGCAGTAATTGTTCCAGTTAATCATCTTCGAGGAAAATCTCTCTCTCCAACTGTGCTGACTGCTTCAAAAGGTGTGTCCACACAAGTTGTTTTCCCAGGGATCTGTCCTTGGAGCAGCTGGTGAAGTTTAAATCATATCCCTTGTGGGTTCTCTAATTAGGACTTTAATTCTGAGTTTTGTCACTGCAAAGTCTCCATTAAAGAAGTACTCACTTCCTGGGAAATAGTTCTGGTAATAAAGCCGATATTCCAATAGGAAGACCGCTTGCACTGGTAATGCTGCTACTTAAAACAGCCATCTAGGGTGCTTACTTACAAGTAGATCCATCCATAGCTAGGCAGCCCAGCAGGACACTTCAAATGACAGCCACTTCAAGTCTAGTCAGTTTCACTTGTAAGGCGGGGAGGAAGCAGCCATTTACCCACATTTAAGATCACAGTCAGTCTGCTGTTTGCAAGGGCAGCTTCCAGCCTACCACATCAGGACAGGTTGTAGTCTTCTTCTGGCAACATAAGTAATCATTTCAAATTACTGCCTGTCCTCGCTGGCTGGGAACTGGCTTACAAGAAATTCATGGGCTGCTTTTTGCATGTTCAGATTTCAAAATGCAATAATCAACACATACATTTTGGAGGAGAAGAAAAGGGGAGACTATTTTTTGTCCCAGGAAAAAATCTTGGAAGGTTAATTGGGACACAACCCACTGAGGAAGCAATTAACAGTCTGGAGGCTTGTCTATGTTGGTAGAATTAAAACAGACAAAAGGATGAGTAAAAGGGTCGTAAACTGGTTTCCATCTAAGTCAGTGTATTATCAACAAATGTGTCATCTTTCATGTTTAAACAATGCATGTCTATGGGCCAGAGACAACAGTCAGAGTTGGCATCAGCAACCCCCAGATCTAAATGCCAGCTGGCATGATATGCCAAACACAATAACTTCAGAAACTGCAGGCCTGAAAATTGTGTGTGAGGGAGCTTTCCAAGCAAGGGAAGCTGTCACACTTCCCCACCACAGTTCCTTAATAGTGGGATCATTTCTTAACTCTGAACATTGAGATCTTGACACAAGGCTGAAGAGATGATCAGAGATTTCTAAAGCTATCTCTAGCTTGCAGGCTTGCATCACTTTAACTGTCATGGGTTATGGCTTTCTCCAAAGAATCCTTGGGATTACAGTCTTTGGAAACATTTTGAGAAGAGTTTCTTCCATAAAATTACTCCAGTATCTCTGCTCCTTCTCACCTGGGAAATCTGTCCAATACCAAATTACCTCCAGACAGCTAAAGGTAGAACTGAAGAACAAAAATGGGGGGGCTATTTGAATTCTGGAGAGCCATTATTCAGGTTTCTTCAAACATTACAGAGTAAACAGGTTGAGTCCAGGGTTCCCATCCTGTGTTTTATGTGTGACTGGTGGGTCTTCTCAATTCCCATGTTCTTAGCGCCTAATTCAGATCACAACTGTGGTGCACCTGGAGATGGGGGTTCAGCCCCCCCCCCATGCTGTATTCTCAATCTGCAACAGTCTTGGGGATGCATTGTACATTTGTGGCTTTCCCCAACAGGCCAAACAATGCCTCCCACTCAAGATTGTTTAAGGAAAGGGAATGGGGAGGAAGAGAGAAACCCCTTCTTCTTCCACACTGCAGTTGTGATCTGAATCAGGCCCCTCACAAACAGGGATTTAGGGGAAATTGCAAGTCACGTGTGACTGCTACACAGGACATAGGGACCCGATCAGTGTACTTTGTAATGTGTGAAGAGATCTGCCTCATCCCAACCTTCTATTAATAATAGATGCCTGGGAAAAGTTGGACCCAGTTCCAAACAGCAGGGCTGAGCTTCACCTCTGTTAGGAGATGTACTTTTAAACTGCTTTTATTTGTTGTTTTCTGACCTGCACACACACCTGAATGGTGTCTACAAGTGTCTTTGGTTTGGGGAAATTGTGTGCTTTGTTTGATGTGACTCCCTGCATTAGGAAGTTCCCCTATCGTCTGCACTTTCATGCTAATGAAGTCACACACACACCTATGCACATACACCTACCCATCATGCACTTGGAAAGAGGGAAGCATCTCCATTATGGTCTGCCAGAAGGATGATAAAACAACAACCTGCCTACCATCAAGGAATTCGAAGTCCACACGTAACCCACAGGATGCTTGGGTTCTGCAAGTGTTAAGACTGTTTCCTGTTGATGACTTGAGACAAGTTGGAGTCATTTGCAGTTCTAAGGTTTCCATGACAACTCACACCTTGGACCAAATGTCCCCTTTAGTGAATGGTGTAGATTTCCAATATTGCCCCCACCCTTTTAGTAGGAGGGCACCCCCACATCCTATAAGCCAACGATATAGGGATGGGACGGACTGGAAGATTACCCTAATGCCAGCCCCCAAAAATAGCTGATAAAAGCAAGGTTCAACCTTTGTTCTGTGTGCACCTACCTCGCTAGCTAGTCATCTATCCCTCACACGTGTTGGCTGGTTCCAACTGTGTGTAGTAAGAGTTAGTCAGAATCTCTACTCTTGTATTCTTCACTGTGAAGGTCGAGCTTCAGGAATCAGATAAGTATCACATGTTTTCCCCCTCCTAAACATCTCTGGATTTAAAACCCCATATCGTTTTCCATTTCTATTGTATCTAAAGGAACTTGTGTGTATGTGTGAACGAATCTGTTTTGTTTGCCTGTGAACCAAAAGATGTTATTCAGTAAAGAGAATAACTGATTTTACTAAAGAAACCTTGTCATGTGTTCTCTTTGAAACGGATTCTCTGGGCGAAACTACTTTCTCTGTATACATAGACCAGAACTCATTTAAGTTTAGACCGATCAATGCGTAGATAAGCATTTCGGCTAACACCTCTGCTGCTGAGCTGCTCAGGCACATCTCTGACACAACAAGTAGTCACAAGGGCTGGCATTGCTATTGTTGCTACTGCCAGCAGCAAGATTTTACGAGCAAATACGAAGGAAAGGTTTATGGGCTACTGAGAAGGAGGATTTATTGAGCAGAGGCTTTTAAGTCCCCAGTTCCAAGGTTTCACTTTCTTCTTCCTCTTGGCACATAGCCGAACATATATGTAATTTGCATTTTTTCACCTGTCTCCAGGGCCCAGTTAACTACTTCTTTTGAGAAGGAGAAAGCAGGTCTTGAAGACTGCAGGGGAAACCTCCCTCCCCACTCAGCTCGGTCACAGCAGATTGTTCGGCTGTGTTGTCTCATCTCCTCTCTGACCCTCTTGGCACATGCAGGATGAGCACTGCTAACTCAGCTGTACAGTTTTCCTATCTGCACCCCAGGGCTCATGCCCTTTTCCAAACTCACTCCACACAGTGCAAGATTCCGGAATCCAAGCAAAAGATTTTGGAGGACATGAGAGAAGTAACATCAACAGTTATGAACATAAGAACATAAGAGAAGCCAATGTTAGATCAGGCCAATGGCCCATCTAGTCCAACACTCTGTCACACAGTGGCCAAAAATACCAGGTGCCATCAGGAGGTCCAGCAGTGGGGCCAGGACACCAAAAGCCCTCCCACTGCTGCCCCCCCCCATACCAAGAATAGAGTGCATCACCAGCCCCAGACTGAGAGTTCCTATCTGTACCTTGTGGCTAATAGCCACTGATGGACTTCTGCTCGATATGTTTATCTAATTCCCTCTTGAAATTGTCCATGCTTGTAGCTGCCACCACCTCCTGTGGCAGTGAATTCCATGTGTGCGGAAACTCAACAAAAAGAAAAAGGGGATTGTGAAACGTTGTTTTTACTTGCAGTGGTGTATCTCATGACCAGAGGTGCTATGCACAGTGTGCAAAGCAATGTTTGCCAGCCAGGGGAAGGAGGGAGAGGACACCTGCTTACCTCTTTCACCCTTTGAAGCATAGGCTGCAGCCATTCACTGTTCACCTCACAGTGACTGTCCAAGAAGGTCAGAATTTCAGCTGTTGCTGTATCAGCCCCTCGCACTCGAGAACGGATGAGCCCTGAAAGGGGGAGGAGACAAACAGAGACAAAAGGATAGTGGAAAAGGACAGGATACAATTATTTAGGGGAAGACCGGTCAGAGCACAGCCCTCTCTGTGGCTAAAGAGAGAGCATTAGGGAGCTAAGATGATGACTTGAGCACAGGTAGAGGGAAACTCATGCTAAATTCAACTGAACATTGCCTAGAACCCACTGGAAGGCCTACTTCCTGACAGCAATGGCAAGGAGAATATATTCATCTCTAACCCCAACTGTGTCTGTGGTTTCTTCCAGCAGAGCTTTTTCAAGTGGTAAAAGAACTTTTATACCCTGGCTCTTCTTTATTGAAAGGAGTAGATTATCTGGGGCCTCATTGTGACAGTTTTACAAAATTCTTTGTGAATACCGTAGCTTATATATGTTTTGATCTTAACTCTACCATCAACTCAGAATCATCTAGGTCTTTTCCTGGTCAGCTCATATTGCATGAGTTCTAGTTAACACCTGAGAATGTGGATGGGATACTTCAATCTGTGCATATCTTAGTTCTTCTGCTTGATCCCTGTCCATTGTGCTTAGTATTAAACAGCTGAGAAGTTGATAAGTCTTCTTGCTGGGTCCAGAGAGTGTTATCCGCTGGAAGCATATTAGATCAATTCTGCAGTAGCTCCCTGGTTACCATCTGCTTTGAGGTCAAATTCAGGATGCCAAATTCCCGGTCTTTCCTTAGAAACCCTGTATGACCTGGGATATCTGATGGAGCACCGTTTCCCATATCAACTTCCCTGCTTGCTGAGATCCAGAAATAAGATGTTGTAGATACCATCAGAGCCAAGACTGGTTTCAACAGTCAAGAGAACTTTTTTATAGTAGCCCCACATCTCTCTGCCATTTATGATTTGCCAAATCTTCAGTTCCTCCTCAGTAATCATCACACTGTTGGGTTCCCCCCCTCCTTTTGGTTAATCTAATTTTTTTTCTTATTCTTAGGATGTCCTCAAACTATAAGCTTACTTCGTCTATGGATGACCTAGCTTCGCTTTGCTGCTTTCACGGTTAACACAAGCCCTTCACTTCACTATTGGACATAATTATAATTGTATAATTACTATAGTCTTATTTTTTAAAACATATTTTATGACTAATTTCATGCATTGTTGCTTTTTGCTTCCAAATTTTTTAAAGGTGGATGATAGACAATAATTATAGGCAAGAGTACTAAAAATGTGGGAATGTAATAAAATGCTGGGACTTGTGAACTGTCCTATATAAATTAGTTAGCACCTGCCCTGCATCAAACCACAGATCACTCCCATCCCCACTCTTTATGTTCAATCCCATCCATTTAAATTTATTGTGAAAACCTGGCATCTAGACTTAGATAAAGCTTTGCTGCTCAAATAAACGATGGCTTGTATGCCAAGGCTGAACAGGGGACAGGAGATGCCATCTGATTTTTAAACTGAATCTAGGCAAGGGATGCGATGGACTCAGAGGCTGATGTTTGTATGTCTCCTTACTTCACATCTTCACTGCTCTGCTGTTGTGCCCCTGTACAAGTAGAGGCTTCCCACAAAGTGGGCCATGCTCACCTTCTCGCCGACTGTTTCGCAGACACTTGACCTTTGGTATCCTGGTAAGGAGCTGGCAGTCCTCAGCTAAAGACAGGAGAAAACAGTTGGCTCAAGCACACAGAATCAGCAGAATCAGCAGAAAGATGCACTTAATTATTTCCATATTTCTGAACACAGGGTAATGCTTTGATTTCTCTTATAATATTACTCAACGGATGGGCCTCCATCCCAGTGCCTAAAGGATCACCATAAGAACTCTGCTTACCTATCAGTCCTGCCTCTCCATACCCAAAATCAGTATTTCTCAGATGCTATGTATGGGGAAACAATATCTTACACTACAGCCACAATGTAAAGCAGCCCCTACAGTTCCTCATCCCTCCTGAAGTATATGTGTGTGTGTGGGGGGGAATGCTTTGAAGTGCAACAGGCACAAAGAATAAAGGAGCTTCCCCCTTCCTTCTGTTAGCCCTGAAGCTCTGGCCTTTTATCCTGTGGTGTGTTCCAGACAATGTTTAAAGGGTATATGAGGGGGGTCTGGATCACTGATGGGATTTAAAAGCAACTTTGGGGAGAAGCGTCAGGTGGAAGGTAAGTTATAAGTAGGGATGGGCACAAACTGAGAAAATGTGGTTCAGTTTGGTTCATAGCCGAACCAAAGGAACCTTTCAACAGGATTTGCAGAAAGCCTGAAAAACAGCAGAGCATCAGGGAGCAGCTTGCTCCCCATTGCTAAGCTGTTTCGGGTTGTCTTGTGCAGTCCCTTTAAACTTTAAAAGGACTGAAGAAGACAGCACAAAAAACAGCTGAGCCCGCACGAAGCAGTCTCCTGCCGGCCTTGCTTCAGGCTCTCTTGCACAGCTCTGTTTCAAGGGAGCCCTACAGAAGTCTGCCAGCCAGCCCAGCTTCAGGCTGTCTTGTACAGCCCCATTTAAAGAGAGCCCAATGGAGCTGAGCCCATGAGGGGAAGGCTCCCTGCCAGCCTGGCTTTGGGCCCTCTTATGTAGCCACTTTAAACGAGGCTGCACAAGGGAGCCCAATGGAGCAGAGCCTGTGAGGAGATGGGGCTGCATAAGAGAACCTGAAGCTGGGCCAGCAGGGAGACTTCTCTCCATGGGTTCAGCTCTGCTGGGCTCCCTTGTGCAGCCCCTTTAAACATGCCCAACTAAATTGATTGCAAAAGGGAGCTCAAAACAGCTGAGCCAGTGGGAAGACTGACACCTGCCAGCTCAACTGTTTTTCAGGCTGTCTTCTGTAGTCCCTTTAAAGGGACTGCACAAGACAGCTTGAAACAGTAGAGCAGCGGGGAATGTCTCCCCACCACTTTTGCAGCATTGATTGGGAACAGAAAGCAGGGGTTTAAAGGGACTCAGAATCTCTTTAAACCCCTTCTTTCTGCTCCATCCATGAATCCCCACAAACTGCTTCAAAAGTTTGTAAAGGTTCATGATGGTGGACCCACCACGAATGCCTCTTTCTGAAGCATGAACAGGGCAAAATTTGTGACAAATTTTGCTTTGTAGTTTGGTTTGTACCCATTCCTAATAGTAAGGCAATGCCTGGGTCCATAAGGTCTTTTGTAACCTGTGGCTGCACTTTGAATCATGAAAGACTAATACTACAGAAAGTTTGGGACGTAACAACACACACTACCAGAAGATTAAAGTTTCACAAACCCCTATTTTCTTGTTAACAGGAATGTAAGGTGGGTGTGGATTTCCATGGGAGGACTGCATCCTTCTCCAGAACCCTTCTACCAGTGTTCCCCCTAAGCTGAGTTAGTGTGAGGCTAGCTCACCGTTTTTTACCTCCAGCTCACACTTTTTTGTCTTAGCTCAGGAAGGATGGCTCCAGAGCAAACTAATTTATGAAGTAACCAAATCACTCGCTCACAACTTTAATGTCAGCAGCTCACAAAGTAGAATTTTTGCTCACAAGACTCCACAGCTTAGAGGGAGCATTGCCTTCTGCCCTGGCCTTTCCTCCATTTTCAGTTTCAGCACTAGAAATGAGGGGAAATAAGGCAGGGAGGAATTCTAGTGAAGGGGAATTCAAGTACCTCCCTCCAACCAGTTGATGTTATCCTGCAAATGCCAGCTTTTGCATTATGAGGCAAACTTGCATAAAGGGGCACTCTATTTACCCTGCAATGTACATTTCTGCCCTGTGATTTTTTTAAAAAGCAAAGTATATGCCATGTGTACAGTTTGGAAACACAGAGGGAGTGAGGGAAGGAATGCGGTGAACTGTAGGCATCAAGAGATTTCTTGCTAGTTAGTAACAACCCCCTCACTAAGCTCCCTCTCACCGGCAGTCTTCGAGCAGCAGCTGGACAAATACTTGTCAGGGATGCTTTAGGCTGATCCTGCATTAAGCAGGGGATTGGACTTAATGGACTGCATCGCCCATTCCAGTTCTATGAACCCATTCATCTCCAAAGATACAAACATGTATCAATTTGTTTTTTGCACCATTATCTATCCTGAAGGTCCAAAGAGGTCTAGTGGTCAGAAAGTTAAGCTTGACTCTTGGAGGCTAATTCACAGATCTCAGCTCAGTTGTAGCCCAATGTCTTGGGGAAAGTTTTCGTGGATGAGGAATTAAGTGTGATGAGGAATTTTTGTGGATGAGGAATTAAGCACTATGAAAAACAGTGTTGTTATGAAGATATGTGCTTTGAGTCTCAGCAACAAAGGTAGGCTATAAAAAATAAATAAACAGGGTGCCTTGCATTATCATAGATTCAGGTGAATAGCTGTGTTGGTCTGAAGCAGCAGAACGAAGAGTCCAGTGGCACCTTCATCCAGTCTTAGCTATATTTATTGCTCAATTGACTCTAATTGGCCCTTCCTGGCAACATCTTCCTCACCCACTATCTATTTTGTTTGTTGACTTCTGCTTCAATATATCTTAAGAAGCGTGCATGCATACAAAAGCTTATACCCAGAATAAAAATTTGTTGGTCTGAGCCTCACTGTATTTGCTCCTATTCAATAGGGGTCATTTCCTAGTAAGTATGCTTAGGGTTGCAGTGCTAGCATTTGACAAAAAAAGCAATTAAATATAAAACAAAGGTTTTTGCTGGTGTGCCAACTCATCCATCTCAAGGAAGCCTGAATTCTAGGCTTTGAATAATTAACACAGGTCAATGTGATATTGCTGCTTTAAGTCCCTTTTAGCAAAAATGCAGGATGCATTTTTTTAAAAAAATAATTTTTTTTCTTATTTTGCACAAACATGCTCAATGTTCATCAATCCCAAGCTTTATTTTTATAACGAACTGTTTACTAATGAGGGGGGAAGACAAACATTTTTAAAACAAAAGCTAAGGTTGCATTTCAGATTTTGCTCCGTTATATTGTTTGATATGAAATATCTGCTCAAGAAATTTTGTTTAGCAATGGGAAAAACAGCTTTGGGGAGGAGGAGGGATTTTCAGAAGAAAAAACACTGCAGGGGAAAGGGCTAAGAACCTCTCTCTTCCTTCCCTGGGCAGATCTTGTATTTCAGATTGCAGCCTCCAGGGCGGCATTTATTTTTTTAGAACTCTCTTGGAAAACAACATGCAGCTCAGCCTTACATGTATAACACAGAGGCAAGACATGATAGTCCAACTCCCACAAAAAAATTAAGCATACTGTAGAGACTGCTCACATCAGCTGCCCACTTGCCCCCTTTCCATTCACCTTATTATGGAGTACAGCATGACACTGTATATAGATGAGATGAGATACACTTTTTGGACCACGGATGGCTGCAAAGAAAGTGATTGCTGCTTCATACTAAATGAATCCTGAGTAGAGATATCAGCCCAAATTTCTTTCCCCTTTGTTCATCACTTTGCTTTTCCTTTTCACTGCAACAATGGCAGCAGCAGTTTCTTGTACTCTTTTTCATGTCTTGCAAAGCCCATCACTTATCATCGCTGCACAGCTTTGGCATCCTGGTGAGAATCAGGAAGGCCACCAGCCAAAGTACTTTTCTTGGCACCACACTAACTTGGAGCTCTTCCATTTTCACAGGCGCCCCACTGCCTGAAATATTGTGGGTAGTCTGTCAAGGGCTGTATCATTGAGATACAGTGACAGGTATAGTTGATTAAAGGCTACTGAGATATTGCTGGCCATCTGCTAGGCAAGGAAACCAGTGTCCTAAAATGAACTCACAAACCTTTTTAGGCTATTCATACTCCAAGAACATGGCAAAATCCCAGTCCTGCTATGGCAGCAGTCTGATGGCAATTCAGAAAAACTGTTAATAAACAAAGCTTAATTTCTATCTAAATAGAAGCCTTTTTATTCTGTTGTTCTTCCAAGGACCTCAGGGTGCCATACATGAAGTACTCACTACCTGACAACTACTGTCTGGGGCCAGTGCTGCTAGACCACTCCACGGCTGCCCTGGAATCTCTGAAGGCTGCAAAGCCTTCCGGAACAAACCCAGGCCAAAGGACTTACTACAGCTGCCAGTCATGTGGTTGTCTTCCAGGGGCCAGAAGAGAGGCATACTTGGAGCTTGGTAGGGCTGCCGCGGCAACAGCAGGCAGTTCTATGGAGGCTTGACCCAGAACAGCAGCCAGGGGAAACCCAGGAATGGTGAAGGATGCTGGCAATAACAGGGAATGCCAAGCAAGTGCAATGGGAGAGGTGGCTATACTCCACTTCCTGGGAGGGCCACGGGAAGCGGCACTTGTCCCAGCAGCTGAATTGGTGTGACAGCTTTCCCTGGGCCCAGCAGCAAAGCAGCATCCAAGGGGGCAGTCCAAACCACACCCAGGGAGAGGCAGGGAGGCGGGACCCCAACCAGAGACCAGGAGGTAGGGAGCCAATAACCAATGCCTGCTTCTAACAAGCTGTTTTGGGCCCCATGAGACAAGGAAGGAGGGAGGCTGACTGGGGTGGCAGGAAGGATAAATGGAGGCTCTTTGAAACAGGTCAGGGAGAAGTGGACTGAAACTGTGAGCGCGGAATCACAGAATCCTCCTCCACAGTCAGGAGGAGATGGCTAAGGGTGACTTGAAGCCCCTCCCCTCCCATTCTGAGGCCTGTGGAGTCTCCCAGCCATGGCATTCACAATGGTGGAAGGCAGCGTCTTCAAGGGGCGGGATCTGGGAGTGAAAACAATACTTGAGAATTATGAGACTTGACACAAGACTATGAAAATGTGGACCAAAATGCAACCTGTGCAACTGTTAAATTTAAGATTCAGGGTGTGATGGAACACATTCTGATGTACTGAGTGTTGAGGAGCAGGAGGTGATGATGCCCAGCTCCTTTTCTCCTTGGTGCCCCACGATGCCATACCCAGTGTCCACCAGGCCCAGTGGGGCCTCAGCCATACCCTTGAAAGAGCCACACTCCAGCCAGCTGTACAATGACAGCTGGCCCTTCGACAACCAGCTGTCTGACAATCAGCTCTTTGGTGGCTCCACCCCTGAGGTAGGAAAGGGAAGAAGTAAGGGAGAGATTCCTTCAAGGCTGCCATTGGTTTCCCATGGGTGTGAGGCTTCTGGGCAGAGAGTGCCTCTGAACATGCTCCAGGCTGGGCTAAGGCCTCTAAAAACCTAGAAGGAGGAGGCTGCATCAGCTCTGGCTTCCAACTCAGGAGGGAGTAGAGCCAGGGAGAGAAGGTGGAACAGGATGACCAAGGGAAGACATCTGAGGCCAAAGGAAGATATTGGACTCTGGCACATGAGAGTGGTGATCCAGACCCTGACACTGAAAAAAAAGAGGGGGAAAAATTTCTTTGGCTCAGCTGGGAAACATTACACTTTGCTCCCTCATTTACCTGAGAGGCCAAAGTGGTTACTGAATAAGCCGTGGACAACAGAATGGGGGAAAAGGTGTGAGTATACCTGAACTGGCTGCCCTGACCTCTCACCTGGGAGTGAAGAAGGGATGTGCAATTCTCAGAAATCCGTCGTGCTGCCGGATTTATGGTTCTGCTGTATCTCCTGTAACAGCTGGATTCCCGGGCTAAGCATTCTAAACTGCCTCCTTTCTGCACCACTTTATAAAGGAGATGAACCTGATGTGAGAATGACAGTACTCCCCCACCCCCAAATCTCTCCTGAAGAAAGAAAACTGCACTTGCTTTACTGCTGGAGCCTTAAATGTGAGGCTTCCTCACTCTTTTGTCTCCCCAGGTCCTCTTCTTTTGATCCTAGCTGATATACAGTTTGCTGGTGATGCAAGCACCCTGAACTTATCAGGCTACAGCAAAGGTGGTCAAACTAGGTCATGCTTTGGAGATGGTATGAATGTGGGCATTCTGCCCTTGCCATTATTCCTCCTTTAGAAACCACACCTTATCATTCACTGAAGAACCTAAACATTTGAGCCCCTTTTTATAGCTCTGTTGAAAAGTCCAACTGGAAAAATGAAGTAAACAACATTTTTTTGTGCCAGGTTCCTGAGGAAAAGATAGTGCCTCCTTTAGTATGATTCCAGCCACTTACTGCCCAGGGATGGTTCTGTTCTGTGAAAACCCCAGAAAGAACCTGTGGATAGCAACCCTAATCTGCCAAGGACACAGCAGTGTGCTGTTGCATGCATTATCTCCTTCCGCCTGAACATGTATAATTAGAGTGCCTACCCGAGCATACCACTTGCCATGCTTTTGATAATGGCAGACAAAATGGTGGTTAATGAAGCCAAAGTGAGCATTCTGGCCTCCTGGCCAGGACTGTCAAGTGGAAAGGCAACAGAGAATGAAAAGAAAGACCCCAGGAAAATAAATGGACTGGTTTCTTTTTGTTGGCTAGAAATTAAACAAACGTTTGCTCCTTCCCTGTTGTCTCATTATTCTCAGATAAAAAGCAAAGGAAGGAAATGTCTTGTGTGAAGGAGGAAAATAATGTTTAAAATGGTGCACAAAAAGTATAGAAGATAATTAAGGAAGAAACAAGTAAAAGAAATACTTACGATCAGAGCTGAAGTCATCTACTAAAATTATTTCCTGAATCAGGTTGGCAGGGGTGCGATTCAGAACACTAAAAAAACAAAAAACAAAAAAATCCAGCAACAACATATTTTGACTGTCATTTGAAATAAAATAGAACCTGCTAGCAATGCTAATCCAACAAGGATTCCAAGCAGGTCTCTCCACACCAGACTAACCTTATCAAAATCCAGCCTGCTCTACTCCACTGTGATAAGGTCTAGGTCCATGTCTTATTAAAGCTGAGTTCACACTTACCCTAGTAAATTTCAGTCTGCAGTTCACACATGGAATGTGTGTGTGTGTGTGTGTGTGAGAGAGAGAGAGATCTTAGAAAAAGCCACAATTCCCTCTGCCTTAGTATCCCACCTCAGCAATATGGAGATAACAATACTAACCTACCTTGACAGGGATGATATAGTATATGGAACACACTAAAAATGCTACCTTAAGGCTAAGTATTGTTATGAGGCTCTGATATCCCTGGGATATCTTCCTGGATAAGGTGCAGAATGCTGCAGATGTTTGAGTTATGTTACAGAATATATTTTGTGACAAACAGCTGGTGCTGACACACCCTTAGTAACAGCCATCTTGTACAGAGCAAGGGGTGCCAAATGAACAAGCAGTTGTTCCTGCAGTGTGAAAGCCGATAAATGATTTGTGAGCAACAGCCATTCCCTGCAGAGAACAGGAGATCCCAAAAGGAAACCTATTCAGGACAGCGCTTTAAAGTTTCTGGCACATGCATATCTCCTCATTTTTTCTAAAGTCCCTTTGCTTCTTGGCAGGAGTTTATAATTCTGTGTGTGTAAGCTGAAAATAAATGATCTACAGGTGCTGTAAACTTAGGCCCAAAGCTTCTAGCCAAGTCATTCAGCTGTAATCGTAGTGGAAATCAATCACATGTAAGTTGGATCTGTGCAACCATCACTGGCCTTTTACAGCCAGATTTAGGGTTAGTTCTAATGTTACTTTTCCCTACTTGCATTCTAAACGTTTATTTAAGAAAATGACAGGAAACAAGTGCAAATATGCCTCTTTGTTCTACAGTGTGTCTATTCCTCTACTGGGCTGGTTGGCTATTGCTGGTGTCATCACAAATCTACCCCTTCCCATAATAATTCTGCAGCATTTTAAAACTTGATCCCTATACTGGAAAGTTATTTACTTAAATAAAAAGAGTTAATTAGCAGTAAACAATTGTCCAAGCACTGTAGTAATATTTCATCAACATGCAGAAGGTGTACCTTGCCAGTATTAGTGATTCATAGAACACAAATATATTAATGTTCACCAAGAATAAATGTCAGTATCATATCTGATGTATCTCATCACCCTTAATTTCTGTAATCCAATTTACAGCCAGACCTTCTATATGGCAGGCATATGCTCTCTCTCAAGACCATATTCCCTGCTTTCTGCCATCAAGTATGCAGTTCAATGCTCCAAGGCTGCTTACGTTACCTCAATCAGCTCATCCCAAAAACAGCATGTCAAGTCCTCTCCTAGCTACTCAACAGGCTGTTGATGGTCAACAGATCCACCTGTGAATGACCGGCCTTCATTTTCTCATCCTCCAAGCTCAGCCACAGCAAGTTTTCAAGCAGTCCCACCCATTGCTGCATTTCTCCCATTTGAGACCTAGGTCTCAAGGCCTTCTTAGTCATGGCACTCTGGAACTCCTTCCCCAGAGATAATCGTTGATTCCTCTCTCTCTCTCTCTCTCTCATTGCCTTCCATGAGCATATGACAACTTTTTTAATGATTGGCATTTCGTCACTAAGTCTAATTAGCCTTCCTCTCCATTTGTGTGTTTTAATGTGTTCGTGTTTTATGTAATTGTTTAGATATTTTATATGTTTTAAATTTTTAATGTTTGAAACATTTTAGTATTTTAATGTTCACTGCCTTGGGGAACCTGAACTGGGTAGAAAGGCAGCTTAGAAACGTTTCAAATAAATAAATTAATCCTGATTTCACAATTGGCAGCCTGGGAGACTACAGTGGTGAAAATCACCCAAATGGTGTCCTGTGGCACCACTTCTGGCTGCGTAACCGGGAGTGACAGTGGCACGTCACAGGACATTCTAAGATTCTGCTGAAATTATACAGTAAAAGTTAGGGTTATGCAGCTGGAAATGATGTTGCAGCATTGCTGCACACTGTTTATGTTGGATATTTTAGCAAAGTAAAAGGGAACCACACAAGAACCACACAGTGCATTTGTGTAAATTAGCTAAAAGAAAAGTTTACTAAGAAGATTAGGAAGGGTTACATGATGGAATAAAACAATAAACAGTCCAGCTAAGTAAGGTACCTTTCCCTAGCTGTTATTTGATCCAAGATGGAGCCTCACACACTAATTTCTAAACAAAGGGAGGAAGAAGAAATCCCAAAATGCCTACATGCAGAATATTAGGTAACACCACACAACTACAAATTGACTAATGACCAGGCTAAAGGCACAAGGTGTCCCCTTCTAGGGTGGGAACTTCTACTGGCAGGAGCCTTTTCATAGAAAAACAGCTGCAGGAGCTCATTAGCATAAGGTATGCTAATAAGCTACTAGGTATTAGCATAATAGCTCATTAGCATATGCTAATAATGTCAGAAGAGGAAGCAAGGGGGGGGAAGGCATCTTCAAAAGCCTCCCTTCCCTTCCCCAGCCAGCGGGGGGGGGGAAGGGAAGGGAAGAGTTGGGCCACAGGAGGAAAGAGGGAAGGAAAGAGAGAGAGAGTAGAGAGAGGGGAAGAAGGAAGGAAAGAGGGGAAAAAAGAAGGAAAGAAGGAAGGAAAGAGAGGATAAAAAGAGAGAAGGAAAGAGGGAAAGAAAGAGAAGGAAAGAAGAAGGGAAAGGGGAAAAAGAGAGAATGAAAGGAGGGAAAGAAAGAGAGAGAAGGGAAGACAGAGAGAAAGAGGAAAAGGAAAGAACAAAAGGAGGGAAAGAGAAAAAGGAGTGAGGAAGGAAAAGAAAGAGAGGAGGCAAAGAAAGAGAAGGAAAGAAGTAGGAAAAGGGAAAGAAAGAAAAGGAAAGGAGGAACAGAAAGAGGGCAAAGAGATGGGGAGCAGGAGGAAGGCTCTCCCATCCCCCCATCAAGCCCCCACCCCCACAGATCCCTCACTTACCCCCATCAATGCTTTCCCCCGGGCCGCAGTGCTCCAGCGCGGGCCCTAGGAGGCTGCCAACAGACATCTTCAGGCTGCTCGGGGCCACAGTGCGCTAGGGTCTTCAGGCCACCCTGGGGCCGCAGTGCACCAGTGTGGGCCTCGGGAGGCCAGAGATGGGGCTCTTCAGGCCGCCTGGGGGCCACTGCGCGCCAGCACAAGCCCCAGGAGGCTGGGGATGGGGCTCTTCAGGCTGACCTGGGGCCGCTGCGTGCCAGCGCGGGCCCTGGGAGGCCAGGGATGGGGTTCTTCAGGCCACCCTGGGGCCGCTGTGCACCAGCATGGGCCCCGGAAGGCTGGGGACGGAGCTGTTCAGGCTACCCCAGGGCCGTTGCACACCAGCACGGGCCCCAGGAGGCCAGGGCTCTTCAAGCTGCCCCAGAGCTGCAGCGCTCCAGCACATGCCCTGGGAGGCCACAATGGGCATCATCAGGCCACCCAGGGCCTCAGCACTTCGGTGCAGGGAGCTAGGGGAGGGGCTTGCAGCGCCTGGGCTGCCGGAGCGGTGCTCTGGCATGCTCCGGCCCCCAAAGACCCCTGTCTACTGGACGTCTCATAGGTTCCAAGCTAACTAACAACCACCATAAACAAACAAGCAGGTTAACTCTTTTATGACATCAGGGAGTGAACTTGCAAATACTGCAACAGTTTCCCTTCAGTTCTCCCCAAGTCACCATACTGAGTGGCAGCAGGAACCAAGGTAGAGGCTGGGAGGCTACATATCAAAGTGGGTAACCTGGCCTTCCCAAGTAGCCTGCAAATTCAATCTGCTTTCGGCTTCCGCTAATCAAAACTGTAAATATTACCATTCCTTAATATTTAATGGTGCACTACATGCTGTACGTAACACAGATGTGATGCACCAGTGCCCAGAGGGCTTCAAATCTAAAATATAAGAACAAAAAAGATGTCAATTCCTGAACCCTCCAAAATGTGCTAATTGGAGAATCATGAAAATGAACAAAGCTACTAAGGGGCTCATAAGCTGTTCCTAGATTTGCTAAATAATTATGGCAGGGATAGAAGCTGAACCATACTTCAGTTCCTATCCCTGATCAAATATTTTCAATTTCATCCGGGTTAAAAATGACACAGAGGACTTGGTACAATACATATACACCCATGAAGCTGCCTCATTCTGAGTCAGATCATTGGTCTGTCAAGGCCAATACTGTGTAATGTAACAGGCAGACATTCTCCAAGCTCTTAGGCAGAAAGATCTTTTGCATCGCTTAGTTCCTGACCCCTTTAGTTGAAGACACCAGGGGGGCATTCAGACAGCATGCTGGGAGCAGTGTAAATTGCTCCGGTCTAATGCGGGGGGGGGTTAACCCAGAGAATCGCGATCACACTGACCTCCTTGTTCCAGATCCCTGTGCAGCCACATTTCACCCCGCTGGAAGTGTGCATCGGTGGGGTTTTTTCCCCTCTCAGCTTGCGCATGCGCACAGGCAGCCATCTTTAGAACTAAAATTTTTACGCGTGCGCAGAATAGCGATTTCCACACTTCCCTTTAAACTTTAAATGGACATTTAAAATGAAACTTTTACCCCCGAAACTGGCCTCCGTGAGATCCCGAACTCGTCTAAATGCTTAAACTAGGCACCATTCAAACTTTGCTTTTACTAACTTAGGAGTGGAGCTCTGCCCACTTTAAATAAAAATGGCTGATGAAAAGTGGAAGCCTGAGGCTTCCGCAGCAGCTTTCCAGAGGGGAAGGTGTTGAAGCACCCAGAAGTGGCTCAACACTGGTGCGATCAGATGACAGAAAAGTGTGGCTCAAAATGGAGAACCGGGAAAATACCACTTGGTTAAGTGATACCAAAATACTCCGTTTTAAAGGGGGTTTGATCCGGAAAGCGACGGCTGGGGACGGTGCACAGATGTTGGGTGTGTGAATGCAGATATAAAATCTATTACTGAAGCATACCGAAAGCAGTTCAAATGGCGCGTCTGAACGCACCCCAGGGGTTCAAACTGCATACAAAGCAGATACTCTCTCACTGAACCCCCATCCCCATATTTTGATATAACTAAATAATGTAACTAAACATTTATAAAGCCTTTCAAAGTCTTGGAAGAGCTTTACAAGCACCCTGTAAGACAGATCAGTCTATTATCCCCCTACTGTAGCTGGAGGACTAAGCCTGCAAAATAGCATGCTGAAAGCCACCTAGCGAGCTTACACCAGACAAGAGGTTTGAACCAGGGACTTCTAGATTCTCTTCAGTTTTTTAACCACTGCTCTAGCTCATCCTGGATGATTATTTTCAGGAGAACCAGCAGCCCCTTGAGTTCAATAGACTGGTTGATTCTCACCACTTTTGAAGAAGAGGTCCCAGGGGATTTCAAGGACCACTAAAGGCAAGCATCGAAACTCATTAGGCAATTTGAATGATTCTGGCCTTAATGTTACTCCTCAATCAGACTCCCCAAAGTGACATTAAACTTCTGTTTGGGAAAACAACTCTGTAATCATCTATAACAATTTAATTATACGTAATTTTCAACAGGTGCTACAGGAATGGCTAATTAATCAAAATCAAATCAGCCCCTAATTGTTATGGAAGGCCTAATCCACCTGCTGTGCTTCTGGAAAGAAAGCCATTCTGTATCAGAAGCATGACCATCTAGGTAGACGATGACTCTTTTCCACCCCATCTGCTCGCCTGATTTTGCTGCAGTCCTGTGCAGGCTTGCAAGAAGCCTATACTTGGAACAGAATGGTCCCTTTCATACTTCATGTACCCCATAGCACTTTACAGTAATTACTTAGCAGTTGGGCACTGGCTGTGTAGGCGAATGCAGCAGCAATTATACTCACAGCAATAATTCATGCCCAGCCTAGTGCATTCAGGTCTGTTTTATTGAGATACAAGGGTTACCTCAAGCACCTTGAAAACTGTGTTGGAATTTTTCCGTTTTGACTAGAAAACCAAACAACAAGAAAACCTGAGCAGTCTCAACAACTTATACAGTCTCAGCAACAAGGTCAAAACAGCTAAGAAGCCCAAAGATATGGATTTTAAAACCTGATTCACAGATGCATAATACTGTGCAGCAGATACAGAATGTCGTAGAACACACAGCCTTTGTGGCTTCGGAGCCATGTATCTGCAGGACTGCTTCTCCTGCCGTCAGAGCAGAGTCTTCTGAAGGAGTCACACTGTGCGTGCGTAAGATCAATAGCCACTCATATGCATACACCTTCTGTGGTAGCAGCTCCAACCTCATGAGGAAATCAGGAAGGCTCTCACACTTCTATCTTCTGGAGACTGTGTAAAACAGAACTGTTCAGGAGGGACAGCTTTTTAATATACATAAAGGGAATATGGCTATAGCATAATGGACTGATTCAGAAGTGCACTTCTATGAAAAGAACAGGATTGTAATTGATTCCAGCATTTGCTGTATGTATAATCTTGCTCTTACTGCATTGTTTCTACTTTTGTAATTCCGTTATCTGCATTGTTTATATGTCATGTCTGGTACTTTTTTTGCATTGTTTTCTAATTTTTGCAATCCTAGTCCTATTGCACTATTTATTGGATGTCTTATGCTGTTGACTGCAGTGTGGTGTAACTAGAGTGTCCAACTAGGATCTAGAAGACCCAGGTTCGAATCCCATTTCCCATAGAATCTTGGCTTTGGCCAATCTTGTTGTGAAGGTGAGACGTAGGAAAGGAGAACTATGTAAGAGGCTTAGTTCCCCATTGGGGAGCAAGGCAGGGTACAAAGTACATTCATAAATAAAATAAGTAACAATATTGTGCAATCCGCCTCCAACCTCAGCAAGAAAGGCCTCATTTCACACAGGGAAAGCCTTTGCTTGCAAGTGCCCTCCATAATAAACCATACCAGAAAAGATTCCCCACTTGAAACACAGGGATATTCAGACTCCAATGTAAGGATTGTACCACTTACACTTGTTTGATTTGAATGTTAAACATAAACTTACAAATATAGAATAGCATGGGGTGTTGCTATCTTGTGGTTGATCCTACAGCATTCCCAATAACACACAAAACTTCAACCCACATGGTTAGAACAGTGTTGTGTGGTTACATACCATGCTAGTGAAAAAAGTACACAATCTTCCCTAACTACATGGGTTTTATTCCTTACCAGAACCACTGCAGGAACAACTGTGGGAAAGCGGCAACCACAGCAGTCTAGGAAATGTATAAGGCAGGACACAGACTCTTCTATTTTTCAAGGGTACTGTTGCCAGCCTCCAGGTAGAGCTGGAGGTCTCCCAGAACTACAACTGACCTCCAGACTTATATCAGTCCCTTTGGAGCAAATGGCTGCTTTGAAAAGTGGACTCTATGTCATTATGATGTCCCTCCCTGGGATCCACCCCCAAATCTCCAGGATTTTCCCAATTCAGAATTGGCAACCCTATCTTGGGGCCCTGCAATAATATTTCACCAGAATGCTATGTTTGTCCCTGTTCAGTGCTGCCATATTCTCAGGACTGGCTTGCTCACTGAATAAACGGGACATTTGCCCTGTGCACCAGAACCAAGGTGCTATATTCCACTCCTGACTGTTGCCTGAGCTTGGCATGTGATACTGAACCATATCTGGTTCAGATATAATCTTATGCCTGCAGGTCAGCCCTGTGACGCTAACAATGCAAGGTCTGGTTTACCACTGACTGCTCCTTGACTCCTCCTATAAATTATTCTAGCCATTATTTATATTTTATGGGGAAAGGCCTAGATGCTGCTCTGAGCCACTCAAGATCATCAGAATTCAGTGGAACCTCAGGTTTCACCAGGGCTTAGCCCCAGGACCTCTTAGAGATGCTGGAAAGCTGAAATGAAGCTCAGCAGGGGTCATTTTGTAGAAAAAGAGGTGCAGGAGCTCATTAGCATAGCTCATTTGCATATGCCACACCCCCTGACATCACCAGAAATGTGTCAGAAGGCAGCACCCACTGCTCAGGCTTCACCCCAAAAATCTCCAGGTACTCCCCAACTCAGAGCTGGCAAGCCTACCTGGAGAAAAACTGCTTCAAAAGCACAAAGAAAATAGTCAAGAAGATGTTAATTGGTTTCAATATAACAAATGTTTATTAAAATGTTCCATTCCAACTCGTTCTGCCTCAAAATGACCCCTGGGCAGATGTATCTTTAATTGTGGAATGCTGAGACCAATTAACTGAGACCCTGCCGTTATGCTCCATCCATCTCCTCTCAAGCATGGAGGCAGCCTTACAGCATCTTTTGCTTTGAAGCAGGGTGACTGGCTGGGTAGAGTTATCTCCCCTGTCCCCAGACCAGAGAAATACATTCCAATCTACCATTCCAAATTACATTACATTTTACTATTATCATGTTACATTACAAACTACTATTCTAATCTATTATTCCAAATAAGAAATAAAGTACAATAAAGAGTATGCATGGCCCTTCTGGGGGATTGGTGAGAATATAGATGTAAGAGCTGAGGTTAGCATATGTAGTGACATGAAAATGTATGAAGTGGTAATTTCCATTTCATTGTATCTGAAGAAGTGTACATGCACAAAAGCTTATACCCAGAATAAAACTTTGTTGTTCTTAAAGGTGTCACAGGACTTGAACTTTGTTCTACTGCTTTTGGACCAATATGGCCACCCACCCGAATCTATTCTTTTTCCAGGCATTCTCTGTTCTCAGTATGTTCTCTCTTAAACTTGATCTGGAAAGAACACTATTAAGTATCAGACTTAAGGCAGAAGCTCATAACAAGTGATTCAGCTTTATTTACAAGGTAGGAACGAACACACAAAAGGAGAGCAACAGGCTCTCTTTTAAACTATCCGGACTTGGTAGGCCATGCCCTTAGTTGAGATAAGAACCAATCAACATATGAACATAACAACCAATCAAGTCATCTCCCTCCAGAACCTTTCTTGTATCCTGATTGGACTGCTGCGCACAGAGTATCCAATCAGCTTGCATGAGTTACAGTACCAGACTTAAATAGAGGTAGATTTCAAGCTCAGGCATTATGTATACCAATACATAACATCCCTCCCCCCTAAGATGAATCAATCCTTGAACATACAAAATCTTTTAAATAAGAAGGAGGTCGTCACATTCGTTGCAACCATTTTACTAGTTCAGTTTGAGGTACTGTCTCTGTGTCTTTGTCTCTCGGACCACCCTGTTCTCCAGTGGGACTACTGCTCAAAGGGCTAGTGTCAGGGATCAGGTTCTGCTCTGATCCTGCCCCGACAACCAGCTCAATGTCCTGATTTGCAACACCAGCCTCTGAATTCAAAGGTTCTACTTGCTCAGCTGCAGGGGTTGGAACCTCGTTAGGCTCAGTACTGCCCTCAATGCTTGAGTTAGCCCATCTCTGCCTAAGTTGGTCTATGTGGGGCCTTAACTGCCTGCCGTCTGCAGTTTGCACCACATACGACAGAGTGCCAGTTACCTCAATGACGAATGCTGGGAGCCAAAGGTGCCCCTCCCCATAGTTCCGGGCAAAAACGGTGTCCCCGACTTTAAAGGAATGAGGAGTTTCCAGGACTTCCTTCTGCGGTGGTTTGTCGGTGGTGAAGTCAGGGTGGAGTCGATCCAGTAGCGACATCAGGCAGCGTTCCATCAGCAACTCTGTTGGGCTCCTCCCAGTTGTGGTGTGAGGTGTTTTATGTTAGTACAGCATAAAGGACACCAGCTTCTGAGCCCAGTGCCCATGGATCATTCTCTGCAAGTCTTCCTTTGTGGTCCGCACCATCTGTTCAGCCTGCCCATTTGTGGCTGGGTGGAATGGTGCGGACGTGATGTGTTTAATCAAGTTGTTTCCCCAAAACTCCAAGAATTTAGCTGAGGTAAATTGTGTCCCGTTATCTGAAACTACTGTGTCAGGCAATCCGTTGGTTGCAAAAATACAGCGCAGTGCTTTTATGACTATGGCTGAAGTCATTTTCGACATTTGGATCACCTCTAACCATTTAGAGTATGCATCGATGATTATTTAGAAACTTACCCCTGAAATGGCCCTGCAAAATCTATGTAACCTCGACATGGTCTGTGTGGTGTTTCCCAGTGATATATGGGAGCCTGAGGAGGGTCTGGCCGAGATTCCTGGCATGTTTGACACACTTTTACCCATTCCTTAATTTCATGGTCTATGCGGGGCCACCAAACATAACTCCGGGCTGGAACCTTCAGAACCCGATTCCTTAGGTTGGGAGGCACCACCACTCGATTCCCCCATAACAAACAGCCCTTGTGCACCGACAGTTCTTGTTGCCATGAGCTATACGGTTGGAATTCCACAGAGAACTGACCCTCCAGCCACCCCCTCCACACCCAGTTAAGTACACGGGTGACTGTGGGCTCCTTGGCCGATCCAGCCATGATGTCGGAGGCGTGCATGAGCGGCTGAGGGAGTTCTTCAATGGCCATTACTGCACATGCAGGAGCCAGGTCGAGAGCCAGCCCTGGAATAGGACACCGGCTTAACGCATCCATGTGCCCTATAGCCCTTCCTGGCCGGTGGACAAGGTCGAAGTCGTATGCTGCCAAAAATACAGTCCAGCGCACCGTATGAGGCGATAAGACCTGTGGGGTTTGGCAGTGGTTTATGGTCCGTGACCATGAGGAACCTGCGTCTGTATAAAAAGTCATGAAATTTTTTCATGCCTGAAACTAAGGCAAGTCCCTCCTTATCAATTTGGGCATAGTTCCTCTCAGCAGCAGTCAAAGTCTGGGAATAATACGCCACTGGCGCTTCCCGCCCGTCCACCATTACATGGCTAAGAACGGCACCAATGCCAAAGGGGGAGGCGTCCGCAGCAAGGACCAATGGTTTGTTTTTGTCAAAAATGCGTCAGAACATTATTCAATACTAACAAGTTCTTAATAGCCTCAAACGCTCGGTCGTGCTGCGACCCCCATTCCCATTTCACCCCCTTCACCAACAATTTATGCAGAGGCTCCGCTATTGATGCCTTATGAGGCAAAAAGGCATGATAAAAATTCAATATGCCTAAGAATGATTGCAGCTCTTTTTTGTTCTGTGGTCGAGGCGTGTTCTGAATTGCAGCAACCTTGCCCTCCTTAGGGTGAACTCCATGTTCATCTATGAGGAACCCTAAGAATTCTATCTTGGGTACCCCAAATTGGCACTTGTTTCTCTTGACCTTAAGGCCGGCTGCTTGGAACCGACCCAACACCGCCTTGATGCGATCAGCCAATTCTGCCTCATTAGCCTCAGCAATTAGCACATCATCAAAATACGGTACCACTCCTGGCATATCCCACAACAATCCTTCCATTAAGCCCTGGAAGATTCCCAGGGCCACATTCACACCAAATTGCAGATGGTTAACCTGTGAGTGACAATAGTTTGTGCCTCAGCTGCACTTTAATCGAAAGGTAATTGCTGGTAGGCCTGGGCAAGATCTAATTTTGCATAGATCTGCCCTCCCGCCAGAGACACTAACACATGGCTTATGATAGGCACTGGGTACGAATGTTGTTGTAACACCCTATTAATAGTACATTTATAATCAGCGCAGATCTGAATAGACCCATCAGGCTTAATTGGTGTCACAATAGGGGTCTCCCACCTAGCATGAGGTACGGGTTTGCGTACGCCCTGAGCAACCAGTTTGTCCAGTTCTGCTTTGATTTGTGGTCTGAGCACAATGGGTACCTGCTGGTATTTTAGTCCAATGGGCGCCACAGAAGTCAAAAGTTAATGGCAGGCCCGTATACCATCCCAACGACCCATCAAACACCTCAGGGGAACTCTAAGTAGATTGAACTCAATTTATTGTCAGAAACCTGATTTACCCCGGTCACAGCAATACCGAGGGCACCGAACCATTCTAATCCTAACAGACTGGCCCTATGCCCTTCAGCAACCAGAAGGCTCAGCGTCTCCTTGTGACCCTTAAACTGTACCTCAAACTCGGCCTCCCCAGCCACAGAAATATGCCATCCCTGGAAATCAGAAAGGTGCACCCGGCTGGATGCCAACCGGTGGCGGCTCCTCTGTGGAAAGAGGCACTGCAGCATCTCAATGGAAATGACGGTCATTGCTGATCCTGAGTCGACCTCCATTTCACATGGCTCCCTGTCCAGCATCATGGTTACGTGGATCTTCTTCCTGGCCCTTGGTCCGGTGCTCATGGCAGTCATGGAGCAGGAGCAGCAGGTGATCTCATTGCAGTCAGCTGGCCTCACTGTTCCAACGTCTCGCACCATGCGGGTTTGCCACGGTGAAGGGAGTGGTGATTTCTTCCTCCCCTTGGCTCGGCACACTCTGGCCAAGTGGCCCCACTTGTCACACGTTCGGCATCTGATGTCACGTGCCCAATACCAGTCCTGGTCGTGTGCCCCACTGCAACCCACACAGGCTTGCCTCGGTGCAGCTTTCACTGATGTCATCGTCCTCAACATCGGATTCACTGACTGAGTTGTGATGTACCAACTTCTCCAGGCGCTGACGGGGCGGACTACCAGCCTGTCTAACCTCCTTGGTAGACCTCTCCATGGCTTCTGCAGCGATGGCTTTGGCGTAGGCCATAGCATAAGTCAGCTATCGAAAAGCCTCTACGGGAGTTTTTTGTTCCGCAGGCCACACACCAACCGATCGAGCAACACTGCCTCTAGGTCGGGGAAGTTGCAGGTCCTGGCTGCCTTCCGTAGAGCCATGACGTATTTGGCAATCGACTCGCTCGCCCCCTGATCTCGCTTGTAGAACGCATGTCTGCAGGTGATCTGTGAGGGCTTGGGTGCAAAGTGATTTTTCAGCTTGCTCTTGGTATCAGCTAGGGAGACGGTTAGAATATCGGCCAGAGCGACCAAAGACCTGGCCACATTGAACACGGTTCGACCACAGGAACTGAGCAGCACCTGTGCTCTCGTTAGTGCTCCTGTCTCGCCGCCGCCATCTTTCCTCTTTAGTCTTCAGTAACTCCGTAGTCACTCCCCTTACTCCTAAGCAGCAGTTGCCAGCAGCTAAGAAAGAGGTAGTGAAGCTCACCGCTGAGCAGTCGGATGTGGATCAACAAGACCCAACTATCTTGGATGAGGCAACGGAGATGATCACGGTGGATGAGATTTCAATCTGTTCATCAAAATTAACAGAGTGCCCTATACTTGACAACTCACTGGAAACTGACCTCCTATACTCCTTTGACGGCCTCTCACAGGAGGAACAGGCAAGGATTACAGACAGACTGGAGAACATAAGAATGCGACTATTGAGAACAAAGACTCACCAACAGACTTGGGACCCGGTGATCAAGCCTCTCCCCCCGTTGAAGAGAACTTTACACTACAGCATGAACCGGCCGAGCCAATACCAACTTCTATAACAACAGAAGGCAAGAACAATGGACCTGAAGACAAAGTAATTAGAAATCAACTGGGGCCCAACATCAGAGGTCTCTACGATCCTTCAGTATCCTCTGACTCTCCAAATACTAAGGCTCATCCCTGCTCTCGCCTGAAGGGTGAGAGGAATGGCTGTGTTTTCTTAGACGCAGAAGGAGACCTGAACACCATTTCATCACTAGGATGACTGCAAAAGGATACTAAGCAAAATGCCCATAGTATGCCGCCCAAAAAACAGATCCTATCATTTTTGTCATGGAACTTAAGAGGGTGGTTTTGTAGAAGGAGGGAGGTTAGTGCAATGGAATTCTTGTGTAAATTTGATGTAATTTTGGGGCAGGAAACATGGTGTACAGAGGAACTGTCACTAACTGGTTACAAGACATTTGCATTACCCGCAGAAGCCTCAGTGCGTGGTAGAGCCAAAGGAGGGCTTTGTATTTTGATTTCCTCCTTGTTGGAAATAACAGCAGTGGTACTCCCTAACTATGACCACTTTGCACAAGCCGTATTACTCAAATGCCGGGATTTAGTTTGTTTAATTGTAAATGTATATTTGCCACCTGGTGGGGTTAATGAACAAATCTTGGTAACTATACTTGGGTTGGAATCTTATTTACAGGATCTGAGGGCAGCCTACCCCACGGCCTACATTATTATGGGTGGCGACTTTAATGCAAGGATTGGAGCTGATGATCTCAGTCTATATGATAAAAGTAATTGTTGTACTTTAAGGACCCAAAGTACTGTTCTACCTTTAAATAGGTGTTCAAAAGACATAACAGTTAACTATGCAGGTCGCGTGTTAAGTCAGGTAATAAACAGAAGTAATCTTTTTATACTGAATGGGTCCTTCCCAAGTGATCATCCCGCTGAGTTTACATTCTGGGCTGGGGACAGAATGAGTGTTATAGACTATATCATGGTGTCAGATGAGGTAGTCCAATATATAAAGGATTCTGAAGTTGCCCCCTTCTGTGAAAGCGATCACCTGCCCCTCGTGGTAAAAATAGATCTGCAAAAGCTCGACCCACTTACAGTGAAATCCCACTGTCATAGTCCAGGGTCCCCTGAGAGCACTATACACATCCACCCCAGATGGAAAGAATCTGTGGAAAGAGCCTTGCTCGAGACGCTCCACTCTGAGCTGATTAACACTATGTCACAAAGTCTAGTAAATGCAGATAATATAGAGTCCTGTCTGGAGAACTACTATCAAATTATAAGGGAGTTACAAATAGGCCTGAAAGGCTCTATCTCAGTTCACCCAAGGTCCAGGTCTGATTTTAATAAACCATGGTTTGACAAAGAATGTAGAAGCACAAAGAACCTTCTTAGTGCAAACTATGCAAGATATAGGTGTAACCCAGAGGCTGTCGCTCTATCAACTTTAAAACACTTAAAAGCCCAGTATAAGGCTCTTATCAAAAGGAAGAAAGAGGAAGACATTAGACACTCCTGGGAGGAACTTAACAAGGCAGTAAAGGAAAAGAACTCAGCATGGTTTTGGAGACTGGTTTCTGCCCTCTCGGACAAGCCAGTAAGTATTCTGGGCAATACCATCCCTCCTGGAATCTGGGAGTCCCATTTCGGGAATCTGTACAAAGAAACAGTCATGAGATCCTCCAATCCCAGAGAGATTGATAACTTCCCTAACTGGCCCCCGGTTGGGCAATCAGAGGTGAAACAGCTTATTAATACCTTGAAAACTGGTAAAGCACCAGGCCTCGACTTAATTCCCCCTGAGCTGATTAAAAAGAATATAGAATGGTGGGTACCAGTTTTGGCATCCCTGTTTACATTAATTGATCAAACAGGGAGAATCCCCGAGGATTGGAAAGTGGCAGTTATTAGCCCAGTTTACAAAAAAGGCAACAAAGAAGACCCAAATAATTATCGGCCAATTAGCCTGTTAAGCATAGTCAGTAAACTGTATGCAAGGCACCTCTTATGGAAATTTAGGGACTGGCTAGAAAACGACTCCTGCCTAGCTGACGAGCAGGCTGGCTTTAGAGAGGGCCGTGCCACCTTAGACCAGTGTATGATACTGGATCACCTGGTTGCCAAATACTCCTCCAACTCAAAGGTGTCGCTTTTTGCCGCCTTTTTGGACCTGAAGTCAGCTTTTGACTCAGTTTCCAGAATCATCTTATGGGAGAAGTTAAGAGCCTCAACAATTGATAGAAGGTTATTATTTCTTATTCAGGCTCTTTATAACAACACATGTATAAGGGTTAGGTATTCTCCTCAAGGACACCTGACAAATCCAATAAGAGTTGAGAAAGGAGTTAAACAAGGATGCTTACTGGCTCCTCTTCTCTTTAACTTTTATATCAATGATGTGATAGCCCACCTAAACAGGCCTGAGTTACACCCCCAAAGTTAGGTAACAGACACATAGGGGTGCTCCTTTACGCAGATGATGCCATCCTACTTGCAAGGACACCCTTGGGTCTTAGAAGAGCCATGCATTCCTTTGCCCTCTACTGCCAGACTAACAAACTAGAGGTTAACTATTCAAAAACTAAAGTAATGGCCTTTACTAAAAGAACCTCCAAAACTTTCCCTTGGCACTTAAATTCTGTTCCCATTGAACAAGTTACCTGTTTCAAGTATCTGGGTGTTAACTTCCAGGCAAATGGTTCAAGAACTGTAAATATTAATTCCATCGCCACAAACGCCAAAAGGAGTTCAGGAGCAATTCAAAAATTTTTCTGGTATAAAGGGGGCAAATGTTTTGTAGCGGCTCTTAGATTATTTAAGGCCAAATCTCTTAGCCAACTAACATTTGGTGCTCCCATCAATATTACATCTAATTATAAAAAATTGGACACAGTGCAATCAAAATTCCTGAGAACTGTCCTACAGGTACCGAACGGCATCCCAAATGCACTTATTCGACTTGAAACCGGAATGATTACAGTGGAGGCAAGGTTATGGATCATGGTGATTCACTACTGGTTGAAACTAGTTTTTCTTTCCAAAGGGCTTATGTGTTTAATTCTGCAAGACACTTTTATACCCCCCTGGCTTAAGGCTATAGAAGAAAAACTCCCTTACCTTGGCTTCACAAAACAATATCTATGCTCTCTTGCATATGATAAAGCCAGAGAACTGACAAAACAGAGGATTATAGATATTGATAGGCAGAACGATATTGGCAGAGTAGAGAAATGGAAGAGACTTCTGGACCCTTTTAATAGAACAAGCTCTATGGCCTATCTCCACCAACTGTCAAACCATGAATACAGAAGAATATTTACTCTGATGCGCTGGGATGCCCTCCCTTTAGCAGCTACAGAGGGAAAGTACAAGAAAATCCCATTTGAGGAACGTATTTGTCCTTGCTGTAACAATGGCATCGAGAATCTAGAACATATTATTTTCGATTGTAAGTTATATGACAAACTTCGGAACTTACTTCCATTCCCTAAATCCCTACCTCTTAGCAGCAGGCAAAGAGTTCATATAATGAAAAACCTCTTGGTGGACAGACACTCAGAGGTCACACTCTCAGTGGCCAGATTTGGATGGCTAGCCCTAAGAATTAGGAAAGCTACTTTAGAGGAAATCAATTGTTAAGCATCTAATTGTTAACTGCCCGTTTCCTTAGCAACTTCAGATGCATCTTATTGTTTCTTCCCTAATTTTTTTTTAAAACGTATTTATTGATGCTTTTAGTTTTTTGTATCATCTAATTCGTATGTGTTTATATTGGAAATGTTTTATTGGTCATAAAAGCATATATACATTAATGTAATTCATACTAAATGTTAAGCTCAAAGTTTATAGTGATAAAGTAACTGATACACCCAGTTCCCTATATTTTAGCAATACATTCGAACTAGACTTGTATCTTAACTGTCTAAAGTGTAAAACTTTTTTATCTGGTCTATGACTGTTATAATAAATTTGACTTTGACTTTGAACTGAGCAGCATTGCCATCCTTGTGGTGTCCTCGATTTAATGGGCCTGTAAGTGAAACTCGAACCGAGTGATGTAGGAGTCCCAGTCCTCCAGCTCAGGTTCGAATGCCTTGAACTTTGTGCTAGCTGCCATTGCTCTTGCTGGTTCTGCCAGTGGGATGGCAGGGTGTCGTCCTTCTTCCAGAGCCCCGGATCAGTCAGCTTTTTCTGCCGTGGTGGCAGTGGTTCAGCGGGGCTGCCTACCCACTATAATCCCACCTTTGTTGCCAGTGTTAAATATGAGACTTAAAGCAGCATAACAAGTGATTCAGCTTTATTTACAAGGTAGGAATGAGCACACAACAGAAGAGCAACAGGCTCTCTTTTAAACTATCCGGACTTGGTAGGCCACGCCCTTAGTTGAGATGAGAACCAATCAAAATATGAACATAACCAATCAAGTCATCTCCCTCCAGAACCTTTCTTGTATCCTGATTGGACTGCTGCGCACAGATTATCCAATCAGCTTGCATGAGTTAAGATACTAGACTTAAATAGAAGGTAGATTTCAAGCTCAGGCATTATGTATACCAATACATAACAAACACCAATCCAAGCATGCTAGCAAGCCATCTGAATGGGAAGGTGTACATTTTCACATGGGCCTTGCCCACATCAGTGCCATTTTCCCTCCATCAGCCCCTAGTGACTTCCATTTTCCCTACTGCACCACCAAAGGGCTTGACCCCCCCCCCACACACAGGTAATTACTATTTCATTATAGCGCAATAATATTATGACAATCTAGTGTCACAGTCTACTAGATCCCATTTGGACATTTCCCTTTGCAAGCCCTTGAGTGGGTCTCTGGAGAAGCAGTGCAAGCAGCCCCCCCCAGGAATAAACCCACACAACACCAGAGGGTGGCAGCTGCAGCTTCAGCTTCCTTCCTCTGTGGGCAGCATGCACAAACCCAAGATTGGTTGCCAACCTCCAGGCAGGACCTGGGAATCCACCACCATTACAATTGATCAGTTTCCACTGAGGAAAAGGTCAGCTTTGGAGAAAATGTCTGCTCTGGAAGGCAGACTGCATGGCATTAACCCTACCAAGGTCCTTCTCCTCCTCGAACCCCACTCTCCCAGGCTCCACCCTCAAATTTCCAGCCATTTCTGAATCCAGAGTTGGCAACCTCTGACAGTGAATCCCAGAACATCTTGATTCCCAACGGAATCCCCAACGCATGAAGCGACCTGGAAAACCCCGTCGCAGCCAGGTCCTCTGAGCACCAAGTTGCCTGGCGTTCCACCGGCTGCAGCTTGCAAGCATGTGGTGGGCCCAAACAGCACCGGGTGAGAAGCCACGTGGGCCATCCTGCCAGCTGCAGCAAGCCAGAGCGACCCAGGGGGGCTCTTTGATGTCACCAGCTGGAGAGGTGGAGCTCAGCTGGGACTTGGGAGGTGGAGGCCGGCCAGCTGCTTTATTAGGAAGGTGGGCACATTAGCATGAGAACCGGCGGGCAGAGAGCAGCAGGAGGTGGGCAGTGCACTCTTGCCCCAACCCCCTGCCATCGCAGGGCTTCTGCACAGCGGGGCTGCCCTGGAGATCTGGCCACCAGTAGGAGTTGCCCAGCCCCCTGCACCGCCACCTCCTCTGCCTCCTCCGCCTCCCTCACTCAGGCTGCCTCAGTGTCTCCTCCCCTTGGGTCTAGGCAGGGGTCTTTTCGTAGAAGGAGGTCATTAGCATATGGTATGCTAATGAGCTATTAGGCTATTAGCATATGCCACGCCCTCTGACATCGTTGGAAGTGATGTCAGAAGGGAAAGCAAAAGAAGGGGAGGCATCTTCAAAAGCCTCCCCTTCCCTTCCCCAGCTGGCCTGGGTGGGGGAGCTAAGAGAGGAGGGGTTTAAAGTTTAAACTCCTTCTCACTAGAGTTGGGCCACAGAAGGAGGAAAGAGGGAAGGAAAGAGAGAGAGTAGAGAGAAGGAAAGAAGGAAGGAAAGAGGGAAAGAGGGAAAGAAAGAGAAGGAAAGGAGGAGGGAAAGAAAGAGAGGGAAGAAGGAGGGAAACAGGGAAAGGAGGAAAAAAAGAAGAGAAGAAGGTGGGAAACAAAGAGAGAAGAGAAGAAGGAGGGAAAGAGGAAAAGGAGAGAAGGAAAGGAGGGAATGAAAGAAATTCAGCGGCAATTTGGCCCCATTATGTCCTATGGTCCATTGAAGTCAATGGTGAAAACATAGGGTATATTCTGGGGGCTGGAGGGGAGGGGTTTGTGGGAGAGGCTCCGAACTCACAGTGTAGCTGATGGAGCCTCTCCCCAAGATACCCACCAAGTTTAAAGAACATTGGATTAGGGGGTCCAATTCTATGGGCCCCCAAACAGGTTGCCCTCATTCCCTCCATTGTTCTCTATGGTGGGGAGAGGCTCCATCAGCTACCCTGTGAGTTTGGAGCCTCTCCCTCCAACCCCTCCCCTCCAGCCCCAGAATATACCCTATGTTTTCACCATTGACTTCAATGGACCATAGGATATAATGGAGCTGAAATTGACATTCAGCTGCCTGAAAGACTCCCAGGACGCCGGCTGGGGGCAGGGCTTGGCTCCCCCCCCAAAAGACCCCTGGGTCTAGGGCATCAGATCCCTGCTGAGCTCCCTGGAAGCACCAGCACCATGGCAATGCCCAGAGCTCACCGCCACAGTGGGGAGTGCCACCTCTGGCCACGCAGCATCCACTTCTGCCATGTGTGATGGTAGAGGCAGTCCGCTCAACTCCTGGAATGCCATGCCGCCGCATTCCCCTTGGAAATGAGTCCTGAGCAACAGACTTTGTGCATCTGCAGAACACTTGTAGGCCTCAGGAAAATACTGGAAGAAAACAGCCTACGGAAGGAACGGACACTGTAAAAAATGACTAGTAAAGGTAAAGGTTTCCCTTGCTCGAAAGCCAGTAGATCCGACTCTAGGGGGCGGTGCTCATCTCCATTTCCAAGCTGAAGAGTGTCAGGTTCCCAATAACTCAGTATCAACAGCCAGTCCTTGAGTAAGAAAAGCTTTATTGATCAGAGAGATGGAATGCCTTGCACTCTTAAGTCAGGAATGCGGTTTTCAAAATGGCTATCATAATTATACAGGTTTCATACACGACCCTGATACCTGAGGGCCAATAAGCGGTGAGATATAAGCGTGGGGAGAACCTAATGGTTTGGGATGCAAGCGGGAAGAAAGTACACTCTCACATTCAAGGCGCCTAGTAGCTCAAGCTCAGGGAGATAAGCCGGTCTGAAGGGAATTAGATCAGTCAGACAAACTAGCCTTACTATGGCGGGGTCACCTGACAAAGAGCCAGTGCTGTCCAAAGACTTCGCCATGGTCACGTGGCTAGCATGACTAAATGTTGAGGTGCACAGAACGCTGTTACCTTCCCACCGAAGCGGTACCTATTTGTCTGCTTGCAGTTTCTTGCTTTCGAACTGCTAGATTGGCAGGAGCTGGGGCCAGAGACGAGCGCTCACTCCATCACGCAGCACTGGAGTCTCAAACTGATGGACTACCGACCTTCTGGTCTGCAGCTCAGCGTCTTAATCTCCAAAGTGACTAGACTTTGTTTACTTGTCTATTTTTGTTGGAAAAGTGTAAATAAAAATATTTTAAAAGAAAAAGAACCTACAGAAAGACAAGTAATTACAACTACTTTTATTCCTAGCGAAGTGTAGCCAATCTCTGATTGGAGTCAGAGAAGTTAGCAATATTGAGTCAAGTTCGAGTTGGAATTTTATAGACCACTGAAAGTGAATTATAAACAACTGTGAGGGACGAGATGGAGTTCTAGATAGACCTGAGGCCTAACCCCTGTCATCACTGTAGAAATTACACACTAGGAACAATGCCTGCCAACCGAAGTGCAGTATATCCCACACTGCACTGGTGCATCCTGAATAGTTCAGCAAGGCTACGGGCTTCTGTGTAGTGTCAGTGCATCTGTCTCAGCACTGGCCATACTTTGAAGCACAGCAAAGCAACTGCCCGATTGTGTATCATTAAAAAACAGTAATCAAATGGTAATTTTTCTGCCAGAGGAAAGGAATGCCAATGTCTTAGGTGTGCCCAGCCCTGGTCTGAAAACACCTATTAGTTCAGAACATTTTATACTTCCCAGCTGCAATCTTCTCAGTGCCAACAGCTGATTGCAAGAGATTTGTTCTGCTTTCACTAGTGTGCAAAACCATCCCTGTATTTATGAAGGCCAGCTCAGCCGTACTTGAAAGAGCCTGTTATTTATTCACAAAGCAGTTTTCTGCAAGACCCCGAGACCTGGAGTGAGGAAAACTAGTTCTATTGAATAATGCATCACTGCCAGAGGTACCCTCAGCTGCCTTCCAGCTGAGATGCACTCTCTCTCCCCTCCTTGCCTCCCCAGTCTCTGCATCCACAGAGAAAGCAGTACCCTAACTGAGCTGACTGCTTAAAGGAGACTCTGAATGAATTTTTTAATATCACAAAAAAAGCAGAGGATGTTTTCTCAGGAAAAACAAAGTGTAAACAATCTTATTGTATTTTCTAGCCTAGAAAGATATTAGAGAAACTGGCAGTTGCAAACATTTCTTTGCTACAAAAGGAAAACAAAACAGAAGCAGCCAGGCCAAGGATGCACACAAGAGTACATAAAAAGGGGAGCTGCACTCAGGAAGCAGTTTTTTTCTAATTTATCTCAACCCTCTCTAGAGCAGAGGTCAAGGAAAATTAGCTCATTTTTTTTCTCAGTAAAAGCCTACTGTGCACAGAGCTGATCGGCTACTGCCTGGTGGCATCACAAATCTACCCTGCCCAAAAGAATTTTGCAATTTTTAAAAACTTGATTCCTGAGGTGGCAAATTGCTTAAACCAGAGCCATAGCCAGGCTGCCTCACTAGGCAGGGCTGCCACAGTTTCAGGTGGGACTTCAAAAGAGATGAGTGGAAAAGCTGTGACTCCTTCCTGTCCAACAGAAGTGTCTCTCCTGTTGCCAAGCCCAAGAGTGTATTTTCATGTCTGTATTAACTGCTACAGCCAGAATCAGCATGACTACAGGGAGACCTTTTTTCCAGGATCACGTAAGCATCATAAGGGTGAAGGGGGTCTTTAAAGGAAGCCACATAAAAGGATCAGACATAAACAAGGTGGGGAGCTCTACACACTCCAGGGACTCTCAGATATGCAGAAAAATATGACTGAATACATGAAGGGGGGGTATTAAAATGGCCTGAGGAGAACTGTAATTGCTCTAGAACGGACAGACTGTTGAGAACAGTCAATTAAAGAACAAGGAGGAGGGAGGATGAGAAATCTGCTTGCCAAGGCCCCTGGGAGTTTGGATTAGGACATTTGGGGGTGGGATTTTCAAACTGTTGCCCCCTCCTGTGATTCCTTCTGTGCCCTTAACATATTGTAATCTAATTAGAAACACTCCATGATAAACCAAGTTTATATCAGCCATCTTACATGACAAGCTTCCATGTTAAAAGGGGCAAAGCTCAATTGTGAGGAATCAGCAACGCAAGTCTGTGTGATTCTTATGAAGCCCATGCTGCTTGTGGCTTTGACTGCAAAACTCATTTTCTCCCTCCCCCTTTCCATCTGCTGCATAATCCCTGGTAAGTGTCCTGAATTGCTCTGGGGAATTTCCTAAATTCCTGGCCAGCCTACCTAGAAAGGAGTCACATAGATATGTTGTCCTCTCAGGAATTTCTCATTTTAAATATCAATTGGTTCAGTATCAGGCAGAAGCTGGTTACACCCCATCTTGGGTACATGATACCTAGCTCAAATAACCTTTTTGCAAACCACAATCCAGTCTTTTAAGACACTGACCAACTGTTCACATGCCAGTAGCACTCTGCAGATGTTATGTTACATTCCATTCAAGCAAACCAAGAGGCCACCAAGCCCCATGTATTGGGAGCATGCAAATCTCCATGATGCACCTGATATGTGTGCTTGCTGTCTCATGTGCACCAGGCAACATGTGGATTTTCCATGAGGGTACAGCTTCTGTTCATGCAAACCAGAACCCTGGAATATCACAATTCTGGTTCATGTGAATGGAAGCTGTACTTGCATGGAAAATCGATGTATTTCCCAATTCACACAACTCAGTGATCACACATAACAGGTGCACTGGTGGCTTGTGTAAAAGAATGTCTACGCAGCCTGAATATACAGATCTGATTCTGGCCTATCCTGAACTCTATTTTCAGTTAAACAGTGGAATTCTAGTGCCTGGCTTATTCAGGGTTCAGATTCAGATTAGCTTCCTTTTTGGAGGGTGCTACTTTGGAAAAGAAGAGTTGGTTTTTATACCCTACTTTTCACTATTCGAAAGAGTCTCAGAGCATCTTACAATCTCCTTCCCTTCCTCTGCCCGCAACAGACACCCTGTGAGTTAGGTGTGGCTGAGAGGGCTCTGAGAGAACTGTGATTGACCCAAGGTCACCCAGCTGGCCTCATGTGAGGAAGGAGGGGGGAATCAAACCCAACTCTCCAGATTAGAGTCCTCCACTCTTAACCACAACAACAAACTGAAAAGAGAATCTTTGTTCTAGAATCTAGATAACAGTGTGCTTGGTGCTGGTAGTTTAGTCTCTTATGCCTTGAGACATGGTTTTGGGTAATGGACTCTTAAAACTCTGTAATTAATGCAATTAGACTCACACCCATGGAGAAGACAGCTTTGTAGAAACATCTTCTTTTCATTTACTTTTTGCATTTGGAGTAATCTTATTTTCCAATAATTAAGCCTGGTTGAATCCATTACACTAGAGGATTTCAATCTCTGTACCTACCTACCTACTTAAATGCCCTGATGTTCTCTCTGCTACTGATAAACAGATAATTTGTTTTATAAGAAACTGAGGTAGCCCAAATGCCTAGAAGGCTAAAACAAAAGTCTATTTGCTGTGATAACAACTGATGATTATAAGGGATTCATTGGGGGGGGTTTAAATTTTTTTTAACAGGTTGTCATTAGAAAGTTAGGAGGTTGTAAACAAACCAAAAACTGTTTCAAGACCCATTTGCAACTGCACAAATACAAACACTGCCTGGGATATAGATTGGTGTATGAGACACAGAGCAAATCACACAAGCTGCTACTGCATGAGAAAGCATTTGATGAACAGCTAACCTACAGATTTGTATTAGCAGAGGCACAGATACTCCTTTGAAAAAAAAGCTTTAAAGCTAGACCATAGAATCATAGAAGCATAGAATGTTAGAGTTGGAAGGGATCCTGTAGGTCATCTAGTCCAACCCCCTGCACTCTGCAGGAGCATAGCCGAAAAATAGCCCTACAAGCTACAACATACCCAAAAGATGGTCATCCAGCCTCCACCTGAAAATGCCCAGTGAAGGAGCACCCACCACCTCCTGAGGCAGTCTGATCAACTGCTCAACCACTCTTACAGTTAGGAAGTTTCTCTTGATATTTAGCCAGTATCGACTCCCTTGTAATTTCCACCCATTAGATCTAGTCTGCAGAGCAAGACAGAATAGATCTGCTCCATCTTCTACATGACAGCCCTTCAAATATTTGAAGATTGCAATCATGTCCCCTCTACGCCTTCTCTTTCCCAGGCTAAACATACCCAACTCTTTCAGCCTTTCCTCATAAGACTTAGATTCCAACCCTCTCACCATCCTGGTTGCCCTCTTCTGGACACGCTCGAGTTTGTCAACATCCTTTCTAAAATGTGGTGCCCAAAACTGGACACAATACTCCAGGAGAGGGCTGACCATAGCAGAATAGAGTGGAACTACCACCTGCCATGATTTGGACACAATGCTTCTGTTAATGCGTCCTAAGACTACATTAGCTTTCTTCAGGGCTCTTTTTGTAGCAGGAACTCCTTTGCATATTAGGCGACACACCCCTAATGTAGCCAATTCTCCAAGAGTTCACAGAGCTCTTCTTACAGGGGCAACTGTAAGCTCTTGGAGGATTGGCTACATTAGGGGTGTGTCGCCTAATATGCAAAGGAGTTCCTGCTACAAAAAGAGCCCTGGCTTTCTTCACAGTCACATCGGACTGCAGGCTCATGTTGAGCTTGTGATCAACCAGAACACCTAGATCCCTTTCACATGTGCTGCTGTCAAGCCAAGTCCCTCCCATTCTATATCTGTGCCTTTGATATTTTGTACCTAAGTATAGGACTTTGCACTTACCTCTACTGAAATTAATTTTATTTGTCTCAGCCCACTGTTCCAGCCTATCTAGATCATTTTGAATCCTGACTCTGTCTTCTTCAGAATTAGCAATCCCACTCAGCTTTGTGTCATCTGCAGATTTGGTAAGCATCCCCTCTATGTCTTCCTCCATGTCATTTATAAAAACACTGAACAACACTGGGTCCAGGACCGAGCCCTGTGGCACTCCACTCAAGACTTCCCTCCACGTAGACGCAGAGCCATTTATGAGCACTTGTTGTGTATGATTTTTCAACCAACCATGAATCCATCCAACGGTTGCACCATCCAGCCCACATTATCCAACTTATCCTCAAGGATATCATGAGAAACTTTCTCAAATGCTTTACTGAAATCTGGATACACTATGTCCACAGCATTGCCAGAGTCAACCATTTTAGTAACTGTCAAAAAAGGAGATAAGGTTGGTCTGGCATGACTTATTCTTGATATACCCATGCTAGCTACTACCAATTAACTCATTCCATTCAAAGTGTTCAAAGACAGAACATTTAATAATCTGCTCTAGAATTTTTCCAGGTATTGATGTCAAACTGACAGGCCTGTAATATCCCGGGTCCGGTTTTTTTCCCTTCTTGAAGATCGGGACAAAATTCACTCTTCTCCAGTCTTCCGGCACAACACCAGTACTCCAGGAAATCTCAAAGATTAGAGCCAGAGGCTCTGAAATAGCATCTGAAATTTCTTTTAGCACCCTGGGATGCAAGCTATTCGGCCCTGGAGATTTGAAAGTATTTAAGGCAGCTAGATGCTCTCTAACCATCTCCTTACTTACTCTGGACTGGCAGTTCCTCCTTCCTTCATATGTCCTATATTCTTCAGTTTGTATACAGCTCACGTTATGGTTAAAAACCGACGCAAAGTGAGAGTTAAGTAATTCCACTTTGTCTTCATCCCTTGTTAAGGCTTGACCGTCTTCCCCTAGCAATGAGCTTACCCCATCCCTGTTCTTCTTTTTGCTCCGAACATAGGCATAGAATTGTTTCTTGTTATTTTTAGTATCCCTCGCAAGCCTCAGCTCCATCTCCGCTTTAGCCTTTCTGACACCATCCCTACTGATGTCAAGCCTACTTCTTGTACTCACCCTCAGTCCCTCCTTCCATTTCCTGTACATTTCCCTTTTTAGTCTCAGCTCTTCAGAGAGTTCCTTGTTAAGCCACCTCGGCTTCATTGCCCATCCCCCTCCTTTCTTTCTCACTGGGACAGTTTGCGATTGTGCCTTAAGCACTTTATTTTTCAGCATCTCCCATCCTTCCTGTGCAGATTTCCCCCTCAGCATTTCCAGCCACGGGATCCTACCTAATATTTCTCTTAGTTTTTTGAAATCAGCTTTCCTGAAGTCCAGGATACGAGTCCTACTATGTCCTGGTTTCACATCCTTCTCGGTGTCAAATTCCAAGCTGACATGGTCACTATTCCCCAAGGATCCCACAGCATTCACTTCATCAACCAGTTCTTCCCTGTTAGTCAGGGAAGTTAAATCCAGGATAGCAGATCCTCTGGTTCCCACCTCTACCTTCTGGGAGATGCAATTGTCTGCAAGACTATTAAAGAATCTGTGGGATGCCCCATGTCTAGCAGAGTTAGATTTCCAGCAAATATCTGGATAGTTGAAATCTCCCATAACCACTACATCCTGTCTCTGTGAAAGTTTAGCATAACCATCATTACTTGGAGGTAAGCATCCAGAGGGGCCCCACTGGCAGATGCTGGACCTAACATATTTGCTGCTAGCCATCTTGGAAGAAGGAAAACACCTCTGCAGACATGGTGAGATCTAGTAGGTGGGTGGTGGTGATAGGTGATGGAGCAGTGCGCTCAGTTTTCCAGGTCTCCTTTTGATGACCAGAACAGCCAACCAGTGATCCTGAGGGTACCTGGAGGAGGGCCTGATGCCTCTCCAGTTGCTGGGGAAATGATATGCAAACAAGGCCCTGAGTTTTCACAAGGCTCCAGAATGTGAGCTATTTAAATCTTTGATGCCAGGATCCAAAGAGCAGATATCAGCTTAGACCCCTGAACTCTAAGAGAGAGGCAGCAGTCTGAAGGCATGAAATCTCCACCCCTCTCTACAGTGGAGGGCCCTCATATGGCAGACATTTTTTCCTAGTAAGGGTGCTTAGGATAGCAGCTTTATAGATAACCTAATCCAGAGCAGTCAAACTCATTTGTTATGAGGGCCGGATTTGACATAAATGTCACTTTGCCAGGCCAGGCCATGTGTGCCATAAAATGTAAGGCCAGGTATCAGAGATATAAACTTTATAAAGGACACAGGCAAACCCAATTAACAATATTATTTTTTACTCAAAGTACAAACAAAAGAAATTGATTCCTCGCAGTGAAAGCAACAGATTTACTAGGGAATCCTAGCCCCAATAAATGTATTTAATCATATGCAAGGCTAGGTTTTTTCCAAGGGATACCATAAAAGGGGAGTACCTTCAGTCTCCATACATACCAGTTGCTTGTGAGCCGGGTAAGATCCCTGGACGGGCCAGTTCCAGCCCCAGGCCTTATGTTTGACACCCCTGACCTAATCTTTGTTCATTCAGACATAACTTTATTGATTTCATGAGATTTACTTCTCCGTGCTTACTTCTCCATGCTTAGGAACGCAACCTCTCCCTCCTAAAATCCAAAAGCACACTTTACCTCTTCACTGTGCGGAGCAAAGTGGAGCGAGCCTCATTGTGAAAAGTTATGATGATGCTGGTGGCCGGCAGATCTGCCCCATAATGTACAGAGGTGCACCTGCAACAAACGAGAAAAGAAGTTTCATCAGTGCAGATACATCCAAACAGGGCATTTGATAATAAGACAAAGTCCCGTATCTGCTGCCAGACTCATGGATCCTCGTGCATATATTTACCAGGCAGCTGATGACTGAATGCTGATGCCATGCCAACACTCAGTTTTCCGTCCAGCTTCTTTTACTCGAGTGCAATTCATCACATGCTGGCAATGCTGACAGCAGTGCTTAATATCCATTGGACTACAGCTGCCAGTAACATCAGTTAACAAGCATGTCTGTTTCAATTTCTATTAAGAAAAAAGATGGCATCTATCTAAATTTTCATAATCCGCTACATGCGTGAGAGGGTAAGGCACATTGGAAAAGAGAAACTGGAGCCATCCACGATCCTTCCACAGTGAGCAACCTCTACACCATCCACAGGGTTAACTTACTGAACAGATGTCAGTTATGATACTGTGAGTCTGTACATTCCTAAGCCATTGAAATTCACTCTGCAGTGGATGAAATCCACACAGAAAATAGTTAATTTCAAACACTATTTCCAGCAGAAGACAATTCAGCTGAAGTCACTACATTTCTTGCTATAAATCTCTCAGAAGGGGAACATGGGAAAGCTCTTTATGGGGAAAGTAAGATAATGATGTCATGTAGATCACTGAAGTGAAATGGTCTTCACTGATGGTTCAGAGCGGAGTCAAGAAAATGGCAATATTTAGATGCCTTAAAGTGAAAGAAAGACGAATGTGAAATGCACATATGCCCAGCTATTCTGTTTAAGGGCTAATGCTTTGCCTAGAGTGGTTTTTTTACATTCACTCTTTTCCTTACTGATTAAGAGATTGTGAAGCTGGAGGGGGATTCATTTGCATGACTTTGCAAATATTTCTTTTGCTGACTGTGAATTTTATGGGAAACCTTTACACTTGACCAAGTTCTTGCCAGAATTCCAATGAGATGTTATTATGGAGAAATGGGATGTTCTTATTAGTCATTTAAAATAAAGAAATGTTAAGAATGTTAATGTTCTAGCAAGAATCTGAAATAATATCATTATATGCTCATCCTGTGTGAGAAAAGTAAGAGCTGCTTGGTTTAATTGCCTTCCACATCTGTTGCTTGGTTTAAGAACTCAAGGCAGGCAGGACTCAGCCCTTGCCTCCTCCTGCTTCCCCAACCCTTGGCTTGTCAATCAAGCCTCAGGGCAGGAGCTCCACAGACCAACTGGCTCCTTCACCCAATGGAATCATTAACTAACCACTGTAGATCTTCTTCCCTGGCCAAGTCAAACCTTTGGGTGGATGCATGGAAGGCATGCAGTCATTGGAATATCACCATAATCAATAAAGAGTTGTATGAACTCCTATATTTTTTGAAAATTGCAACTACATGGTTCAGCATAAGACACCACAGACTCAGAGTATTTTTTCTTTGATCCAGCATTCTACAGTGTTCCCTAAAAGGATATCTGGTAATCCTATTTGTCACTGGTTTTGACAGTGCAGTAAAGGCAAACTTTCACTTCGTGGAGGTTCCTGGGACCCTTCAGGACTTTCCCGTTGCTCATTCATATCCCGTTCTTTAGAATTGGGTCCATCCAGTCAGTTTTACATTGTTCTGAGTCAGTCATTAGAGACGCTCAAGTCACGGTTCCTGCATTGGGAAGAAATCTGACAACCTTTATAATTTTTCACTCTTCTGGGACTTCTCAGAAGTAATTTGCCATCCAATTTGCTGCTTAATGGAAGCTCCTGAAAAAAAGTTGCTTACTCTCCAGCAAACAAAAGGATATATTGATTGAAAAGGAATTATCCCACTTTCATATTATACAGCATACTGCCATATCAAAAAGAAAAGGGAAAGGCCAAGGTTCATTCATACCTCTGCTTCTCACAAGGCAGTAAAGCAAAGGAGAAGGGCTATCCCAAAGGAGGGACACAGATGTTAGATGCAAGTCTCAGTGGACACAAACAGTGAAGAACGCACCATTTTAAAAATGCTCATGAGTGACTTTCCCCACTGCTTCTAAGTACCACTTCTCATTAAAGATGTTCTGAGGGCAGGTTGTGAGTTTCCCATTCTCATCATTCATTTAACTGGCTGACTAAAGTGCAGAAGCAATTTGTTAGAGAGAAGAATGGAGTTTCCTGTTTCTGCTGTGGCTCTATACACACACATACACACACAAAAACCCCAAAGCCATTTTTACCAATATAACCCTGACATCTGAGCCCACAGCTAGCCTTTCTTGCTAGGTGGAGGTCACCACATTTCTGGGTGGGGCTTCAAAGGAATAAATAAAAAATCTATTCCTAATATCCAGCTGAAACTTTTATAATCCTCCTGTCAAGTTCAAGGATCCATTTGCGATCAGAACCCTGCGGGACTTATTACAGTTCTGCGAGGCCTGTAAAATGGAGTTGTTCCACCAGGCCTTTGGCTGAGGTCGCAGACATTCAACCATCTCAGCCTCCCCTGCCCACCGTAATTTATTATTTTACTAACATCCTTCAGGAGGCACTATGGACTGCCCTGAAGCTATTGTTTCTGTCTTAATTGCCATCTTGTTCTGATTCTTTTAAATTTGGCTTTAATTATATGTTTATTCCTAGCACATGATACAGAGTGACTGGACAGGATCAGGCAGGCCAAGGACCACAGGGCCGGGGATGGGGACACACTCTCAGCACCTGACAAGAGGGACCCAACTGAGGATCTTGTGAGTGCAATATCCCAGTTGGGCATGTCTAGCCTGACATGCACTAAGTAGGACAAGGCTGGATATTGGCCTTGGTGGCCCTGGGGAAGAGGGCATGCCTTCAGGCATGAGGAGACCAGGCTGGCTCCAAGAGCACCTGGGAGTGAGGCTTCAGGGAGGGGCAAACTAGTGGGGCCAGCCTTAAAGGCAATGATGCAACATTTTTGGGGGTGGCTGGTAGAGGAAGTGGGAATTGCGAATCTGTAGTGGAGGGTGGGTGAATGAAACTACAGCCCTGCAGTGCTAATGAGCCATCCTGTTGAACTTAATCCAGGCCTTGTGTGCTGTTTTCTGGGGATGGAACCCTGACCCCTACCTAGCCTTCTGTGTCTCTTCACACTCTAGGTTAGCTGGGAGATGTCAGGCCCAACAACACAGAGTCATAGTAACTAAAGGAAGATTGGATCACTTAAGTATGATAAGAGGGATGGTCATCTTGACAAATCCACCCGAGCCAAGAGGAAACTTCAGTGGCAAAGCTAAGTGGGACAGGTGGCTGAAGTTTGGCAGATTACTGTTGGGGGCATCAACCACTCATTATTTCTCTTTTTAGTCCAGAATTTTACCTGTTCTAAGAACAACCACACATTCTTTAACATCATACATTAAAAAGCCTGTTAAAAAGCATAGGTGGAGCAGCAGATTACTTGAAGTAAGTGGTGGAAATAGTATCAGTCAGACTGGAGAGACAGATTCTCTATAAACCGGAAATCTCATTGTTAAATTGTGCAGCTGATATGGCTAAAAATCTTCAAGTGTAGCTTTACACAGCCAGATGGGTCTTTGCTAAGAATTGGAAACAAAAAACAGACCCCCAAATTGGCTGATGAACGTGAAAGAGACTTACAGGGTGAAACTAGGCCTTGTACCTATTATGTATATTCTCTTTATTGAATTACAATAGGTGGGGTAAGTCAAAGCTCTATTCAGGGCAATGCTGACAGCAGACATGGTGACTGGCCTAGAAGGGGGAAGCCCCATCTTAGATAAGAACACAGACATACTCTTGAAACCTGCTCTGCTCCTGGATCCCCAGGTATAGTAGCCCACAGGGCTTTTCTCCCCAGCTCTGGTTGCTTCACCAGCAGCACTCTCTGCTAGAAAATCAAAATCTTACCACTGTCATCCATGCCCTAGTGATCTCAGGCTATTGTAATATGAATATGACTTGGAAATGTCAGCCAGTGCTAAATGGTGCAGTCAAACTTTTGTCTGGAGTTAGTTGGCAAGATTATAATACACAAATATTAAAGCAACTGCACAGGTGTTCTGTATGTTTTTAGACTAAGTTCAAGGTGCTGGCTTTAGCCTACAAAGCACTAAACTGTCTGGGTCCTTTCTCTAAGGGAGCCTCTAGTTCCAGAGCAACCTCCACATGATTTAATAGCCATTGGAGAGTCCCTGCTGTACGGCCCTGCTCTCAGAGAGGCCAGATTGGGTTCCACATGTAGCAAGACCTTCTCTGTGAGTGCCTCAGAGCTCTGGAATGCCCTTCCTTGGGAAATCAATTTGGCTCCTTTCCACAGGCATTCCAGAAAGAAGTGAAAACCTGAAAGTTTGCATTAGCCTTTTAAAACAGGGATTTCCTAGTCCCCACCCGTTCAATCTCTGCTGCTTTTTAAAAAGCTGGTGTTGTGTTCACGATATGTTATAATGATAATTTATTTACTGTTTATTTTTGCTGAATGCCACTTTGAAATTCTGAAAGGAGATTTAGAAATCCAGTGAAATCCACTGAATAAATGAAATATATCCTCTGGCCTGTGTTGACTAGAATGTAATCAAAAGTGGGTGTCTTGCATTCTGTTCAGTATTAATACAAAGCCAGTTAGCGTGGTTAACTTGTCGGCCTGAATTCTGAGGGGCCCAGAGTTCTTACAACAAGGCATGGCCAAAGAAAGATATGGGAAGTTACTGCAAGAGGGCAACAGGGTGTAAAGAGACAGTGTATTTGGCTGGTCAAGGCTACTTTCACGATTTCTTTCCCCAAGAGCTAGAAAAGATAACCAACCGTTTGGCCCATGACTTATTTGAACTATATATTACTGTAACATTTATTACTATTGTTTTATGGCTATTACTAAAATGCTGCTATTTTTTATCCCAATGTTCATTGCTGTTGTTTTATGATGGCTCTAAGTGACAACTATTTTTTTCACACAGCATTTTATTACTGTGATGGAGACCTATTACTGCAATTTTCAAGCAGATAAAGCAGCCTTGATGAAGGGTAAGTGGAAGAACTAGGAACAGGCACAAGGCATATTACATATATTACTGCACTAGCTCACATTTTCTTCCCCCTCCCCCGCCCTTTTAAAATGCCATTAACACCAGATTATGGAGAAATTGTAGAATTTGTATACAGAATGTTCCCTCAGGAAGAGGCATTCCCTGGTCTTTGGCCAGTTCAAAGAATACTCTGAACAATAACACTCTGGAGCCCTGACCAGTGTTATCTGGATAAGTACACAGGTGGATAAATCTGCCTACCATGTCAGGCAATTCACTGGAAGGCTCCCACTTTTCTCCCACAATGGGGATTCAAAGCAGCGTACAAAGTAAAATATACATAAACAACACAAATTTAAAGAAAAGCTACATCCAAACAGGACCCCAGTACAAACTGAAAACAGCTGAGCATCCAAGATCATGCCCAAATTCTTGACAGACCACGCCAGGGTCAGCGGTGCCTTATCAAGAGGGAAGTCTGTGCCCCAGCCTTGAACACACACACACACCCCGCCACAGAACTTCTGCCTTGGATTCTGTCTCAACCCACTCTTTTTAAACCACCACAGCCTCCAGGCCCATGGCCAAGTTTTGCAGGGTGGCATCTGGGTGGCCATCCAATAACAGATACAGCTGGGTGTCATTGGCATACTGTGACCCTTGCAACCTTTAATTTTGGAATCAGTTGAGGGCCAGCATAGATTTGAAGGGACAGAAACAACTTCAAAGACAGCAAAACTTGGAACTTTTCCCTTTCTAATGTATCATCTTCAGATACCCTTCTGCCATTTCTGTATTGTCCAAACCTTCAAGTGCTGGTCTTGGCTTATTTAGACAGACCTGCCAACTCAGTAGCCTTGAACAGAAACCTAGAGATAATAAAGCTAAGCTAAGCTACAGCACAAAGCCTTTGAATCTTATCTCCTACTTCATCTCTTTCATATGACCTTATCTCTTGATGCACTTAAAATAAGTGTGAACTGGTAAATGCTGAGATGCTTTCCACTAACACCACTGAAATAGCTTACAATTCAGTGGAGATAGCAATGCCTCAAATGATCTGAGGATGGAGGTAAGGTGGGAGGGAAATTGATCTATATCATTTTTTTAAACACCTGCAGTTTTCCCCATCAACTTGTAAGGAATTTTAGAGAAATGTACTAAAGCAGTATTTAGATTCCCAAATGTTGGTCTGGAGATCAAGGCTTGCAGATTTGTTTATTTCTCTTTGTGAATGCATCACACAGTGGAAATGTGGGAAATTACTGTAAGATACAACGGCAAAATGGAAGCATATAAACAGAACACAGTGGGGGAAAGAAGAGTGGCAGCAGGCTTCTAAGAAGCAAAGGTCTGTTCTACACCTTAAAAGAGAAGTATAAGAAACAGATTTAAAACAGCAGTAATGGGGAACATGCTTGATTCTCTTCTTTCCAACCCCAGCTGCTATCTTGACAGGTGGGTGGGGGAATTAGTTCAGGAATCTCCTATTTTCTCCATAAAGCTAAATTTGTGAACAAATAAAAATCCACCGTTTTATCAGTATATATTTGACTCTTTGTTATACCTAATGAAGGTAAAACACAGCATATAAATCAGGGGTCCCCAGTGTGGTGCCGCTGAGCACCATGGCATCCACTGACACCTTTTCTGGTGTCTACCAAGTATTTCTAGGAAGTGGGCGGGGACAAGTAGGGCTTTTGCCCAGCAAGGCTTCTGATTTGACTACTGAAGTTCTGCTTGGCTGTGCAGATTTTTTAAAATGTTGCTTGGGCAGCAGCTCCCCCCACAGCACAAGGATCAGCACTGTTACTAAAGTTATTTATTTATTTTATTGGGTTTCTATCCCACCCTTCCCATTAATGGGCTCAGGGCAGCTTACATTTAGGGCACTATGTACCAAATACATAAAACATATAAACCAGATAAAAACAAGATAAAGCAGTCATATTATTACAGTAAAGTGCTCAGCATAAAATGATCTCCCAATCACGTTAAAGATCGCATCCTGTAGATGGACACCAGTTTAGCCAGATCTGTCTCGCACATTACTGTGGCTCGGTCTCCATATAGGGCCAACCACTACCCTGGTATTACTAACTAGAATTGTTGGTGGTAGTGGTGGGCAGCTCCTAATTAAAAGCCTGGTGGAAGAGTTCTGTCTTGCAGGCCCTGTGGGACTGTACACGGTCCCACAGGGTCCTGATCTCCTCCAAGAGCTCATTCCACCAATAAGGAGCCGCCACCAAAAAGGCCCTAACCCTGGTAGTGGTGAGCCTGGCCTCTTTGGGGCCTGGAATCACTAGCCGATGTTGTGCCCCAGACTGTAATGCTCTCTGGGGTATATGCAGGGAAAGGCGGTCCCTCAGGTATGTCGGACCCTGGCCATAAAGGGCTTTAAAGATAAGTACCAGCACCTTGAAGCAAATTCGGTATGCTATTGGCAGCCAGTGCAGTGCATTCAGCACAGGCCGGATGTGTTCCCGCCTAGGGAGATCCATCAAAAGCCTGGCCACTGCATTCTGCACTAGCTGCAGCTTCTGGATTTGCGACAAGGGCAGCCCCATGTAGAGAGCATTACAGTAGTCCAATCTCGAGGTGACCATCGCGTGGGTCACTGTAGCCAGGTCATCGCGGTCGAGGAAGGGAACCAACTGCTGAATCAGCCAAAGATGGTAAAAGGCCGACTTAGCAGTGGCTGCCACCTGGGCCTCCATAGTTAAGGAGGGATCCAGGAGCACTCCCAAACTCCTCACAAGTGCTGGCATCAATGGTGCCCCGTCAAAGGTTGGGAGAGGGATCCCCATCCCCAAACCACCCCAACTCAGGCAGAGGACTTTCATCTTTGCCAGGTTAAGTTTCAGCCGGCTCAGTCTGAGTCAACCAGCCATAGCTTGCAATGCCCAGTTCAGATCTTCCGGGCTGGAGTCCGACTGGCCGCCCAACATCAGATAGAGCTGGGTGTCATCTGCATACTGGTGACACCCCAGCCCATACCTCCGGACAATCTAGGCAAGGGGGTGCATATAGATGTTAAACAGTAGCAAGGAAAGCACCACCCCCTGAGGCACACCGCACTCAAGCGGATGTCTCCAGGACTGCTATTCCCCTAGCACCATCCTTTGTCCCCGGCCCTGGAGAAAAGAAGCAAGCCATTGCAAGGCCATCCCCTGTATCCCCACATCGGCGAGGCAGTGGGTCAGCAACTGGTGGTCGACCATATCAAATGCTGCCGACAGGTCTAACAACAACAGTGCTGCCGAACCGCATCGATCCAGATGCCTCCAGAGGTCATCCGTGAGGGTGACCAGTGCTGTCTCCATCCCATATCCTGGGCAAAAGCCGGACTGGAAAGGATCTAGAATGGAAGCATCATCCAGGAAGCCCTGTAACTATATCGTCACCGCTCTCTCAATTAATTTGCTCAAACAGGGCAAGGGTGTACAAAAGCACTGAAATGTGTTTTCCTGTGGCATGCTCCTTGTGGCATGCCTAATATTTAAAAGTGTATCACACAGTGTATTGGCTCCACCAAACAGTATCTTCACATCAATAGCAGCACTTTTGAGGGAACGCAGAATGCTGTCATAGATGCAAACGCATTGGGACTGACACATATTATAAAGAGCTCAAAACATTACACTTGCAGTATGAATGCTACTTTTTGTGTGTGGCAAATTCCATATATGTGGGCTCTAATATTTAAACTACCCCTTAGAAGACACTACAGAAAATTAAGGAATTGTAAAGAAAATTTATCAAAGTGAGAGGAAAGAGGAAATAGATGAAGTAAAAAAAAATATGGAAGGAACCTGATCCTTATAAAATTAGTCTGAGCTGCAAGAGAGTCATTACAAGTTTATAGATAGTAGTTGACATTATTAACTCTAAAGAAAATGTGTCCTGATTTAAATAATCATTGCTGAAAAAGTGAAATACAAAGGGCAGGCTGATTCTGTAGTTGGCGGCCATATAAGAAGGCCAATCTGCTTACTGGAAATCTGTAATGAATGTAATTTCAGATTTGTCGTTTAACTCTTCAGTAGCTTTCCTGGCATATTTTAATTAATTGGTGGAAAACTCTGCATGAAATGGGTAAAGAAGGTATTAAGTGCTGCAAAGATGGCATGAACACTAAAATGGAAATTATCTGATATCCCAACAATAGGTAGATAATTGTTATGAACATGGCATGTTGCTGAACAAATCAAGCTGACAAATGTGCTAAGATTATGGTATGTAAGGCAAAGATTCCAGTACCTGTGTGTGTGTGTAGTTATGGCTCTTTTTGTAGCAGGAACTCCTTTGTATATTAGGCAACACACCCCTAATGTAGCCAATCTTCCAAGTGCTTACAGAGCTCTTCTTACAGGGGCTACTGTAAGCTCTCGGAGGATTGGCTACATCAGGGGTGTGTCACCTAATATGCAAAGAAGTTCCTGCTACAAAAAGAGCCCTGTATGTATGTATGTGTATATATATATATATATATATATATATACACACACACACACACACACACACATATATATACATACACTTTTCTTTTAACACTACTTAAGCTAGCTCAAATCCAGTATGGTGGTGGTTGCTGTTAGCCATTCAGTCATGTTTGACTCTAGGCAGTTCTATGGGCCAGCTCTTTCCATGTTTTCTGATCTTGTACTCTTTCTTTGAGTTGTTCCATGTTCAGGCTGGTGTTGACTTTTATGGTGTCTAACTACTGTGTTCTTTGGCGGCCAGGTTCCTTTTGCCGCTAACCAATCCAAGCATAGTTGCTCTTTCTAGTGAGTTCTTCTGCATGACATGGCCGAAATTCATGATTTTCTTGCCAATGGCATGTCTGGTTTTATGTGCTCCAATATTTGCTTGTTTGTCAATATTGCTGTCCAAGGAATGTGCGGAAGCCTTCTCCAGCACCACAGCTCAAATGAGTCTATTTTCCTCCTGTCTTGCTTCTTCATGGCCCAACTTTTGCAGCCATAGGTTGCTATGGGAAACAAAATAGCACAGACTAATCTGCATTTGGTTCAGGCCTGTAGCCATCTGGGGAGGGCGGTATATAAATCTAATAAATTAAATAAATAAATAAATAAATAGCCACGGAAGGGGGATTTGGGGCAATGCCCCCTACAGATGCCCCCCTCAGACAATTTTATTACAAAATCCAGAAAAAATAAAAACAGTTTAAAAAATTAAATGTAAGATGTGTGTGGGTATTCCTCCTGTGGAAGAGGAGAAGTGTTTGAGTATAAATGGGAAACTTTCTCAGTGGAGGGTGGTAAGCAGTGGGGTACCACAGGGATCAGTACTCGGTCCGATGCTTTTTAACTTGTTTATTAATGATTTGGAATTGGGAGTAAACAGTGAAGTGGCTAAATTTGCAGATGACACGAAGTTGTTCAGGGTGGTGAAAACCAGGGAGGAGTGTGAGGCACTCCAAGGGGATCTGTTGAGGATGGGTGAGTGGGCGTCAACGTGGCAAATGGGGTTCAATGTGGCCAAGTGCAAAGTGATGCACATTGGAGCCAAAAATCCTAAATATAAATACACGTTGATGGGGTCTGAACTGGCAGAGACGGACCAAGAGAGAGATCTTGGAGTCGTAGTGGATAACTCGATGAAAATGTCTAGACAGTGTGTAGCTGCAATAAAGAAGGCCAACGCTATGCTGGGGATTATTAAGAAGGGAACTGAAAACCAATCAGCCAGTATCATCATGCCCCTGTATAAATCATTGGTGCGACCTCATTTGGAATACTGTGTACAGTTCTGGTCACCACATCTCGCCACATCTCAAAAAGGATATTATAGCATTGGAAAAAGTGCAGAGAAGGGCAACTAGAATGATAAAAGGGTTGGAACACCTTCCCTATGAAGAAAGGTTAAAATGCTTGGGGCTCTTCAGCTTGCAGAAACAACGGCTGAGGGGTGACATGATCGAGGTTTATAAGATTATCAATGGGATTGAGCAGGTTGAGAAAGAAGTACTTTTCTCCCTTTCTCACAATACAAGAACTTGTGGGCACTCCATGAAATTGCTGAGCAGTCGGGTTAGAACAGATAAAAGGAAATACTTCTTCACCCAAAGAGTGATTAACATATGGAATTCACTGCCACAGGAGGTGGTGGCAGGTGCAAGCATGGACAGTTTCAAGAGGGAATTAGATAAACATATGGAGCAGAAGTCCACCAGCGGCTATTAGCCACAGGGTATAGATGGGAACTCTCAGTCTGGAGCAGGTGATGCACTCTATCCTTGGTGCTGGAGGGGGCAGCAGTGGGAGGGCTTCTGGTGCCCTGGCCCCACTGCTGGACCTCCTAATGGCACCTGGTATATTTTGGCCGCTGTGTGACAGAGTGTTGGACTAGATGGGCCATTGGCCTGATTCAACATTGGCTTCTCTTATGTTCTTATGTTCTTATTCCAAAATGACCCCAGGCACAGACAAGTCAAGGAAGCCTCAGTCTCATTTTTTCTGTTTTCCAGGTGGAAAAATAAATAGGTTTTAAAAATGCAAACAATTTTTTGCAAAAAAATAAAATAAAATTGCAAAATGCGAAATAGAGGAAGTTGGAGATGCCCCTGCTTACATAGAAAAGCAGCCCAGAATAGAGTCTCTCCAATCAAAAGGACTAGAGGAGGACTAGAGGTTGCAGTAGAGCTGGAGCTGCATCTTTTGCTGCTGCAAGAGGTATGGCTGGAGTGCCGCCCCAAAATTTCCCCACACCCCACCAACCAAAATTTTCTGGCTACATCCCTGATTTGGTTGCTGGGCTGATGTCCTTGCTCTTGCATATTCAATTGATACTCATCATTGCTCTGCAACCCAGCATGATTCAACATTTTATTTCTGGACTGCATTCACTGTTTTGGTTGATCTGTGATCCTAAGAAAGTTAATTCTTCCACAAATTTGATCTCTTCATCATCAACTTTTATTTTGATGTTTCTGTTCTTTTTGGTGGTCATGAACTTGGTCTTTTTAATGTTTAGGAAGAGGCCAAACTTCTCACTTTCTTCTTTGATTTTCCTGATTGGATATTCCAGGCCTTCTTTAGTTTCTGAGAGGAAGGTTGTGTCGTAAGCAAGTCGAAGATTGTTGATATTCCTTCCTCCAGTCTTTACCCTGATTTTTAATTCTTCCAACTTTAACTTCCTCATGATTGTTTTGGCATACATGTTGAATAGGAAAGGTGAAAGAATGCAACCTTGTCATACTCCTTTCTCTATTTTGAATCAATCAGTATCCTTATACAGTGTTTGCACAGTGGCTTCCTGGACAATGATTGTATCAACTTGTCCAGGTGTGCTGCCACGCCTAGGTCTTGTAGGGCTCTCCATAGTCTGTCAGCCAAGAAAACAGCAAATGACAAGAGGAGGAAATAGGGTTAGGATATGGAACAGAGGGAGAGCCTCCCGACCGCCGGAGAGCCTCTCCACAGTTTGTCATGATTGACCCAGTTGAAGGCTTTCTTGTAATTTATGAAGCATAAGTAGATAATCTTTTGATATTAATGAGATTTCTCCATGATCCAGTGCAGATTTACTATATGGTCACGAGTGCCGCCACCCCCTTCAGAAGCTGACTTGGACATCTGGTAATTCCCTTTCAATGGTTGGTGCAGGGCATTGTTGTATAATTTTAAGCAGAATTTTGCTAATGTGAGGGATGAGAGCCATAAATGGAGCAGTCTCTGGAGTCTCCCTTTTTTGGTCGTGGAATGAACACTGAGTGTTTCTAGTCCCTTGGCCATGAGTTGGTTTCCCAAATTATCTGACACACAGCTCTGATGTTTGTGGGTGGTACAGGCCTCAACAATATGGTACCCTTGCCATATACAGTGAATGGATATACCTTTGCTACAGCGGGGACAGTAATACTCCTGTTTCCTCCTGATGTTGATTCAGCAGCTAGAGAGGGATGTTTTCCATCTGAGGACAGGAATGTAGAGTTTCCCTTTTGCTGCTGCCAGTATATAGGATGTTCAGCAAGCTTCCACATAGCAGGTTTCCCTGTAGTTTCTGTGTCCTGGTCCCCCTGCAGCAGCCAGCCTCCTACACACACATGGTCTTTCATTTTTTTTTTAAACCAGCACTTGAATATTATTATAACATTACAGCAATCTCTGGGTTCATTTTTTAAAAAAGTAAGTCTCTAGCCTTTCATTGAGGAGACATGCCTTTTCCATTATAAAATAAAAACTGGGGTTTCAGGGAACCTGTAATTACCACTGTATTACAATATTCAATCGCTGATTTAGAACAACAACAAAAAAGTGGCTGGAGAAAGAAACAGCCACCATGGAGACAAGGGCAGGAAAACAGGCTGTTGTGTCAGTAGGACCAAGAAAATCCCACCAACACAGCAGCAATCCAGGCTTTACTATGATCTTTCCCAAAATGACAGAGCAAAGGTTTGTGAAAGATCAGATAAAAGCTTGAGAACCTCTGTGAGGTGTACAAACACACCACAATGTTGTGGCACAGCAGGAAAAGAACTCGCTTCTTTACAGCATCATTGTTGTTGTTCAGTCGCACAGTCGAGTCCGACTCTTCGTGACCCCATGGACCACATCACGCCAGGCCCTCCTGTTTTCCGTAGTGCTCTGGAGTTTGCTCAATTTCATGTCTGTTGCCTCGATAACACTGTCTAACCATCTCATCTTTTGCCGTCTCCTTCTTCTTTGACCTTCAAACTTTCCCAGCATCAGGGTCTTCTCCAGTGAGTGCTCCCTTCTCATTTGGTGACCAAAGTATTTGAGCTTCAGCTTCAGTATCTGGCCTTCCAGGGAACAGTTAGGGTTGATTGCTTTTAGGGTTGACTGATCTGATCTCCTTGCAGTCCAAGGGACTCTCAAGAGTCTTCTCCAGCACCATAATTCAAAAGCATCTACTCTCTAGCAATCGGCCTTCCTTATAGTCCAACTCTCGCAGCCATACATTACTACTGGGAATTACTTTACTACTGGGAATATATTACTACAGCATTATACTCAGGGCAAATAAACTGGAGAAATAGCCAAGGAGGTTCGCATTTTTCAAAGAAACAAATGAAATATAAAATAAAAGGTGCTCTTTGCAAAAAAAAAAAAAAAAGTGTAGTGCCGATTTGGTGGAAGAGGCAGCTCTGAAACTTGTCAAAGTCAAATACCTTTATTGGCATAGCAGTAAAATACATAGATATATAATAACACCATGAAAATTTAAAAGCGTAAAAACAAAATAAATCATTCCTTTAGGAGCATAGATCTAACTTTGGCCACTTCAGCAAGAAACTTGGCCACTATAGCTGTGATATCAGGATTACTGAATAGTTTTTTCCTTATTAGAACTATAATTAAGAGGGAATAAAGATGACAACAATTCTTTGCGTAAGGCTGAATGAAGTTGACAGTCGAAAATAATATGATATATTGAATCTACAGATTTTAAAAGGCATGAACATAACCTTTCATGTAGGGGAATTTTATTAAACTGACCTAAGAGCACTTTTGAGGGGGAAACACTTAAATGGGCTAATGTGAAGGCTCTACGGTGTGAAGGCTGAACTAAGTTATGGAAATAATGGGCCATCGGGCCATACTGAGTTGGAAGATTCAACTGAGCCTGAGAGAATATACAAAATCGTGCAGGACATAACGTTTGAAGTTCAAGGTCAAAGAGTCTCTGTTTGATAATCTGGAAAATAGAGATTTCATCCAGTGAATAGAAATATTCTAAGGAAAAGCCAATTTGACTGATTTTTCTTGTCAATATATGCCAACCAGGTTGCACTATAAGCATCATTTTTGAAATGTGAAATTAAGGAATTTGGTGATGATCTGGAGTGTATTTTCAGCCAATATTTAGTTTCTATGAAATGTTGGCCAAGTTCTAAACAAAGAGAGGAATACGGAACTCAGTTCGAAACAACTATGAGTTGGCGAAAGAAGCAGGCCAGTAGTCTTTCGAGATTTTTGTGGAAGCCCGTTATCCGAACGGGACTACCATATAACAATTGAGGGAGAATTTTAATTCCAAAGATCTTTATGGAAGCTGGTATTGATTCCTTCTGGAGTAAAAGAATTGTTTAAGATGTATAACTGATTGTTTAACTGAAGAAATATTGTAGGATCTATGGGTTGTCTATTTAAGATTATATTGAAAAGTAATCCCTAAGTATTTGAAGTTTTTAACCTGGGCAAACTCAGTTTTCCCTACTTCATAGGCTTCCAATGTTTAGAGAAGCCTAGAACTTTGGATTTTGAGTAATTAATGACTGAAGAGTTATCAGTACACAATTTATGAAAGGCATGCAAGTATCTGAGAAGTCCAACTCTGGTGCAAGAGAAGATTGTACTGTCATCTGCATAGAGTAGAAGGGGGATCTTTTGAGATCCCAATTTAGGAAGGTGACCATTAACATGTTCCAGCCTTAGCAGAAGATCATCCAAAAACAGATTAAAGAAGAGTGGGGCCAGTATGCAGCCTTGTTTTACTCCCTTTAAAGTAGGTATTTTAGCAGTTAGATGACCAGATTCTGAGAATTTAACTTGACAGACTGTAGATGAATAATAGTCGAGGATCAATGTTCAAAGTTTCCAGCTTTCTCCAAAGTAATTCTCTGGAAACTGAATCGAATGCGCCTTTTAAATCGATGAAGGCTGCATACAGTTTTTAGTACCCGATTTCATACATTTATCGGCCAGAAAAGTTAAAGGAAAGCAGTGGTCCACAGTGGAGTTACCTTTCAAATAGCCAATTTGTTCAGGACTAATTATCTGCTGGGAATGTATCCATGTTCTTAGCCATTTTTCTAGGAATTTGGCATATAACTTCCCAATTATAGATAAAAGAGTGATTGGCCTGTAACTTTCTGGGCAATTAGGATTTCCTTTTTTAAAAATAGGAATGATGATAGAGTTCAACCATGACTGGGGAATCCTTCCAGATTGATTTATTAAAGTGAATAGATTGGCTAGTGGTAAGAACCACCAACGAGGGTGTTTGGAAAGAACTTCTGCCAGGATCCCATTGGATCCACAAAATGTTCAGAGGTTCCAAGCCAAACATCCTCCTATGATGGAGGCAGCTTTTTCAAAACAGGTGTTCCCTGCCAACACAAAGGTCTGAGGCCTACTGATCTCTTTTGAAGCAGCTCCTAATCCGCTGATCTGGAGGAACTCCAGGACTGATTCTGTGTTTCTGGGATGAGATCATTTGAGGAAGAAGTGGGTGCTGTGGCATCCATGTGAGCCACATTGGGGATGACTAGTTCACTTAGGCCCCCGATGGGGGCAGAGAATCCCCTGCTCTTGGGTCCTGCCTCCTGCTGCTGACCAACAGGCTGACAGAGGGACTTAACAGCAGTGAGAGGAGGCCTAGGCTGGCATTGCTGGCGATGCAGTGATGTCACTTCCAACCAGGGCCTTTTTTGTAGAAAAAGCCCAGCAGGAACTCATTAGCATGATAGACCACACCCAACAGCAGAAACTCATTAGCATATTAGGCCACACCCCTGACAGCACAGTTCATTAGCATATTAGGCCACATCCCCATGTTACCAGAAGTGTGGTCATCCAGCCACACCCACCTTTTGTTTCTTATTCTGTTTACGTTGTTTGTTGTCAAAACCCAGAGCTTTTTTTGTAGCAGGAACTCCTTTGCATGTTAGGCCATACACCCCTAATGTAGCCAATCCTAATAAGTTTCTGCTGGTGGGTGTGGCCTATTATGCTAATGAGCTCCTGCTGGGTGTGGCCAACTTGGGAGCCAGCCGGAACTCCGTTCCTGTGCATTCCTGCCCAAAAATAGCCCTGCTTCCAACATATACAGGAAATTATGTCATTGTGTCACCAGCAACGGAAGGACACTCTGATATTTGAACAAAAATTCTATGGTAAAAATGGCTCCTACAGCCTAGGTCAGATCAGGAAATACACATCTAATCTAACAATCAGAAGCTGCTTCACAAGACACAAACCAGCTCTGTATTTCCCATACTGTATTTTGATATTACGACATTCCTTATGCATGGCCAAGTTAGCAAGCTTCCCAGTCCTAGAAATATCTCTTCTAGTGCTGACAAGTCGCAACCTTGAGAAAGAGAGATGTTACATTTTAGCACTGCAGAAATAGCCACCAATAACTCATAATATTCAGGTTTAACTATAAGAACAGGAAATTGTTAGAAACAGGAAATGGCTTATTATAAGCACATCACCATTTTCCTAGGGTCTTATTTAAATTAAAAATGGCTACTTCTTGTACAGGGTTGTCAGGCATGGCCTGGCAACTAGGAGATGGGGGAGTACTTACTGCAAGGGGGAGCAATCTTCATTGCTACACAATGAAGTCATTTCCAGCATGACCCAGAAGCTCTGGAATCACACCAAGACAACGCTCTAGCACTCCCAGAAACTAGACTTTCTCGACAAGTGCTAGAGCATCACCTTGGTGTGACACCACCACTTCCAAGTTGCACTGGAATTGACATCATCACGTGTTGACAAAGACTGCCCCTCACCCCCTGCCACTTGTTTTGCTGGCTTGCTTTCCCCGCCAACTAGATGAGCATCGGCAGGCATCAGAAAGGAGCACCTGGAGTTTGCCTGCTACCAGTGGGCACTTGGTAAGCCTGTTCTTGTGGGATGTACTGCATTAGCCTTATTTGCATGCTAGAAAAACAGCTGATATAAAGACAAAAAGGCATTTCTTATGAAAGCATCCAGAAACAGCTTTTCTCTTTCTGTGTTATCACAATGCAAACGTCTCAACAACTGGCAATGATACTCCAACACGAGACAACCATTGCAAATGCCAGGGTATGACACGATACCTGTAATGCCTGGTGTCTCGAATGGGCCGGTCACTGCTCAGTTTATCACTTTCCAACTGGTTGAATGCATGCTGCCGGTAAGGGTCTTCTCCGACCTTCAGCAGCTTGGACGACACATAGGCCTTCTCATCAAAACCCCGCAGGCCATTTTTTTCTGCTTGTGGTGGCCTAGATACCTGAGAGAAAGACAAAAGTCAGTCCTATGGGGAAGAGGGCTTTGTAGGACATACATGCACATGTAACCACTTTCTATAGAACAGCTACTATGATAAAGTGATGACTGCAAGGATTTATTGGAAGAGGGTAATGCCTGGAAAAAAATCTTTACAACCCAGTGATTATAAGAAGCCTAGAAACCTGTTCTTACCATAAAAAATAGGACATTTCTTACTGCATTCTAGTAATTGGCTAGTGTCCAATCGTAAACATGTAGACACAGATACGTTTCACTGATTTAAGAGGGGATTATTCCAAATATATATCCTTAACAAATATCCCTTTCATAATGACTTTTTGGCTTCTGAAGGCAAATGGATTTTTTAAGGGTTTCACACACCTAATTTAGGGCATGTAGCAAGCATTTAGGCAGTGGCAAACCTAGCCTATTCAGTGCCTGGGACAGATAAATTTTTTAATAGCCCCCTCCTCTTTTTTGCCATCAAGTCACAGCTGACTTATGGCCACCCTGTAGGGTTTTCAAAGCAAGAGATGTTTGGAGGTGGTTTGCCACTGCCTGCCTCCATGTTGGCTCTGCTTAGCTTCTGAGATCTAATGAGATCAGGCTATCCTGGGGCTATCATAAAATAAAACAAACAATAATAATGACCAGAAAATAGGTTTAGGTGGGTAGCTGTATTGGTCTGAAGAAGCAGAACAAAGTTTGGTCTTAAAGATGCCACTGGACCCACATTTTGTTTCAATGGCCATTAAAGAAACACAGAAAGTGAAACATTTATTTTATTTAACTTCCTATATATAATCATGTCAGTAAAAAAAAATTCAAATTCAAAAACACTATCCCATCACAAGAGCTAGCACGGTATAGCAATTAAAGTGCTGGACTAGGATCTGGGAAATTCAGGTTCGAATCCCCACTTGTGACATGGAAACTTGCTGGATGTCTTTGTGCCAGTGACATTACTCTCAGCCTAGCCTTGACCTGGATAACCCCAGGATAGTCTGATCTTATCAGATCTCAGAAGCTAAGCAGGGCCGAAGTGGAGGTGGGCAGTGGCAAACTAACTCCGAACGTCTCTTGTCTTGAAAACCATACAGGGTTGCCATAAGTCAGCTGTGACTTCATGGGCGGGGCGGGGAATTCCATCACACCACTCATGTTCTCAGGAGGCACTTGGGAGGACTTCTGTTCTCCATTTTGAAGCCCAAGAGCTGACCATTCCAAACTTCTACAATGCATTTTTGAGAGCTAGAAGTCTGTCTCTGTACTAATTTACTAACATTAGCCAAAGTATCACTAAAAATTGACTGCAAGGTTCGCCAGACTGGATGTTAAAAAAAACACTACCCCCACAAAGACAGTGCCCCCATCCTCCATTGTTTCCAAAGCACTAAAGTCAAACCAGAGAATCTCTGCAGTAGAAACTGAAGTGGGGGGCATTTTTGCAAGCCCAGCAGAACCAGTGCAATGTACAGAGTACCCAGCAGTACCAGTGCAATCACAGACTGCCCAGAAGAACTCAGTACCATCGTGGCAATGCCAGCTGATGTCAAGTACAGAAACATAGTCCAAGAAGGGGGTGGGGTTGGAAGCCCAGCAGAACCAGTGCAATGTACAGCAAAACCAGTATCTTCTGTTTATGATATTAACAAAGGTTTATGTCAGGGGGAGGGGAAACTTGCTTACCCCCTTGATGATGGCCCGACAGGGAAGAAGAGGGTTGGGGGAAGTTTAATGGGAGTCCCTCAGGTGTTGGCCTTAACCCTGTGGCTCATTTGCTTTAAGGCCTGGGAGGCGAGGCAGGCCAGGTGGGGGAGAATAAAGGAAGCATGGACGCTCACCTATGAGGACACACCTGGTCTCTATGAGGTAGGATGCGAGGAGGGAGCTGCGGGCTTTGGCCCAACCCACTCGTACACTTCCAGAATAGAGGCAAGGCTTCCACAGCCACGGGGATGGTGAAACTCCAGTGGGCAGTGTTCTGAGACAACTTCTAACCTGATACCTTCTCCTCTTTGAACCTGGACCTGTCCCAGCCCCTGGAGCCATCGAGAGTCCGGGTAGACATTGACAGTTTACGACTATACTATTTGTAAATACATTCTGTCACCAAGCAAGATAAGGATGAGAAAACCTTGAGACTAAGAAACGAAAATAAGGCAGGGAGATACGGAAAAAAATGAGACATATGTGGAAGAGAGTGAGAAAGATTAGGAGAAGGAAGGGTTGTTTTATTTTGCTGTAACACCCTAATTACTGCTTTGGAAGATATGGCTGAGCTGGGTGCAAGTATTAGCCAAATTACCTTATTTCTTAATAATAGCTTGGGGAATTATGAATATAAAATGGCAATAGGCATATAGCATAGATCATGATCTGTGTATACTTGAGTTAGAATTCCCAAGAACCCAAGAATAGACACAGAGACTGGGTAGCTAAAATAATGATTTCTTTACTAAATATTCTCAAGCATACAAACAATACTAAAAAATTCACACACACAATACAGAACTAAGAAACAGAGGTGATTGATAGCTAATAGAGGGGTCCGTTATGGGGTGATACTACCTGTCCAGATGTGCAGAGGTCCATGAAGAAGTGACTATGGCCTAAACCCAGAGGTTTAGGCGTAGAGTGCCAGTTGGCATCAGGGCAGAGACACACCATCTGAGGCCATGTAACTGATGGATATAGACATTGGAAAACAATGCAGGCCAATGGAAAGCCTTAGGGGCTGGTCTCAGGTGAACACAATAGATTACCTGGACCAATCAGGTGTTCCAGGGGTGCAGTTGTCAGGAGGGGTATGGCCTGATGTGACCCATGAGCTTCCAGAGAGACAGAGATTAGGCCAGGTGTTGGATGGTTGGGCTGGGGGTGTCCATTGTGGAACAATAGAGTGGTTTGGCGTTTCCCTGGTGTCAAACAAAAGAAGTGATGTTTCTTAATGTGTGGCAGGATGAACCTGAATGGGTGACCATTCACTAGACATGGAAAGTTAATGTTTACCTTGATAGGTCTGGCATAGATGTAAGAATGCAGATATCTTAGACAAATATATGGATACAGGAATGAGAGGATTATTCCAAAGGTATTCCCTATCATATAGATGAAACAGGACAGGGGGATGGAAACATGCAACATACTTCATTCATGATAATAGCACAGACCAGAGGCTTTTTGTCCCTGCCTGCCTGTACATTTGACAGACAAAAGACTAGTCATTTTGTCAGTAGAAGATGACTGAGGCAAGGGCAGAGACTTGCCCATTCTAGTCCTTTTTGAACTGAGCTGACAGGATAGACATGGGGGAGTTGTTTGCATGGAGGGTGCTTGGCAATGCAGCCAGCCTGGAGAATTCTCTTTGGCCTGACTTTTCTCAGCCAAGATGTGGTTCCTCTAGCCTCCCAGCAAAAGCCATTGTTTAAGCCAAGCCTCGTTTCATAGGGCACTGCTTGTGGAGGTTCAGAGGTCATTTTGGGGTCTCTCTCTCTAAGAATAGACCACCCCGGGTTCAGGGCTGAGGATGCTGGCAACACAAAGAAAAGAAGAGAGAAAGGCTAAATTATTGGAGAAAATGACCTGCAGGCTGGTCATTATGGTAGCAGCTATCAGCATGCTGGCTTGGTTGTATGATTTGTTAAGCAAGTTTGCTTCAGTCTTGGAGAAAGGGAAGTGCAGCTGATCCTAGAGTGTTTTTTGCTATTTTCAAACTTCCATGCACTCCAGTGGCTGCAGCCTGAACTACATTTTAAAATCAAAAAGAAAGATGTTTGGCTGGACACATCATGACCCTGGCTTCAAGGGACCCCTTCAAAGGCCCTCCTCAAGCTGTGCCTGGGGTGGACCACACCCACAGTGCTGCCCTTGATATGCTACTGCATTTAGGACTTGTAGCATGTTGCATTCATGGGGAGGTATTCTAAAACAAATAACAAAATAAGATGCCCAGTTAATAACCTATTAATGTGCTCCTCTTGTCATGAGGCAGCTTTATTCCTATTGCTTTTTGAAAATGAAGTGACTATTAGTAAGTCACCAGGTCATTAAAGTTTAAAGCAACCAGACAATCTGAAGCAGTGTCCTCTGACTCATGAAAGCTCATATTGAAATAAATGTTAGTCTTTAATGTGTCACTGGACATTTATTTTGCTACAACAAACTAACAAAGCTATCCCTCTACAATTACTATGATAATTACATAATAATGATGTGTTTCCCTGAATTCATTTTCTACCCAGCCATTAGATAAAAATGCCAGGTATTTTCTCTCAGATATGTTTTGACTCAGGCCTCGTTCATAGTTTAGGGTTGCCAGACATAGCTGGCAACCTGGTGAGAGCACTGAGGGGCAGGGACAATTTCTCTGCCAAGATGCTTATGTACACTGACCCAGGAATTTATAGGAGGACTAAGGGAATGTTTTTTCTACAATCTAGCATCTCATGCACTTGTTAGGCAGTGAAGGATTTCACCAGTGCTTTGCTTGAATGATTTCCACCCCTTTAGGCACAAGGACCACTTTCTCCTTATCCTAGGCTGAAATCAGTGTAGTTAATATAAACAAGAGCAGAAATACTGTTTCCGCATGGGTTATTTGCCCCAGGTTCAATGCTGTTGGGAAGCAAGTTTTTTTCCTGTGGTTTCCCACAGCATCGTGGTGCATTCCCGCACCCACTGGGGTTTCTCTGGCTTTCCTCTGATCTTTCTCATACCTGCTTTACTGTGAAGTTTTAGGGGAAATCATAGCGAGGCCCACATAGCTGCCATGTTTGTGGGAAAGTACAGGTTTTCCCAGTCCCAGCCACACAGCAGCCATATTCCCTGACCCCACAGGAGCCATTTTTCTCACCCCACCCCCACTAGAGAGCTTTTTTGTTTCTTTTTTTAAAAAATCTGCAATTGAAAATCATTATACCAAAGCAATCTGCGTATCATGTTCTTTGCACTCCCGGTTTTCATATTATTTTTTAAAAAGTTAGTGTCTTTTGTTGTTGAGATATAAGGCAAAAGGCGCATCCCTGCAAGGAAAGAGTTTAGAGACTTCCTGGGGCCTGGTCCAGGGGAACTGTGGAGAAACCTGCCAAATGAAGTCCTGTTGCCACTGCAGTGTATTGGCAATACTACCACATGTGCTCCTTCTGACATGTATCCTTAGACACAGGTGGATTCTAACTTGAGTTCAGATCACCTGCCCAGAAAAGCAACCAATTCGGGGGAAATTAAGCTTAATGTCAAGGGGAAGCCTCTTCCCACTTCTATAGGCTGGCTAGCTTACCAGTAACCACACCAAAAATAAATAAATTGGGATGCACGAATGGAAATGCACTTAGGCACAGGGATAGTGAAATGGTTGTGTCCAATAGGATGTCTGTACGAAAAGCTGAATGGAAGGAGAGAAAGACAAAGTCAAGCCACCAGTCAAGCAAGATTGCTGAGGTGGGAAATGGTCACAAGGAGCAGGAGGAAAGTGGGAGACTAAAAGAAAGGGAAAGAAGAAAGAGAGTTTTGAGCTGTATCTATTTAATCAAAGGACGATAATCCAGAAATCTAGAAGGAATGTGGGGTGAGTCCAGGATGAGCATCTGTAGATTTCCTGGCTCTAACTGAAGGGGGGGCACTTTCCAGGAGGGCAACAAAGATGACTGCATCCAGACAAAGGAATACCCTGGGCAAAAGGGCTCAGCAGGGTAAAGGCTTCACCCATGCCTGAAGCAGGCTGATAGGAGACATTGAGGAGGGTCAATAATAGTGATAAAGCCCACCTGGTGGCTTCACAGTAATTAAAGCATTTGCACTCAGGAGGACCTGCATTTGCTGATGAAATTACATTGGTAGACCAAGGTTGGCACCCAGCTTTGCAAGGCCTGCAGCAATGGGCAGACATGCAGTTATCTGTTCAGCAGGTCAATCTCCCACCCAAGTTGTTGGCCACTCATTAGCTTATCCTGACTTAAGGACAGCCATGACTTTACCTTCTCCAAAGCAAGGCATTGCTAACTCCTAAAATGGCTGCCAAAATGCAAGTTTAGCCAAGATGAAGTTGGGGCTGACGGAACACATCTAGGTAGGGGGTCCTTGGTAATAGTAGCCACAGCAGCTATGGGGAAATTACGCAGCTACTGTTTCCAAGTGGAAAACACCAAAATGTTAGGTGCTATATAGAAAGTGTGATTGATGCCATATTAATGAAAGTTTTCCAGGAGGCACTGAAAGAGTGTGCAAATGACAAATAAAATATTTGTTAAAATGGCAGAAAAAGCCATTTTTGGACCTCCTGTTAACTGCTCACTCACCCACACAGAAGAAAGAAGGAGGGAGGAAGTATATGAAATACTCTGCAGTGAACAGCCATGAGGAATTCATCCTATTTTGATTCACCGGATAATACAGAATCACATCTTTTGTTCCAGCTCTATGCATCCCAAAGTCTCCCCACCCCCACTTCAACACATTTTAAAATAGCTTATTTTCCAAATGGGTGTTCTACAACTGACAGTTCAGCAGAGGATAATGGAAACATTTAAAAACTGTTCAGGTGGACGTGGGAGGACAAGAGACGTGAACAGCTTAACAGTTTTTATCCTTTCCAATATACTGAAGGAACTTGGTTGGTTTTTTGGTTTGGTTTCTTTTCTTTTTTTGCCCTGGGAGTGATAATATATGCTTCAATTTTTTCTCAAACTATACAACCTAGTTCAGGGAAGGGGGATCCTGTCAGGTTGCAGAGGCCAGAGAGTTATGGGCTAAAGACTAAACTTATGGGCTATAACTGCCTTATCACCAAGTAGTGATTCACATCCAGTTCTTTATACATTCTCCTCATGGAGCCATGACTCCTTCGCCTTTGATTTATTTTATCACATCTGTAATCTGCCTTTCCTTCAAGGAGCTCAGGGCAGCATGTGTGTATGGGGGTTATCTTATATCCTTACAGTATTTTTTTTGTTGGATAGACTGGGGGCCAAACTAAATATGACAATGGGAGATCCTTGAATGAGTTCCTGGCTATTATTTTTTACTTTAAATTAGAGCTGTGAGGAGCTCTGATTTGGACTTTGGTCTAGGAATGAGAAACATTTAACTTCTTGTTTTCATTCCAACAGGCCTAGAGTAATTCAGATTGCAAACAAGGTGTGAGGCAAAAGCATTTTAAAAACTCATCTCCCATTCTGCTCCTCACACCCTGAGTCAAGGTTCTGCATGGCCATGTTTAATTTAAAAAATAGTGTGTGGGGGGAGGTCAATGATGAACTTTCTCATCATCATGTCTAGTTTGGTCCTGAGATACAATGATGGCCCAGTCACAGGGATACCAACTCCAGTTTGGGAAATTCCTGGAGATTTGGGGGTGGAGCATGGGGATGGTGGAGTTCGGGGAGGGAAGAAAACTTAGCAGAGATACAATACAATACAGTCCAAAGCTGCCCTTTCTTCCAGGGGAACTGATCTCTTTAGTTTGGAGATCCGTTGGGATTCCAGGCCTCACTGGGAGCTTGGCAACCTGACTGCCCTGCTGCTACATTGCCATTGCTGCCAGCCTCTCTGCTGTCTCTGGTAGGGATGGGCACAGACTGCATTTTTAGATGAACCACAAACTGAACCATGAACCTACACAAACCAATATGCCAGTTCACAAACCGAACTGGTTTGTATAGGTTTGTGAGCCATTTAAAGTTTAAACGCCTGCTTTCTGCTCCCCACAATTCTGCTCCCCACGATTCTGCTCCTCTCTCAAAGCAGTGGGGAGCAGGTCAGGAGGGTTTAAATGGCTAGGAGCCATTTAAACCTCCAGTTTGGCTCCCCACCTCTTTGAAGCAGGGGGAAGCAAAACCAAGCCATTTAACCCTTTGGGCTTGCTCCCCCCCACTTCAAAGCAGTGGGGAGAAAACCCAGAGGGTTAAATGGCTCAGTTTTCCTTCCCCTTGCTTTAAAGCAATGGGGAGCAAACCACCCTTTGGTTTTGCTACCCCCTCCACTTTGAGGCAGCATGGAGTAAAACCACAGGGTTAAATCTGGGGGTACAGTGCCTCCCAGAGGCACTTCACCCCCTCCTTTCTGCTGGTCATTGAAAGCTGCTGTCAGTACATGGTAGGGGGTGAAGTGCCCCATGGGAGGCATTTCACTCCCTGATTTCTGCTGGCTTAAAGCCATTTACACCCTCCAGATCTGCTTCCTACCACTTCAAGGAATTAACAGAAGTGGAGGGTTTAAGTGGCTCCGTGGACTGATTGCTGGCACACAGAGGCAGTTTCTAGGTATCAAAATTTGTAAAGCAATTCCAGGTCAGGTGTTAAAATACGGTTCCAAGGTTCAAGCACAGGCTGGGCAACACTCACAGCTTCCAAGTCCAAAGGAAAATCCAAGAATAAGGAGACAAAGGTACAGGCCAGAGTCAGAGATGAAGCAGTCAAACCAGAGCACAGGCAGCAAGGTCAGTACTTAATGGATGCATTCCTTCCACACAGCCACTCCTTTTTCTGTTGCTTTTAAACAGCACACCACTTAACAGCCTGTATTGCATCATGCATATGCTGGCTGCCTCAGTCCTGCTCCTGCAAGCACTCATCCTCCCTGTTGGTGCAAGGCTACTACTGTGCTGCTAGGCAGGCACTGCACCTTCTGTCCTGAAGGACTCTCCTCATCTTCCTCTGACAGTGTTTTCAAGGCTCTGGTGATGGGGGGGGGGTGAACTGACCAGCAATTGCTCTCTGTTGCCAGCCCAGGGCTCAGAGGCTGAGGAAACAGTGTGCTGGTTCTTGGCTGAGGATCTATGTGTGGCCTCTGAGAGATTGCCTCCACCTGTAGCACCTTTGCCGCTGGCTGTGCATTGGGGTCAGGTCTGCTGGCTGCCTCTTCCTCAGAGGAGGCTTCTGCATCTCTTTGCTCTGCTGGAATTGGCTGGTCCACAATACTCTAAGCTGTTTAAACCTTCTGGATCTGCTTTCCGCCGCTTCAGGGGGGGAGCAGCAGAACCAGAGGGTTTAAATGGCTTTGAGCCATTTTATGAAGAGCAGAAAGCAGGGGGTTAAATGGCTTGGAGCCATTAAACCCCCAGTTTTCTGCTCTTCACAAATTGCCACAAACCGCCTCAAAATGCACCAAAGTTTATGGAAGTTTGTGGCGGTTCCAATGTTCACGAACATGGGCTCACGAACTTTAGTTTGTAAGTCTGTTTGTGCCCATCCCTAGTCTCTGGAGTCACATTGGGTGGTGGTGGCTTCAGGACAACAGCCAAGGCAATCAGCTGTAAGTGCCCCCTCTAATTACCTTAAAGCTGATTTCTGCCAGCACCTTCCCTGAACCTTCCCCACACCCACACCCATGATCCCTCTGAGCTGTGGAGTTTTGTGAGCAAAAATTCTACTTTGTGAGCTATTGGCATTAAAGTTGTAAGCGAGCAATTTGGCTACTGCAGGGGTCTTTTTTTGGGGGGGAGCACACCAGAGCACAGCTCCGGGAGCTCAGGAGCCAAGCCCCGCCCCCAGCCGGCGTCCGGGGGAGTCTTTCAGGCAGTCGAATGTCAATTTCAGCTCCATTATATCCTATGGGCCATTGAAGTCAATGGTGAAAACATAGAGTATATTCTGTTACTTTTTCCCCACCATAGAGAACAATGGAGGGAATAGGGGCAACCTGTTTAGGGGCCCATAGAATTGGACCCCCTAGTCCAATGTTCTTGAAACTTGGTGGGTATCTTGGGGAGAGGCTCCATCAGCTACACTGTGAGTTCGGAGTCTCTCCCTCAAACCCCCTCCCTCCAGCCCCCAGAATATACCCTATGTTTTCACCATTGACTTCAATGGCCCATAGGATATAATGGGGCCGAATTGCCGCCAATTTTTTTTCATTCCCTCCTTTCCTTCTCTCTTTTTCCTCTTTCCCTCCTTCTTCTCTTCTCTTTCTTTCTTTCCCACATTCTTCTCTTCTCTTTTTTCCTCCTTTCCCTGTTTCCCTCCTTCTTTCCTCTTTCTTTCCCTCTCCTTTACTTCTCTTTCTTTCCCTCTTTCCCTCTTTCCTTCCTTCTTTCCTTCTCTCTACTCTCTCTCTTTCCTTCCCTCTTTCCTCCTTCTGTGGCCCAACTCTCATGAGAAGGAGTTTAAACTTCAAACCCCTTCTCTCTTAGCTCCCCCATCCAGACCAGCTGGGGAAGGGAAGGGGAAGCTTTTGAAGATGCCTCTCCCCCTTGTGCTTCCCCTTCTGACATCACTTCCGGTGATGTCAGGGTGTGTGGCATATGCTAATAGCCTAATAGCACATTAGCATACCATATGCTAATGAGCTCCTGCAGGTATTTTTCTACGAAAAGACCCCTGGGCTACTGCATAAATTAGTTGCTCTGGAGCCATCCTTCCTGAGCTAAGACAAAAATGTGTGCGTCGGAGGCTAAACTCAGCTTAGAGGGAACACTGACCCACACCAGTGATCAGGTGTTCTGGGAGTCAAAAACAGCTATGGAAAAGGAGGAAAAGGTGACTCAGTGTTCCTGAGACCACCAGCTCAAAGTGGTGGCTGCTCATGCCTCCTGCCCACCAGCTCGCCTGGTACTGCTGTCTCTTGTAAGCCTATGATAATACTTACCAGGTCATCTATTTGTTGGCTGATAGTACTTGACTACCTGTTTTAAAGATTCTTGGCACCTACATCATTCATCATCCTTTAAATCAGATCCTACTTTGAAGGCATTAGCCCACCACTCAAAATTTAAATTTCAGAGCTATCTTGTCTATTTCTCTAGAAAAGAGGAATCACATAGGCAAAGTGGAACCAGCATCAAAGGGAAAGCAGAGATGGGTTATATTTAATTGGATACAAAAATTAATAAAACCCAGTATTTTTCTTTGGGGAACAGGATTATTGATTTTTTCAGAAATTTGAGGGTCACCTCCCACCATAGACCATCTCAGGGTAAATACAAATAACCAAGTGGCCAGAAAGATATTTAGGGGCTGGTCAAAATTACTTTGCAAATTCTCTGTAGGCTGTCTTTTATGTGATAAATTATATTATTAGTTACAAGTGCACTCCCACACATATACCTTCTAGAGGTTTACAGTGAAAGTACACTTCACCTTTCCTTGCTAAGGTGATTCAGAAGGAATAAACTCATGAAAACCAAGAAAGTGTCCAGAGGTAATAAAATCAGGAACTTTACTTCTCTGGAAGGGGAATGATTTTGATAATAAAGAGAACTTACATACATTTATAACAACATATGGGACATAGACTGAAGAAACAGTTTCACTTTAAAACATATATCTCCTTATATATAATTGAGTAGTGGGGTGGCACTTTCTAGCTCTCCCACTGGCTGTTGCAATGCGCTCCATCAGCCATTGGCCTGTCAGCTGCCACTCAAGAGTACTTGTGTGCCAGTGGTCAGGTGCTAGGTCTGCTCCTCTTCCCTGCCCACTCCCACCTCAGCCACTGTTCCCTGACAGATTTACTGGCAAACAGCTGTCTCTCCCAATGAAGACACTTCTCCTGCTTGACTCCTCTGTGGGACTAACTTTTCCCTCAGTGCCTGCTGGTAGAAGGAAACCCTTTCCAGGCTTTTGTGAGGAACTCATTGGGGCCTGTCCTGAGTAGGGTTGCCAAAACCAGGCTGGGAAATTCCTGGATATTCTGTGTCTAAGGAAGCCAGAGTTTGGGGAGGGGAGAGGCCTCAGCTGAACAGAATGCCATAGAGCTCACCTTCCAAAGCAGTGATTATATCCGGGGGAGGGGAGAATCTGTTGTCTGGCATTATACCCTACTGAGTCCTTCCCCTCCCCAGACACTGTCCTCCACAGGATCCGTGCCCCAATTCTCCAGGTGTTTCCCTACTCAGAGCTGGCAACTCTACTTTCCCCTCAGTGCCTGTTGCTAGGCAACCAAGCTTGGTTCTATCAGTAAAAGGCCCTTTCCACACCTATTTTGGCCTTTGGGAGAAAACTCATTGGGGCAAGTCCAGACTAGGGTTGCCAACTCCAGGTAGGAAAATTCCTGGAGATTTTATGGTAGAGTCTATGATACCTGGCGATCTTCAGGCTCTACCTGGAGGTTGGCTACCCTAGTCAGGGCTTCAGAGCATGGTCTGCTAGACCCTGTGGAAGCTGAATGGGTGATTTTGCACCAGTCACAGACTTTCAGCCTAACCTACCTCACATGGTTGCTGTGCAAGTCAAAAGGGGGAGAAGAGAATGATATAAGCTGCTTTGGTCTCCATTGCATAGAAAAACTGTACTTTTCCTCCTGGGGAACCATTGTTGCCAATTTCCAGGTGAGGGCTAGAGATCACTCAGAATTACAACTGCTCTCCAGATGGCAGAGATCAGTTCCCCTAGAGAAAATGGCCTTTGTGTCCTTATACTCTGCTGAGATGGCCCTCCTATGACAGCCAATGTGATGTAGCAGTCAGGGCTTCAGAGCATGGTGGAGGCTGCAGGTGTGTCTGGGGGAAATGGAAAGCTGAAGAGTGAGAGGCAGATAACAGCAGGTTGATGCTTGGCTGGGAAGGAGACAGAATTGCCAGGTCCAGGTTGAGAAATTCCTGGAGATTTGAGGGGTGGAGACAGTGGGGTTTGAAGGGGGGTGGGACTTCAGACAGGTACAATGCCATAGACTCCACCCTCCAAACCAACCTTTTCCTCCTGTGGAACCATGTCAATTGCCAATGTCCAGGTGAGGGGTGGAGTTCTCTAAAAATTACAACTGTTCTTCAGGTAGCAGAGATCAGTTCCTCTGGAGAAAATGGTGGACTCTGAGTCATTATACCCTGCTGAGGTCACCACAGCAAATTGACGCTGCGTGCCCAAGGCCAGTGCACTCTCCCAGGGCCTCTTTCTAGAGCTCATTGTATTTATTTCCACAACAGGCCTTATTCCTAGTTAATTCATAAAGAGAGAGTTATACAGGCGGAAACATCTACTGTTTGAGGTTAGGTTTAACAAGTTTTACATACTATTGCCAGCCTTTAGAATTTACTCAGGTCAATACCATGCAGTCCTCAGTCTGCCTTCCCCTAGGATGACTAATTTCTAGAGCAGAAGTCCCCAATGTGGTGCCCAAGAGTACCATGGTGACTGCCATGTTTTTTAATAAAGTGGGCTTTTGCCCAGCAGGGCTCAACAAGAATGTGGGAGACTTAAGTTTACATACCCACTCTGTCATGGAAAGTCACTGGGTCATCCTGAGCCAGTCTCTCTCTGGCTGTGATCGGACGTGCAGTTTGATCCATTGCTGTTGCCATTCCCTTATGGATTTAAAATGCACAATCAGACAGCAACATCTGTCTGTCATGCCCCAGTCATCTGTGTCCCATCCCCCCCTTTACTGTGTGTTTATTTGATACCTGGGAAAGTCTGGTCCTTTTGGGTTGAGCTGGTTTCAAACTGGATTTTCTGTTCTCTGATCACTCTGTTGCACATACAAGCTATCAGGCAGGTCTCACTGGCCTCTTGTTTTTCAGCTGCCATTTTTTACTAGTTAGCAAAGTGCACATAATTGCATATTTGCACCTCTTTCTCTCTTCCCCTCTCTCACAGGGGCTGCCCTAAACTTTGTTTTCTTCATAAAAACTTTCAAAGAAAGACACCCCTGTACTTCAGCTTTTTCCTGTCCTTTGGGAAGGGGTAAATTGAAAAGTTTAGAGAGGGAGACTACATGTTCCAGCAGGCTGATCAGTACTTGTGCGCATGCCCAGAGAAAAAACTTTTTAAAAATGGCCGACAGCCCCATGAACGACATATCCCAGGAGGCATATCAGCACTTGTGGGCATGCCCAAGGAAGAAACTATTTTAAAGAATAGCTGATGGCAACACTCCTTGGCTGCCGGGTCCGATATGCATCTGATCAATCAAGAACGGGGTAAAAGCGCTTTGAAGAGTGCTAAAAGAGGTGAGTTTGATCATTATTCTCTGTTACAAAATACCCTGAATCAGTTAGAGGCGGGGCAACAGTGGATAAAAGTGCACATCTGGCTGCAGCCCCTCCCTCCCTCCCTCAATCTCCCTCAGCCCAATATATCACACAGGGTTGTTGTGTGGATAAAACAGAGGAGGGTAGAACCATATTGTAAGCTGTTTTGGGTCTCTGCTGGGGAGAAAAGCAAGGTATAAATATCTAGATAAATAAATAGTGGACCCAGAGCATGTTTGATGCTAGCTTGCTTACAAAATAGAGATACATATTTAAAACACACAAGCCTACTGTTGAGTTGGAAGGAAGAAGGATCCCAGCTGAGCATCACTGTTAGGAAGTTTAGAAGGAACTAGTTGACAGGCTTTTTTACAGCCTCCTCCAAGCAGGGAAGTGCTCAAGACTTGGCAGCAAAGAGTCATATTCACAAAGTCTGGGTTAGGTACTCTACCCTACCTTCAGAACTCAAGTGTTGGTGCATAAACCCCATGATGAGTGCATATTAGAGGACGGGAGAACTTGTAATAGATTATACCTGAATTCAAACATGACACTGGAAAGGATACAACCTTTGTATGGCCATTGCATTTTGAAGAAATATGAAAATTATGGGAGGACGGCAGGCACTGCCACAGGAAAGCCAAACCCCAAGCTTCAGAGCGCACACAGAATGGTGGCATTGACTGGAGTACATAACAGCAAATGAATCTGAGATGAGGCAAGGTAATGAACATTGGAAGGAACAAATTCTGAACTAATTATCCATAAAGATGGATTCCAAATTAAGCATGAACCCCGAGGGCCAAACTAGACTGCAGAACTGTATTACTGCTTTCTCTTCAGTTTCACTGATTATTGACTTACATTCAGCCTTTTAAAACCTTACTTTGTGATGGTATTTACTGTCAATCCATGAATGCCTCCTAATTTTCTTTTGTAGCATAGAATTCAAAGTGAAAGTTACTACATAGCTACTACAGAAGAATCAGGCTATTTGGCTGATTATTTGCTGCACAGAAAGTCATCCAGTGCCAAAATCTCAGGACCAAACTAGACATTACACAACCAATGCAACTACGGTATTTCTTAAAAAAACCCACAAAATGTAGTTACAGGTTTCCGAGGAGGACGGGCTGGGGAAAAGAAACTACTGGATAGGAAAGTCTTTTCCCTCCAGCTGCTTTATCATTCAAAAGAGGAATCCCCTCAAAGACGAAAAGGAGTCTTGATGAATAATCTTGTATGTAAAATGGCAGGAGTTCCTAAGTCTTGGGCCACACCAGAGAAAGGCCTGCCTTTGGTGCTCACATACCTTAGTTCTCCCAATGGAAACACACAGAGCAGGGGCTCTGGAAACAACCTAGCAGGTAGGTTAATATGGTACCACAGTCTCAGATAGGGTTGCCAAGCAACCAACAGGAATTGGGGAGAGCATGGTGGGTGCCAAGTGGTGCATGCACTGTGAAGTCACTTCCGGGGGGAAATAGAAGTCACATTGCATCACTTTAGGAATGGCTGCAAACCCTGTGGTAAAACTAGTTTTCCCAGGAAGTGATGTCATGCCACATACAATGCCTGCATTTGTTCAAATTTCTCTCCCAGTGCTTCTCAGAGCAACTCTAATTCCAGACCATGTAGGATTGCAGGTAACAACCATACCTGTATGCTGTAGTGGTTAGAGTGTTAGACTAAGATCTGGGTCCAGGCTGAAATCCCTACTCTGCCATGAAAGCATGCTGAACAGCCTTGGGCCAGTCACACACACTCAGCCAAACTTACCTCACAGGTTTGTTATGAGGATTAAAGAGGAAAATGATGTGGGCTGTTCTGGTGCCATTGGGGAGAAAAGTGGGGTATAACTGAACTAAAATAAATAAAATGTTGAATTGTGTTGGGAAGCAAGCTGGTAGTCCATGCAGATTCTTTAAGTCTGGTGAGATATACCTCATGCCAAGCAACCAACTCACTGCTGTGTTTTGAACCAAATATAGCTTTTGATCAGTCTTCAACAGCAGCCCCATGTAGAGTACATTGCTGTAGTCCAACCCGAATGCCATCTATGTATGGACAACTGTGTTCCTAAGTCATACCTTTCAAGGAAGGGCTGCAACTAGCAAACCAGCTGAAGCTGGTTAAAGGAAGCATGTACTACAGAAGAAATCTGTACCTAAATCTGTAGTCCCAGGTCTAAGAGCACACCAAAGCTGTGCCCCTGATCCTTAAATGGAAGTGCAGTCCAGAACAGGTTGACTCAGCAAACCCCTAACTGGACAAACTATCAACCAGAATTTAAAAATGTGAGCCCCCAGTTACAATTTAAAGTGGTAAAGTCCATTCTATTTCCTCATTCTGCTACATATACAAGACAGTCCTTAAATAGATCCTAAGCTAAGCCATATCTAAAGAAGAGCTGGTTTTTATACTCCACTTTTCTCTAACCTAAGAAGTCTCAAAGTGGCTTACAATCTCCTTCCTTTCCTCTCCCCAAAACAGGCAACTTGTGAGGTAGGAGAGGCTGAGAGAGTTCTGAGAGAACTGTGGTTGGCCCAAGGCCACCCAGCTGGCTTCAGATGGAGAAGGGGAGAATCAAACCCAGTTCTCCGTATTAGAGTCCACTGCTCTTAACCACTACACCATGCTTATTAGACCCTGAGGTTAAGGTTGAAGGTCTGTGCAAATAATCAGAAAAAAGCTTTTTAATAGAGGGCCAAATGAGCTATTTTAGTGTCAATAGCTTTTCTAAGACAATGCAGTTAGGTAGGCTTGCCATTTACCTGCCTCCAGAGGTGAACCCCTGCCCTCAGCCCCAATCCTCTGGTCTCTGGCCACGGTCAGACATGCCTTTAAATCCAACTCAGCTGTGAATGCCTGATGGATCTATTTATTTATTTATTTTATCGATTTCTATCCCGCCCATTCCGGCCTAGGCTGGCTCTAAAGGGCATGATCAGGCAGCAACATCTGGGAACGGTCCTGCAGCCACCTGCACCCCGTGCTACCCCACCACAGAAGCGGAGTTAAAAGACACCGGGGAAAGTCCAGTCCTAATGTTTGCCGATGGGCTAAAGATGGACTTTCCCCTGTCTGATCACTCATGCACACTCTCATGTTGTCAGGATGGTCTGCTAATTCCATCCTGACTCAGTGCTGTTTTTCCCCCTCACTTAGCAGTATGCGCATAACCGCATGCTCCATGGGGAACCCATAGAGCAGAGGTGTGATTCCTGATTTATGCACATGAGAAACAAAAGCCCCTCCCCCTAAAAACCCACTCAGCCGAACGTGCCATCTGATCAGTCAGTGACAGGTTGAGCCCACAGCTACAAAGGATGTAGGATCATGCAACGCTGTAACAATTTCCATCAAAGGAAATAGGCTCATTTCCCCTCTGCACCAAATGCCATGTCTGACCACGGCCTTTGAGAAACTGAGGAGTGGTAGAAAAACAATGCTAGAAAATAGCCTCCACAATGATGCTGTAGGAATTTGCCCATATCTCTATGGTCTTTACCACAGAGATTAGGGGAAATTCCTAGAGTGTCACTCAGATGTTAATTCATCCATCACTCTACCTTCCTAAGGCAATACCCTCAAAATCTCCTGGCATTTGCTGATATAGTGCTGACAACCCTACATGTGAGTAGAATGAATTGCAGGGGAAGGGCTCTGCTTCAAACTGTGAATGCTTATTTGAATATACGCAAAGAACTTTCAAGCATACAAGTGCATGCACATCTCTGTCCTATCAAGTGGGAATCCTGAATAAAGCATCCTGGATAGAGACATACATGTATGAGCAAAGGTACTATGCATGCCTTTAAATGAATACACAGATTGGTGACAGCACCTGTACCCACTCGTTTATTCTGTCAGCACAGGGTGCCTGAAAAGTGCTATGTTGGAAGCTAGTGATCCTCTTACCTTGAATATAAGATAATTAGGATGCATTCATAGACTTGAAAAAGCAAGATTTAAAAATGTTAACTTTTGAAAAAGAACAAGACAAAACTCAGTGAAATTGGGGGCAGGAAGGATAAGTACAGGGGTGGCCAAACTGCGGCTCTTTCACACATATTGTGCAGCGCCCAGCAGGGCTGCTTGGGAAATGAAGGGGAGACACACCTCCCCAATCAATCTTCCCTGCCTCAGCCAGTGTTCCCCTCCATCAGTAGGCTTGAGGTGGGGGGAGCAGAGAAAGAAAGTAGCTTTAACTTTAAATGCATTCTCAAAGGCCACCCCCCCACACCAGCTGGCTGGGAGAAGGCTTTTGTCTCTTTAAATCCCTGCTCCAAGCTAAGCCAGCTGGGCTTGGGAGGGGGCTTGGAGGATGCATTTAAAGTTGCTTTCTTTCCACCTCTCCCCCCCCCCTCTCTCTCTCTCTCTCTCTCTTTCTTTCTTTCCCTCCCTCCCTCCCCATCTATTTTCTTTCTTTGTTTCTGTTTCTCTCTCTTTTCCTTCCTTCTTCCCCATCCCTCCCTCATTTATTTGCTTTCTTTGTTTCTCTCTCTTTCCCTCTTCCTTTTCCCCTCCCCCATCTTCCTTCCTTCCTTCCTTCCTTCCTTCCTTCTTTCTTTCTTTCTTTCTTTCTTTCTTTCTTTCTTTCTTTCTTTCTTTCTTTCTTTCTTTCTTTCTTTCTTTCTTTCTTTCTCTCTCTCTCTCTCTCTCTCTCTCTCTCTCTCTCTCTCTCTCTTCCTTCCTTTCCCTTCCTTCCTCCCTCCCACCCTCATCTGTTTGCTTTCTCTCTGTCTCTTTCTTTCTTCCTTTCCACCTATTTCATTCTTCTCTCTCTCTTTCTCTCTTTTAGACAAATAAATATCATTAGCAAACCAATAAATATTATTGAACAAATAAATATCAGTATCTGTTGTTACCCCTTTTGTTCTTATTTTTGGCAGTCTCATTTAATGTTAATAAAAAGCAAATTTGCATATTTTTCAATAAAAACCTTTGTGCAATATTTGTTCATCTTGTGTCTCTCAAACATCTGACATTTATTCTATGTGGTTCTTAAGTTAAGCAAGTTTGGCCACCCCTGGATAAGTAGAACTTTTATACAACTTTTTTTTGCTTTAAAATACAACAGTATGCCACTGGACACGAGACTAGCAGATAGGCACTCCTCCATCATGCCCAGACCCATCTCCAGCTGAGAGCCTCCAAAGAGGTAGCAGGAAGCAAAATGGTTGGATCCGTCCCCCCACCTCCCATGGAGAGGCATTTCATATTGAGTGACTGTCATTTATATTAAATTCTAATACCTTTGAGATACTGTAGGAGCCAGTTTTTGTCTGAAAAGTGTAACGAATACTAAACAAATAAGCACATACATGTCTTATTTGGTGTAGTGGTTAAGTGCATGGACTCTAACCTGGGAGAACTGGGTTTGATTCCCCACTCCTCCACTTGCACCAGCTGGATGACCTTGGGCAAGCCATAGTTCTGGCACAGCTGTTCTTGAAAAAGAGCAGTTTCTGTCAGAGCTCACTCAGCCCTCACAGGGTGTCTGTTGTGGGGAGGGGAAGGGAAAGGAGGTTGTAAGCCTCTCTGAGACTCCTTTGGGTAGTGAAGGGCAGGGTATAAATCCAATCTCCTCCTCCTTCTTCTTCTAGATTTATATGCTGCTTTTCAGACAGCTATCTTCCAAAGCAACTCATATGAATTTTAAAAAATCAGGACCTGCCTCAAACTTAAATAAAAACAAGACACACAAGGGCAGAGGAGTGGAAAGTTCACTCTGACAGTGTCAGAATGAAATTAGAATGTATCTCCAGTGGGAGCCAGGCTGAGCTTCCTTCACAAGAGCTCTTGTGTGAACAGGGGTAGTACTACTATGTTGCAGCCCTTAGTCCTGTGGCCAGTGGTTAAAGCATCCTTCTTTCTTCTGCAGTCTGAGGGCAACTGGACATTTAGAGTTTTATTAGGCAGGAAGAAGCCAGTTTGAGCATTCTCAATCGATGGGACCACATTGGGCTTCCTTTGGAGACAGAATTCTTCATGGGAGGGAAGGGATGCAACCTCTCCGTGGCCCTTAGACTTCTGGTCTGTGACAGTAGCCTGTGTGCCCTTTCTTTCACTTTGTAAGCCTGAGGTTTCCACACAGAGAGGAGTTTCTGCAGTTGTGCTGGGCCAACCACAGATAAATTGCAGTGATAGTGGGGTTTCAACACAGTAGGTTTCCCTGCAGTTTCCCTGGCTGTCCCAGTCCCCCAGCAGAGGCCAACCCCCTTCTCTTGAGCCATCAGGGCTTTTGCTATTTATTTATTTATTTGTTTGTTTGTTTATTTATTTTTTAAAACAACAGTGCTAGAATATCCACTCACATAGCAGTCATCCAGGTTTTACTACAATCTTCAGCACAAAACAGGTTTGAGACAGATTGGAGAAAAACCAAGGAAACTCTGAGAAATACAACAATGTACCACAATGCTGTGGGGGGAGCAGGGGGGGACGCTGCTTCCCTATAGCATTGAACCCAGGGCAGATGACGAACAGAAATTGCTTCTGTCAAGTCTGAAAGTCACCCTTTCAGTGAGAGAAAGCTGATCTAGGCAAGGTGGGGGGAGGAAACAATCATAACAAAGGAGGATTGACTGAGAAGAAAAACTGACTAAGCTGCTGGGGCCCTCAAGAATCACTGAATGATGGTCCTAAATTAATTAAGTGATCCAGTCAGCTTCTAAAACAGTGATTCTCAACATGGGACCCATGGGCACCATCGTACCCCCCCCCCAGTGGTTTTCCTGGTACCAACTTGCTTCTTCCCCAAAACAAAGAACCAGTCTTGGCTTTCCTTTCCTTTGCTGGAAAAGGATATGCAACAGAAGAACTCAGGAGACATTACCTGTGTGTCTGCAAGGAGCACCCATTCACAAACAGATGACCCCATCAAAGGAGAATTCTTGGCTTGCAGCCTCCCAATGTTTTGTGATGGGCTCTTGCCCTGATGATATCCCATCCTCAAAATTCCAAGTGCCCAGGGCTCACCAAAATTGGGGACTCCTGTGTTAGAAGGTTAAAAGTTTGGCCTTGCCTTCAACAGCTGGTCTTGATAGTGAAGAGTAAAGGGAGAGTCAAGTATATGCCTCTTCAAAATTTGGATGCAGTGATTATTGGAAATGATTAGGCTGCTGCTTCAAAGTTTTTAACAGTGAGATAACTTAATTCCACACACATGCACCCTTCTTGTTTTATGGGCAATGAATGCATGTATTTTGTTAATCAGTTAATCATATCTAAGTCTAAAAATAAAGTCAGAATCAGTCCTCAGAGTCTTAACAGTTTAGCAAGTTTTCAAAAAGTGAGGAACTCTTTCATTTACAAATTTTCAGACAATCTTAACACAGCTGAGTTTCCAGCACTATACAGGAATTAAAGAATTATTCCATTTTCCATACCCCAAAACCGAGAATCCTTTAACATTTCTATCCTTACTGGATTTAATCTCAAACAAATGAAAACAGATTAGGCTGACATTCTTTTAAATGTTTGGTGTGTATTCCCGTCTTCCACCAACAGTTGGGTTTCTCTCTTCCAAGGCTGAGAGACAAGCAACATATTTCACTCTCTAGGAACAGAGATGGCTAAGTGTTTTCCTGGTAGTGGCAGTGGTAACAACTCTCTTGGAACCATTTAACTTAAGGATAAATTGCTACATCTAATTCAGCCTGAAACTGCAGCTCTTGCATTATTACTACCATTTAAATAAAATAACATTTGGAATGGTTTTCAGCCAAAATTGTTTTTGAGCATCATGTGCTCTCAGCTGATCACATAGCTTTTTATATTCTAAGCATCATGAAAACTTGAAACTTCTAATGAAACCAATGGGAACTCTATTATTTCAGAAGAAACAGGAATGAGATGAGTGGACAGGTTGAATCCTGAGTTAGTAGTAGTAGGAAAACCAACGAAAATAAAAATTAGAATGAGCCCACTTTTATGTTACTCCTGGTTAAATCAAACAGTCTCTGGCTGAACTCCTCATTTCACTGACATCAGTGAGAATATCACAAAACACAAAACCACAAAACCAGTTTCTTTTCACTATGGAGGAAGCTTTGAGCTCACTAAGAGAGACTTCTTGCAGCATTCATTGGAAAAATTTGGATAAATATTTTGGTATTTGGCAACCTTATGCTTGGAAATATCTGTTGAACTCCCTGAGGAAGGCACTGAAACAGGAGGATATCTGGACCTCTGTTGGAGGAAGACTGAGCACTTATTCAAAATAGGCTTAAAGGGAGTCCAAAACTTTTGTATAATTAAGGAGGACTGATATTAATAAAGGGGTTGTGCAATATCTTTTTTGATATATTAAGAGATGATACTAAGATGTTTTGATATATGAGTCTATATAATTATGTTTAGATGATAATTAATATAATGATGAAAAAAATTTAAAAATACAAAAACAAAATATATATAAAAATTATGTGAGATATTTTGTAACAGTCTGTAGCATGGTATTTGCTGATTTTTGATGATCAATGAACTCCCTCTACACAATTTTCTGCCATTAAAGTTTGTATAGCTCTACAGCTCCCTCACAGGGAGCCTTTATCCAGAAAACCTAAAGCCAATTTCATGTTAGTGCTTTACTGCTACAAGTTCCACCAGAAGCACCTTTAGTATCATGGGGAACAAGTTTCAAAATGGTAGCTTGGGAGCTCAGCATTTATTTATTATTAAATTATTTCTTGCTTCCTCAGTCATCAAGACCAAAGTAGCTTACAATATCCAGATAGCAAAGAAAATCCAATAATATACTAGATGAGACTAGATAAAGCAATAGCATTAACTTGCAAAAGGCCAGCAATGGGTTGCCAGCTCCAGGTTGGGAAATACCTGGAGATTTGTGGGGTGGAGCCTGAGGAGAGTGGGGTTTGGGGAGGAGTGGGACTTTAGTGGGGTAGAATATCATAGGGTTCACCTTCCAAAGCAGCCATTCTCTCCAGGGGAACTGTTTTCTGCCACCAGGAGATCAGTTGTAATCCCAGGAGATCTCCAGCCACCACCTGGAATTTGGCAACCCTAGGCCAGCATCATCACTAAAATCCAGGCAAGAACAAATGCTAGGGTTACTGGCTGCAGCTTGGGACATTACTGGAGATTTGGGGGCAGTGCCTGGGGAGGGCAGGGTCTGGAGGGAGCTCAGAGGTGATGTGATTCCATAGTGTTGCCCTCCAATGCAGCCATTTTCTCCAGGGAAACTGGTCTCTCTTCTTTTGTTGTAATATTGCCTCGAAGTAGATGTTTATGTTAGGTCATAACTGTTGCTTTTACATAAAAACTTGGAGGCATCGTCGCTAGCATGACAATGTCACTTCCAAGGAAAACCCAGAAGTGATGGTGTGTAGTTCCATCAATCAGCTGCCAGAAGTGAAATTGTCACACTGTTACTGCCAGCTCCCCCTCCACTTCCTCTTGGAGCAGCAGCTGATGAGAGAAGCTTAGGCATGGGGATCTCCACCCCCACCAGGAACTTGGCAGCCCTAACAGCTGCATACATAGCTGCATGCAATACGACTTTTTATGATGCCACTACCAGCATTCCACTTTTCTCCCTCTCCCACAATAAAACTCGGGGGTGCCCAATGAAGTTGATGGGCAGTAGACTCAGGATGGACAAAAGGAAGTACTCCTGTTTGGTGTAGTGGTTACGACTGCAGACTCTAATCGGGGAGAACCAAGTTTGATTCCCCACTCTTCCACATGCAGCTGCTGGAGTGACCTTGGGTCAGTCATAAGTTTTTTCAGAGCTGTTCTCTGAAGGGCAGTTCTTGAAAGAGCTGTCTCAGCCCCACCTATGTTTCAGGGTGTTTGTTGTGGGGAGGGGAAGGGAAAGGAGGATGTAAGCCACTCTGAGACTCCTTCGGGTAGTGAAGGGCAGGGTATAAATCCAACCTCCCCCTCTTCTCCTCCTCCTCCTTCTCCTCTCAGTGAGTGACTAAAATGTGGAATTCACTGCCAGAGGATGTAGTGATGGCTTTAAAAGTGGAATAGACAAACTCATGGAGGATAGGTCCATCAGTGGCTATTAGCCATGATGTCCAAAGGGAACCTCCATGTTTTTTTTTTTAAACAAAATTTTTATTGGGATGCACTCAACATTTTCAACAACGTTACCAATACAGTTTTAAAAAAGTTTCCATCCCATCCCCCCACCCCCCTAATAGGCTTCCAACACTGCTAATAACAAACGAAAATATATATTAGACGGTAATCAAGTTTAGACTTATATGCGTCGACAAACCAGGTAACACATTTCAGATATATAAAACCTCTACAGTTTCAACATATTTTCAAATAACAGTATAATACAGTTCAGAATTCATTTCACTTCTCGTTCAATATCCATACAGATCTAAGTTATATATTTTCCCCTTCATTCTATATTCAGTTTCTAAATACAGTTTCAACTCTTCCCAATCTTTTATATACTGTTCTGCCATTTGTCCATTTAGTTTCTTTGTCATTTTGTCCATTTCCGCTAAAAATAGCAGTTTTCTAAACCAGTCATGTATATCTGGCACCTTCTCCATTTTCCATTGCTGAGCAAAGGCCATTCTTGCTGACGTAATCATGTACCATAACAATGTCCTTTTTTCCTGTGGAATTCTTTCCATTGTCAAACCGAGGAGAAGAAGTTCTGGCTTTCTCTCAATTGGGATTTTTAATATTTTCTGCATCACACAGTGTATATTAGACCAGTATGCTTTCACTTTATCACATGACCACCACATATGGTAAAAAGAACCCTCTGTTTTTTTACATTTCCAACACTTATTACTCAAGTTCTTATCCATACTAATATTAGCAATCTTTTTTGGTGTCATGTACCATCTATACATCATCTTACAGCAATTTTCTTTTACATTAACACAGGTAGACATTTTAAAAGATCTTTTCCACAAAAATTCCCATGATTCCATAGAAATTTCTTTGTTCATATTTATGGCCCACTTTATCATTTGCTCTTTAACAGTTTCATCCAAAGTATATGTAGTCAACAAAGTTTTGTACATCTTTGAAATCATTTTTCGCTCTCTTTTCAACCATATATTTTCAAAATCATCATTCATAGCTCTAAAACCAAACTCTTTACAATCTTTTTTGTAAATATCCCTTATTTGACAGTATTGTAGCCAACCATACTCAAATTCTAGTTCATTATTTGGCTTTAAAACATATTTTTCCCCTCTTTTTGCAACAATTCATGGTATTTCAACCAGTCATTACCTTTATGTTCTGAAAACAGATGTATAACTGCTGCTGGAACAATCCACAAAGGCCTCTCATCCGAAATTGTATCCTTGTACCTGGTCCATGTATCAAACAGTGTCCTCCTTACATAATGATGCTTGAACATAGAATCAACTTTACTTTTCCCATACCAAAGATAGGCATGCCAGCCAAATCTGCAATCGTGCCCCTCAAGAGCTAAAAGTTTTCTATTTTCCAAATTAACCCACTCAGATAACCAAGACATACATACAGCTTCATGATACAAATGCAAATTCGGGACTTGGAAGCCACCTCTGTCTTTAGTATCATACATTATCTTCATTTTAATTCTTGGCTTCTTTCCTGCCCAGATAAATTTAAAGATTTCTCTTTGCCATTTCACCAACACTTTCCCATCTTTCACAATTGGTATTGTCTGAAACAAAAACATTAACCTGGGCAGTACATTCATTTTGACAACGGCAATTTTTCCAAGAAGAGATAATCTGAGTTTTTCCCATTTTTCTAAATCACTCTTTATCAAAACCCACAGTTTTTCATAATTATTCTTAAACAAGTCTATATTTTTCATTGTGATTTCAACTCCCAAATACTTAACCTTTTTAACCACTTCACATTCTGTCACATTTTGTAACATTTGTTGCTTTGTACCAATCATATTTTTACACAATATCTTGGACTTATTCTTATTAACATAGAACCCTGCGAGATCACCAAACTCTTTTACTTTTTCAAATACCTTAGACATATTATTTACAGGATCTTCAACAATAAACATAATATCATCCGCAAATGCTCTTAATTTAAATGAAAAGCCTCCAATATTCAAACCTTTTATGTTATCGTCATTTCTAACCATTTGTAGCAAAATCTCCAAAATCCAGATGAATAACAATGGTGACAGGGGGCAACCCTGTCTAGTACCTTTTCTGACCCGGAACGCTTCTGTTGATTCTGCGTTCACAATCACTGTAGCTTTTTGCTCTTTATATATTGATTGAATCATTCTTATAAATTCTGCGCCCATCAAGGATTTCTCAAACACTTTAAACATAAATTCCCAATTCAGATTGTCAAATGCCTTTTCTGCATCCAAAAATAAAAAACCAACTTCTTTTTCGGGGTGTTTATCATAGTACTCAATTGCATCTAAAACAACCCTCATATTGTCTTTAATTTGTCTATTTGGTAAGAATCCGGCTTGATCTTCAGCAATAGTGTCTTTCAAAAACCTTTTAAGGCGCTCTGCTAATATTTTTGCAAATATCTTATAATCGTTGTTCAATAATGAAATAGGCCGATAATTCTTTACATTTGTTAAATCCTGTGTTTCTTTAGGAATTAAGGTGATCGCAGCTTCGTTCCAGGAATCTGGAATCTTCCCTGTCCTTCTAATTTCGTTTAAAAGAATCTCTAACACCGGAACCAGGTCTTCATGAAATTTTTTATAAAATTTAGCTGAAAAGCCATCCGGGCCTGGAACTTTGGAAATCTTTGCCTCTCCTATTGCTTTACTAATTTCTTCTTTAGTTATTACAGCATTTAATATTGCTTTCATTTCAGGGCTTGGTTGTATCAAATTAACCTTGGATAAATAGTCTTGCATCTTTTGCAGATCCACTTGCTTTGCTTGAAAAAGAGTCGCATAATATTTGTAAAATTCCCTCCGGATCCCTCCTGGGTCTGAAATTTCTTTATTTCCATCTTTCAATTTAGTGATTGTTTTATTCTCTCTTCTTTTCTTCAATTGCCATGCCAAGTATTTGCCAGGTTTATTTGCACCTTCGAAGAATTTCTGTTGCAATTTTTTCAAGTTCCAATATACTTCTTTGTTCAGCCTCGCCTCATATTGCTCCCTTAAGATCCTCAATTCTCTCAAAATCTTCTTTTTACCAGGCCTTTTCTTAAGCTCCATTTCTTTTTTCCGAATATTTTCCATGATCTCTTTATCTATTTTCAATTGTTGTTTCTTTTCATTATTATTAATTGCAATCAGATGTCCTCTCATCACAGCCTTGTAGGCTTCCCATACCGTTTGCGTCTGTACACCCTTATTTAAGTTCAGTTGGAAATATGTTTGGGTTTCTGTCCTTATTCTGTCCACAATATTTTGTTTGTCCAGCAAATCCTCATTGAGTCTCCATCGGAATTTCTTTCTCTTAACATACGGAACCTCCATGTTTAGAGGCAGTGAACTTCTGCATATCAGTTCTAGGAGGCAACATCAGGGGAAGGCTTTGGTCTCTAAGCCTTCCTGTTGGCCACTGTATGAGACACAGTGTTGGACTAGACGGACCCCTGGTCCGATCCAGCAACTCTCTTCTTTTGTTGTAATATTGCCTCAAAGTAGATGTTTATGTTAGGTCACAACGATTGCTTTTACATAAAAACTTGGATACTGATTTCAGCCTCAATATCACTTTAACAACAGCCTACTGTTCCCGTCCTCAAAAAGTTTCTCCCTACCACTCTCTGTACCACACAAGAGCTTTTGCATCAGAGATGGGACCTATTTAAAAAGGGCACACAGCCTGTCCAGCCCCCATGTAGAGCCATTATGGGCCCTCTAATCCATGGAGGATGGCACCAGTATGACAGAAGATGGCAACTCCTTTTTGCATTTGTTAGCCACTACAGAATGCTGTAATTACTGAAGCACAGGGATGCCAGCCTTCTGGTGGGGCATGGAGATTTCCCAGAATTACAACTAATCTCCAAAATACACAGATCAGTTCCCTAGGAGAAAATGGCTGCTATGGCATTATACCCTGATGAGGTCCCTCCCCAAACCACACCCTCTCCAGGCAATCCTACTGAAGCACCATAACCACCAGTGTAGGTGAACAAAAAGAGCCTGCCCATTATTATTACAAAACCCAGCTGTGATTACCAAGGGAACCTACAAAGCTGTGCATTATTTCTGTATTCACAAACTGACATTTGCTCATTCACTAGAAATGAAGACGAGCTTTAAAAATAGCCATAAGGTAAGGCTCATTTTGAGCCAACCCATAAACCAATAAGAGCAGTTTCGGGACTAATTTCTTCAACTGACATGAACCTAAATTGTTATCTAAGAGAAACTTCATCAACACAAATCTCTTCCACTCTGTCTCACATGAGTCTGAGAAAGGGGGGAAACAGTGCATGCAGAGAGTATAAGTATATAATATGGACAAAACAGAAGCAAAGTAGTAATTATCCTGAGAATAGTGGTAGTGACATCAGAAATAAAAGGTAAAGGTCAAAAGAATAAACTATGCACAAAGTTTGAGCCTTTCTACAGGTTACATTAGCATTATCATGCAATTTTAGTACCACAGTGAGATTTGCCTACATTTGCTCTAGGTTTAGATATAAAGGCTCCCCTCCACAAGCCAATATTCTCTTCATTCATCTCAACTGCTGTAGGTTATTCACTTTTTTAGGATTCCACACAGCAGCCCCATTATCTGTTCATCGTACATACTTCTGCTGCCTTATTCCTGCTTGGGCTGATAGCATCAGTGCCCATTATCTCCTTACCACTGTGCAGAATGAAGATCATTTTCAGTTACTAACATCCAGAGAACTGTGCTGTGTGAAAAGCCTGATGCCATAAATGTATAATTTTTAAGATGTTTGAATGAATTTGCCACTTTCTTCAAATGGGGTGCTCAATCTTACTAGCTGTGTAAAAAAGAAAGGTACAAGGAGGACGCAATAAAAGCTTTCACATATGCAAAAAGCTGTCATATCCTAGGATGATAAGAGACGTTCTCTGGTTACTGAGGATTGGACATGGGATACAGACTGATAAGAGAAAGATGGAGCTTAAAGATCAGAAACAACATTCATATCAAAGCAATAACTAGACAATGGAATTATAATCAGGGCTGTGCATACACCAACTAAGCTGAAAGGATAGATACTTAACGAACAAGGAAACCAAATGTGATTTGAGGGCTGTTATCAACAGTCACACTGCCGAGGTACCCCAATGCAGAAAGACTGTGACTAGAATGGGTTTTCCCTTAACATACGTTTCCTTCTAAAAATGCCATATGAATGAGAAAGAAGGTCTTTACGGATTATGGCTGCATCCACACGGCAACAATTCTCCATTCCATATTCACTGCCGCTGCAAGCACAAGGTTGGGAAAGACATTGCCTGTTTCCATGCAGGACTTTCTGCCACTACTTTTTTTTTATCATCCCCCTGGTGGCCACTGTTCCCTCCACTCGTACCACTGGCGGTTTTTTCCTGCTTAAAAAAAAAATCAGCAAAAGTGTTGTTATAGGGAAGGGAATTCTTTTTCCAATTTTTTTAAAAAAGATATAGCCATTGATTTCTCTTACTCTCTTTTTTCTCTTTTAAAAGAGAGATTTCTCTTTAAATTTTTCTTTGATTTCTTTTTGTAGAGAAATGCACTCTTTTTTAACTTCAGCTTTTGCACCTGTTTTATGTTATACGCCGCAGGGTGGTGCTCTAACAGGAGTGCCCAGGGTTGGGGAGTGTTGGAAGTTCCAGATGCAATGTCCCCTGTCAGACCTCCAGACTGAGTGGCAAGAGCGGCTAGATAGTTAGACAGGCATAGTGACCTTTCTTCCTGTATCTACTCTTCTGCCACTATCCTCTTTGAAATGCAGATTGTGTTCTCAGGGATCAATTTCCCCTTTCTCCTTCCTCTCTCTCGCTCTCTGGATGAGGACATGCTCTCTACCTGCACACACCAAGAGAGGGACATGTGGTCCTCTCTTGGCACCATGAGGCAGATGGGCCTCTCGCTCTCTGTCTCCATCCTTTAGCTAGTAAGTTAGTAATCAATCTCTGCTCTTTCCTATCCAAAGTGTACTTCTCAAATCAAGAGAGAAGTATTTCTCTTCTAAATTTGCAATATGGCTTTGTGTAGGTTTGTAAGCTGAGTAACCTCATAAAGTGACACTCCTGCATTTGTAGCTTTATTTAACCACTCTGCTAACTAATGGTGACTGGATTAACCACACCAGTTAACCTCAAAAGAGAGCCCATCCCACACTTACCAAGGCCAACAGCTGGAAGGTGCAACTACCTGCCACCCAGCAGGTCCAATAACGTGGTTCTGCCCCACTACACCCAAGGAGAAGCTGGCAGGCCCTGGAATAGCAACAGTGCTCAAAAGGCCAATAGAGTACCATGGCTTCTTTAAGGAATCACACCTAATAGCCGGGCCTGTTGGCAGCTGGCCAGCAGGCCTAGAAGCTGACCAGGGGAATTCCTCTCTGAGGAGTGAAGCCAAACTCCCATCTCAGATCTCAAGGGAATGCTCACTCCCACAGGATTTCCCTGGGATTTCCTGGATGGGTAGGGCTTCAGTAACACCTTCAAAAGGAAAGTCAGCTAAAGGCCAGGGAGGACATGCCAGGGCTTTCTCTGCTAGGCTGTGGAGAGACCCAGCATGGGAGAGAAACAGGCTTCCCAAGTACTTACTGTAATCTGGTGGGGGACGGATACGTCCTGGCAGGACCATCCCCGGGGGAAGGAAAGACGTGCCGCACAATGCCGTCGCCAGGAAGTGACGCTGGGCGACGCTCTGGCAATGTGGCTGGCAACTCGATGGTACCATCGAGTTTTCAGCCCCATTGCCAGAGTATCATCTGGCGTCACTTCCTGGTGACAGCATGGTGCATTACAGGGAGGAATGATCCGGCCGGGGAGCATGTTTCCCCCACCGGATCGCAGTAAGTACTTGGGAACCCTAGAGAGAAAGGACACAGGGTGAGTTAACCTTCTTCTCTCCCAGTAGTAAGCCCACAAAGACCTCCTACAAAGGACACTGGAGGGTACCCAAGTTCAGGAGTTCAACCTGCAGCCCCAGCTTCTGACAAGGAAAATAGGAAGGTTTGGAAAGACACTGCTTGTCTTTGAGCATCTTCAGAGAGAACCTGAAATTTTTCACAGCCTCCCTCTCTGCCCCTCCTCTCTCTGAATTTCTCTTTGATCAATACAGAATTGATTAGAAGCTGACTCCAAATTCCTAAAAAGAAATTGATTGCTGGGTTCAGGAAGGAAGTGTATAAAGGATGTGAGGCTCCTCTCTTGCTGGTGCCACCTCCTGGCCCTTAGCCATCTCCATGATTCTCAAGCAGCCCAGTTGCTTCCTTTAGGTTGGCAGATTTCCTGCATGCAATTCAGTACATGCATAACGGGCTTCAGCCGCCAAAAGAAGCATCTCAAAGTGCCATAACCAGGGCCCTTGGCTGGTCAACCTTCTTACAGGTGATAGCCCTGAATTTCTGCCTGTAAGAGTCCAGAGTGAGTTCATAACAGTCCAGGGTGGTCTCCTTCGCTTTATTATAGTCCACTCCTTCTGCCTTGGGCAAGGCCTTAAGTGCCAACTGAGCCTCCCCCATGAGAAACTGCCCTGTAATGATGGCCCACTGCTCTTTAAACCACTGCACAGCCTCTGGTAACCTCTCAAAGGTCTTAAGGAAGGCATCCACATTGTCCTCCAGACCTAGTTTTGTCAGGTGGAACATCAGGATCTGCCTTAGGCCAGCCTGACGACTGGGGAGTCCTGAACCAGCAGGAGGGCTCCTGCTGCTCTCCATTGCCTGGGTTTCCTGGTGTTGCTGGGTGACATCTCCAAGCAAGTACTCCAGGTGCTCACCTAGCCATTGGCTGAACTGAGTGAAATCCATTGTCATGGGTGGGGGAATGGGCAAACCACCAGTTGTGACCTCTGCTTCGGTGGCAAGTCCTGTGGGTGCTGCCAGAACTAGTGGCCAAAGTAAAAGGTGGTGGTTGGTTCAGTTAGGTGGGGTTGATAAGTGCAGGAGTGAGCACCTCAGGGTGGAACTGGTGCCCGTGTTCTCCACCACAGTGTGAAACTCCTCCCTCACCAGCACCACCCCCTGGCCCTCATCCATCATACCACGTTCACTCCCTGGGGTCCCCCTGGCCTCCAAATAGAAAGTGGGGGGAGGGCTGCATCTCCCAAGTCCACCCTCTCATTCCTGGAGCATGGCCCTTGTCTCAGCAGTCCAATGCTCCCCCTTTCTTCTCTGGCCTGGTTATGGAGCCATCTATGTTTCCTTCCCAACCCTTCCAATCAGCCCCACCTCTATGGCCTGAGCCATTATCTGGGCCAGGGGTTGGAATACCAATCCCCCAGTTTCCTGTCCCATCCTTGCTGGCCCTCCCCCTTTCTCTCACTGGCCAGGTCCCATGAAGCCTTCAGATAGGACGCCCCAGCCTGGCTGCTTCCAGGTTTTTGCATGACAGGGCCATCCCATGACCCATCCAGGCCATCATGGTTGGGCTTCTGCTCGCTATCTCCATGCTTGCCAGCTGGTTTGAGGGCTTCTGAGACTCGCTCTTCCCTGGCATCATCTTTGTTGTCCCAGCACCAGGAGATGTCATCAACCAACACCTGAAACTCTGGGGCCCAGGAGGGAGGTCGTAAGGCCCATGCCCAGTTGCTGCAGCTACCTGCTGCCCCAGATCCAGTCCTGGGTGTTCTGGCTGAGTCAACAGTGGCTGCCTGAGGTATGAGGGAGGTGGGTGGGTCTTGTTCAGCTCCTGCAGCATTGGGGATGTTCCTGACTTTACCACAGGTGCCTCGACTGAGGACAGGACAGGCACTGGCCCCAGACAAAGGAATTAAGAGAATTTCTCTTAACAGCTGTAATCAGCAGTTGCAACATTGCTCTAGCATCAAAATGCTACAGCAACTACCAATGTTTTTTAAAAGACCCCAAGTGGTGCTGGGGGCATGGTGACTGCAAGGGGTGATGGTAGTTAAATGGTACTGTTGGGGGCAGTAGTTTTGGAAATATGTATGTTTCTGTTAACATGGTGTGCAAACCTGCTTTGACTACAGTTTTTTGGAAAAACCGTAACCCAGTTTGGGAAACAATGCAGCGAAGAAGGAGGAAAGCTAGAAAGTACACAAAGAGATAGTGATGTCATGCAGATGTTCCAAAAAAGACCGCTCCATTCCGGAGCCAAGGAGGAGCAAAACAAGACTGTAGGAGCAATCAGGTTTCTCCAAGTCCCTGTTACCTACTGCAAATTGCATTTGTATCCATTTCAAATGCTTCCCACTCCTTCCAAGTTAGGTGCATCGAAGAAAAATATTTTTCCCAAAGTGCCCCAAGAAACAGTGGCATTGCAAATGCAGAGATTCAGAGGGAGGGGCAATTCAGTGAAATGTGTGCTTGAGCACAAAGGAGCTATACACGTAATCTGGGTAGCTAACTTTATCCTAATAACCAGTTCCTTTTCCCTCTACAGGTATACACCTCCATACCAGGCAACAAGATGCAGAGGTGCTGCTTCAACATTAATGGAAGAGGGAATTGCAGCAGGTTCTGCTCTCTTCCTCCCTGTGAGACAAGCTGCCCTTGCCAATCTTCCCTCTTCTGCTCAGCTATTCAAGGCACCCGAGAACCTGTCGCTTTACAAATTTGGCCAGCCTATAATGACAACCCATTTTTCCAAATAATGTAACCAGATTGTTCTTCCCACAACACAGTCTCTTAAAATGAAAGCTCTCTCCAAATAAAAGTGGATGAATGATCAACATGTATTGTGAACCTGCCTCCCAACAAATCCTATCAATATAAATGCAGCACACTGGGTTACTCCATAACTGATGAGATTCTCAAAGACAGCAGCATCTTCATAACAAAAGACACGGTAAAGGGAATAAAGCATGATCTAAAATGCACCTTTTGACAGCACCACTATAACTTGAAAAATTCAATATTTATTGCCTTGCCTTCCAGATCTACTGTCCTGATGTGCTAGTGAAGCCAGCCACATTTCACTGAGCCCACAATTGTGAATTCAAAAGATGTACAAGCTGAGATGCTGCATCTGAACAAGACACAGCATCAGGATAAGTGTGGATAGGAGTTGGGGTGCCTTAGACGGAACGGAAGCTGAATCCAGACTTTAATGATTGGGAAATTAGCTGGGTAGTTCACTAAAAACCACAAATGCATGAACTGTGGGTGCCCTTTTCATCAATTTTCACTTAGCAATAAGGGTAGGGCTGCAGAAGATTAATAACATCACAGTAACACCCTTATGATTTGTATTCCACTTTCATGCATCAAATACTGCCTCAGAGACCCTTGTGTATACATTTTTCTAGCATCCCATAGCATTCCCAGGCACAGCAATTGGTAATTGTTTTCTGCAGACCAAGGTGAACAGAAATGCTACAGCATTAACTGGTGACATCATTAACTTTGACAATCGGCATTGCTTCCAAGGGAAGATGCAAGCATGAACAAATCCAAAAATATTTTACTTCAAAATAATTTAGTGTTTATACACAAACATGTATGCGTATATATATATATACACACAAACACACACATATATATACATACACACACAAATGGGGGACACACAAGAACTTGCAGGGGCAACTTACTTTCTCCTGAGTCCCCCTCCCCACACTATTTCCTCTTTCCCTCCTCCTGCAGCCCCAATATCTTCAACCTTCCTTGCTTCCTTCTCTTCTTTTCACCCATCAACCAACCTACTGTCAGAGTCTCGTTCCTTCAAGAAAGTTTAAGTTCCTTCAAGAAGACTCAGCGTAGAGAAGTGAAAGTTAAAATACCAGCATAACAAGAAACACTACATCAGCCACTCCTCACCCCACCACCTGCAATGGCAGCGTAGCTGACACCTATATTTTATCTGCCCCCCATCTTCAGCTATATTTATTACTTACTTACTTCATTTATCCTCCCCCCCTCCACAATGGGATCAAAAGAAGTGTCATCATTCTCTTCACCTCCATTTTATCCTCACAATGATCCTATGAGGTAGGTTAGGCTGAGAATGTGTGACTGGCGCAAAGTCACCCAGCGAGCTTCCATGGCATGAGTGGGGATTTGAACCTGGGTCTTCCAGATCTGAAACTCTAACCACTACACTACACTACACTGGCTTTCATGGGGTGGCTGCCACTGAATAGTAGTAAGCAGCCAGGCTTGGGTGAGTCATGCAAGTCACCTGGAAGTCGCTGCCAGGCACTGCTATAATGTGTCCTCCCCCAAAGGCCAAAACAATCCTGGAAATAGCCCTGCCCCCTTCCCCTGTCTTCTACTGACACAAACCAAGGTTTGAAGGTTGTAATACTGTTGTAATTAGCAATGACCACTGAGTGCATTTGTTTCTTAAAGCTGCAAGGGCTGCTTCTATTATTTGGTGGGGAGTTAACACCCTATTTTTTGGCGGGTTGGTTGGTTTATATTTCAGATTTTTCTGCAAACCTGGCACGTTTTTCTGTTTTGTAGAGAGATCTATCTTGTCTGTGCATGGTTCCAATCTGCAGATTTACGTATCCACAGATTTGGCCATGTTGAGAATTAGACATATTGACAAGTGGGGGACCTGCAAGGGCTTGTGGGGGATAACTCATTTCCCCCTCCCTCACTATGTCATCTGTCCCTTTCCTGAAAGCCTCCACGACACCTCTCTTTTTCCTGCCTCTTGCCCCTTCTGCCCACCTGCCAACCCATCTTTATCTTCCCCACTGTCTTCAGCTTTCCTTCCTTCTATTTCCCTGGCATTTTCTCCCCAGGAAAACTATGATCCAGTTGCATGGTGCCAGGTGAGCTGGGGCACCTCACTTTCTTTTGTAATCCCTCCACACACTATTTCTTCTCTCTGTCATCTATCAGTTCTCATATCTTCACATTTCTCTTCTTCCTTCCCACTCACCCACCTGCCCACCTTTTATCTGCCCCCCCATCTTATTTATTAATTTATATTCTGGCTTTTTCCATGATGGGGATCCAATGCAGCTTACATCATTTTCTTCTTCTCTATTTTATCCTCCCAACAACTGGCCCAAGGTCACCCAGTGAGTTTCCAGAGCAAAATGGGGATTCAAGGTCCCAGAGTGAAACTCTAGCCACTATACTGCACTGGATTTTTTTGTGGTGGTTGCTGTTGAACAGTAGCAAGCAGACAAGTCTGGGTGAGTCATACAAGTTGAGTTACCTAGTGGTTGCTGCCAGGCCTGACCCCAATGAGTCCACCCTCAAAGGAGGAAAAAAAGTACAGCCTAGAAAGGGCCCTCCCCTGCCTTTTACTGAGAGAAATCAAGCAGAAACCAGGCCTGGCATGCTGGACAAACTGCTGTGGATGCCTAGCAAAATTCATGGAGGGCATCTGTTCCTTAAAGCTACAGGCTCTCCTTTTATCATTTTGGATGCTTATAACTCCCCATGGTGGGGTTGATTTGTTTTTTGGAGATTTCATATTTTTCTGCAAACCTGAGGCATTTGTGGCTGCCATTTTTCCCTCTGGAGAGCTTCTTGGGGCTTTTTAAAACATCAGCAACAGCTATATTGCTATAGCCTTATAACGATAAGGCCCATTGTGGAGATAGATACAACAAGCTCTAGAAAGAGGCTCTGGGCAAGTGCCCTGACCTTGGGCACTCAGCGTCAATTTGCTGTGGTGACTTCAGCAGCATATAATGACACAGAGGCCACTGTTTTCTCCAGGGGAACAGGTCTCTGCCATCTGAAGAACACCTGTAATTCTGAGTGATTTCAGCCTTCACCTGGAAATTGGCAGCAGTGGTTCCCCAAGAGGAAATGGCTGATTTGGAGAGTGGAGCCTATGGGATCGTACCTGTTTGAGGTCCAACCCCTCCTCAAACCCCACCCTCTCCAGACTCCAACCTGGAGCTGGCAGCCCTATCTCCTTCCCAGCCAACCATCAACCTACCGTTATCTGCCCCACTGACTTCAGCTTTCCATTTCCTCTCCCCTCCCTCCTGTACAGCAGTTGTAATTCTGAGTGATCTTTGAGATTGGCAACAATGGTTCCCCAGGGGAAAATGGCTGGTTTGGAGGGTGGAGTCTACAGCACTGTACCTGTCTGAGGTCCCACCCTTCCTCAAACCTCATCCTCTCCAGGTTCCACACCTCAAATCTCCAGGAATCTCCAGATCTGGCAGACCTTGCTCTGAAGAAGAAGAAGAAGAGTTTGGATTTATACCCCGACCTTCACTGCCCAAAGGTGTCTCAGAGCGGCTTACAAACTCCTTTCCCTTCCCCTCCCCACAACAGACACCCTGTGAGGTAGGTGGGGCTGAGAGAACTCTAACACAAACTGTCCTTGAGAGAACAGCTACACCAGAGCTTGTGACTGACCCAAGGTCACATCAGCAGGTGCAAGTGGAGGAGTGGGGAATCAAACCCAGTTCTCCCAGATTAGAGTCCACACACTTAGCCACCACACCAAACTGGCTCTCCAACTGAAGCACTAACTGCTACACCACACTGGCTGTGGTATCGCCTGGTATCACAACTGAACTCCAGACAACAGATCTCTCTCTCCGCCAGGAGAAAATAATTGCTTTGGAGGGTGGACTCTATGGCATTCTATTCAGCTGAGGCCTCTCCCCTCCCCAAACCCTGTCTTCCATAGACTCCACTAGGAATTTCCCAGCCTGGTACTGGCAACCCTAGTCAGGATTGGCCCTAAAGAGGAGGAGGAGGAGAGATTAGATTCATACCCCGCCCTTCACTTGGAGTCTCAGAGAGTCTCAGAGAGGCTTACAAACCCCTTTCCCTACCCCTCCCCACAACACATACCCTGTGAGGTAGGTGGGGCTAAGAGTACTCTTTCAAGAACTGACCTTTCAAGGACAGCTCTTGTCAGAACTATGGCTTGCCCAAGGCCATCCAGCAGCTGAAAGTGGAGGGGTGGGGCATCAAACCCAGTTCTCCCAGATTACAGTCCGCACACTTAACCACTATACCAAACTGGGAAGGGCTTCCTGGCTTTGCCTTTTTACTGACAGAACCAAGCTTGGTTGCCTAGCAACAGCCATTGAGGGAAAAATTAGTTCCACAGGAGCCAAGCAGAAGAAATGTCTTTGTCAGAGGAGACAGCCATTTTGGCAGTTATTCTGACAGAGAACAGTGGCTCAGATGGCAGTGGGAAGGGCAGAGGAGCGGACCCAGCACCCAGCCAATGGCACATGATTACTCGAGTGGCAGGATTGATGGGCCAATGGCTGATGGAGCACACAGCACAGCCAATGGGAGAACTGGAAATGCCAAGGCATTAGGAGAATAATCTCTCCTATATAATAATTCTGTTTTCAGGTGGCCATGTTTGATGTGCTTCCGAATCAACTGGCACCCTGATCTGCCAATCAGAAGGTGTGCCAATCCCCTCATTGCATTGGCTGGCTGCATTGCCTGAGTCCCGCCCACAAAAGCTGCAGCCACTGTCTCAGGCTCAGTGTCATGCAAGCAGATGGATGCTTCAGTGGCCAGAGAGCAAGAAGGCCAACTGGGAGAAAGGGGGGGAGCAGAGCACAAGAGCTGAGGCTTGAGCAGGACTCCCTCGCTTGCTGTCCCTCCAGAAACTGGTAGGTGGGTCGGTGGGAGGCAGCGAGATGGAGGGCGGGGGGTGGGGGTGGCAGCCTCTTTCTACAGCCCATTGTAGTTTGTCCCACAATGGGCTGGCTTCTGAGGCCACTGGGAGGCCTCCGGAAGGGGCGGGCAGTGTGGGGCCTCTCCTTCAGCATGCCGCCTGTTGCTGGCCTGTCTTCACCCCCTGCCTTCTACAGCCACTAGGAGGCCTCCAGGAGGTGTGGGTGGCATGAGGCCTCTCCTTTGGTGGCATGCCGCCCATCGCTGGTCTGTTTTCACACACACCCAACTGCCTTTTATGTGGGGAGGATGTGGGCCACTGCTGCAGGCAGGAGCACTCTCCCAGACCCTCCGTCTAGAGTCCGCTGCATTTATTTCTGCAACAGGCCTTCTTTCTAGTATATATATAAGATAATCTACTGCAGCACTATACTAATGCCTAGTTTTCATTTTAAAAAGTAAGTCTCTAGTTCTTTTGGTTGGGGAGTTATAAGGAGAAATGTGCAGCAAATACCTTCTCACATAACTCTGCAACTAAAAGGGCATTTAAAAAAATAAAAGCTGGGAACTAGTACAATGTTGCAATAAATCATTTTAATGTTATAATACTATAGCAATACAGCTTTTACCAATTTGTAAAGCCACCCCCCCCCAAAAAAAAAAGAATATGGAAACAAGATGAACAGATGGTGATGTCATATGGATACTATCCGAAACAGCACTGCTTAAAGGAAGCCAAGAGGGAGCAAAACATACATGTGGAAACAAGCTCTGGTCTGTTAAGCAAAGTGTAAGCAGAAGGACCTGTGAATATTACATAAATGAAGGTTGAGAATGTTCCACGTGCATCATTTTCCTACATGCAGGTATTTAGGAATAAGCTAAAACAATTGTCTTGCTTACTGCCTGACACAACATAATGGTTTGTTGTTATGGGAATTAGACTTGGATGTCCTTGGCCTCCAAACTCCACCTCCCTTTGCATGAAGCTCAGATATTGAAGCTTTCCTGCTTCCCAACAGTTTATCATGATGTAAAAATCAGGTGAATCAGCAAACAGTGACTTGCTCTCTTGCCTATGAACCTGGGTGGCTTCTATATAGAGGTTTTGAGCGTGTTTTGCAATGCAAACTGGAGTGGGAGTATTGGAACATCCACACAACATCATTTACTAATCTACCATTTTCCAGGTTTTCCCTTGCTTGGCTGTGATCTTTGCCAAACCAGGTGTCATAAAACCTTTTTGGAAAGATCACAGTTAAAGCAACTTTGCAAACCCCCGAAGTCCCATTCCCATTGGCACCATTTTCTTTGCCTAAGCTCCTTGAGCTGTGTCAAATACTACCCTCCATTGTACCACCAGAAGACTTGTTTTGTTTCAGTTTTAAAAGTAAGCAATGACTAAATCAATACCATGAGAAAGGATACAACAATCTATTTCCGTCATCTACTAGTTCCTCTGAATTGCTAGCTTTCATTTATAAAAAGTAAGTCTTGAGGACATTTTGTTGATTAAAAGAACTAGACCTTTTTTAAAAAAAATGACAGCTGAGAATTCAGAGGAAATAGTCAATCAGGGCAATATAATTATTTCGAACATTTTTATGCCACCTCTCCAGGGAATCTGGTCAAGTTCACCTACAAAACAAAACATAATAAAAACATAAAAACATTAGAAATTATTCATTAAAATCCAACATTAGAAACCAAGCTAAAGCATAAATATGCTGGTCATTGAGCAGCTTAAAATAAATAACAGTTTTCAGACTATCAAGATGGTGTTAAAATATCAATCCTTAATTAAAAGCCTGGGTAAACAGAAACATTTGGCCTGGCATCTAAAAGACATCAATGTACTCTCTAGAAGAACCGGGGGGGGGGGCCTTCCATAGATGAGATGCCACTATTGAAAAAGTTCTGTCTCTGCTTGCCACTAGCCTCCTCTCTGAAGGCTGAGCATAGAGAGCAGGGCTTGTGAGGCAGATCTTAACTGGGCCCCAAGTCATTTACAGCAGAGATGTCAAGCTCATTTGTTATGAGGGCCAGATCTGACATAAATGTCACTTTGTCAGGCTGGACCATGTGTGCCATGAAACGTAATGTCAGGTACTGGAGATAGAAACTGTACAATGGACAGCAGCTGGTAAGCTCTGAGTTGTTGTAGCCTCACTGCAAGGCTCCAGTTGCTGGGAGGGGGCTGCAGAGGAAAATCCACATAGATGAATTGGAAAGGCAGCAGTGCAGCACTGAGCAGATGCTCCCATAATGCTTGACTGACTGCTGCAGATGAGGCTATTCTGCCCTGATGAAGCCACAATGGAGTGGCTCCACCCATTCCCCCCCACCAGTAGTCCCTCCCTTGAACCAGCTGCTCACGGGCCGCGTATGAGCCCTGGATGGGCTGGTTCTGGCTCCTGGGCCTCATGGTTGACACCCCTGATTTAGGGTATTAAGATGCGCATACTCAGAGGTGTGCCCAGAAACAAATGGATAGCCAGCACAGATCATTCAGCACTAGAGTGATATGATCCATATATCCCACTTCTAACACAAATTGGACCAAATGGCGGCTGCCCATATCATTTTCAAAGGCAGCCCTATATATAGCACATTGTAATAATCTAATCTGGATCTAATAAAAGCATAGATCACCATGGTTGGATCACACTTGTTGTAACATTATTATGCTATTGCTACCTAGGAACCACTAGTTTCCTATTTAAAAAGTCCAAAAAGCCCTCCAGTGATAGAAGGAAAATGTCAGCCACAGAAGACTGAGGCAATGGGCAGAGAAAGCAGTGGTGTGGACACTCTCTAGCCCCTGCAAATGCCTCTGCATTCACAGCTGCAGCAACAGCTACATGGAGAATCATCGCCACGTGGAAGCAACCCTGGATTTCAAAGTAGGATTAAGGACTATGGTATGGAATCTTAGTTTGCAGGCAGGGAAACAAACTGCAGCTTGCTGTTTCATCCAGTTTTGACTACACAACAACTATGGTTTGTTGCAAACCAGGAAATCTTTCGTGTCAGAGCCACAGGTGAGGAGAGAGAACACCTACACACAAAGGTTTTCAAGGTTCATTCCTGTTTCAAATTTAGACTTGTGTACAAGACTATAAACCACTCAAGACATCTGTGTAAAATAGATATGTATCATTAATTTCCTATAGAGTCAAACAGTCTGGTCATTACATATGAATGCAGCCTGTATCTCACTGTTCTTCTGAAGACCAGTTGTGTTGATTTAAATGGGTAATATACACAGCCTTACTAACCCTGCCACCCGACTTGATTCATAATGAAAGGCAGATTCTTTCCATATTCCCAGAAGAGGGTTGAAAGTGTTAAGTGGTTGTTCTAATCAGTTTAATGAATGTGTGACACTCGCAGCTAATCAATCTGGAATGATAGCCATAAATTTACATAGAAGTATGAGAAAGCTTCCACAGTTGTGAATTACAGAGCTTCGGGAAAACAACTTTTTCACTAGCTCTGTCTTAGATAGTGGTAAAAACATGCTAAGACTGCATTATGAACTGTACATGGTGATGGAGTTCTGTGACTGAAATTCACAATGTGTTGTTCAGAGTGAAAAAATCAGACACAGGAGGCCCTGATGTAGACTGGGGCTTCAATACTGGGGAAGGGGGAGAGGATGTGGCTCACTGGTAGAGCATCTGCTTTGCATGGAAGAGGTCCCAGGTTCAATTCCCAGCATCTACTGTTAAAAGCATGAGATCACAGATGATGTGCAAGACTTCTACTGAGACTCTGGAGATTTGCTGCAAGTCAGAGAAAACAAAACTAACCTCGATTGATGTTATGTATTAGGTCTGGAACATTCCAAGACTAGCTACCAGAGACTGGCTGAGCTTGGAGCTCTAGAACAATAGCCTGCCAGGACTCTGGAAGTGACCAATGAGAAATTAATGTTATGTAAATAGCCTATCATTGGGAGTTAGGTGTGGTTTTTGCATGCTACTTAAACAGGGCTGTTGCCCTGGAGTTCTAGTCTTGTTCCTTAATAAATACTTAATAAAGTAGAGCTGTTCGCTGCAATGCATCTTGAACCCAGTATTTAACAACTGACCAAGGGTCTGACTCAGTATAAGGCAGCTTCATGTATTCATGTGTAACTTTCCCTCAGTTCAAACTATCTCCTATAAAATGTGATAGGTAAAAAAAGACAGATACCCATAGTGTGCCCATCTTTTTCACTACTGGGGCTTAAAGCAGTTCATGGTGGCAGGCATTCTTGATCAGGGAAATGGGTTTATCCAGCACAACAGCTTCTGACCAGATTAAGCCCCTCAATACTTGCTTTTTCGGGCCAAACACCAACAGCAATGCCCCAGACACAGAACTCCAAGCTTGGCCTAAAACTGGTTTTTTTTTAAACTGTGAACCAAACTTTAATCCTAATTCAGAATTTGATTGAGAAGAAGTCCTCCTCTTATATTACACCCAGTCAATATGATCATTTATTTTTCCCAACACAATAAAAATTTCACAACACATTCTATGTACCTGGCACCACAACATGTTTCTATGGCTGAGACGATTAGAGAAAGTAAGAAAACCAATTTCGCAAAGCATCACTTTCCACATAGGCCACTTTACATTTCTCATCCTCTTTGCCCTTTGCAGGTCCAGACAGAACCGGAAATTGCAGATGGGGACAGGAGAATGGGAAAGGAACAAGTGGTAGAGAAATATATGTTAGTCTCTACTGGAAAATATCTATTTTTAATTGATCCAAGATATGAGTTACTGTGATCAGAATGACCAGCTTCAAGTGTTTATCGATTAGGAGTCTGAAGAGGAATACAACATATAATTTTTGCAATTATAAACCCCTTCAAACTAGCCATGCTTCTGAGACTTTCCTCTACTATGAGACTAAAAATAATGCATTCCTTTTACTTTTATCATTTTTAAAATATGTTAGTCATCTAGGAACATTGACTATCACAAATATAAAAATATCACAGGTGCTTGCAAGCTGTTAGACTTGCCAGATGCTTACTTATGGTGAGCAACCTCTCAGCAATTTTGGCCACTGCTCACTGATGCTCAGCTGGTTGACAGGTATAAACAGGCTGGCCAAACAGGACATCATCAGCCCTGCATGAGGATATCAGTTCTGGAGCGATGTTCTAGTACTTGTCAGCACTTCCAGGTCCCACCACTAGTGACATCATTATGTGCTGGCAGCAATGCCCCCTCGCAATAAATACCCGCCTCCTCCCTTCTCCTGCTGGTTGCCAGGCCATGACTGGTGACCCTGCAAGTGGTCCATTAGATGTTCTATAAATTGCAATTGTTACCTGCTTTTTAAAATTGTTTTAATTGGTTTTGTTAAAGACTTTACATAACACAATTCAACACACTAGACCATTGTCATTTTGTACAATAACACACAATAAAAATAAGTACATCACAAACTATAAAGCACTTGTACTTGGCAATTAAAAGGGGTGTGTTTCTGTGTAGTAGCTACTAGCTGAAAATGGTGATCTTGTGAACTGTAAATTATCAAAATTATTTTAAGACCTCTTATAATCAGAGAAATCTATAAATATAACCTTTTATGATATATTTGCCTAGATGGAAGAATTTCATTTCTTGTCATATATTCAAGAACTGGCATGAACATTTGCCAAATGTAATTAAAATGAATTAAAACAACTCTACAACAAGAGTGTCCTTATGGAATGAATGCTCCAGAACTCTTACACAAACTTCCATACATATATATGACTAAAGAGAACCTCCACATTGAGAGACAGCAGACCTCTAAATACCAGTGCCAGGAGGCAGCATCAGGGGAAAGCCTTGGTCCTGTAGTTGGACCTCCAGAGGATCTGGTTAGGCACTGTGTGAGACAGGATGCTGGACTAAATGGACCACTGGTCAGATCCAGCAGGGCTTTTCTTATGTAAAAATACACTTTTGCAAAATATAATTATTTCAGAAGGCAAAAATAATGACAGAAACTGAGGCCATAAAAAATATCCACCTAGGACCATCAAGGGTGCTTTATATGGAACAAAAAAGCAAAGCATGTATGTGTATCCCATCCTGAACAACAAACATGCACACTCACACACACAAATAATAATTTTGCCAAACATTCTCTTCGCTCCAAAAGAATAGTGTTTGGTTTATTCAGTTACCTCACATCATCAGTTTTGCCAAAAAGGTGTCACCATGGAGACCAAAAGACCAGCCAGGTGTTTCATCTAATGTAGCTGTTCCAATCACCCCACCCTCTCCACCCATTTTCTTGAGTGACCACTGATGTGGTACAACAAGAAAAAAGAATACAGAAGATTGCCTGGTGGGGAGACATGTGATGACAGCGCATGTACAGATCTAGAAACTAGGGACTTAAATTTCCCACCCAACAAACATCTTTTTTTCCTCCTTATACTTTTATTTTTATAATTGAGGCTTTTGAGACCACTTATTCTTCTAGTCCTTACTGAGAGCAATGCTTGGACGAAGGGTGTCTCTAAACACTCACTTGGCATATTATAAAGGGATTATAGTCTTCAAGGAACCACACACTGGGCTTCATGAAAACTAAGAAACAGGTTTATTTCAGTGATATGCATGGCTTGGTTGTTTGTTTTCTTTTTCTCCTATCAGCCCTATCAGTATTACTGTCACAAAAGTTACTGGAGAGCTAAGGTGTCTTTTTTGACTGATTCAGACTCATACTATAGAACAGAAAGGCTCTTAACTTTTAACTATTATTGACAGGAAAAGTATCCAAACCTTACTACCCTTCATCTTAGCCAAGAAGCCAAGAAGCAATACAGATATATGAGGACCCAGAAAGGATGGTCCATGGCAAAATTTACTTACATTTGGAGATTGTTTGCATTGTATTGAAACAACCATAAAGATTATCAAGATGTGCAGCAACAGATACTGGAATTTGTTCAACATAAAGGTTGGGGGGAGGTTGGGTTTTGGTTTTTTTTGGAAGATATGAAAATACGGCAAAGTGTGTTTATGTTTAAATGAAGTTATACACATTAGAGATGAGCCTATAAATTGTTACTTATTTTTATTGTCCCCCGCCCCCCCTGAACTGAAATAAAATCCAAACCCTACCTATCTTCAAAATATCTAAAGTCCCCAACGGACTCTCTGCCTAATCAGCAGACCTCATAATCTTTCTCCCACCAAAATCCAATAATCCTCAACTCCATCAGTTGGCCAGCAGTTAAACTGTCAAACTCCTTCTTTTCCCCCTTTCCAACATTCTGATCCACCATTTGAAGGTGATTGAATGAGACTCTTGGAGGGCAGAACTTGAACCTGTCCAACACAGGCCCTCAGCAAAATATTCTTTGAATCAGTGCTGACAAATGATTTTCATTTTGCAGAGATCCTCATGTCCTTTAGTTCATTGTCTGCATATCCATAGTTTCTCACTGTTTGTTTAGTTGTTCTTTTCCCCAGAACAAATGGACCAAAATGTATACCACCACCCGCACTTCGGAACTACCACAAGCAACAGAAGGGAAGAAGAGAGATACTTCAGTACTCCCAGCAGCAAGAATGCACCTTCAGCATAGATTTTCGGATAAGCATTACATGTTGTTAATGCATTCAGTGCTTAACAGTTATCCAAGAACTTCTGCTTAAAGCATACTTAATTTGCAGCATGGCAACGTTTTACAGAGATTTTGTAGGTTTTCTGCAGACAGCTATCTGAAGTTTATAATAATGATTAATCTAGGCAAGGTAGGAAAACTGCAATCCAAAAGGTCCCTGTGGAAATAGGATCTCAGCAGCAAATGGGAAAGTGTTAATAACGAACATGACTGGTTAATATCGAGCATGTCAGTAAAGGCATATGGTAGAGTGGATTAGAATGAGTGCTGCTTTCACAAAATTATGATTCACAAGATTATGACTCTCTGCAAATGCAGAGGCCTTCACAGTGACAATGGAGCATCTATGCGGCAGTTACACTTTCCTTTCCTCAGACACTCATGTCAACCATCCCCTTGTGCCATGCCACCCACAGATTTTTGAGGTTTTTTTTAAAACACAGCAATTGCTAGATCACTATAGCATTATAGTGTTATAACAGTCTATTGCTACACTGAATTTCCAGCTTTCATTTCTAACAAAGCAAGTTTCTAGCACTTTTGATCACGAAGGATAGCAATTGCTGATTTTTTCGAAAGCCCAGAAAAGTTTCCAGGCAGCATGGGTTAGATATTCACTATGATAGCTAAATGAAATCTCCATGTTCACAGGCAATCAGGCAGTATACCTCTTAATAACAGTTCCTGAGTCTCTGAATGCCAGTTCTTGATCAGGAAAGAACTACTGTGCAAGACAGGATTCTAAGCCAGCAGAATTCTCCATATCTTCTTTCTTCTATTTTGGTCAGGCCTCGGTTGGGGCCGGAGTGTGCAGGAGCGGCGCTCTGGGAGTCAGGTGCCTGGGGGGGTGGGCACATGACCAAGCCCCGTCCTCTGCTCCCAGCAGCGCTCAGGCCACAAGGAGGCAGAAGAAGGAAGGTAAGTTGCCTGCCTCCTGCCCCATCCCTGGTTCCTCGGGCCACACAAAGGGAGGGCGGCACCAGGAAGGCCTCCTGCCCCATCCCCAGCTTCCTCTGGAGCGCCCACCACCACCTTTCTTTGCCTGCCCGCCGAGGTGGATGGGCAGAGAAAGACCTCCAGAGCACCCCCCCCACCGCCTTTCTCTGCCTGCCCACCTGAGTGCCCTTTCTCTGCTTGCCCTACGGAGCGCACACCCCCTGGAGACAGGAAGGGAAGCCGGGCAGACATGCCCTCCTCCCCCTCCAGCCCCTCCGCTTTTGCGGAGAGACTGGGGGGGTTAAATGCATGGTTTCCCTGCGCAATCTTCTCCGAGTGCCCCGCTGCCATGGAGCACTCGGAGAAGATTGCGCAGGGAAGCCTGGCATGTCTGCCCAGCTCCCCTTACTGTCTCCAGCCAGAGACAGGAAGGGAAGCCAGGCAGACATGCCCTCCTTGTCTCTCCCTTCCCCCCCTCAGCCCACGGAAGCTGACTGCAAGGCTGAAGGGGGCTTGGATCTCTTAGATCCAAGCCCCTTTCAGCCTTGTCTCTCCCTCCCCCCACAAGCCTGAGGGATACCACGGCAAGGGTGACAGGACTTGGATCTAAGAGATCTCTTAGATTAGGGGGTATGGCATATGCAAATAGGTTATGTTAATGAGTTATGCTAATGAGCTCCTGCACCTCTTTTTCTATGAAATGACCCATGATTTTGGTTATGAAAGCACTAGCAGGGAGGGTGCTGATAGCTGAAGCTATGGCCCTAGCAAAGGAGTGTTAACCCTTTCCTCCACTTTCCAGGTCAAAAATGGTATCTCCAGGCTGCTGTAAGCCCTGGCAGGGAACAAGAACCCCTACTGTGTCTGTTCCCCCCCTCCTGGGGCTTAAAACAGACGGAGGGGGCATCTCCAAATCAGAAAATAACATAGAGGAATTAATGTTGTTTCCCTCAGCATCATACACAGCTGAATTTTTGCAACCAAAATACAAAGTTTGAGGATCCAACCTCAGGTCCCCAGCATAATTTGTGTCTAGCTCCCCTGTCATTGCAGAGTATTTCCCATGAGCTGATGAGTTCAGCAGCCTAATAAATACCCAGATAATCAGATCTCCACAGAATTATCACCTTGATAACTATCTGCCTCCCATCTTGCCTTATCTACTTTTAGTGATTAACAAAAGCAATGGAGGTCAAGCTTCAGTGCCACCTTTCAACCACTGTTGGGAGAGGTCACTGCTGCATTGCTCTACTTAGGAATCCTTATAGGTGTGTTGGATAGATGCAGTTCCTTCATGGCCAGCTCGCCCACTAGGCGAGCTAGGCACTCGCCTAGAGCACGCCGGCTGCAGGGGCGCCAAACTGCACCTCCCCCCCGAAAAGCCCCCTGCCACCTCCCTGCCGCAGCCATCGACAGTGAAGAGCGCCCGGTGGGGTGCCCTACGGGGGGAGAGGAGGAGGCGGCGGCACAGGAGGTGGCGGCAGTGCTTTCCCGCCCTCCCCTCCCCCTTGGGTTCAGGGAAGGGAAGAGGGAAGAGACGGATGTGTAAAACCCCGCCTCCTCCCTGCCTTGCCTGGGCGTCCTGTGGGGGGGAGAGGAGGTGGCAGCACAGAAGGTGGCGGTGGTGCTTTCCCACCCTCACCCTCCCCCCACGGGGAGCAGGCCCGGGACTCCCTGGGAGGAACCCAGCAGGCGGCAGAGGAGGAGGCGTGAGGCCGGGCGGGCCAAGCTCCCTTCCCCACCCGTCTGTCGGAGGCTGCGGCGGGGGTCACGGTGGGGCAGCGCGGGGGACACTGAGCAGCCGCAGCCACATCCCCTTCTGGCCCGGGTGAGTCGAGGCGCGGGGCAGGGCGAGGGAGGGAGCGTCGGGTCGAGCCAGGGTGCACGGAGCCTGGGCCCAGGAGGCTGGCGCCCTGCAGGGGCCGGGGGAGGCTGGGGGCTGCTGCTGCTCCAAGGCCAGAGGACCCGCGGGGGGGACACCGTTGTCAAGCGGGCCTCCTGCTGTGCCATGAGCAGCTCCTTCCGACGGCGCTGACGACGACTGCTCCTGCCGGGCACTTGAGGAAGGGTGCAGCTGGCGCACGCCTTGGCCGGGCTGAGGGAGGTGCCGGCCTATTCTCCCCAGATCACGCAGGCTTAGAGCGAAGAGACGGGGGTTTAAACTCCTGCCTCTTCCCTGGCGCCGCCCCCCGTCTCCAAGCCCCACCGGGAGGTTGGCATCGCGGGGGGGCACGGTGCCACAAGCTGGCCTAGGGTGCCCAAACACCACGGGCTGGTCCTGAGTTCCTCTGCTTCCTTAGGTTTTAGAGCTGACCTCAGCACTGCTAAAAACAAAGTAGAGAAGCTAGAACTATTAATTTATGAGCTGCCTCCATTTTTTACCAACAACAATCCCTTTGTTGGCTTTAAACTGGTGCCAGTTTTCAAGCTCTACATACTGGTAATATCCCAAAAGCCTTATGATTGCATAATGTTACTGGTACAAAGGTTACATGTTGGGAAAACCTGTACTTTCAAAGTACACCATCTTCTACAGTAAACCATACTTCAAAGCAGGGTTGGGGGGCCGTATACAATAGGGGCTGGTGGTTATGAGAAACTCTCCAGGATAAAGTAGATAATGCTTGGTGGGGGGAACCATCAGAAAAACTTATGTAAATAGGGATGGTAAAATTCTGTCAGGTAAGTGGGTTCCTGACAGCCAGTCTATGAGATCTTTTTCTGGAGCCTTTTCTGCTTTAAAGGCTCAGTCGGATCTCTACACTTAGGCAAAAAGGCCTTCACTTAAGGACATTCTTTCTTTATAATAATAATAATTTAGGTATCAATTTTCCTCCAAGGAGATGAGGGCAGCCTACATTAGGTTAACTTATATTAATGCTCACAATAGTTTCATTAAGCAAGTTAAGCTGATAGGGTAACGACAAACATAATACCTTACTTGCAGTAGAAGTTCTAAAAAGGCGTGTGTTTTGTTGACTGCCCAAGGCCATCCAGTAAGTTGCAAGACCAAATAAGGATATAAACTTGGTTCTCAGTCCACATCCTACATAGGCTGCTCTATTATACCAATGGTATTTTAGCCTGGGAGTGGTGAAGGGTAAGAGTCAAAGCTCTTGGTTCCTGGCAGGGTTCCTGAGTGAGCCAATCTAGTGGGTCCATGACCAGCTCACAAGCTGGAACTGTAGATTCCATTGTCGTTGGTGGTTTGTCTAAAATTTTGTATTTCTATGCAAGCTGCTTGGAATCCCCAGAGTGGAGAAAAATGTGATGGAAATACTTAAATAAGAGTTCATCTCTGTGCCCAATCCTTTGCTACTTTTATTGAGGGTAGCCAAGCACAGGTTGTATTGTGGAGTGTTCTGCACCTCCAACACTCCCTGACCACAACTGAATTTAGGAGCATATGCAAGTAATTTTCACTGTTTCTCATAGTGAGAGAGGCAGTGTGCAATGTTCCCTCTATTTTTTCCCATATTGAGCAGAGCAGTTCACATCCTGAGCAAAGTATAACTGCTGTAATCTTAAAATGGGCAATGGGCAGTGCAAGATCCTGCAAAGCCCCAGATTGCTGCTGAGTGGGGCTTCCTGTGTTAATAAGTGGCTGCTCACACAAACAGCTTAGTGGGAACACTGGTCGGGCATAGGGGTGCCAGGTGAAGGTGGAGGTTGGGGTAGGGGAGCCTTGGGCCAGCAATGTGTTGGCTAGTGACGAGGAGGAAGGTTGGGGAGAGGGGAGCTGGGCAAGGATGGCAGCTGAGGGGAGGGAAGCCTTGGGCCAGCAACGCAGCCCAGCATTCCTCCATGGCCTCCTGTCAGCTAGTGGTGAGGATGGAGGTTGGGGGGAGGCGAGCCAGGCAAGGACGGAGGTTGGGGGAGGGAGATCAGGAGCCTTGGGCCAGCAACATGGCCTGGTGCTCCTCCGTGGCCTCCCAACGTCAGAGCTGTCGGCTAGTGGCAAGGATGGAGGAGGGTGGGAGGCAAGCGGAGGTGCACGGCGTAGAGAAGGCAGTTCACCTGCTGTTGAGTCATGCCTTGGAGAAGGCAGGTAATTAAAGGGACTGTCCCTTTAAATGCCTGTCTTCTCCAAGGCGCATGGCTCCACAGTGAGTGAACTCCAAAGGCATGGTTCAGTCACTGCAGAGTCATGCAGCTTGGAGAAGGCAGGCATATAAAGGGATAGTCCCTTTAAATGCCTTTTCCCCTCCACTTGAAACAATGGAGGATGAGGGCACCTTCTTCTGGGGCCCATAGAATTTGACCTCCCAGTTCAATCTTTTGGAAACTTGGGTGTTCTTTTGGGAGAGGCACCAGCAGCTATGCTGCAAATTTGGTCCCTCTACCTCAAAATACAGCCACCCTGTGCCCCAGATACCCCAGGATTGATTCTCCATTATAGCCTCATTCACAACTTTTATGCTAGTAGATTTTTTGTTCATGACAGTTGACAGCTTAGAGGAAACTAGCCAACAGGAGGCCACAGAGGAATGCTGGGCTGCATCACCAGCCCAAGGCCATTGAGGTAAGAGGGCAACTCACCTGCTGCTTTTGTGCATAGAAAGGCAGCTGGTGGGCTCTATAGTAAGAGAGGGCTGCCAGGTGTGGGCACCCTTTATAGAGCCTGCAGGCACTGGCTGAGTGGGAGGGTGGAGCCACTCCAGGAGAAGAAGCGCTACTCTCCAGTGTTCCCTGCCAAACTCCTCAGACCTGTCACCCTGCGCTGAAGTAAAAATCTCTGCACTGAGGGTGGAAAATCTGTGCATTAGCGCACCCTAGTGCAGCTGAGGGAGAACTCTGGTTGAAAGTGGAGGAGTGTACGCTGTCTCCTACTTCAGACTTCAGAGACTGCACCATAGATTTAGATAGATAGAGGGTCAGGACACACAGAGCATCCTTTCCTTCATACTATCTGATACTATCCCTTTGAAGTAGAATGCTGTTCTTAGGGACAAGACTTCCTTCTGGCTTAACCTCTCTCACACACATACACAAAAAAGGAACATACTCTCCATCTTTGGCACCATGGATGAAGGACATGCATTCTGCATCTGCATCCATCCATCCTAGCTAGTTAGATTAGATTCTATCACTATCCTTCATCTGTACTACCTAGAATGTAGTTCCCTGAATAAATTAATTTGAAGCTGACAAGTGGCTCTGTGTAACTTTGTGTCTGTGCTAGCACACACAGTACAGGGAAGCTGCTGCGTGTAAACCTGGTGCACTTTGCTATGTAATAGAAATTCCTGGCTATATTATACCAGTGAATCTAACAAATACTTGATTACCAGAAGGGAAATAGAAGCTCAAGCCAGATCTCATTCAGCTGGCAGAAAGGCTCCCAGATTCCCCTCCTCTGTTATCATAAGCAAGCAAGAGGAAAGCAAGCACAGCTGCCTTCTATTTCTAGCAGCAATTCACCTTTGGAAGTTGCCATGAACAGCTCCAAGTGAAGGAAGGACTGATGAAGGTAGAATTGCTGGGGCCAAATTAAGATTGCTGGAGGTGCACGAGCAAAGATATAATTGGAAGGCCCTTAGGGTATGATTACACAGACCGTTCCCAAAGTGTCAGCATTTAAGCAGTCTTGTCTCTTTAAGCACCACTTGGCAGCATTCCAGTATATAGCCTGAAATGGATCTGAAGAGAAGGATGAGACATGTTTAACCGGGGGTAGGGGGATGGATGGATTAGTGATACTCATGCAGCAGAGGTTGGATAACAAGGTGCAGGCCTGAAGGAAGGGGGAACTCAGGGCACTACAGACTTGGAGCCAATTCATACAACCAAAGAAGAGAGATGACCGACCAAGTAGCTATGTTTGCAAGCAGAGAGTATATGCACTCCACATGGGCCACATGCTGATTGTGCTGCCCCCAGTCAGCATTAACTGTTTAGTAAGACTGCTGTGTATCTTTAAGAGCAGTCACCCCTGGGAATTGTAGTCCTCAGCAGGCAACCCAAAAAGCATCCCTCTGACTGGGTCATTAGGGTAATTTCCTGAGCTCAGAGGCGCGAAGATAGGAGTTTTATTGTTCTTTTCCGTTTCTTTGTCTATCCTAATCGCAAGAAGAAGAGAAGTCCCATCTCTTTCTCATCATGGCTAAAGAATTGACCTAGATCACAAGATGTAAGATTTCCACCAGGCTATCAGCTTGATTGTAAGTAAATGATCTTCTGAATGCATGTGAAGTTAAATAAAGATGATTTAAGTCTATTCAGTGGCTATGCGTTGGTCACATCCCAGAAAGCGCATCCTGAATTAGTGCCGGATGGGAACACTGATACCATTTCTTCAGTATGTGACTGGCTATCATCTCAGTCCAGTCACCACTCTCCTACAAGTCTGGCAGAAGTGGGTGAAGACAGCCAGCCTGGTACAAAGTGCTGGACTAGGCTCTGGGGAAACTCAGGTTCAAATTCCTACTCTGCCATAGAAGCTTGCTGGGTAATCCTAGGTTAGTCACATACTCTCAACTGTACCTACCTAAAAAGAATAAAATAGACGAGAGGATAAAATAGATGAGGAAAGGACAATGTTGGAATACATTGCTGCTCCTAACACATGCAGATTAACATCCCAGAACTGAACTGTGCTGACAGCAGTGCCTGGCTGTATGGTTGTAGGGAGAAGAATGGATGGTGCTGGATTTTGCTACTAGATTATGAAGATGAACGCTATCTGACTGCTATCGGGAGGTGCATGTTGATGTAGATTGAGTGAACTGTATGATTGCCAGGTTTGAATTGTTTTGTATTTGTTTAGGGAAGGGTTAGATTAGATATATAATTGTTTGTAACCATTCTGTGAATGGCTAGGCTAGATGGAAATTGTTAGTAACTGCTTCCTAAGAATGTCGAGATAGGATATCTTTTCTGGTGTTCGTATGTCATATGGCAGAGCAGTTAGATTTAATTCTTGTATAATAGTGAGTGGGTTAGTTAGGCCTAACAGGGAATCAGAATTTGGTATAGTAGCTAGTAGATAACTGCAACACCAGGAGCTGAAGTGGCGCTCTAGTCCAGTGAGGAGGAATTGCCAGTTTGATCAGCCTCCAGTGGTCTGAAGCTATCGCGTAGATTGGCTTCTGCAGCAAATGGCTTGCCAGCATATACTGGTGCTCTTGGGGAGGGGAAAGTATAGCGGTGGGTCTAGGCAGAAGATCAAGGGAAGGACGCTGAGAAACAAAAGGACTCAGCGCCCTTCCAGCCTACAACCCATTCCGAAGGATGTCAGCGATGGGGCTAGGATTGGGACCCCCTCTCCGACATTAGTGCTGTGCTATGCCAGATCTATCAATAAAAAGACCATAGTCCTTCAGGACTTCGTTTCGGAACAGCAGGTAGAGCTGGCATGTGTGACCGAGACCTGGTTGCAGGATGGGGCGACTGTAGCTCTCTCACAGCTTGCCCCACCTGGGTTCTTGGTCCTGCACCAATCACGGATTAAGGGGCGGGGGGGAGAAGTGGCGATGTTCATTCGGGAGGCTTAATCCTTCAGGGCGCTCCCCCCACTGGAGATTATGGGCATGGAGTGTGGTGGCCTGATGCTGGGGACCGAGGAGAGTTTGGCAATCTGGCTGGTGTACTGACCGCCTAACGCACCAGCCAGTAGCCTGTCGTCCCTGCTGAAGGCCGTATCAGGCTAGGCATTGGAGCACCTTAGACTTTTGGTCTTGGGGGACTTCAACGTCCATGCCGATAACGCGGCGTCCAGTCAGGTGGCGGACCTGGTGTCGTCCATGGCAGCACTGGGACTCACCCAATTCGTATTAGCCCCCACGCACCAGGCTGGACACATGTTCGATTTGATCTTCACGGCGGGGATGACAGTGGACCGGATCACTGCAATGCCAGTGCCATGGTCAGACCACTATGCTCTGAAGGCCCGTCTGAATGTTCCACCCCGACCCTGTTTAGGTGGCAAGCAGATTTTGGCTTGCCTGCAGAGCCAAATGGACCCGGCATGGCTTCAGATGGCTCTGCGGGATCCAATGCCCCCTGGTGGCTCATTGGATGAGCTTGTGGAGGACTGGCACAGCTGACTCTCCACAGCCATCAACGAGATCGCTCCCCGGCACCCTCTGCGCATTCGCTCTAGGCTGGCCCCCAAGGGGTTGTGGCGTATGAAGCAAGAGCTTAGACAACTAGAGAGATGGTGGCGCTGTGCTCGTGATGAAGCATCAAGAGCAACCTATAGGATGTTTATGAGATCCTATGAGATGGCAGTCAAGGCTGCGAAGAGAGAGTTCTATGCAGCTACGATTGCATCTGCAAGCTCACGCCCAGCCCAATTGTTTAGAACGATTCGGTCTCTGACAGTGCTGCTACAGGGCAGACAAAATAGTAGGGAATTGGATATTGGCTGTGAGGCTTTTGCAAGCTATTTCGTGGACAAAGTCTTGGCGCTCTGCCGTGATCTTCCTGCCACAGTTGAAACAGTGAGTGAACTTCAGGCCCCTTGCACACCTTCGAGTCTGGGTTTAGAATGTTTCAACCTGCTCAGTCTGGAAGAAGTTGACAGATTGCTTGTATCTGTGCATCTGACTACGTGCCAACTTGATCCGTGCCCCTCCTGGATCATTAAAGCGGGCCATGAGGGGTTTCGAGGTGCCATCAGGGAGATTGTTAACAGGTCTCTCTCTGAGGGGCAGTTCCCGGTGGCACTCAAAGAGGCGATGGTCCGTCCTCTCCTGAAAAAGCCATCTCTGGACCCAGCTGAATTGGCCAACTATCGGCCAGTGTCCAATTTGCCCTATTTGGGTAAATTGATTGAGAGGGCGGTGGCGACATAGCTACAGAGCTTTCTGGATGACCCTTCTGTCCTTGATCCATTCCAGTCTGCCTTCCGCCCGGGTCATGGAACAGAGACAGTGCTGGTTGCCCTTACTGACGATCTCCGGAGGCATCTGGATCGAGGAGGTGTTGCGGCACTGTTGTTGTTAGATCTGTCAGCCGCGTTCAATATGGTCGACCACCAGCTGCTGACCCACTGCTTTGCCGACGCAGGGATACAGGGGCTCGTCTTGCAATGGCTTGTCTCTTTCCTCCAAGGTCAGGGACAGAGGGTGGCACTAGGGGAACAGCAGTCCCGGAGGTACCCGCTTGAATGCAGTGTGCCTCAGGGGGCAGTGCTTTCCCCAATGTTATTTAACATCTACATGCTCCCCCTCGCCCAGATTGCCTGGAGGCATGAACTGAGATGTCATCAATATGCGGATGACACCCAGCTCTATCCGATGCTGGGTGGCCAGACAGACTCCAACCCAGAAGATCTGAACTGGGCTTTACAGGCCGTGGCTGGGTAGCTCAGGCTGAGCCGGTTGAAACTAAACCCAGCAAAGACAGAGGTCCTGTGCTTGAGTTGGGTTGGTTTGGGGTTGGGGATCCCACTCCCGACCTTCGATGGGGCGCCTTTGGTGCCAGCGTTGGAGGTTAGGCATTTGGAAGTGCTCCTTAACTATGGAGGCCCAGGTGGCAGCCATGGCCAAGTCGGCCTTTTATCATCTTAGGCTGGCTCGTCAGTTGGTTCCCTTCCTCAACCGCAATGACCTGGCTACAGTGATCCACCTCGAGGCTAGACTACTGTAACGCTTTCTACATGGGGCTGCCTTTGTTGCAGATCCAGAAGCTGCAGCTGGTGCAGAATGTGGTGGCCAGGCTGTTGACCAATATCCCCAAGTGGGAGCACATCTGGCCTGCATTGAAAGCACTGCACTGGCTGCCAATAGCATACCAAATCCATTTCAAAGTGCTTACCTTTAAAGCCCTATATGGTCAGGGTCCAACATACCTGAGGGACCACCTTTCCCCATACAGACCCCTAAGAGCACTTTGGTCTGGGATGCAACATCACCTGGGGATTCCAGGCCCCAGGGAGGCAAGGCTCGCTGCGACAAGGGCCAGGTCCTTCTCAGTGGCGGCTCCTACCTGGTGGAATGAGCTCCTGGAGGAGATCAGGACCCTGCGGGACCTAGTACAGTTCTGCAGGGCCTGTAAGATGGAGCTCTTCTGCCAGGCTTTTATGTAGGAACCGCCACTATGCTACCACCACTACCAACAGTGTCGGTGGCAACTGGAGTAAGGAGAGGGCCCTACGGAAGATCTAGCCACAATACAGCGCTGGGCGGGTACCGCTGGATTGGATAGTTTAACACCTACTGGACACTACCTACCTCCATGAAAAATCAGCTACCTCAAATGAATGACCATCATGTGTAAATTTGAGCACTTTATTTGTAATATCTATTGGGTTTTACTGTTTTTATTCTGTTTTATGTATGGGCATATTTTTTGCCCTCTTGTAAGCTGCCCTGAGCCTGTTTGCGGGGAGGGCGGGGTATAAATACAAAAATAAATAAATAAATTTTGGGTCTCCACTGGGGAGAAAGGCAGGGTATACAGATCTAAATAAGTAAGTTGCAGTATAGTGAATGTGAGGTGAGCTATGAACCAAGAACAAGGTGAAGAAATCACATTACCTTCTTGAGGGACTTTGTTTGGTTCTGATGATAAAAACCAGTTCTGAAGAAACTGTACTGAAGCATTTGCTTCAGTGTGTTCATCTGCTGAAGTGATCCTCAAGAGAAGATGCCAGTGTTTGTTTATATGCATGCATTCTTAAGAAGGGAGGGAGAGAAACCCATTTGCATAAGAACATTCCTAATGTTTGCCAGCTAAGTAGCCTAAAACTGGCTACATGAGAGCCAGCTGTGGTGCAGTTGTTAAAGAATGGCAGACTCTAACCTGGAGAATCAGGCTTGATTCCCCACTCCTCCACATGCAGCCAGCTGAGTGACCTTGGATCAGTCACAGCTCTCTCAGAGCCCTCTCCACCCCACCTACCTCACAGGGTGTCTGTTGTGGGGAGAGGAAGGGAAAGATATTGCAAGCCACCCCAAGATTCCTTCAGGTAGTGAAGGGCGGGGTATAAAACCAACCAAACAGAGGTCCATCAGTGCCTATCCACAAGGTATAGATAGGAAGTCTCAGTCTGGGGCAAGTGATGCTCTGTATTCTTGGCGCTTGTGGGGGGGGGAATCAACAGTGAGAGGGCTTCTAGCGTCTTGGCCCCACTGCTGGGCCTCCTGATGGCACCTGGTATTTTTGGCCACTGTGTGACAGAGTGTTGGACTGGATGGGCCATTGGCCTGATCCAATATTGGCTTCTCTTATGCTCTTATGTTCTCTCCTTCTTCAAAAGCACTGGCCTATCCCGGTATATTCTGAACAACAACAAATATACCATATAATAGACTACACCTAATTCTCGCACAGGTAGCCCAGGATGTCTAATGGGGTCATATTAGAACAGACCACTTTCAACACTTTCAAATCAAGTGTGATTTACTATACTTGTCACAGCGCATAATGTATTTCCTATTATTTATATAGATTGAGAATAATACAGGTTTTCTGTTTGTATAATATATGTATTGTGCGGCTGCTGTAAGATTGATGTATATTACATTGTATATAAAAACACATTAGGCTGCATAATAATATATCTTAAAAGATAGAAGAGATCCATTTGTCTTTCAGATGGCGAATTATGCAGTAGAATAAAATTTGTTCCCAAACTGGAGATAATCTGAAGTAACTCAGGACTCTCAGAACTGTGAAGGATTATGACAAGATCAGTCATCCTAACAGCATGAAGTGTGAGTATGCTCCCCTTTCCCTGAAATTTAATATGCATGCATTTTTATGACTCCTAGCCCTCTAAAAGTTTTCCATGTAGTTAATCTTAAAAAGACAAATAAACCAAAAAAATATATCTTCTCTGTTCATTCTTTATGGGTAATATAGTGGATCTGCAGTCTGAACCTATGCATATGAAATCAACAAAGCTTACTCTCAAATAAATGCATATAAGACTGCTGATTTACAGCCTATAGAAGTACAGGTTTACTCAAAAGCAGATCCCACTATATCTTATTATTTAGGGAATTTATATGCTGCCTCTCAAGTGACCTGTATTAGGTGGGTCTTGTTTTCAAGTAAATAAGGATAGGATTGCAGCCTTGATTTAAAAAAATACTAATAAATACTGAAGCAAGAATGGTTAAGAGTGCATTTCCTAAAATTAGAAACAGCATTTTCAAAATAGGTAACTGAGGCGGTTATGATTTTATTTCTTCCTTCCTGACAACTTTCACAGTTCGTGCATTTTCCTGATGACATCTGGTCACTGGGAAGCCAAGCAGACGCAAAAGAACACACATGGAATAACTAAGAAGCTCAGCTAGGCAAGCTGGATGCAGAACAAAACTGCAGCAGACCCCTGCCAGTATTACAGCGTCATCAAAATGAAATCCCTGTGGGAAGCAGCAGAGCCCAAGACTGCTGCAAGATATAAACGTTTTAGCCAAAAGTAATATTTTGGGCAACAAACTGTTGGGCTCTACTATGTGTTAAGAATCATATGTTTGAGTTTCCGCACAAACTGTTCTGCCGATGATATAGAAGCATATTTTACAGAGGATTCTCATTCTACGTATGAATGCCTTTCATTCACAATCTACAGCTTCGGACAGCACAATCCATAGTTTGATCGCTATTAGTCCAGAGACATGAGCAGGATCAGCCACGCAGAAGGCTCTGCGACTGTTGCTCTGAACCCTCCAGAATAAGAAGTGCTTCTTTAACATGCATAAGCAAGGAAGGCGAGTAGGCTGCATGTGGGAAAAGAAGAGGCAACTATACATCCATTGCACTAAAAACCTACAAAAGCCCACAGCCTTGCACTGGTCCCAAATTGTTTGTTTGAAACTAATATCTGTTGATTTTGGTGAAACGTATTTCTAACAAAGTGCAACGGAGGTAGAATACAGGTGAAAGGAGTGGGGAGGGGAGAGTCAAAAAGTAGTAGATAGAGTAGGTGAGGTCTGGGGAAAACTTGATGGGCTTTGAAGTAGGATTTATTTATTCCATTTGTAGCCCCTGGCTTCCCTTCCCAGCACTGGCCAGACCTCTGTCTGCTTAGCTTTAGCAAATTTGCTGCATTATGTGCTTTCGGGCCATTCTCTGGGACCACATTTGGGCATTTATAAGAATTGGACAAAAGAGATGAAGACAATAATCATCATGTTTTAAATGTAGAGACACCCAAACAATTTCTTTCTAAGCAAAAGGACACTATCATTTAATAACTGTACAAACTAAGGAGAGACAGAGAGCTTTGCAGTCATAGAAAATCACACAATGAGGAATGTGCCTGATTACTTAGCACCACAAGCCTGGCAAATCTTCCCTAGCACAGAGACCTTTGTGTTTGTGAAGGAATAGAGGAGTCATATGAATCAGGGTGACAACCTGATTAACATATGCCCAGGCCTCTGTAGTACCCAGGCCTGCTATCAGCACAAATGCACATGCACACACACAGAGAGAGCATATGAAATTATCCCTTTGCTGCTTTGCTTGTTTATTCCCTTTGAACTCCGATGACCTACATCCAAGGCTCTCTTCCTCTCAGTGATTCATGTCTGTTCAGAGGGACAGCTGGCCACAGAGTGATTAGTTCCCAAGAAGGGCAAAAGGCACTTCAGTCTTAGCAGGGTATCGAACAATGGCTCAGATTCACTTTGGATGATGAGAAGACAAAAAAAAAATCTATGTAATTGACTGAGCAAAAAAGGAAAGACCCCAGTAGGAAATAAACAAATCAGAATCCATGAATCAAAGGGCAGATATGACTTACATTTGACAAGCCCAAGCAAAGAGGCTACAGCTGGTCTGGAACTCAGCAAGTCAAATATGTATCAGGCAAGGTTACAAATTAGAAACTGTGCACTATTTATTTATCAGTATTTTATCTTTATTTTTGCCAAGGGCATGTGACATCAAAGTAAGTTAAAATATATCTAAAAACAGCATGAATTGGCCTAGCTAGAACTAAAGCTCCAACTTATCTACCCACCTACAAAAAAGGGATGGCTATGGATCGCAACCAATTTGCCAAAGCCTTTCTTCCATCCTGCACAGCACATATGCAAATACTATCACTATCTAGCAATTCAGCTGGAGGCTAGCCATTTACTAGGGGTCCACTCCTTCAGGATATGGAAGAACATCATTTCCTGCTTTATAGCATGCATAGGACTGTGACCTGTGAACTAAATGACCCAAGGCATGTTGGAATCTGAGACAAAAAATCCAAATGGCACCACAAAGAAGGCAGAAAGATTATTTTACACTAAATAGCTAACAATTTTCTGTCCTTTAGAAGCAATTTGCAAATCTTCTGCATTAGGTAAACCACCTCTCCCTGACTAATGGCTGGACGATAATGGTTACAATCACCTCAAAATACCAATCAGCAACCATATTTAGTCCTATGGCTATTCAGAGATCTTTCTGCAGAGAACCATCTTAAACAACTCATTCTATATGTTATACTGCAATATGAAGTGTGCAAAGAGAGACCTCTCTAATGGCTGGCTGCCCAAGAACTGCAGAACTCCTTCCACAAAAGACTCCCCAGTCTGAACCAGAACATGTTTTGAAAGAGTGATAAGGCATCTTAACTTCAGCTTATTTCTGATGGCCTTGGTTAAAGTGGCAGGCAGTTGCACTATACTCTTAACATTTGCTATGTTTTTTACCTTTCTCCTTGGTTATTTTATTGATCTATATATGACATTACCTACTTGGAACTTTCAAGATTGAGGGTTGGATTTGCTAATAGCTGTGGAACTAGTGGAAGAGCCCCTTGTGTCAGAAAGGCGCCTTGCACTTAGAATCACAGAATCACAGAGTTGGAAGGGGCCATACAGGCCATCTAATCCAATCCCCTGCTCAATGCAGGATCAGTCTAGCGCATCCCTGACAGGTGTTTGTCCAGCCACTGCTTAAAGACTGCCAGTGAGGGGGAGCTCACCACCTCCCTAGGCAGCTGATTCCATTGTGGCACATCTCTTATTGTAAAAAAGTTTTTTCTCATATCCAGCTGGTACCTTCCCACCCTTAATTTAAACCCATTATTGTGCGTCCTCTCCTCTGCTGCCAACAGGAACAGCTCCCTGCCCTCCTCTAAGTGACAGCCCTTCAAATACTTAAAGAAAGCAATCATATCCCCCTCCAACAACCTCCTCTCCTCCAGACTAAACATTCCCAGGTCCCTCAGCCTTTCTTCATAGGGCTTGGTCTCCAGGGCCCCGATCATCCCCTAGTGGAACAAATCCATAGGATCCGACCCAACATGTGCTGTACATTTAAATCAATAAATGTGCCAGTCATTGCCTCATTCAATACAACATAACATTCATGATACAAAGCAGTCTCTCTGTGTTGGCAGTGTGCTTGATGCCTCCCAAGCACTTAGGTATATGGCATGCTTGTCGAGTAGTAGAAAAGCCTCACACTCCATTTGTCAGTGAAGATTTCAGACAAAAGCACTCCTGGCATTTTTGTTTAGGAGCCAAATGAAATTCTGTTGAATGGATTGAATTTTTATTTTTATTTTTTTGCGTGAAGATCAGCACTAACTGCGTGGCTTCAATTCCAGGACTTGGAGATCAATCTGAACTGACAAGATGCTTGTCACTGAGCTCTCTTCCCCTGTTTGGCATACCCCATCCTCTTGTGCAAATAAAATGAAGGCTGCTTTGTGCCAAGAAGGAGCAGCATGATTGACACACAGATGTGACGGCAAAAAAAAAAAAAATGAGAGGAAGGGCAGCTACACGATGCAGGCAGTTCCAGAGAGAGATGTGAGGCACCAGCTGTCAGCCCCAAGCAGATGTGGGATGGCTGACTGGCCAGCTGTGCAGCATGCAGGCTGCCAACATCAGCGCTCTTCACCTGCACAGGGTGCTGCTCTCTAGTTAGCAAATACATACTTGCCTAGTTCTGACAAGGCTGCCCTTTGCATTTCCTCCTGGTCAAAATGTGGGGTGTTCCCCTCTCCCTTGGCTGCCACTTGCTCTAAGCTGAAGCCTCTAACTACTTCTCACCCTATGCCTTACTAGCCAAGTGAACAGCTTTGAGGACAAGGGCAACCTCTGGGATGCCCTCTCAGATTGGGATCTCTTAATCAACCCCTACATGGATTTGCCCCACAAGATATTTCTTAGGATTTGCATGCACCAACTACTTCCTATTACATTTCTTCATTTTTCCTTTGCTTCAGATTGTTTGCTGCTGTTCTCTCTGCTTTTCTGGTCCATGTGCTCCTCACTTGAAGGAAGAGGCAAGACAATCTAGCACAGTCAGCTACCGGGTAACCTGACAGTGCAGTCCCAAACAAAGTTGCACCTTTCTAAATGTACTGAAGTCATGGAATCTTGGAGTGTACTCTGAGTCCTTGATAATTCATCCTATTGCATGAGACAAGCAAAATCCTGCCACAGCAAGATGTTCCATCATACCAACCAAACAAAAAACAACCATGATTAGTAAGTAGTGGGACTGTGTATTTTTGGTTTCCATAGAAACTCTCTTGGTAAGGTGAGATGCTAAAAAGCAAATAAATATGAAAGCATATGCAGTAAACAAGGTCGCCAGTTTCAAGACATATGATTCATCTAGTTGCCTGGGGCACCAAATCCAAAAGTCTGCCTCCCCAAAGAGAAGGCCTTTCATTACTGAAACAGTTTGCTTTTATTATGGCATGAACTTTTAAAAATATACTTGGAAAACTGCACTGCTGTCTCATCTGTGGGCCAAATCTATCAGATACAATTCAAATGTCTGGATTTTTAATGGGTTTGTGTGATGCTGAAGCTGGTTTAACAAGGCTTTTCAAATAGCTGTCAGCCAATTAAACATTTTAAAGTCAATTAATGGTGTTGTAAATTATACCAACAACACCATTAAAAAGACATCTTAAACAATCTAAACAATACTCTGCAAGCATTTACTGAAATCATGAGTCTCAGCTAAACAACATATTGATACTATGTTCAAAGAAAATTGTCTTTGATATATTGTCTGCGTAGCAGCCTTAATAGCCCAAACTAGCCTGAGCTTGATAGAACTTGGAAACTAAGCAGGGTTGGCCATGTCTGGCACTTGAGTGGGGGATCACCAAGGAAGACTAGGGTTGTTTTGCAGAAGAAAGCAATGACAAACCATCTTTCTGCTCATATCTTCTCTTGAAAAATCCCATGAGGCAAACCTCCAGGGGTTGTCATAAGTCAGTCATGATGACTTGAAGGCATATTATTATTATTGTTACGCCTGAATCAAGAAACTCGCATGTTCTTCACAATATTGCTACCACCACTAAAACATGTTTCAGAGAAGCCATATCGAGTTGGAATCCAATTTACTTACTGCATTTCTAAGATGCAATTAATGATTTACAGTGCAATCCAAAGCAGTTATATTTTTCTAAATCCATTGAAATAAATGGGCTTGGCAGGGTGTGAATATGCTTAGGACTGCACTATAAAGGCTGCAATCCTATGCAGACCTACTTGGGAATAAGCCCACAGAACGCAACAGGACTTACTTACGAGTAAACATGTGCAGATTCAGGTTACACACTGGAAGAAGGAGGAGGAGGAGGAGGAGGAGGAGATTGGATTTATACCCCGCCCTTCACTACCCAAAGAAGTCTCAGAGCGGCTTACAATCTCCTTTTCCTTTCCCCTCCCCACAACAGACACCCTATGAGGTAGGTGGGGCTGAGAGAGATCTTTTGAGCACTGCCCTTGACAGAACTTGTGACTGACTCAAGGTCACACCAGCAGCTGCATGTGGAGCAGTGGGGAATCAAACCTGGTTCTCCCAGATTAGAGTCTGTGCTCCTAACCACTACACCAAACTAGGTGAGTTATTGAACAGAGTATGTGAAAACTTTTTTCCCTCTTGGGGAGCATAATTCATGTTAAAGGACAGGCATATTGGGGGAAAGGTAAGAAAATAATCTCCTAAGAAAGCCAGTGACTAATAATTCCACGAGACATTCTACTGCACATTCTCCACCTCCTCCCAGTTTTCTGCAGAATTTGTCTCATACTACCCATTCACAGGAGGGGAAATTAATTATTGCATAAATCTTTTCCACCAGGTGGATTTATAATTTGTTCCAAATATCCATAGATGCGTAGAACACCAAAGAGTAAAACAGCATGGATTTCAGCGCAGATTGACTTGCCCAATAACAATAGGGGGCACCTGGCACATGCGGGTATGAAATGGTTAAATTCTCTCTCCACTGCCCATGCAGTCCTGATCCAATGTAATTTAGTTTTAAAAGACACTGGGAGATTCGTGATCTCAGTCATATCTCATTTGACAACAGGCAGCACGTTCTGTCTTCCCCTTTCCTGCAGAATGTTTACTGTTATTGGGGTGTAAGAACAGAACAAAACCTATAAGGTGAACACAGCTATAAAATTATACAAGAGCCATCCTAAGCTGGTCTACTCAGAATCCCACTACTCAGTGGGGCTTACCCCCAGGAAAGTGTTCTTAGGTTTGCACTGTAAAAAAGTGACCTGCCCACCACGTCCCCTGGATTGAAAGCTCCTCCCTCCCTTGTGGTTAACTCAGAAGTGACTGTATAGACTTAGAGACATGAGTCACTTGTTATTGTTTCATATATTCTAGGATCCTGCATTCAAAACAGGTTCCAGGGCTCAAATTAAATCCCTCGAGGCACTTTCAGACAGCCACTTCTCTGATGACCACAGCACTGACAGAAGAACCTGAACAGGAAGTATGTCAAAGAAGAGGCTCCATGGGGTTTGGTGCAAATGTGGATACTTTGGAACTGATGTCATGGTGCCTTACATGCCGATCTTGCTGTTTTTTTTCGACCATCAGCAATGAGCACAGGGAAAGGGACAGTCTTCATCTGTTTTGCAGGCATCAGGCATACTGACTTAGACCACAAAAGCCATTCACATGTAAGTGCCCTTATTTAATGCATGGCTGTTCTGCTAGGCACCCATTACGATCCCTCCCAACACCTTTAGCAGCCTGAGTAGTCGTGAACAGTTCTATCTTATTAGAGCTTGAGATCTTTTTTCTTAATATTTGACAGTTCATAATAATAATAATAATTTTCATTATTCCTGTCACCTTTGTCAAATTCTGGCTGCTGTCTATTATATAATGTCAAGAAGCATATTAACCAGGGGTTTCGGTTTCGGTGCTGCGAATGGCGGCCGCTTCTCGGGACGCTCCCGGAGGCGGTCAGCCCACGCGCGGAATGGGGGGTCTTCGCGTTTGCGAAAGACCCTAGTGAGCCTTAGTCAAAGGCTCCGAACCGGGGGCGCATAGGGGAGTAGCCTCTTTGCCGGCAAACTGCCGGGAAATTGAGGCTTTCTCCCCGCCCCAATCGGCCCCGCCGCGTAGTGCGTCCCGAATGGGACTTAGCAGCCCTGCCGACTTCCAGGAGTGAGGAAAAGCGGATGAATTACTATGAAAAGAAGAAATGGCATCTAATCGTGAGTTGAAGATCTATTGTGAAGCGAAAATTAAAACCCCCCGCAAGCGGATAAGCGTATGGGAGGAGGGAGGAGCTTCCACCCTCTTCGAAGAAGCGAATTTTTAAAGGAAACGCGAAGGGGGGTAATAAGAAAAAATGTTGGTGAAAGTACCGTTGGGGTTTTACAGAAGATTGCGGCTTTAGTTGCTTTCTGGGGGATGTGGCACGAACTTTGAAAAAGTAAATAAAAAATAAAATGTCGATGCTGGGGAAAATCCTGCTTAGAACGGAAGAGAAGAGAGGAGGGACTTCCGCTCCAGTCAACCCCCCCAGAACTAGCTGTCAATCAACAAGAGACTGAGATACTGCGCCACCTGCTGGTGTAAATGTAAAATATCAATGAAACGCTTTTAAAATGGAAATTGTTCTCATCAGACTATAAAAACAAATGTTGGAATCAATAAGGTTGATGGCAGAAAATATATAGAAAATTAATTTGATGCTAAAGTTCCAAGTTATGGATGAAGAAGGGAAAGAAGATCTCAGATTTATTTTGACGAAAGTCTTGACACCTCTATCTGGCAGTGGAGCGAATAAATAAAAAGAAGAGGCGGATAAGGCTCCCAAAGCCTACTCCGCCTTTAAAAAAAGGATATACTCTGCCAGTAGAAAGGGGTGTTGAGCTTAGCAAGTAATGGAGATCTAATTTCAACTTGAGTGTTAATGGAGCCAACAAGAAATGACTGCCAGAAACAACAAGAAAAAAGAAACGAAAGAAGATGGATTAAAAAATTTCTGAAGAGACATACCAGCACAGAGGAGGAAGCAGCACTCAAAATTTGGATTTTTGAAGAAGACGGCGGCTCGGGGGAAGGAAGTGACGGAACGGGAGGCACTAAAGCTCAAAGGACTTAATGATAATTGGAGAGACTTAAAAAGGAATTTGTTCGTGTAACATCTGAAAAGATTTGATTTAACCCCAGTGGACTTTACTAACTTTACTAACAGAATTGATTTGGACTTTGTAAAGCTGAAAAGAAGATCTTTCAACCGTGATGGATGCCGACAACTGGAAGAAATAAAACTAACCTTTACTAACAGAAAAAAAACCTCACTCCACTCTTTTTTCTCTTCCCATCTGTCTACCTTACCCTTTTCTTATAAAAATAAAATTCTCTCCTTTTTAGGAGAGTTATTTCATAAAAAAAAAAAAAGAAGCATATTAACCAGGGCTTTTTTTGTAGAAAAAGCCCAGTAGGGACTCATTAGCATATTAGGCCACATCCATGACAGCACATCTCATTAGCATATTAGGCCACACCCCCATGTTACCAGAAGTGTGGTCATCCAACCCGCAAGCAAAGGCTGAGCCCCCTGGGAAGCGAAGGAGCAGGGAAACGAGCCCCACGAAGGCTCCGGCATCACCCAGAGGCTGCAGGGCGGCGGCGGGGCCCTGAGGCTGCTCGAACCGCCGCCGGCGCAACAGTCTCTTGCCCCACCCAGCTTGGCGTCCTTCCTAAAGAAGGAGGGCGGGGCCGGAACGAGGGAGGGGATAACCGGGGAGCACTGGGGGGTGCTGGGAGCGGGAGGAGGAATAAAGGACGGGGAGAGAGTGAGGCCGGGAAGGAGAATGTTGCTGGAGAAATTGGGTGCATGGTGCAGAGAACTAGAGAGACCAAAGCAGGACCCATTTCCCGACACACAGGCAGAGGGATGCTGAGGGTGCTTACAACCCGGTCCCCTGATGGTCTGAGGCCTCTCCCTCTCCTCCCCTCCTTGATGATCCTCTCGCTTCCAGGACCTCCAACCCGCCGGCTGACCCCGGGAGGCCACGGCGACTGGAGGCACCGACCTGCCCCAGCAGATGGAGCATGACAGTATTAAAGGCATCCGGAATAGACTTGACCCTTAAAATATACTATTTGTTCTTTTATGACAGTCCGTCAGTGGGAGCCCCATGTCTGCAGCAGATCCCCAGTTTAGATTCTGATAGAGAAAAGCCAGTTCACTCATTCCGATGTGTGAGCAGATCTATACCATATTTGTCATCAACATAGCAAAGTTTCTGTCATGTGATTTCTTCAAGTCCAGCCAAGAATACAATACTACCCACATTTATCACAGCACTACTCAGCAGTGAGGTCTCTATGACACAACTGGTTACCATGTCAGATTGTTGGCTGAAAGGCTGGCAATTCAACACAAACCCTAGGACAGACTGTGACTCAGTCTGCCGGGTAGGCTGTATTCAGACATCACACTAAACTGGAGTTTAATCATGTCATAGTTGATAAACAATAGTTTATCACCTAAATACTTCCCACTGACATTCAGTGGGACCAGGTCCAGTGGTAGTCTATTTCCTGATTCACCTGGACAAGTAAGGACCTATATGGCTGCCAATCCTTATGTAACGGTCCCTAAGATCCTACAAAATGCCAAATATGGCATCTATGATTCCTTCTCATCTATTCCCTATGGCAGTAGTAGAAAATACAGGAAGCCTCAGCCCCTTCACCCAGTATTCACAGCTACAGCAGCCATGACACAGACTTTATTGTACTAGGAAGACCCTGGTGCATTTTCTCTAATTGTTCATTTGCTGTTCTTGCACATTCATAAAGGACTGTGGGGGCTGACAATGAAACCTACTGTTAACAGTGTCTCTCAGACCTCAGGGGATAATGCAGAGAGGACTTTGAAATTCTTTTGCAATATTAAAGAACTGCCACATCCTACCTCTGAGGTGATTTCATTATCAGTGTAGGAGAAATCATTATAATATCCTTTGGGGACTCAGTATGTGGAGAGATGCTGAGCAGAAAAGAAGCCCTTCTCATTGGCTAACATATATTACTTAATGGAGTTAATGTATCTCAGTTTTGTTGATTCACTCTACCATTTTTATCCTTTAGCTGTTTGTCTGCCTTGTATTGCTTATTTTCTATTTGGATTGAACAATATAAGGAGCCAAGCCTATGCTCAGTAGTTCTGGCAGACCAATCACAGTGTTTAGAAAACACCGTGTCATCAAACACCCATTTATGAAGCTCAAGCTGTTTTCCACAAAAACGTAGTAGACACACCATATTTCAAGGTCAGTTGCACACTGAAGCAGAGTGAAGCAGCAACCCCGAAGTTTTGGTGCCATTTTAAGAACTAATTATTTCATTATATATATCTTTAGCTGTGTGGTACAGACAATTAGGATCTTACACCTCAGGAACAAAATGTCTTGGGATGACTCTGGGATCTTTTTAATTAATGTGAAAAAAGTAAATCTAGAGGCCATGTCTTCGTCTCCCCAAGATTTAAGCAGGAAATCTCCAATTATCTTCTAACACCAATACTGCTCTTCTGCACAGTTTTTGTTTGTTTGTTAAAAATGCCTTTGATTATATCAGCATTTCTCAAACTTCAGGAACCCCCATTTTGATTATAAAGCTTTCCTGGAGCCCCAAAACCTCCCAGCAGCACACACCAGACTTAGGCAGCCCCTCTTCAAAGCGCAAGTGGCAAGGCATGTATGCCTCAGAGAGGCTTCCATTCTCTTGCAGATTCAAAACAATATAGTAAGATTTTATTTATTTATTTATTTATTTATTTATAATTTGGATTTATAAATTGCTCAATCCCTGAATGCTCAGGGCTCTGCACGATGAACAACAATAATAAAAACATATAATAAAAACATATAGCCAAATGATACCAACAATTTGAAGGCTGATTAATATAATTCATGGTTTATAGTATTCAGATAGCAGTTTGGTGTAGAGGTTAGGAGCTGTGGACTCTAACCTGGGAGAACCAGGTTTGATTCCCCACTCCTCCACATGAAGCTGCTGGTGTGACCTTGGGTCAGTCATAAGTTCTCTCAGAGCTGTTCTCTCAAGAGCAGTCATCAAAAGAGCTCTCTCAGCCCCACCTACCTCACAGGGTGTCTGTTGTGGGGAGGGGGAGGGGGAGGGAAAGGAGATTGTAAGCTGCTCTGAGACTCCTTTGGGTAGTGAATAATATAAATTGGGTATAAATCCAATCTCTTATTCTTCTTCCTCTTCCAGTTACAACTGTGTCCCTGTCTCGTAAGGGAATGAGTGGAAGTGGGGGGAAATAGGAGGGAAGTAGTGCCAGCCAAGGTGGTAACCATAGCTGTCCTCCACGAAGGGCCGGGTGGAACATTTCTGCCTTGCAAGCCCTGCAGAATGGCATAAGGTCTCACAGGGCATGGATGTCATTTGGCAGAGAGTTCCACTAGGGTAGGGCAGAGAGTTCCACTAGGGTAGGGCAGGGTAGAAAAAGGTGGAGGACAACTGGATGTCTTTTGGGCTGGGGATCACCAGTAAGTTGTTCTCAGCAAATCATAATGCTCTTTGGGGGACATATCAGAAGATGCTACTTAAGAATTATTTTGCAATTGTATCCAACACCTCTCTAGAGACCAAGGTGACTCACAGTGTAAAAAAATACAATAAAACCATAAAAACAACATAAGAGTGCAGTATGGATGCAGAAAGACATCTCTGTCTCTAAGTAAAATCCTTTGCATTGGAAAAATAGTGAAAACCAATTCACATTTATACCAGAAGCAACTAGGATGACTGCACTAGGACTGAGCTACCAGACCCAGATAGCCAACCAGCACATTTTCACATTAGTGCTCAGAGATGAACTAGAAACTTGGGGAATGCAAGTGGTGCCAGCTCTATGAGCTTCTGGCTGTTGAAAGACCAGGAATCTGATTCACTCCCTGGAGAGTCCCAGCCCCCGGTGCTAGAAAATTGTTTTCATTTTAGATGGATAGCACAAGAAGGGCTCTGCCTCTGCCCACTGATACTCTCAAGGACCCACAGGGGTAATCAACCCCCAGTTTGAAAAATGATAAACTATACTCACAGTAATATTTTAATATTTCTCATATCATAAAACTGCACTCCCTACAGAAATCTGGTTCTGATGGTCCCTTGCAACATTTTTTAATGGTAAATTCTGGAGAAACAGCAGCATCCATACCAAATCTATAGAGATAGTCTTGTTTTCAGCCTTGAGACTAATTTGGAGGCCAATATTTGCTGCGAGTGTAAGGTAGCTTGCCACTAGGGACCTACCAGTGTTTTTAGAGCCAAAGAAGCCTTTATACTTCAAGGATGCACAGCCCTCTTTACAAATACATACAGTCTGAACTCCTGTCAGCATTTCCCAAGAGGAAACATTTCAAACATGCAGCACTGCTCTCCTTGCAGACAGCAAAGATACCCACTTCTTAAACAATGTCTGGTGTCTCATACTTTACTTTAACCCTCTGTACAGTATTAGATGTATATGTTACAGGCAAAGTTCGAAAGCCGGCATTGTATAGAATGCCTAGGCATTGTATAGAATACCTAGAAGTAGCTGGCAATGTATGCAACTATTCATTTTTTACACATTTCCTAGGCATTCTATAGAATGCCAAATGAGAAACCGGCAAAGTATGAAGTCAGGCCTCCGGAGCCCCCCCGCCCCCCAACTTCCCTGCCCCCTGGACTGCTCTCCAGAGGCCCGCGCCACAGTGGCACACCCTCTGGAGCCCCCCTGCCCCCCCACTCCTCTTCGGAGGCCCACGCTGCAGCACCGGGCCCTCCGGAGCCCTCCCTGCCCCCCCCCGGGCTTCTGGCACAGGAGTTATGTCAGCTAGGTGGGAAAATGTTTTTGTAGCATGGGCGGGCCCACGGGCCGGCCGCCACCACCTTTCCAGGAGGTTTCCTCATCATTCCCTCGTAGAATCTGTCCTCACCGGACTCCTCAGCTTAGCAGGGGCATCGCAGGGAGGGAGGAGGGTGGGGCGGGGCCTAGGTAAGGAAGCCGGGGCACCAACACACCGGCGGCTGGACGGAAGCGTCGGCCTTGGGAGGTCCATGCACATGATGTCCCAGCCGGGTGCCCTCACTCGTGGCAGGCGGGGGGGGGAGTCGGTGGCCGCCACAGCGTTTGTGGGGGGTCGGCAAGGTAGTGAGGGGGGCCAGGCTGCCTATTGGGGTGGAAAGAATTTGGGGGGAGGCCCCGCCTCTGGAGCCGCTGGGAGCCTCGGCTCCATTGGCAGGGCCGTTTTTCATACTTTTCCTAAATAGCATTTGTCATTCTACAGAATGCCTAGGTATTATATACAGTGCCTTGGGAAAGTATGTAATAAATCTCATGTTTCATACATTGCCTAAAAACACCAGGTATTCTATACAATGCCTAGGCATTCTATACAATGCCAGCTTTTCAAACTTTGCCTGTAACATATAGACTACTCCCAGATCTATTGGGCTCTAATCAACTAGAATATTTTTTTTAAAAGCACAGAGAGATAGCTGGCTACAAAAATTAAGCAAGCAACGTCCAGTTATTCAAAGGTTGCTTATATAAGCTGTTCTCTTATTTAGACCTCTGGCTTAGAATTGGAGAGCAGCTTGTAATAATTTATTTTTAATAGACAACACTCGAAACTAGTGTGGTGACTAGGAAGATTCAAAAGATAACAAGGCCCAAAAGGCAGTCATCTAGTGTTCGAAGACAAGCAACACTTGCAAGATTGAATGCCAGGCTATCTAATCAGTAGTGCAGGGCTCACGTGTGTGTATTAAACCTGAAGATCAGGGTTATCCTCATAATCCTTATAGTTGCTTCAGCTGTCAGGTGGAGACTATATTATGTGGATATGAACTGTACTCAGGACGTGTAATGTGACCTTATTAAAGTAATACCTTCCTTTTGTTTTTCAGTCTGGATTCAGACCTGGTTTGGGGACAGAGGCTATGATCGGACGAGCTGTTTGATCTGATGTCCCTGGTGTTGCCCTGTGGATTTAAAATCCAGATTCAGACAGCAACATCTGTCGTCGGCACTCTGTTCTCACCCATCTTAGACTTGGAGTTATTTGACACCAGGGAAAGTCCAGTTTTTACAGATGTCAGTGGTTTCACCTCGCATTTCTGGATGTCTGATCAATCTATCACACTCTCAAACCATTTGGAAAGTCTGATTCCACACTTCCGTCTTTGTGCTGTTTTAAAAAATTCAGTTAGCAATGTTCGTGTAAGCAGATCTTCACCCCAGGGTTGTGAATCACCACTTACACATTTCTGTACCCCAACATTCTGTCAGGATCAGGAGCCCGTGGGGGAGCTGTTTTTGAGCAACAAATCCCTCCCCCCCAAAGCCCCTCTCTTCTGTTTTGGGGGGATGGAAAGGCACGAAAATAGTCCTTAGTTAGGCTACCATATCGGCAATGAACCTGGGGAGGCTGGCATCCCTGATTCAGGGAGACTGTAAAGCTGGAAACATTTAAATATCCAGGGAGACTTGCTTCTGAGCAAACCTGGGCTAAATATCTGCCCCAAAAGTGTGTGCAGTTTTCTGGGCATGGACCTTGGCTAAAGTGCAGGGTGGATGTTAACCAGACTATAGAGATCAGTTTCCCTAGAGAAAAAGAATGCTTTGGAAGGTGAACTGTATGGCATTGTACCCCACTGAGTTCCCTTGCCTCGCCAGGCTCCATCCCCAAATCTCCAGGAGTTTCCCTGCATGGAGCTGGCAACTGTACTCCCCATCCCACTTTCCCCCATGCAAACTGTTTTCTTCATCAGAGTTGCTGTTTGAGAGCATGCCATGACTGACACAAGAGTAAATGTACTGAAGTTAATGGGGCTAGTCTCAAGTAAATCTTTATTCCAAGGAAGTGAAGGAACACAGAGGAGGCTCAAAGAGGATGCAGCACTTGGTGGAGGGTCTGTGGAGCTGTCAAAATGAAGTAGTGCTTCAAATGAGCGCTTCTGCAAGACAACTTGCCTGCTCTGTGGTTACCACAAAGCAATAATCTGAATGGTCAACCACAGAGTGAGTGCACAGTGAGGCAGGTTAAGGGTGGCATGTTTGGACAAATCTCTCCAGAACAAATAATACCAAATAAATACAGGTGTGGCCAAACCACACCAAGCCTGTAGTCTGACCACAGCCAGAGACAGCTTGGTCACCCTGACTGACAATCTTTGTGGGAAGAGTGGCAGGGGGAATATATCCCTAATGATTGTCCTGGACTTCTCAGTGGTATCCTTCTGAATGAGTTGGTGAGGCTGGGATTTGGGAACACCACGCTTCAGTGGTTTTTCTTTTATTTGACTGGTCAATTCCAGAAGGTGGCATTGGTGGACTGCTGCTGGGCCCAATGGCATGTATGATATGGAGAGTCTCACAGGGATCCATTTTGTCTCCCAAGCAGTTTAAAAAGGTCATCCAGGGATTTCAAGTGAGGTACCACCATAATGCAGATAATACTTTGCTCTATTTCTTTTTATTAGCTGAGTCAGGCAGCTTTTTGGAAATCCTGAACAGGTGCTTGGTTTTCTTTTTGGTAATAGGATGGGTGAGAGGCTTAATCCAAACAAGAATGACATGTTGTTGATCAAGTATGTGAGAAGTGATTAGTCACTGGAGTGATTGAGAAGAGTTTAGAGCCAGGGGTATAGTAAAATGACCCTCAGACACTCAAGCCAACAGAATGAGGGGTTTACTCATCTGGCCCAGACTGCAAGACCATGATGAGGAGTTCACCCCTCCAGCTTTATCCCACTCATTCCTTTTCACAAACAGTTTTCCCCTATGCTCTCACCAGCAGGCTACCAATAGAATCGCAGTCTGGCAGCTAGCAGCTGGACTCTATGGCCCATTACACATGCACATCTTACTGCAGATTTTATTTATTTATTTATTTATTTATTTATTTATTTATTTAATGCGATTTCTACCCTGCCCTCCTTGCAAACGGGCTCAGGGTGGCTTACAGTGATGGCACCAGTTGCCAATAAAACAATAAAATAGTATAAAACAATACAATACTTAATAGGAATATAAAATTTAAAATCATAAGATGCTGTTAATTATACAGTTCATTGCTACAATGGCGCAATCTGATGTCTAAACAACTACTAAGTTCCAGCTCTCTGTCATCCTGTGTTGCTCAATGGAAAAGAGCCAGTTGTTAAAAACTGAGGGCCGGGCTCGTTGATGGTAACAGTGGAGGGCGGCTCCTAGTTGAAGGCCTGGCAGAAGAGCTCCGTCTTGCAGGCCCTACAGAATTACAAAAGGACACGCAGGACCCTAATCTCCTCCAGGAGCTCGTTCCGCCAGTGAGGAACCACCACTGAAAAAGCCCTGGCCCTCATCGCAGTGAGCCTGGCCTCCTTGGGGCTGGGGGGGGGGTTTCAACTGATTCTGTGACCCTGCCCTCAGTGCTCTCTGGGGTATATGTGGGGAAAGGCGGTCCCTCACGTATGTCGGACCCTGGCCGTATAGAGCTTTAAAGATAAGCACCAGCACCTTGAAATGAATTTGGTATGCTATTGGCAACCAGTGCAGGGCCTTCAGTACTGGCTGGATGTACTCCCAACTAGGTAAGCCCATTAGCAGCCTGGCTGCAGCACTCTGCACTAGCTGCAGCTTCTGAATTTGTGACAAGGGTAGCCCCATATAGACAGTATTACAGTAGTCTAGTCTTGAGGTGACCATTGCCTGGATCACTGTGGCCAGGTCGTTGTGGTCGAGGAAGGGAACCAACTGCCTGATCAGCCAAAGATGGTAAAAGGCCGACTTGGCAGTGGCTGCTACCTGGCCCTCCATTGTTAAGGAGGAATCCAGGAGCACTCCCAAGCTCCTCACCTCCAGCACTGGCACCAGTGATACCCCACCGAAGGTCAGGAGTGGGGTCCCCACCCACGCCCCACCCCGGCCCACACACAGGACCTCCATCTTCGCCGGATTCAGTTTCAACCGACTCAGCCTGAGCCAACCAGCCATGGCCTGTAATACCCTGTCCAGATCTTCAGGATTGGAGTTTGACCGGCTGCCCAACATCAGATAGAGCTGGGTGTCATCAGCGTACTTTTCAGCGTATATTTTCAGAGCAGTAAGCCTTTAATCTTGACTTTGGATTTTGTGCCCACCTTATGCACCGTTCTTTTTCCTCCTGTGTATTTATTCTGCAGCTACAGTAAAAAAATCACACACAATTCTAAATCAAGGTAGGACATCACTTGTGACTTGTGGAGGATGGTGTCCAACTGTTTTTTTAATTTACACAATTGTCCTATCATGGCTGCACAGTAGTGTTCAGCAAGTGCATTCTATTTAAATCCTTGTGGTTCAGATTTTGCGCATGCATTTTAGTGTTAGTTCATTAAATGAAAGGGAACAGAAAGGAATGCAGGCAAAGGGAGAAATCCAATGTTGAAACTGACAAGACTTTTTTTGAAACTGACAAGGAGCTGCGAAGCCCTTTTCCGTATTGCCAAGCACTAGGGGATTCTCTGCCTTGAGATCTGCTGCTGTGAAAAATGGGAGTCATACGATCTCATAATATGGGGAAACATGTTGAGTGTAGAGAGTGCATGGTAGAACTCACTGGCACTGGCACTGCAAGCTGTGATTGCTGACAACATGTGTGTTTGTGCATGCAGGTATATGTAAAGTTGGCTGCAACTCCACCATGCTTTGCACAGGGCTGTAATTTGTATGGAGAAGGAGTCCTCTGGCAGAAGATTTGGAGATATTTTTTAGTGTTGTGCCCAAAGTTCCCCCTAACATGCTTATGTGCATAAATACACATAGACTTCTTCCTCTCCACACACGCCTTCTCATCTTAAACATAGGAGTGCTTCCTCTGGGGGACCCCGCCCTTCCCACTCAGCCTGATTAGTCCCTAACACACTGAGGAATCCCCCCCCAATCTTGGCACCAAGTGAGCAGTTTGTTTTGTACCCAGTCCCACACAACAAACTGAATAAACTTTACACAACCAGTAACAGCTTCCCTGCCCTCCTCTTCTCATGCATCTGTCAGAAGAACTAGTCACATGGTGGCCAGAAAACATCTCTTTGCAACCTTATGCAAAGTCATGCATAATGCGCAAGTCAACCCCTCCAGTCATCCGGCCCTCGGCTCAAGCACCTGCCAAGTCCAGCACTCCTATGCCCTGTGCAAGCTGCAGGAAAGACCACGAGTGTCGATCCTGCCGGTTCCACGACACCATCTGCTGAACCTGCGGTAAAGCCGGCCATCTTGCACGTGTCTGCTGCTCCTGGGGGACTCACCAGAGGTCGACCGCGCACCAGGAAGCAACGGACCTTCACACCCTGACCATCAACCACCACCAGCATCAGGTACTGAATTTGCCCTCTGACTCCCCCAAATCCAACTGTGTTTCAATGATGTTTTAATTGCGGCACCCAACTCCACGACCTTTGTGAAATGGCTCTGGATGGTACTCTAGTGCTTCAGCGAGGCAGGACTGAAGGTGAAACATGAAAAGTGTCTCCTGGGGGTGCTACGGGTGGAATTTCTGGGGTTTGCGGTCGATGCTCAGGGCATCCACCCCACACCAGACAAGGTCCACGCCATCATGAATGTCCCTGCTCCCTCCTCCAAAGCCAAAATGCAGGCCTTCCTGGGGCTTTTAAATTTCTATCATTCTTTCCTGCGCCACAAAGCTGCAGTCACGGAACCCCTCCACTGGCTCCTGGACAAGTCTGCTCCATGGTCCTGGAGTCCCAAGCACACTGCCGCCTTCCAGGCTGTAAAGGAACTGTTGTCCTCAAATGCAGTCCTCACCCATTTCGACAAGAACCTCCTGGTGATTCTGGCTTGCGATGCTTCCCCGTATGGGGTGGGGGTGATCCTGGGGCACAAATTGGCTGACGGCCATGAGGTAACAATAGCGTACTATTCCCGCACCCTCTCAGCAGCCGATCGCAACTATGCGCAAATTGACAAAGAGGCCTTGGCAATTGTGGCTGGTGTAAAAATATTCCATGACTACCTGTACAGCCGGGCCTTCACTATGGTCACAGACCATAAGCTGCTGCTGGGCCTCTTGGCCCCTGACCACCAGACCCCACAGATGCTGTCTCCTCGGGTACTATGCTGGTCCATATTTCTGGCTACCAGTATACACTGGTTCATCGCCCTGGAAAGCGATGGGCCACGCTGTTCAGGTCTCCTCCATGGCACAAAGCACCTTCTATTGGCTATAGCTGATATACCAGTTGTAGACATTTTCCAAAGTGCAACTGAGTCATGCCACCTTTAAAAACCGTTTGCAAACTTCAATTGAACGGGAGTGATACAAGGCCAAAACATTTACTTTTACCCAGACTTTTTATGGAGGGGTTTGCCTTTTTAATCTGTTTTTATAGTCTGATTCTAGCATGAGGATTGTTTTACAAGTATCGTTTCTGGCTGTTTCATGCCGTTGCTATACCCTGGCTTGTTTTTGCATCTTGATTTTAATGGCTTTTTATGGTTTGTTTATTGTTGACAACAGCATATGGTGCTTTATGATTTTATTATATTGTTTTATTTTGCGAGCTGCCTAGAGCAGGTCTCTGGAGAGGCAGCATATACATTTTCTAAATAAATAAATATGGACTGTCTAGCTGATATATACTGCTCAAGGCAGTTTGCAATAATGAATAACACTGCCAGTTCCATCAAAAAAATTCAAATTGACAATTATAGGGATGATGGCTATGTCATAAGCGGCAGATCTTGAACTGGGGTTGGTAATGATGTTGCGGTCACTGGTAGATCTTTATATGTTATTGCTTGATTACCTCTACAAGGTGTGTAGGAAACAGAGCTGTAACCTTCGTGGAAGTAGACTCTTTAGGGCAGAAGAAGCTGCTGGTGTCACTGCTGCCATGGAGGCCATTATCACAATTGCTGTTTTTCAGAGGAATGTCACCATCTTTTCTGACTTGCCTACTGAGCTATAATTATAACTTCTTCATGAAATGCCTTGCCCTGCACCTTGCTGAGACCACTTGCTTGGAAGGATGGCTGGTTAATGGAAACAGGAAGGGGACTCCCTTATTTCACAAAGGAAGCTTGAAGAGGGAAAAGGAGCAATGAGGTCTTTGCTGTGGGCAGCCTAGTGGCAAAGCTACCAATTGCCTTTCCAGTCTAGGTCTTCAGGCAAGCTGCTTATGATAAAGTGTCACTTTGACAGAAAGTCCCAGTGTCAGGTAAGGCTACCAAAAGTAAAATATAATCATCAGAGAATATGCTGAGTTACATAGCATGTAGAGTTTTCCAGGCTAGACCTGATTCATACATGTGCAGAGCTTAATGGCTGAAACATCAAGTGACTGAGCTGCCATAGATCGAATGCCTTGTGGGGATTCTCCACCTCCAGTATATCTTCTGAATGCCTCCAGGACAATTCTACCACCCTCAGCTTCCAAACTAGATGGTATTGCAATTCCCTATACTCTCTTCCTCCTTGTTATCCTTCTCCTCTTCCTGTCTCTCAGAGCAGGAAGACTGAGGCCTCCTCAGCTGTCTCCCTCTCTTATTTGAATACTGCATGGCCACATCAGCAGGTTCACTTAGGCTTTGCTTCCACTCACAGGACATCAAGGCCTAGCTACCACTCAAGTTGCCCTGAAGACTGATCCCACTTTTGGTCTCCTGGTGTCCCAAACAGTCTTATCTTTCTTATAGCTTTTGAGGTGCATGACCCTAATGGAGGGGTAAGTTGGCCAAAATCTGATATCATCTACATGGCCCACATTTTATTAAGAGTTACAAGAGGTCATACACCCAATCACCAATGTCACCCAAACTCAATGATTTTCCAGGAGTCTGTTTTCAGCCACATCACCAAGTGCAGGGTGATAAGAAAAAACTAAATGAGGCACACCTGTATGTGAACCAGACCTCTGGGAAATGAATGTAAGGGAAGAATTCTTGAGACCAGGAATCGAGAAGCGACAACTTTCCTGATAGCTCTTTGCTGAGAACAAAGTTTGGTAAGTTGCACATGGACTAATTTTTGGCCCAGTCTGGCCCATCAGAGATAATAGAGGTGAGGTTGTCAGCAGAGCTCAGGCTCCAGACTACACTGCTCCATAGAGACACAGATTCAAGATGTGCAGATGCACAGGCATACTGGATACTATAAAAACAGTGAAGCTGGAAGAAATGTACATACGCTGCCAGTGGCATCGTAGTGCAAAAAGTATTTATTTCTTTTAAAAATTATGGCACATGAAAAATGGTGACAGGTAAGTATTTGCCAAGCCATTGTCAATAAAACAATATTAATTGTCAAAACAGTTTACTTGGTGGAGGATTACATGCCTCATTGGACTTTTACCAGCAGATGCCCTAGATCTCTCTTTAAAGCTGTACCCACCTTTCTCATGCTGAGCACAGCCGCAGGCCATGGTGGAGTAAGGCTAAGGATGAACTATTCCAAGTGTCTGCTGCCAAAATACAATGTCTGACTAGCAGACTGTAAGAATGGCTGAAATTAGAACAATTTCCATCAAGATCAGCCATTAAATCTGAACATTCTTTTAGTGCCTTGACAGTCAAGCCAAATTGTTGGAATTCATATTCAGGAACAACCAGGTATAGATCATTACCATGTTAAGGACATATTTCACAGAACTGCACAGAAGAAAGGGCAGGGGTCTTTTGGGGCTGGAGCGCACCGGAGTGCTGTTCAGGCAGCCCAAGCACCAACACGTAGGGCAGTGGCGACAAGCCCCACCTCCCCGCCCCCAAGCACTGCAGCCCAGGAGAGGACCGTCCCCAGCCTCCCAGTGCCCACACTGGAGTGCTATGAGGAGGCTTGAGGAGGTCCATCGCCGGCTTCCTGGAGCATGCGCTGGAGCATGCGCCTGTTGCCGGCCTCCTGGGCCCGCACTGGAATGCTGCGACCCTGGGGAGGCGTCTGTTGCCCTGAGAAGACCTTGGTTGCGGTAAGTGAGGGATCCACAGGGGTGGGGGTAGTGGAGGCTTGATGGTGGGAGAGCCTTCCTCCCTCTCCCCATCTCTTTGCCCTCTTTCTGTCCCTCCTTTCCTTTTCTTTCTTTTCCTTCTCCTCCTTCTCCTCCTTCTTCCCATTCTCTCTTTCTTTCCCTTCCTTCTCTCCTTTTTCTCTTTCCCTCCTTTTGTTCTCTCCTTTTTCTCTTTCCCTCCTTCTTCCCTTCTCTCTCTTCCTTTCCCTCCTTCTCTTCTCTCTTTTTCTCCTTTCATTCTCTCCTTTTCCCCTTTCCCTTCTTCTTTCCTTCTTTTTCTTTACCTCTTTCCTTCTCTCTTTTTATCCCCTTTCCTTCTCTTTCTTTCCCTCTTTCCTTCCTTCTTTCCTTCTCTCTAATCTGTCTTTCTTTCCTTCCCTCTTTCCTTCTTCTGCGGCCCAACTCTAGTCAGAAGGGGTTTACACTTTAAACCCCTTTTCTCTTCACTTCCCCCACCCCCGCAGGCCGGCTGGGGAAGGGAAGGGGAGGCTTTTGAAGATGCCTTCCCCCCCCGCTTCCCCTTCTGGCATCACTTCCGGTGATGTCAGGGGGCATGACATATGCTAATGAGTTATTATGCTAATAGCCTAGTAGCTCATTAGCATACCTTATGATAATGAGCTCCTGCAGCTCTTTTTCTACGAAATGACCCCTGGGAAAGGGGATATCATATCACTCATACGGAAAAGGCTATCCATTATTTTTGCTATTTTTCATTATTTTAAATGAGGCTGAAATCATACATTTGTTCGAAAGCACCTTTATAACTTAGGAATCTTCCCCTGCTTCAGTCAGTGCAAATTGTCATCATTTGCATGTTATACTGAGAGAAATGATATCCATGACCTCTTTCAGGAAGTATGGGACAAGACACTCTTCATTAGCCTGCCCTGGGCTATACAGTAGATTCAATCTTACAGTATTCCTTCTGTCACCAGGTGAGGAAGCCTATTTGCCTGCCTAACTTCCCTCATTCCGCAACTCTTCAACTGCAACAAAGGCAGCCTTTCTCATCCATTTCAGGCAGTTTCACCTAATGCTGCTTGCTCTTCACGCCTTTATTTATTTTCAGTTATGTCAGTTGCACTATTTCACTGATGCACTCCTTTGAAACGGAAACACAAGTAAGCACTTCTAAGATGACTCTGCTTTGAGACAAAACATTGTGGGGGGAAAACATTAAAAACATTCCTGAGTGCATATAATTCTATAGGAAAAATGGTGGGTAGAGAATTTAAAATTTGCTTCCGATGAAACTAATCTGTTCACAGGTGACACCAAATTCGCAGACAAGTTGAAATGCAATATTAAACCCATCTTCTCACATGGCTATCCAACAGAAATCTGACTGCATTTATAATTCTCTATCTTTACACATGCCCTGACCAGATTAGGCCAATCTTGGAAGATAAGGGGGGTCAGCCCTGGTTAGTATTTGGAAGGGAGACCCCCAAGAAAGTTAAGGGTCACTACACAGAGCCAGGTCTCTTGCCTTGAACACCCCACGAGGGGTCACCATAAGTCAGCTGTGACTTGGCAGCACTTTCCACCACCACCACCATGCACATCCACAGCAGGGAACAGAGAAAAATGCTCAAAAGTGCTTGAAGTGGCACATTTGAATTTACTGTACATTGTGATATTGAAAACAGAAATTCGAATGTTATGCTTTTGATTCAAAATTTTCAACCATTTTACTTCAAAAGCCTTTATGCCATGGGTGGGCAGCCTACTATTTGAAAGCCAGCATGGTACAGTGGTTAAGAGCAGCAGACTCTAATCTGGAGAACTGGGTTTGATTCCCGACTTCTCCACCTGAAACCTGCTGGGTGGCCTTGGGCCAGTCAGAGTTCACTCAGAACTCTCTCAGCTCCACCTACCTCGCAAAGTGTCTGCTGTGGTGAGAGGAAGGGAAAGCAAGTATAAACCACTTTAAGACTCCTTGAGGTAGAGAAAAGTGAGGTATAAATACTAACTAAGGATGTGCATTCAGCTGTATCCGAGCTGAAAAAAATACCCAAAAAACACCTTACCAGTATTTGGGGGGCTATTTTTTAAGCTGGATACAGATCAGAGAATCTGACCAGCTACCAGTATAGCTGATCCTGAATAAAGCCGAGGATGGGGGCACCTTCTTTGGGTGCCCATAGAATTGGACCCTCTGGTCCAATCTTTTTTTAAACTTGGGGGTTCTTTTGAGGAGAGGCTCCAGCAACTAAGCTACAAATTTGGTGCCTCTACCTCAACCCCTCCCAGACCACTGAATATACCCCAGGATAGATTTTTCATTGACTTCAATAGTCCCCATACAGTATAATGGACCCAAAAAATTTTGGGATCCTGAATATTTACTGAATCTGAATACCATACCAGTATTGGGATTCGGGAATATCAGGAAATACCAATATTTTGGGGGCCCAATATTCCTGAATCCAAAAAAAACCCAATTTTTTTCTTTGCATGACCATGGAAACGTCTTTGGAAAGAACTGGCTCTTTGGCTTGGAAACAGAGATGAGCACTGCATCCCTCAAGTCGGATTCGACTGGCTTTTGAGCAAGGGAAACCTTTACATTTAACTTTAATACCAACTTCTTCCTCTTCTTCTATTTGTGTGCTACAGGCAGCACAGTCAGTGGAAGGATGTGGCATAACTGGGCAGGTTACTAGCTGGCCAGTTTTGCACTGGTACAACCTGGTTTTTCACCTGTCTGATTGCCTGATGTGGTTATTTCCATATAGTGGAAGGAATAGGACAGAGGCCAATTTAAATATCTTTAAAGGCTGAGGAATGTACTGTACTGTGCCTTTAAGCCATCTGCAGCTGATTTTAGCTTTCATTTTCAGCCAAGGCTTCTCTGTGCCTCAGAAGCAGTTCTCTACACCCAGTTTTTTCTACTTCTCAACCAGAGTATGTTTATTTGTGTATATGCACTGTGCACCTTAAATTAGTATTTTTGTTAGCCCATTAACTGTTTTGCTTTGACTCCTCAGATCTATATCTGGGTATATGGGCTCCACCCACTGACCCTATAACTCCACCTAGGGTTGGATGCATCTGGATCAGTTTTCTGCCCCTAGTTGGGGCTTGCCCCTTGTCAGATATGTGCCTTTGAATAGTTGGCAAGTCTTACAGGATGTTCTGGATGACTGGTCAGGAAGCCTTATGTGTCCACCTAGCTTTCCTACATCACATTATTTAATTCCTGGAAAGAAGTACACCTCAACAATGTTTTAGATTCATCATGGGTCTAGTACACAAGTGATAGTATTAGAGAATATTTGCTTCCATTTTAATATTTTATTAAAGCATAATTATTTTGCATCTTTCACATTGACTAACTCAACAGAAAATTATATCACCCATTACAGCTACAAAGATAATTAAAGGAGAGTAATTACATGAGTCCATAAAAATATCTTGCCCAAAGATATGCAGGCCGTAAGGAAGGAGCTCCTTCTAAGAAACAGCTCCCAATCATTTCAGCTTCCCATATTAATAGGTTTTTTTAAAAAACTAATAATCATCACCTAATAACAGCTAGCTGTCCTGCTTGGTAAAGGCACACATTCTTGGCTAACTAATTATAACTTCAAACACCACACAAAAGTCATCTATTCTTTAACTATTTTTTATCTTAATAAAGTCTATTTAAAAATAGTGATTACAAGATATGAATATCTTTTGGTTGTCAACCAATACACTCCATCTTTGAACTACATCACTTTTGTGTTGGGACATTCTTGTGATTCTCAGATGTGTCTGTATCTAGGCCTCAACAAATAGTATATATTGGTATGGGTTAGACAGCTTCTAATCTACAAAAGGCCACATAATCGTGTTACTTCTTTGTTTCTTGTCCCTTTTCAAGGCTATTCTATTCAGGGTCTCTAAACTCCCTTTTCTCGTGTTTAACTGAAAGGCTGCACCAGCTCTGCTTCTGTGTACAGAAACTGTCCCACTATATTCCTGGCCATATCCATGACAAGGAACAGAAGGGAGTACATAATGGGTAGGGGTCATAAAAAGCTTCTAATAACAAAACCACTAAGCATTTTGCAGTGGATAAAAAGGTTATCTCTGGAGATCTCACCTGCATTCTGAAGTTGTCCACCCCTAAGAAGGCTGTAACATCATTTTTCTGAAGGTGTAAAAGAATTCTAAGAAGAAAAGATGTCACTTTTTTCTGAAGCAAACCATAAATACGTAGATCAAAGCATCCCTGGAGGGGATGCAGACTTCTCAATTTGCCAGCGGGAAGGCACAGGGCTGAACCTAGCCCAGGCTCATACTTAGTAATCTATATGAAATAATCAATGGCACTTTCACACACAATAATGCAGTTTCAATCCACTTTTGATGCACTTTACAACTGGATTTTACTGTGCGAAATGGCAAAATCCACTTGCAGTCACTGAATTGGACTGAAACTGCCTTATTTAGCATGTATTTCTAAAAACCACCTACCATCAACAATAAATCATGTTCAGACTTGCCAGTCTCCCATCATCAGCAGGGGCTTCCTCACCACTGTTAAGATGGTTGGCAATTAAAAATAGTGGGAATCAGGAGGAACATCAACAGCATCATTATGTTTCCAGTGAGGGTTCCTGATGCTGGTAAATAGCCCAGCCAGTTTCCACCCTGATAATATGGTTTTAAAAATATAAAGTCCCAGGCTCTTAATAACCTTGATAGCTCTCTTCTGTATTTTTTCCAGCTATGCAATATCGTTTTTGAGATACGGCAACCAAAACTGCATACTGTATTCTAAATGAGGCCACAGCATGGATCTATACAGGGGCATTACATGATGGCAGTTTTATTTTCAATTGCTTTCCTAATAATCCCCAGCATGGTGTTTGCCTTTTCACCACTATAGCATGCTGAGCTGACATTTCCATGAGCTATCCACTATGACCCCAAGGTCTCCTTCCCTCTCAGTTTTAGCAAGTTCAAACTCCCATCAGTACATACTTAAGACTGGGATTTTTTTGTCATTGCAATGTGATTCACTTTTCCCTACCTACAATGAAATTCATTCACCACATTGTTGCCCAGTCATCCAACTGAGAGAGATTCTCCTGGAGTTCTTGGTTTTCACAGTCCTGGTTTTCACAATCCTGAATAATTTGTGTCATCCACTGTTATGTATTCAGCCTGAACTGTACTGGCAAAAAGGACTTAGCTTGGGATGCATGACAATAGATTGCTAGGATCCTAGAATGGGCCAGCAGGGAGACAGGGATCCTGGAGTAAATCAATTGGGAAACAATAGAGTGTAAATAGCTTACCGTTGGGAGTGGGGTGTGTTTTGGGTGTAACTTTTTTCAGGCATAAATACACAGCTTCGGCCAGGGGTTTCGAGTCTTCTTTCTCTTGCTGAATCACTAATAAATATGAGCTGATCACTTGAACATGTCTGAACCCAGTATATTTCATCTACAAACTTAGCCACTACACTGCTCACCCCCAAACTCTTCCCCTCCTTCCCTTGTCAGCATTAATCAAGGGATGATGTTACATTTGCAGTGGTGCTAATCATGACTAACATTAATCAGTTGATCAGCCTTAAACTGGTATTGAAAACAAAGGTCTGAAGCTGGCTTACACCCCAGTTTCAATGAATGCACAATTTAAACAAAACAAGGAGGAAGGAAAACAACAATGATCTAAAGCACACTCTGGGTAGGCCTTGATTCACCGGATCAACTCACAGAGTGAGACACAGGCCAAGAGCTTACATTCCTTTGGCCACGCCCAGGCTCATATACATGGGAACAAACTCAGCATAGATTTTAGACAGCTGCTGCTGGCAAGTTGTTCCCCACCTTCCTCCCCTGCTAGGAAAGCCCAGGCTGACAGGGCTCAGTTGGACATAAGGACTTTGTAACATCTAGTTAGACCCCATGAAACAACAATGCTAGTAACTGAAGGATTTTTAAATGCTGAAAAGATTAGCATTGTGAAAGTGAGATGTGTGGGCAGAAAAGTATACAAACATATGAGATCTAAATGTTTTCCACTCGGTAATGTATTGTGAAGAGAAATGTATATTTCTGAAGTTAATATGCCAAAAATGATTTAATAGGGCTCTTTGCCAAGCCCCATGAAGAGGTTCTCTCACTTGGCTTGGTCTCTGCAATACTATGAATGGTCTGTTCATTTAATGTAAAACAAGTGTACCTATTTTCCTCTAACAGATGTTGAAGGGCATGCCAAAATTGTTCCACTTCAGCACAGCTGAAACAATGAGGCATTTTCAGATTTACAAATCAAATCTTACAGTTTGTGCCAAAGTCTGTCCTATTACAGCAACAAAAACAAGGTATTAGACCTCTTTTGTTCAGGCAAGAGCACACTGGAGTACCCATGTTTCCTAGAAAGACATTCTGCGCCTTGAGTTTTTGTGAGAAAGGCAGATTATAATGCTGGGGGGGGGAATTCAAGCTGTTTAGCAAACCAAAATAAAGAGCAGAACTGTTATAACATGGTAATTGATACTGAATGTCTACAATAAAAAAGAAACTAAACTCTAGGTTTATGACGTGGTAGTTGCAGAATTTGTCCTCTACAGTAGAATCCATTTCATGAATTGGATTCCTGAAATCTCAGTTTTCATTCTGAAAAGGAGCATGCTTGTAATCCTCATGCCGGCAATGGCTTTAAGGCTACACTAAGTCCCACTGATCTGTCAGACAGGCATGCATTTGGAATGGAACAGGTGAATTTCTCAAGGTGAGGAGGCTTTTCTGTTTTATAAATACTAGGAGACATTACTTGCAAATTTGAAGTCAGGCCAATTGCTTTGTGGAAAATGCATTTAGACAATAGAATAAGGTTTTAGGAAGACCTAACAAGTTTTGAAAGCTGTGTGGCAGCTGTACAGTAGCTACAAAGTGTTGTTTGATATCACAGTGTTATTTCAGAAGCAACTTGCCGCTATGTGTCCACAGCTGGCCACCAGGTAGGTAGTAAATAGACTCAAAGTTACCTGGAGAGAGACAATGATAAAGGACACTTCATTGAATGAAGCGGATGAGGCAGAGTATATTTGGAAATATAAGGCTGAGGTCATGGCATCCAAAGCATTTGGTTATTATGAACCATAGCCACATGTCACAAGGCAGCATCCCAATACAAAGCCCTTTGTACTGCCTAATACCCCTTAAAAGACAGTATGCACTAAGGTCCTGCCCTGGCACAGCACCAATATATTCAAAACAATCATTTGCCACTGAGCACTTGGAATGGTCCGCTGTACCTACTCACAGAGATTGATTTATTTTATTTTATTTTTTTAATGAAGTTTATTTATAGGTTTTCCAGTATACATAAACCAACAAAATAAAAACAAAACAAACACAAAAACAAAAAAAAACCAAGCAAAAATAAAGGCTTATACAGATCATTTGAGGTTACAATGGGAAGCTATTCATATACTCTTTTCCATCCAGTTATAAACTTTTTTCCATCTGTTTACAAATAATGACTCATCTTTCCCTGAGAGGATTAAGTTAATTTTATCAGATTCTGCTATATCCAGTAAGTTAGTTATAATTTCTTCTCGAGACGGGACAAATGTTTTTTTCCAACTTTTTGCCACTGCTATTCTTGATGCCGTGACTGTATAGAGAATAATTCTTGCATCCTCTTTTCTTACTCCCACCGGGAGGATATTAAGTAAAAATATTTCCGGTGCGAGTTGTATATTAACATTTGTAATTTCTTCCAGTGTCTTACAAATCATTTTCCAAAAAGGCCTAATTTTCCCACAATTCCACCAAACATGAAAATAGGTTCCTATCTCTTTTTTACATCTCCAACAGATATCAGAGCCTTCTTTAAAACATTTGGCTATCTTATCAGGTGTCCAGTGCCATCTATAGAACATTTTATAAATGTTCTCCTTATAGTTTGTTGCTCTGAGGAGTTTTAGAGATTTCCATAACCCAGACCATTGATCTAGAGTGATATTATGACCTATGTCACGCATCCAGGATATCATGCTTGGTTTAACCACTTCGTCTAATAAATCCTCAGTGAGCAGAAAAGTATATAACTTCTGTATCAGCTTATCTGCCGAGGAGAGCCAAATTTTATCTAGGTGTGTAATGGTGTTGTGAAAATTATTCTTTTTGTCCTTAGAATACCTAGAACTTATTTGCATTTTCTCCCAGGCTGTTAAATTCGCCTTTTGCAAAGCTTGGGAGTCCAGAGGTTTAAGATCATTATTCTTAGTTAATAACATTTCATAAGTTAGTTTTTCTCTTTTGCCCACAGGGGGGCAAAATAAATGCTTCTGTTGGAGAAAGCCATTTAGGAATTTTATTGTAGAACCTGTTTTTAATTTCCTTCCAAATTTTGATCAAGTGGCCTCTAAATACATGATTTTGAAATATTTGTTGTCTTTTATCTAGATTATACCAAATGTGAGCGTGCCAACCCATGGGTAGGTCGTGACCTTCTATATGTAGGGTCCTTTCTTCTTCTAAAAGAATCCAATCTCTGATCCAACCCATTGCGGCCGCTTGATAGTATAAACTCCAATTCCGTAAACCCAATCCACCGTTTTCTTTTCTGTCAGTAAGCAATTTTCTATTAATTCTAGGTTTTTTAGCATTCCAAATGAATCTTCTCACCAACCGATTTAAGTCCTCGAAAAATATCTTATTTGTTAAGATGGGTAAGCATTGCGCTAAAAAGAGAAATCGTGGCAGGATATTCATCTTAACCGTGGCAATCCTACCCAGGAAGGAGATATGCATATCTTGCCATCTATTTAAATCTTTTCTAATTTCTTCTCAAAGTTTTGTGTAGTTATTCTTATATAGGTTTTTATTGTTATTTGTGATGATTATCCCTAAATATTTAACTTTATCGACTATCTGAATGTGCGCGGTATTTTGGATAGTGGAACATTGAACCTTTGAACAATTTTTAATGATGATTTTTGTCTTTTCCATATTTATTTTCAAGCCCGCCACTTGCCCGTATTCCTGTATATCTTGCAACAAATGATGTAGTGAGTTTTTAGGATCTTCCAAAATAAAGACTAGATCATCCGCAAATGCTTGAAGTTTAACATGTTCTTTCTTTATTCTGGCACCTTGGATATTTTTATCCTTTCTCACTAAGGCATTTAGGGTCTCCAGGCTGAAAATAAATAACAGAGGTGATAGAGGGCATCCCTGCCTGGTGCCCTTTTGTATGGGGATTTTGCCAGTTAGTTCTCCATTGACGATAATTTTCGCATCCTGTTCTTCATATATGGCATTAATTGAGTTTAGAAATTTGTCTCCACAATTCCATAACTTCAATTTTTCTTTCAGGAATTCCCAGCTTACATTATCAAAGGCCTTTTCGGCATCTAAGAAGATAAAGCCCACCTGTTTCCCCGGATTTTGGTCATAGAACTCTAATATATTAACTATGTTTCTTATATTATTTTTAATCTGCCTTTTAGGCAGAAAACCTGATTGATCTTTATGTATAATTTCTAACATGATCCTTTTAAACCTATTTGTTAAGATTGTGGTGAATATTTTATAGTCTACGTTTAATAGTGATATGGGTCTGTAATTTTTAATATCATTAGGTTCTAAATCTTGTTTATGAATAAGGGTTATTAAAGCTTCTTTCCAGGAACGCGGAATTTTACTTGTTACCATCACATTATTAATTAAATCTTTAAAAAGCAGTAGAATTTCATCTTCTACCGTTTTGTATACTTCTGCCGTAATTGCATCAGGACCTGGAGATTTCAATGATTTCTGTTTTTTTATAGCCTCTAAGAGTTCAAATGGGGACACCTTCCCATTCAATACCTGTCTTTGTTCTTCCGTGAATTTGCCTAGCTTAAGTTTCAATAAAAAACTTTTAATTTCATGGCTGTTATGCGTCGTTTGTTTATATAGGTTCGCATAGAAGTTTTCAACTATTTTTTTTAATTCTTGGGCACTATATTGTATTTCTTGATTTTCATTTTTTAATGCTAAGATAGTTTTCTTTGTTCTCTCCTTTTTGAGTTTATAAGCTAGCCAGCGTGAAGGTTTGTTAGCATTTTCAAACCAATAAGCCTTTGCATACTCAATTCTACTGGCTATTTCTTCAGATAACCATAGGTTCATTTGGTGCTGTAACAGCTTTATCTTCATTCTTATATCCTTTGGATCCTTATTAATCTGACTACTTTTTTCTAGATTTAATTAACTGAATCAAATAATTAACGGATTAATTAATTGATTAGTTAAATAAATAAAAATACCTAAAGTTAAATAAATAAAATACCTGTTTATAAGCAAGGTAGGCAAGTCTTCAAGCTAATTAATTGGCTGACTAATTACTTAAATAAAAATAATTGTTAAATAATTAACTGATTAATTAGTTAAATAAATAAAATAACCAAAGTAGCTAAGTTCTAAGCAAAGTAGCCAAGTCTTCAAGCTGACTACCTACCTAAACAAAAATAAGCGTTAACTAAGCAGGGCAACCTTCCGAATAAGCTAGCAATTAATTAAATTAATTGGATTAAATAATTGATTAATTAGTTAGATAAATAAAAATAACCAAAGTTTCTAAGTAAAGTAGGCCAGTCTTTAAGTTAAATAATTAGCTGACTAATTACCTAAACAAAAACAATCGTTAACAAACAAGCAAGCAAATTAATTAAATTAATTGAATTAAATAATTAATGGATTGATTGATTAAACAGAATAAACAAAAATAACCAAGTAGCCAAGTTTTCAAATTAAATAATTAGCTGATTGATTGTTAACCAAACAGGTCAACTTTTTGAACAACTTCAGCAAATAGGCCAAATTAATTAAATCTCTGAGAAATTAAATAATAATAATAATAATAAAAAAGCGAAGCGCGACAAAGGTACATCTATATAATAGTTAAAATGGCATCCGGTAGCAGGAAAGATTCAACGATTTATTTTCTTACATACGTACTTCATGGTCCACCTCTCACCGAGACTAATGGCAGATTACACAGTGTAAATAATGCAATCAATAGGATGAGACATCTAAGAAGCAATATAATAGGACTAGGATCACACTGGTCTGAAACAAAGCATAAAGTATTAGACACGATATGTTAAAGTTCTCTAATATTAGGTTTTGTTGGACCTTCTATTTTTAGAAGAATTCAGCCTCCCAATAGATACTAGGGAAGTTGAAGTCTCCAATTATTATTGATGAATGTTTGTTTCCCTGAAATATCTGTCATTTGTTTCAGAAAAGCATCATTTATATCCTCTCCTTGGTTTGGCAGTCTGTAGTAAACTCAAACCACATTATTACTGTCTCCATTTATATTACTGTCTCCATTTATTTTTTACCCATATGCTCTCCACGGGGCTACCATGTTAGCCCTCTTGAATTTCTGCACAGATGCACATTTTTTTGCATCTAATGCTACTCCCCCTCTTTCTGCTAATGCTGGGGGTTTTGTTGACAAGTTATGTCCTTCAGTGGCTACATTCCAGTCATGGGAGTCATCTCACAAGTCTCCGTCATTTACCTTCTTGTGCTAGAGGTTCCAGCTCATCTTATTTACTTCCCACACTCTGAGCATTAATGTATGTACATCAAAAGATATGAATATCATGCTTCAGTGTGAATGCTAAAGACATAAATATCATGATCCATACGACATTTCTCCCCCGTAATGTTGGTAACCCAGGTCTGTATTCTGAGCCTGTATGCTGTTTGATGGGTCTCTGACCGTAATAAATATTTATGTTTATGTTTATGTTATGATCCAGTGTCCAGTGTCTTCTTTTACTGTGGGATATTTCAGAACCCTCACAACTCTCCCAGAACCTCACGTACCACCCAAGTCCTTATTTCTAGTACTTACCTTTGTAGTCAGCCTTACATGACTGGCCTCTCCCACATGGTGCCAGACTTTTAAAAACTAAAACAGCATAACAGCATACCACAGAAAAAGCAGCTCCCATGCTGCGCCTGGGTACCCAAGAGAAGCCCAATAACTGGTGTTTGCTGAGCCAAGATTATTTTTCACAAGGAAAAAACAAGTATTAAGTATTGAGATAAGGCAGCTCTTTTCATAACAACATGCTTCTTTATTGAACTTCCGAACCAAAGACACAAGCTCAACAGGAGCCAATTTATACTTGTAAAAACCACACCCACCTTTAACAACAACCAATACAAAGTAGGCAGCTAGGATCCTTCATTTGCATGAACTATATACAAAGTAACTATTTACTGTACAGCTATTAGATATAAGGAAACAAATATGATTAACTGTTACTGGCAACACAACCAATAGCCTTGAAGGCCTTTGGAGCCTTCACTCAGACACAAGCTCCAGCAGTACATAACAATAAAAATAATCTCCAGAGCTGAGTTGGGCATTTTCACATGTGGAGCTCAAAACAGTTATTGTTTGAAGTGGTTTATAAGTGAAGTGGTTTATAACCTAGTCTGGCCATGCATCATGGGTGAGAAAACTCCTAATGGTTCAAAATTCTTATGTTGTACAATCACATACCTTTCACGCCATAAGTACAGCAATCAAGACCCTTTTCTTATCCAGACCTGGTTCATACAAAGTTCCTCCTCTTCCATAAGTGTGATGGGGAAGTGTGAGTGCTCATGTGTTTTCCCCACACCATCAATATATTGTGTGACACAGCTAACTGTACAGATGGCTTGTGCAAGACAAAAACATCCACTACACAGCTGCATCACACATTATGTTGTGATTATAGTAGGAGTGTGCACAACTATTCCCTTTTCTCCACCACACCTACGGAGAGTGTGTTCTTGAAGAATGTGTAGACAAAGCCCTAGAGATTAGTCTGTATGAAGCAGCAGTCAAATAATAGGTGTGCCCTCCTCACAAGACTGGTGGACCTGACACACACTTTTTTCATCAGTCTTCGCAAATGTCAGTATTCTGCTCCCAGCTCCCATTAGGACATTATGGCCAAATAAATGTCTGCTTCTTACAGGCAACAAGAACAGAATGACAGCAGCTTTTTGAGAACTACAGGCTGCCATGCACTAAATATACTTCTATTCCAGCATTTATTAGATATGTCAGCCACAATTATTCTCTCAGAAGCCGAAGAGGAAGCATCCCATTGACCTGGTGATTAAAAAAAGCACACTACAGGTCAGACTGTCTGCCATTTATTTAATGTGTATCAACTAGATAACATTATAGGTGGAAATGCCATTTTGTTCATAACACTTCAAGTCTAGGAATAGAAATCAAGTTGAAAACATATTCCTGACTGATGATTTATTCAGTATTTCACCCAATACATGGCACCAGACAAAATAACTGCTACCATCCTTTTCAGAAGGCAATCACAGCAAAAAAATCATTTGCAAGACAACAAATTCATATATAATTAATGCATTTTATTATTAGACTGGTTGGCCATTAGCTTTTTCTTCCTGATGTAACCAAGCCATAACAAACAAAAATAAAATATTGTAAAATTTAATAATTATTAAAGTTAAAACAGCAAGGTTTACTGTGACGTTTATTTGGAAATGTCTCGGGGGATATTTATTTTCAAAATAATCTGTATTTTCCAAGTCACTTCTAAAGTACGGGCCTTTACACTTCCAATAACATCACCAGGAGCATGAAAGGACTGAGGCCAGGGTCACCAACCTCCAGGTGCAGCCTGAAGATCTCCCAGAGTTACATCTGATCTCCAGACTACAGAAACAAAATGCCTGCTCTGGAGAGCGGACATTATACCCTGCTGAGCTCCTCCTCTCCCAAAACCCCACCCTCCCAGACTCCACTGTCAAATCTCCAGGAATTTCCCATTACTGAGCTGACAACCAGAGGAGCAAAATGGAGACTTTGCACTGAGGAATGTTTCATTAGGCCCTAGAGAACTGTTGCACCAGTGTCCTAGGTATCAGAAAAGCAGAAAATGCAATTCCCATAGCTCTTAGTATTCTTTCTAGGGAAATCAAGAGCCATAGAAACTATTTCTCATTATTCCTGATGCCAAGGATGCCACAGAGACAGTGTTATTGCTCCTAGTGTAGGGTTGCCAGGCAATAGCACAAGTGTTGGGGACAGGTCACGGGGAGGGGGAACACCATACGATGTGGTGATATTACTTTGAGTGAAGACCTAGAAGTGATATCACCAAGTTAAGCAATGCCTTAGTATTTTCCCCACTCTTTTGGTAAAGATTACAGAGATCGCAAAATTCTAGAGAGTTGCTTGACAGAGAGAGTTGCTTGACAGAGAGAAGTCACTTCCAGGTCTTCTCCTAGAAGTAGGTAGACAAGCACTGTACAAATAATGCAGACCACAGGTGCTCAAGAAGTTATGCACAAAAGTCAATTTATATAATAGGAGACCACATATATCAATAAAATCAGATTACATCATATAATGTGCAGGTCCATAAATACTACAAGTTCATAAATGGTACACAGACAAAGTGGACGAAGACTCCGGATTCTGATCTTCGTTGCGATAATTCTTCTTCAAGAAGTTCACACTACTACAATTACAAGTGAAACCAAACTATTAATATATATTACAGTCAAACCCATGTTCTGAATACTAAGAGGCAAAAAAATTACCTTCATAAAGTACAGAAGACTCTTAGAAGGAAAAATCCTTAGCATAGCACTCACAGTGTATAAAAGCCTTCAAACCAATATTACAGGGGAAAATTCTGAAACAAGGAAGAATAGGAAAATGCTCCTATAATATTATTACTTGCAGTTACAATATACAAAAACCATTAAAGGGTTTTTGTACATTAAGCCCTAGGTGTTGATTATTCTTTGAGGCTTACCGACTATTGGAGAGTTTGTGCTATTGTTGATCGGGTGCCCAGCTTTGGACGACTATAATAGGAATGGTGAGCATTATGACCTTTTAATGGTTTTTGTATATTGTATATAGTGTATACATGTTTTGTATATAATGGCCTGCAAATGGAGCCCAAGGTAAGTGTGGAGCCCTGGCTTCTCAAACTGTGTGCACACCAGTGTGCTTTCAAAGAAGTGCTGGTCTGCCAGAGGAAATAAATTAATGGCTCCTCTGAGTTCAAAGCATCCATCCACAGGAGAGGCTGCCACTGTATCTCTGCAAGAGACTACACCAACCTCCTTTCAATCAACCTCTGCTGGGAGTCGTAATTCTATTGCATCTTTGAATATAGGACCAGGTCATGATATCACATCAGAATCAAAGACAGAGTGGAATTACTTGTCCTCAGAGATGGCTGTCTGTTGCATTTTGACATATCACTGCTCCGGTCTTCCCTGTTATGGATGAGGGTAGATAGGGCACGAGAGTTCTGATGACTAACTGAGTCTGAGGTGACACCCGGACTGGGAACAAGCTGATCCCTCCAGATAGGCTTGATTTTATAGCCAGGAGTGAAAACAAGCTTGATAAGTTAACACCGCCCTATTGGCTAAGCAGGGGCTGGCAGGCTTTTGAGCCCAAGGTCTGGGTCCATTAAGGTCTTTTTGACATGCATTGGAGGAGACCTGAAAAGGGAGGTGTCCCTTCTGATGAGGGGTGGTTGTATGTGTAGCTGTATGTGTGGATTATGGGCATCCGCAGAAATTAATTGGGAGGGGGCAAAGTCTCAAAGTGAGTGACTGTGGCCTTTACACCATTGGCAACAGAACCCACACATCAGACGCTATGATGTGGTGCTGAAAAGAAGCAATAAGAATAACAGTAAGCTCTCCCTGAAGGTTATTTACTGCACTGTATAAGATTATTTAGTTTATATAATTTTTTCTAGGGAAAAAGTCCTGGGAAATAAGATAGATACCATGAGACTTTTGTCAAAAATTGTTACTTATAACTATATACACAGGAAAAAAAGGACAAGGTATTCATACATACACACACCAAATAAAGGAGAGGAAAAATTTGTATACTGAAAACAGGATAATCTACAATGAATCATAAAAGACAACTGGGTAAATGTCGTTCCTTGTTTTCTCATACCAACTATACTGGAGAGCCAGTTTGGTGTAATGGTTAAGAGTGCAGACTCTAAATTGGGAGAACCAGGTTTGATTTACAACTCCCGCACACGCAGCTGCTGGAGTGACCTTGAGTCAGTCATGAGTTCTTTCAGAGCTATTCTCTCAAGGACAGTTCTCGAGACAGCTCTCTCAGCCCCACCTAACTCACAGGGTGTCTGCTGTGGGGAGGGAAAGGGAAAGGAGACTGTAAGCCGCTCTGATACTCTTTCGGGTAGTGAAGGGTGGGGTATAAATTCAACTTCTTCTTTATTATATTGACTAGGAATAAGGCCTGTTGTGGAAATAAATACAACAGGCTCTAGAAAGAGGCTCTGGGCACTCAGTAACAATTTGCTGTGGCAATCTCAGCAGGGTATAATGACAGAGTCCACCATTTTCTCCAGAGGAACTGATCTTTGCTACCTGAAGAGCAGTAGTAATTTTGAGTGATCTCCAGCCCACCCCCAAGATTGGTAACAGTGGTTCCCCAGGAGGGAGTGGCTGGTTTGGAGGGTGGAGTCTATGGCATTGTACCTGTCTGAGGTCCCACCCCTCCTCAACACTCACCCTCTCCAGGTTCGACCCCTCAAATCTCCAGGAATTTCCCAACCTGGAGTTGATAACCCTATCTCCCTCCCAGCCAACCATCAACCTACCTTTAGTTTTCCATCTCCTCCCCCCTCCCTCCTAGACAGCAGTTGTAATTTTGAGTGATCTCCAGCCCCCACCTGGAGATTGGCAACAATGGTTCCCCATCAGGGAATGGCTGGATTGGAGGGTGGAGTCTATGGCATCATACCTGTCTGAGGTGCCACCCCTCTTCAAATCTCACCCTCTCCAGGCTCCATCCCTCAAATCTCCAGGAATTGCCCACCTGGAGTTGGCAACCTGATCAGGACTGGGCCCAATGAGTTTTCTCCCAAAGGCCAAAATAGGTGTGGAAAGGGCCTTTTACTGACAGAGGAGAAAGTACAGGTGCCAACTGTGATTAGGGAAATACCTGGAGATTTGGGGGGCTGGATCCTGTGGAGGGCAGCATTTGGGGTGTGTGGAAGGACTCAGCAGGGTATAATGCCATAGAGTCTACCCTCCAAAGCAACCATTTTCTCCCGGGGAACTGATCTCTGTCATCTGGAGGTCAATTGTAACAGTGGGAGATCTCCAGGTTTGGAGATTGGCAACCCTAGGGGAAAGTCAGCCGCACAGCGGGGAGTTGAAGAAAATGGTTTGATGGTCGCTGGCCCACCTCGTTAGCCAGCCAGCCATGCTGAAGCTAAGCAGGAGAGAAAGCCTTTTTCTATTTATTCTGACAGGAAAGTGGCCATTGGGGAGGGGGTTATGCTGAAAGTCCTTTGGTTTTTTACTCACAGAACCAAGCTTGGCTGCCTACCAACAGCCACTGAGGGGACAGTCCCTCACAGGAGTCAAGAGAACTGTCATCCTCAGGAGAGAGAGCCGTCTGCCAGGGGGAGTGGGTGGGGAAGAGGAGCAGACCCAGCACCCGGCCAATGGCACGCGAGTACTCTTGAGTGGCGGCTGATGGGCTAATGGCTGAGGGAGGGCATTTTACAGCCAATGGGAGCGCATAGAATCTTACAAAACCAAAAGATAATTATTATAAGGAGAGATTAGTTTTTAAAAAATGTTATTTACGGTTCTCTGATAACATGTTAGCCTTGTCACTAAAGCACTGCCTCAGATATTATTAAATTATTAATTTATAGAAGGTGTGAAGGAACGGATTCGGAAGTCCCATTCCCTCGAGTCCCAGTGACTAGGAAAGCATCACTGCCATCCCAGGTCTCTGCCCAACAAGGCAACCTTGTTATCAATAGGGGTGTGCAGTTGAATAGTGGGCCATAACAGTCATCTTACTTCATAGCATCAGATTGGGTAGGTTATATTCAAGGCAGTCAAAAGCATCCTGGAACAACTCCTGGATCTCTTAACGTTGTGACCTAATTGTCAGGAATTTAACAGGGTTTGCCTGCCCAATTTTTAAATGTTTCTCTCCATTCCCCAGGGGCTTTCACACATGTTGAATAATGTACTTTCAATGCACATTAGTGATCAACTGCAAGCAGATTTCGCCATTTCACACAGTAAAATCCATTTGCAAAGTGTGTTGAAAATGGATTGGAAGTACATTATTCAGCATTTGTGAAAGCATTTATCTCAGCCAATCTTAGCCCTGGGACCAATCAGGCAAGTTGCCTTGGCCAGCCAAACAGTCTTTCTTGCAGGGGAGGGAAATTTTAAACTATATCTGTCCGTTAACATTGGCTATTTTGCACTCACTGCTCCCTGTTTCTTGGGAGAAATACCTGGCATGGATTAAGCTAGACTCCAGACCGACAGATCCTGTTTGGATGGCACTTTTCAACAGACTGGTCTGAATAATTTATTGTTACTACTAGCTAGCTTTCCTCCATCCTTCCCCAAGGGAGGAGGGAAGTAAGTTATTTTGGATTATGTGTCATTTAATATTTGGTTCATTTTGATCCTTTGGACTTTCCTTTTTTGTGCTTCTGAGGCATTTGTTTCTTGTCTTGCACTATGGGGGGTTTTCTGGGTTTTGTTGGCTTGTCTCTAATTGTTGCCTTCAGTTAGTGAGTTACCTGTTTTCCACCTTTTCTGCAGGTTTGTTAGCGACTATGGGTAACCACATGTTTCACAATTTAGGTTTAAGGTCCCTTCCTTAGAATCAGCAAAGCGGGAGGGCCCAAAATTTTGGTTATAATATTGATCTTGATCATTGGTTGCAAATATGGAAAACAAATGTAAAAATAACAAAATTGGTCTCCTTTAAAGATAATTTATATAAAATGTTCTATAGATGGTATATAACGCCAGAGAAATTAGCCAAAATGTACCCTGGAATGTCTGACAAATGCTGGAAATGTAAGATATGGGTGGGAAGCTTCTTTCAGGTTTGATGGAAATGTAAAGATGTGATGGTATATTGGAAAAGAGTTCATGAAATGTTGCAAAAAATATGTTTGATACCGATACCATTTAAACCAGAAATGTTTTTGCTCAGTATCATGCCCAATGTAAAAGACAAAAAAGCTAAGCACTTAATTATTCTCTATGCTATGTATTGGAAGAAATCAGAGATACCAATGAAAGATGAACTCTTGACAAAAATCTTTGAAACAGCAGAAATAGATATATTGACGGACTCACTGAAGGACCAAAGTAAACAAAATGTGAGAGAAAATTGGACACCATTTTATGAGTGGGTGAAAAGAAACTGTGAAAAGGAAGATTGTGAACAATAGATTATAGTTACTATAAATTTAGGATAAATGTAATTTGAACTGTAAAGGATAGTTTTTCAGGAACCATAATAGAAGATTTTAGTGATTGGATTAATCGTCTATAGCTTTAGAAATTATATAAATGAAAGAGGTATGGAAACAAAGGTTTAAGATGGGAATTGTCTTGTAACAGCTATTATATAAGCTTGATGGGAAATTTTCCTTTATGTCTTATCCTTCTCCCCATGTCCTTCCCTTCCTAAATGTCCTATATATTAGTGAAAATCAAATAAAAGTTAATTAAAAAAAAGAATCAGCAGAGTGGGTGTGTGCCTCACTAGGTAGTCACTTTGGAAGGACTACTTCTACATGCATTTACTACATTTGGTTTAAAAAAATTATTCAAATTAGTGGGCAGATATCTGACCTGATCTTAATGAAAACAGAAATGGAACCTGACAAGTCTTTACCAACAACAGTAGCACCTTAGAGACCAACAAGATTTTCAGGGTATGAGCTTTCAAGAGTCAAAGTTCCCTTCATCAGATACAAAACTGCACCCAAAGAGTGCTTGTGAATGGTTTCTCATCTTCTTGGAGAGGAGTGACAAGTGGAGTGCCTCAAGGAACTATCCTGGGACCTGTTTTGTTCAACATCTTTATCAATGATTTGGATGAAGGGACAGAGGGAATGCTTATTAAATTTGCAGATGGCTTTGTTGTGATAACTGATTAAGATTGATATTTACTTATTAAATAGTAACTATACTTAGGAGAAAATGTCAAATAGAATGTTATAGTAATTGGAACTATATTTTTATGTTTATATATGCTATTATTAAATGTAGTATATAAAAAATAGGGAAAGGGTAGCAACAACCTTGTATGATCTTTGATTTAAATCACCTATTATGAATTTGTTTGTGTCTCCACAGCTGGAAATATATACTAAAAGAATTACATAATCTTAAAGAAGTATAAATACATTCAGTTAAAGGGTGAATGAAATGGTAACTGATTAAACCTGACTATATTGAAATCAAGTTTTATATATTTAGAAAGTAGTGGAAAGGGTAATTAGACTGTCATCTTAAACGTTAAGATATGAATGAAGATATTACTTAGAAAATTATAGATGGAATACGTCGTATGTGCTCAAATATTTAAAAAAGCTATGTAATTTTAAGATAAAAGCTTGCAAATATTTTACTTAAATATAAGGTAGAAAAACAGAAATTGAAATGTTTAACAGCAGGGTAGTTAAAGAGATGGAAATTGATAATGAACTCTCTTGTATGAATGTTTGTCTTTTTATGTTTGTTTTTGTCTTTTTCTTTTTTAAGCCAATAAAAATTTATTTTTTAAAAAAGAAGTATGGTGTCCAGATCACGCGAAGTGATGGTACCACTTTACTCTGCTCTGGTTAGACCTCACCTAGGGTATTGTGTTCAGTTTCGGGCACCATAATTTAAGAAGGATATAGACAAACTGCAACGTGTCCAGAGGAAAGCAATGAAGATGGTGAAGGGTCTGGAAACCACATCCTATGAGGAAAGGTTGAAGGAGCTGAGTATGTTTAGCCTGGAGAGGAGATGACTGAGAGGTGATATTATAACCATCTTCAAGTACTTGAAGGGCTGTCATATAGATGATGGTAGAGAGTTGTTTTCTGTTGCCCTAGGTCGGACCAGAACCAACGGGTTGAAATTAAATCAGAAAGTTTTCGGCTAAACATTAGGAAGAACTTCCTGACAGTCAGAGTGGTTCTTCAGTGGAGCAGGCTTCCTCAGGAGGCGGTGGGCTCTCCTTCTTTGGAGGTTTTCAAACAGAGGCTAGATGGCCATGTGACAGCAATGCGGATTCTGTGAACTTAGACAGATCATGAGAGGGAGGGCAGGAAGGGTTGCCTCAGTGCTTAGTTCTTGTGGCCCTTTCTTATATGCCCAGGGAAATGCTGATTGCCACTTTGGGGTCAGGAAGCAATTTTTCTCCAGGCCGGTTTGGCTAGGGATCCCGGAAGTTTCTTGTCATCTTCTGGGCATGGAACAGCAGTCACTGCAAATGTGGAAGGAGAGGTATTTGTGAATTTCCTGCCTTGTGCAGGGGGTTGGACTAGATGATCCTGGAAGTCTATGATTCTATGAAAAGGAATTTTGACTTTTGAAAGCTCATACCCCTAAATCCTGTTGGTCTCTAAGGTGCTACTGGACATGATTCTAGACGTCCTAAAGGTAAAGGTAAAGGTTCCCTTGCTCGAAAGTCAGTCAAATCCGACTCTAGGGTTGCGGTGCTCATCTCCGTTTCAAAGCTGAAGATCCAGCGCTGTCCGAAGACATTTCCGTGGTCATGTGGCCGGCATGGCTAAACACCAAGGCGTACGGAACCCTGTTACCTTCCCACTGAAGTGGTACCTATTTATCTACTTGCAATTCCTTGCTTTCAAACTGCTAGGTTGGCAGGAGCTGGAACTAGAGACGGGAGCTCACTCCGTCATGTGGCACTCTCGGGTCTCGAACTGCTGAACTACTGACCTTCCACAGCCTGCAGTTCAGCGTCTTAACCACTTGAGCCACCGCAGCTCCTCCTACTGCGCACCAAAATAGCTATCCTCTGAAACTATCACTCACAGGCAGAGTGCAGTCACAACTACTGAATTATTGGGGTGAATTCTAGGGTGGGAGGCATTTCTCCACATCAGGTGAATCTGCCTTTACCAATCTGCTGTTATAACGATCTCAGCAGTAATGAACAGACTTAAAATTAGCTCCATACATTACTAACACATATAGCCTTTTAAGTACCCTAGCAGTACAATCAAGGGCTATGTTGATATCTAGCATTTCACTAACAAACTGAACTGCAGTTCTCTGAAACATCTGTATCTTAGACATGAAATATATCAGCTAATCATGGACCATGCCTCCAACATTTATCCTGCCACTAATTATATATGAGTTATAGCCTGTGGGATGTCAGATACCACTGAAAAAGTATTTTGCAAAATTTTTCTTTTTAATACCAGTTGAAATCAATCTAGGGCTGACATTTTCTGGGATCCAACCCCATTCTTCCATACTAATATTAATCTGTAAGTCCTTCTCCCATTTTTAAATACAAGGGGCAATTATCCCCCCTTATTAATAATAAATATATCTCTGTGATATAGCCCTTAGGTATTTGAACAATGATCAATAATTCAAAAGGTAATTTCATTCTTAGCCCATCATATTTCTTCATCAATGTATTTACCAAATTTGCCTACCTTCTCCATGTCTATGTTCTATAAAAGCAATGCCCCATGGTGGCATCAGATTTCTATTTAGACCTTTCTGCCTCCTCCATCTTGATGACATGGGACCACCTTCTGTCTGCTATTCACAAGGGGCCAAGGAACAGCATTTCTAGCCATTACCATCTTAATAGATCAAGAGCTGGCAGAAGGCACAGGATGCACCTTAATTTCAACACACTCAACAAGAGCAATAGTAGCTCCAGAAAGACACTGAGCTCTGCCCAGCATCTAGTCATTACACTGTTCATCAAGGCTTCTGAGCAACTAATCTGGGCACATGCTAGAAAAAGATTTTGCACATTAGCCATAGAAATATCTGTGCATATATTAGCACTTCCCACTAAAAGTATCTCAGTCCAATGAGAACTAATTTAGACTGCTGAATCTCCTGCCTAACTGCCTTCAAATGCACCTCCTCATGGTTCAGCAACATCCCCCCCCCTCCTTTTCTTCCTTACCTAGAAGGTCTCCCAGGATTGAAGTTGCCAGCTTCTATTTCCTTTGGCCAATCCAACAGGCCTATAGAAAAATATCCTGTCCCTTTTATAGAGGCTAAGGCAGGGGTCCTCAAACTACGGCCCGCGGGCTACATGCGGCCCGCCGGGGACATTTATGCAGCCCGCCGAGTGTTTATGCCCGCCCCCCGCCCGGAGCCGCCTCCTCCCCGGGGAGCGCAGCAGCAGCACCCCTGCCCGCCTGCCGGGCTCCTCCTCCCGAGTAGCCCCATTGGGAGAGGCACTGCCGGCTCGCTCACTAGGGTGGCGGGCTCTTAGGGGCGGCAAATTGCCGCCCCCGCCCCCCAAGCCGCCCCCCCCTCGTGGCCTCTTTCTTCCTCCAGCAGCCCTGGGCAGCAAGAGCGCCCAGGAGCTGAGGAGGAGGAAGGGGCGAGCAGGCTGGTCGTGGGGGAGGGGGCGAACGCGGCGGCCCTCCAACCGTCTGAGGGACAGTGAACTGGCCCCCTGTTTAAAAAGTTTGAGGACCCCTGGGCTAAGGTGTAGAAATGGGCAGTTGAAGTTTTCCATGGCATAGAGCTAAATAAGAACATTTACTAATTAAAAACTCTTTAAGCCTTTATTAAAGGAACAGAACATATCTTTTCTACAAGCAGTTGGCAAAAAAAAAACCACCTCCTTTTTTCTTTCCAGATCTGCAGAACCTGCAGCTTCATTTCTGACCACACCAGTTTGTGTAGTTACAGAGGTCCTAGATACATTTAATGCATCTGCTTACAGTTGCCAACCAAGGGAGGTTTGAGGACAAAGCTAGGCATTACACAGCATTGCTCAATGTCACAACACTTGTAGTTACACAAGAATCGCCACAACCAGTGTTCCCTCTAAGCTAGTTAGTGTGAGCTAGCTCACAGTTTTTTAGCCTCCAGCTCACACATTTTTATCTTAGCTCAGGAAAAATGGCTCCAGAGCACACTTATTTATGCAGCAGTCAAATGGCTGGCTCACAACTTTAATTGCCAGTAGCTCACAAAGTAGAATTTTTGCTCACACGACTCCACAGCTTAGTCTAGAGGGAGCATTGGCCGCAACACACTAGCAAGCTCCCAAATCCCTATGGCTTTTCCACAGAGATTTGGGGGACTGCAAGATTGTCGTGGTGGCTCAGAGGTTAAGACACTGAACTGCAGACTGGAAGGCCTGTAGTTCGGCAGTTTGAGACCCTAGTGTCATGTGATTGAGTGAGCTCCCATCTCTGGTCCCAGCTCCTGCCAACCTAGCAGTTCAAAAGCAAGAAATTGCAAGTAGATAAATAGGTACTGCTTCGGTGGGAAGGTAACAGGGTTCCATGCACCTCAGCATTTAGTCATGACAGCCACATGGACAGCGCTGGTGGGAAGGTAACAGCGTTCTGTGCACCTTGACGTCTAGTCATGCTGGCCACATGACCACGAAGATGTCTTCAGACAGCACTGGCTCTTCTCCTTGGAAACGGAGATGAGCACCACCCCTTAGAGTCGGATTCAACTGGCTTTTGAGAAAGGGAAACCTTTACCTTAAGATTGCTGCAGCAATGTGTACAGTTTATCATCCTTCATCCATCCCAAAACTCCCTCTAGGAACAGTCTCCCTGGGATCTGTTGGAAACAGAAGACAGAGCTGAGTAGCATCTGCATATTGATGACAACCCAGCCCAATCTCCAGATGATCAATCAGAGTGTCAGATTAGGATCTAAGCAACCAGGGTTGATGCCCCAGTCAGCTGTGAAACCCGTGCTGTCTCTCTCTCTCTCATAGTTTAACCTATCACACAGGGTCATTGTGAGAATAAAATGGATGAAGAACTATGTATGCTACCATGTACTCTTGGAAAAAAGAGCTGTGTGATGAAATGCCTTATACCTCATAATTAATGCCAATGTGTACAGCCCAAAGGGTTAATAACTGGGTTTGCTATCTGTACAGGCTCAGAGTTTTTAAAATACCTTCTGCTGGCTGGAAGGAGGCAAAGTACAGCAGGAATGGCAATAAGTTACTTACCCCCCAACCAGAAAGCCATTCAGTGCCAAAGAAATGTAGATGACTGTGATGGGCAGGAGGCTGTCCTGCCCCAAAGGAAAAACAGCCACTCAGCTGAGCCTATGGGAGTGCTGCTCAGTATCCAATCACATTTCAGAAGAGGGATCAAATGTCAGAGGGAAGCACAGCAGGAGTTCAGTTCAGGTCCACCGCAGGAAGACTGCAGTCATAGTCTAAGTCTGCCTCAGTAAAAGGGCAGACAGTTTGAAGGGTAGCTCTGCCTGGAAGTGTGGCAGAGTGGTTTAGCTCTTCTTCTGTGAAAGAATGGAGTACAAACAGGTTGCTTACCTGTAACTGGTAATCTTTGAGTGGTCATCTGTGGGAACTGGGTGCCTATGCCGGCTCTGAGCAGTAAAATTGGGGCTGAGATTTCTGAATTATATAAAAGGTGAAATGATGGCCCTGGAGACAGCCGGACTCCCCATGATATTTGCATACCTACTCTCACTCATCAATGCAGGACTGAGCCACTCTTCTGTGAGTTTACCTCACAGCCATATCGGCACATCACCAGAGAATCGAAGGCTACTCTGCTTTTGCCCATCCAGACACCAAACAACTGATGTGCATGCATTCTCCAGTTAAACACCTTGCCTTTGGTTCTTCATAAGCTAACAGGGAAACCATTCGAACTGATGGCAACATGCAACCCTCAGCTTCTAGCATGGAAAACGGCCTTCCTGGTTGCTATCACATCAGCCAGATGTGTGGGTGAACTTTTGGCACTCAGGCATGACCCCCCCATACCTGCACTTCCATAAGGAAGGGGTCTCATTAGCACCAGATGTCAATTTTTTACCTAAGGTGGTGTCAGAATTCCATCTTTGTGGAGACATCACACTCCCTGCCTTTTTTCCAGACCCTAAAAATGACACGGAGAGTCTATTTCACTCCATGGATATCAAGAGGACCCTACTGTTTTATCTCAATAGAACAAAAGCAGATCGTAAGGTCTCTTATACTGAGCACAGGAAAGGCTGTAAGACCTCAACACAAAGGCTGTCGAAATGGATTGTTGGGATAATCATACTGTACTACCTACTTGCTAAGCAACTGCTAGCAGTACCCATCAGGGCACACTCCACAAGGACAATGGTTATGTCCACTGCCTTTCTTAGTGGGATTCCTCTACAGGACATTTGTAAAGCAGCCATGTGAGTGACACCTAATACCTTCATTCTCCAATTCATCAATATCGGAGCCTTCTGAAGCCTATAAGATCCACAGCTGACCACTGCCATGAGTCAGAGACGTTGATCGTTGGGATGTGACCGGTATCGAGGTCGTAGCAGTTCCTCCTAGTGTCCTTTTGCATGTTGCTTTGTGCTGCTTTTGGGGCCGGACCATCAACTCCGAAGGTTTGGCGTTTGAGGGCAATAGTAAGTAGTGTAGGCTTGCATGGTGATTGGGACTAACAGGAATGCGTGGAGCATTGGTCCCACCCAGAAGGTCCCTTCATGGTGAGCCAAGGGAGAGTGGATAGAAGAGGAAAAGCCCCATAGAGATACTGGAGCTGTCACTGGTCCCAAGCCAGGAGAGGAGGTACATTTGGCATCTGGAGTAGAGTATGCATCTCATCGCGAAGTAAGCAGCTTCGATGCAGAAGGGATGACTGTCGGTGTTGGGCTCTGATTTGGTGAGTGTCCATTTAGATGTTGGACAGATGAGGTCAGGGCTCTTCTCCAGCCAGCGATCACGATGAAGAACTATCCCAACTCAATGATCTGGAACAGAATGAGCGAGACGAGCTTCGTTGAGTCACGTCAATTTCCTCAGCATCCAACTTTGAGAAGTGGAATCACTGGACATTGGGAACCGTCACAGGTGATTTCAGCACCGGGAAATTTGACTGACCTATTGGGAAGGTTAGTAGTTGTAACAATGGAATTGTTGAGATCTGTGTCAGGTTCAGTGTCAGAGGCCTTGCAGGAGCAGCATGCTTTTGAGTCGTCAGTCCATGGCAGGGGCTCTGAGACTTTTGTTGAGAGTCTGTTTCGGAGACTTTGTTTGCCCATCTTATGGCTCATCTGCCCTGCATTTCTTGGTAGGGGAAGAAGATGCTGACTTCAATGTCGAGCGGCACTGTTTCAATACTGAGAGACCAGTATCCGACAGAGCCTTAGTTATGGCTTGTAAAGCCTGGCCCAAGGGCAGAGAGCACCTAGTCAGCATCGTTGCCGAACTGGCATTCTCCTGTGGAACAGAGGTCGTCATTATTTTAGTGGGAGTCAAGGCGGATTCCAAGAGTGCTACCCACAGTCGCACCACCTGGATTTTCCTGGTCTATTTGGAAAATTTGGCACGGTGGGCACATGAGTCTGGCCAGTGTGTTTCTCCAAGGCAGAATAAGCACAAGGAGTGGCCATCCAGGGAGGCAAGCTTCCTCCCACACTGGGTGTACCTCTTCCAAGATCCCCACAGCTTTTTCATAGACTGCTTGGAGGAGGGGAGCAGGGAAGAGGTGGTGGTTGGAGAGCAAAGTCTGGAGAAAATACCTTTTTTTGGTAGATAGTCAAAAGAGAGAAGAAGTGATGAGATGGAATAAGAGGCTGAGCAAAAATCTGTAGGTCCACAAGGAGTCAAAGAGTCGTACAAGGTAAGTTCACCAATCGGAGCAAAAGATCATCCAATTTGTGTGGCAGTCAGAAGAGAACTGGCGCACAGGGGAAGGGCACAAAAATCCTTGCTAACCTTGTAAGTTTACCAGTTGGAGCCTGCACAGGTGCCCTATTTGTCACAGGTGTGATGCACTGAGACCACAATGAAGATCTAACTATTAGGCCTTCCTCTGGTACTGAGCAGACCTTGTACTGTTTAGTCTGACTCTTGGGAAAGTTTTGGTGTGGGTGGAATCCTGTGTGTCAGAGAGGATCCAACCTAAGGGCTAGTCAGTAAAAGCATGTTTGTGCCTGAAATCATTAAAGAAAATTCAAGTCACACTCTAAAGCCATAACTAGCTTAAATTTATGTGCCTCAGCCAAGTTTCTCCTCTGACTATCTGGAGACATGTGCTGCTGATCTGTTCCTTGAAACCAACCTGCAAATAAATAAATCTTCTTGGTTATTTATATATAACTAGCCTGATACTCATGTTTCGCTACAGTATTTAAGTTCTGTAAATCCAGTTATAATACTGATGAAGTGAAATTTGAAATGTGACATTTGTTGTAGGATTTCTAATGGAGAAGACTGTAGTGTAAGAAATGAAGTGAGACATACGTACTTTTTTCTTCTCTACTGAAGGACCTCTCCCTAGACCACACTGGTGGTTCTGCCCTCAGGTGCTAGGATCACCAGGCTGCTTGGTGCAGGCCACATAGAACTGTCCATTTAAGAAGCAGGGGTCATCATGTTTCTCAGAAATCTCTTCAGGGGGGGGGTTGATGTCATGGTAGGAACACACTCCCCTTATTTGGGGTTAATTGGTGCAGGGGTTTGGCCTGGGCATTGAATTTGGGGGAGGGCATACCCAGGGCCGGCCCAAGGTTTTTTTGCACCCTAGGCGGGGCTACCTTCAGGCGCCCCCCGCGCGTGCCCAATTATATGGCAGTTGCCAACCTCCAGGCAGGGCCTGGAGACAAAGAAGTCCCTGCCCTCTCCACCGAGGCAGCGGAGGGACACGTGGAAGAGACGGTGCCTGTAGGAGAGCCTGCTGAGCCCAGCCGCCATGTGTGCCAGCCAACCAGTGGCCCCCTGGGCGGCCCCTGCCCCTCCCTCCTCCGTCTAAGAGCAAAAGCAAAAACGGGCTCTCCGGACCCCCCTGCCTGCCTGCCATCGGGCTCCCGGGCAGCAGCAGCAGCAGCGCCTCCTCCTCCTCCTTACCTGGCACACACGAGCTACTTGGCATGGCTGCAGGTGGGCAGGAGGTGGCGCTTGGCTTTGGGAGGCCTGGAGGCTGGCGCGGGGAGTGGGGGGGGTCTCCAGAAGCCCCTTGGCGGCAGAGGGACACGTAGAAGCGATGGCACCCCTCCCGCCACCTCATAAGGGAACTCAACCAGGCACCCCACAGGGCAGAAAAGGCACCTCGGACGGGGCGAGAGGCGCCCAAAAACGCGGGCCCAGCTTAAAAATGCAAATAGATCCCCCCCTCCAAAAAAATGCAAATGCAAAAAAATTCATATATTCCCCCCCCCAAAAAAAAAAAAACAAGCAAAGACAGCCAGCCTCCACTCCTGAGGCTAAAAGAGGCAGGAGCCCGAAGATGCAACAGATCCCCTCCCCCCTTTTCCCTCCAGGAGGATGTGGGCCTCTTTGCCTGCCTCCGTCCCCCCCAGCCCAGGGAAGCCAAGCCTGGGGGGGATTGGGGGGGGTTATCTCTGCTTGCCCCCCCCTTTTGCAAGCGCTCCTCCCTGGCATGCGGGAGAAGCCCTTGGGTGGCACCAGGCTCGGAAGGGAGGGGTTGGCCAGGCAGGGCTGGCTCCAGGTTTTTTCAGAGAGGACAGAGCACAGCACAGGGCCAGAAAGGGCGCCCCAGACGGGCTCCGCCAGATGCTGCAGGCGCGGGGACACAGCCTGGAGGGCAGTAGGGCAGCAGACCCGCCTCTGCAGTGGCTGGGGAGGCAGGAGCGGCAACAGTCCTCGGCGGGCGAGAGCAGCCCGGAAATGAACAGCGGATGGCAGGCCAGCGCCCCAGGCTGCCGCCTAGATTTGGCCTATCACGGTCCGGCCCTGGGCATACCCCCCCTTTTTTACAAAAATTCTTCTCATTTATATTTTAGAACTGGGACATAACTACATATTCAAAACACCAGCTGAACAGTCAGATATTAAGCAAGTTCATATGAACCAGTTTTCTAGAACCCACATTGTGAGAAGTTAAATAACCTAATAAAGGAAACTAGTTTTCTACAAACTTGGAGTATGTTTCCATTGTGGGTGTGAGTGTGGCTAAGCTGGGCCAGCAGCACCTGCTACTACACCTGACAGACACCAGCCCAGGCCCGTAGCTAACAACTTTTTGCTCAGGGGGCCCATGTTTTTCTCAGGGGGCCCACCACCAATGTTCCCTCTAAGCTGTGGAGTTTTTTGAGCAAAACTTCTACTTTGTGAGCTACTGCCATTAACGTTGTGAGAGAGCAATTTGGCTGCTGCATAAATTAGTTTGCTCTGGAGCCATCCTTCCTGAGCTAAGACAAAAATCTGCGAGCTGGAAGTTAAAAAAGTGTACGCTAGCTCACACTAACTCAGCTTAGAGGGAACACTGCCCCCCCTCCATTGGGGATCCATGATTGCAAGGGGAAAAATATAGACCAAATTCAATCTCGTCAGACAAATTCAGTACAATTGAAAGAGAGATTTGATTTTATGTTTTTAAAACCGGACAGCATAATCACAGCAGTATTAATCTTTGTGTAACAGAACTAAGTTTTCAAAAAGTTTTCATTGAGACCTGATACTGAAAGGCATGCAAAGCAGCAACAGAAAAAAGGAAAAATATTTTATTAGAGAGCAGAGAAGACTATTAAGCCAAAACCAGAAATAGCTTCCCCCCTAGAATTCAGTTTCATTTTACAATAAAAAATACTGAACTTCTTCCTGCAAGGGGTTGCTACTTTGATTTGAGCTTGTGGGCATTTTTTGGAATTTTAAGAAAGGGCAGTGGTCACAATCACAAAATTGATACCTTGGGAAGCAGGACCAATCACAAAATGGCTGCTAAAATATTGGGAGGTTTCAAGCAGAGCATCCACCTGTGATCAGGACAACTGTCTCCAAATGTGCACGCTCTGTAAGACCAAAAGTGATTTCCCTTGGGGTCTTCAAAAACACCTCCTGCTTTACTGAGGTGAAAGATAGTCAGAACTGGCTGTTTGCTTTGGTGAAAAAGTGCTGGGTAAGAAGCAAGTAGCCACCAGCAAACACATTGTTGGGCACCACATTGGAGTTTACCACTCTAGTCACTACGTATATATATATATATTTCTACCCTTAAAATATAGGAACATTCTTAAAAAGAAGAGAAATGTTGATTGAAAGCCTTCCCATTAACAATGGGAACCACAATTAAGACCTTATCGGAAGCAGGGGTCTTTTAGTAGAAAAACAGCTGCAGGAGCTCATTAGAATATGGTATACTAATGAGCTATTAGGCTATTAGCATATGCCACACCCCCTGACATCACCGAAAGTGATGTCAGAAGGGGAAGCAAAAGGGGGGGAGGCATCTTCAAAAGCCTCCCCTTCCCTAGCTGGCCTGGGTGGGGGAGCTAAGAGAGAAGGGGTTTAAAGTTTAAATTCCTTCTCACTAGAGTTGGGCCACAGAAGGAGGAAAGAGGGAAGGAAAGAGAGAGAGTAGAAAGAAGGAAAGAGGGAAAGAAAGAGATGGAAAGGGGAGGGAAAGAAAGAGAGGGAAGATGGAGGGAAACAGGGAAAGGAGGAAAAAGAGAAGAGAAAAAGGTGGGAAAGAAAGAAAGAGAGAAGAGAAGGAGGAGGGAAAGAGGAAAAAGAGAGAAGGAAAGGAGGGAATGAAAGAAATTCAGCGGCAATTCGGCCCCATTATATCCTATGGGCCATTGAAGTCAATGGTGAAAACATAGGGTATATTCTGGGGGCTGGAGGAGGGGGTTTGAGGGAGACACTCCAAACTCACAGGGTAGCTGGTAGAGTCTCTCTCCAAGATACCCACGAAGTTTCAAGAACATTGGACCAGGGGGTCCAATTCTATGGGCCCCAAACAGGTTGCCCCTATTCCCTCCATTGTTCTCTATGGTGGGAAAAAGTTACTTTTTTCCCACCATAGAGAACAATGGAGGGAATAGGGGCAACCTGTTTGGGGCCCCATAAAATTGGACCCCCTGGTCCAATGTTCTTGAAACTTCGTGGGTATCTTGGGGAGAGGCTCCATCAGTTACCCTGTGAGTTTGGAGCCTCTCCCTCAAACCCTCCCCTCCAGCCCCCAGAATATACCCTATGTTTTCACCATTGACTTCAATGGCCCATAGGATATAATGGAGCTGAAATTGACATGCGGCTGCCTGAAAGACTCCCTGGGACGCCGGCTGGGGGCGGGGCTTGGCTCCTGAGCTCCGGGAGCAGGCTTCCCCCCCCAAAAGACCCCTGATCGGAAGGAACTGGAAATGCAGCTCCAGGACAACTTTTCTGTCAGGAAAAAGGGGGGGTGAAGAAGCCTCCACTCCGTGCAGCACAACCCTCCCACCGGACAGGGACCTTCCCCTCCTGCCCTCCCGCTGCGCTCGCCCTCCTCCCCCTCCCCCGCAGCTGCCACACCCTCCGTGCCATATTGGGGGAGAAGGTGCCGCCGCCGCCGCCTCCAGAGCCGCAGGGGGAGCCAGCCCGGCACATCTCCTTTCCCCTTCCCTTCCCCTCTCCGAGCACCCCGGCCTGCCTTGGTGACCATAGGGAGAGGGGCGAGGGCCGGGGGGAGGGGGCCGGAGGGAGTAGGGGGGAGCAGAGGCTCGGGGGAGGGGGCCCGCAAAACCCGTGGTATTCAGGAATGTTTGGGAATGTTGAAAAAATTCAAGTCTTTTATACCCAAATAAAAAAAAACACCACATTTTTTCTCTTGTCCACCCCTAGTCCCGGGCTCTACCACAGATGACACTGGGCCTGTCATGGCTACTGGAATTGACCCCAGACACCAACCACCATACTCAGAGTAGAAAAGAACATTCTCTGCTATTTTACTTTTGGGGGGAATTAACCCCCTCAGTGTATCTTTTTTTTAAGATTTCAGACTTTTCTGCAAACTTGGGGATTACCCAATTTTGCAGAAAAATCTATTTTTGGTAAGTGTGGCACTGATTCATGGATATAGATATCTGCATCAAACCAATTCCTATACACTTGCTACCAGAAGAACACCTGGTACCTGAGGGGAAGGTTTACAGTTTAAAACAAATCTGGTTCCCCAAAATCTGTGAGGCTGTGTGAGTCCCACCAGCTGTAGAACTGGTCTGTCACAATGAACCTAGCCAGAATGACAATAGGCAGCCAGTGTCCCACGTGAAGTCATAGGCACATGTAGGCTACAGAGCTGCAGGGAGCAAAAGTATACAGAAGACTTTTCTGGAGACAGGAAGAGAAAGGCAGTCCGTAAAAATGGGGGAACAAGGGTAGGTAATAAAACCCCCGAGTACATTGAGAAAGCAGTTTTAACTCTCTTAGTGCCTCTGGCTGTTAGCCATTCTTACATCTGGACTCCAAATTAACTTGATCTCAACAGGGGATGACCTCTAGATACTGAAACCAAAGTAACAGATGGTAGGTTATAGATTTAGAGCATGGGTCCATGACTTTTTTGAGCCTTTGAGTACATTTGGAATTCTGACACGTTATGGTGGGTGCAGCAACAAAATGGCTGCCATAAAATGGCTGCTACGGGAGGTGGAGCCAGCCACAAAATGATTGGCACAGCTAAACTTCAGTAACACAGTGCAGATCCTTGCATTATTTTAAAAACAGCTCCACAACCAATCAAATCTCCAATTGTCAATCAGAAGCTCTGCTGGGCAGAAGCCCTACCTGCCCCCACCCACTTTCTAAAAACACTTGGCAGGCACCAGAAGAGGTGTTGGCATGTGCCATGGCACCCAAAGGCACCACGCTGGGGACATCTTGAGTAAGGGTTTAGAGGATTATGTTTTATTCACATTTTAGTTTATCCTTGCTCAGTCTGTTGTCTTTACACAGACAGTGTGTGATTTTCTATTCTCTTATTAAGCTTCTTCGCATTTTCAATGTGGCTACTCTGATCTCTGTGACACATGTTAAAGCCCCTCTTCAGGGTCCTACTAAATATATTAAGTCGCCCTAGGTAACAAGTGTGAAGGGAAAGGGAGATAAAACATAGAGTTGGGCCTTTAATGGTAAAGCAACATAGGGTGCCAGGGTATTAATCCTCAGGCAGGAATCCTAAAAGAAAATTGGCCAGCTGAAAGAGAAAAGTAGAGAATGGAGAAAATTAAACCTCACTGGGCAGGCTACCCAGGACAGCTGCTCTGTGCACTCTCTCTATCCTGTGCATATTTTTTACACCTCTATCATGTCCCCCTTAGGCATCTCTTTTCTAACCTGAAAAGATCCAGATTCCTCAGCCTTTCCTCATAGGAAAGGTGCTCCAACCCCTTAATCTTCTTGATCACCGACTTCTGTACTTTGTCCAGCTCTGCAGTGTCTTTTTTGAGATATGGTGACCAGAACTGCACACAGTATTCCAAGTGTGGCTGCACCACAGATATATACAGGGGCATTACAATATTGGCTGTTTTACTTTCAGTTCCTTTCCTAATAATCCCCAACACAGAGTTTTCCCTTTTTCACTGCTGCGGCACACTGGGTTGACACTTTTATTAAGCAATCCACTATGTCCCCAAGATCTCTATCCCTCTCAGTCTCAACAAGTTCACACTCTATTAACATATACTGGAAGCTGAGATTTTTTGTTTCAACTTGCATTAACTTACATTTACATGCATTGAACTTCATTTGCAACATTGTTTGCCACAAAATACTCTACAGCAAAGTGCAAGTTACTCTGCCATTCCTCTCCTCCCAAATTCTCACTTTTAGCTGAGAAATTCATCTTGGGACATGACTCTTTCTAAAACAGTTCCCAATCATTGCAGAAAACTGATAACATCTTAAAAGAAAAGTTTTTGGAAAGCTGAAATAGGACTCCTGACAGCTTTTCTGCCCCAAGATACAAGACTCTGAAAGTAATCTCTGACTCCCCTGTCATCTCCCCGTTATTCCATTTCTATCCAGGACACAGCATGGATTCAAATGAAAATATTTTGAACTACAAAAGCCAGAGGGCAACCCCACAGCTCGAAGTTCAGATTCTCAAAGTCATAATGTGAGACACAATTCGATTATGTGAGGTGTCCCACACCACATGAAATGAAATGCTTGGCTACCCAGGAATGCTGGAGGGATCCCAGTGTCAGCATTGCAGAACAGGATGCTGAAGTTCTCTTTGATCAACCAAAGTGAACTGAAGTAAAGTTATCTACAGTGCAATCCTAAAAACACTTTCCTGAGAGTAAACCCCACTGAGCAGAATGGAGTAGGATTCTGAGTAGACAATTAAATTTCTTTATGCCCCAAACTGCCATCTCTCCTCCCACAGTTAGCAAAGTACATGTGGAATATATTTGGTTAGATTTTGTCCAATTTTTCCTGCAGGTTAGCAGGCAAAATTCCTTTCCCCATTTTTTTCTCACAACAACCCCATGAGGTACAATACAGCACTTCTGCAGCCTTGTTTTTAGATGCTTCATTAAAAGGGGGGATGCATGTGTAAATGGATAAACTCACACATGGTGCTTCAAACAAATTATAAAATGTGAACAGCCCTCTGGAAACATGCAGGAAGGGCAATACTGACAACTGTTCCAACAATGGTGAATTGTGAAGCAGGAAGGAAACTTGGCTCATATCAGCACAGAGTCTGCTGTCTTCTTTTAATACAGCACATCTGTACCATTAAATTATCAGTGAAGTGTTTTCAAATCATGTCAGTTTCATCCAGACATATACAATCCTCTTAATCCGCTTTTCAGAATCCAAATAGGAGGAAACAGACAATGAAAAAATCTGAAGAAACAATAAGAAGTTTTCCACCAGGACTTGTCCCTCCCTTAAATCAGTCCTTAGAGATATGGATTTCTTACTCATCCAGTTGCCTTCTGCTTCCTCGATTTGTTATGCCTTGTTTATTATAAGCGATAGCAAGATGCCTAGTGAAATCATTGCATGAAGCTTAAGCTAGACCATTAAACTCAGTATCATGATACATTTTTAGTGGTGTGCCATACCATTAAAGAAGTAGAAGATAGGGAAGAAATATAAGTAGAAGAAGCAGAAGATTAGGAGGAAATTGATGCTGTATTGTGGGTTCCAAAACCTTAATTAAACTTAATGAGTTTGTCACAAGAATCAATGGCAGGATCTTCAGCTACACCTAATAAATTAAGCTGTATCATATCCTCATAGCTCAGCCTACTATTAAACAAGCTGTGGCTGGAAGATGACTGGGAACATATCGGTCTAATGACTATTACACTGAGATTGTTGATCTATTTAAAGATTCATAAACTAGATTTATTTCTTCTTTGAAAGAGAGCCTATTGGTTCTCTGGCAATTTGAGACTGAGCATATGATCAAAATATCTTGTCTAATAGTTCCGAAATTTATTTCCCCAAACCTTTACGTCCCTCCAGTGAAATGCAGAGATTCTTCAGGTCCTTATTCTGTTTTAGCAGCTGGGTCCTAGGGGTGGCTGAGGTCTCCCGTAGAGCAGGGATGTATCCAGTAGCTGGAGGCTAGGTCTGCCCTTCAAGGAGCACTGAATTTCCTAGGTACAAGTTTGCAGATTTAAAAGAGATACGTTGTCACCTATGAATAAGTTGAACCAACAAGGCCCTCTGCCCAGATCAAACTTCTCAATTTCCTGGGGGGGGGGGAGACTGAGGCTGAACCTGGTCCAGGCTCACATTTAGTAATCTATATTAAATTATTAAAATATGAAATTATTTATATTTCCAAAAATCGTATGCCATCAACAATTGATCATGTGGTGTTAAAAATATAATTTTTTTCACTTGCAAAAAAAAGACTATTCTCATATCTTCCATTTCTTTTTCTCAGGATACCAAAACCACCTTAACTTCTAGCATTTAAACCACAGGCCTCTGCTTCCCTTGCCCCCCAACACACATGAATAAAGACAAAAATATTCTCATGTCCTCCATTTTCTCCTCTCTTAAAGCTACAAGTTTGAGGATACCAAAATAACTTTAACTTCTGGCACGTGAGCCACAGGCCTCTCTTAACCCCCACCAACACACACAGCTAAAGAAATACTCCTATTCCCTCCATTTCTTTCTGTAAAGCTGCAACTCCCAGGATTCCAAAATCACCCTAACTTCCAGTACAATGTCTTTTTTGCTGATCCACAGGTTGAAAGTAGGGGCTTTAGGAAGAACTTCCAGAGATCCCAAGGAAAAAATAAAGTAAGGCAATAGAGGAGTGCTCCTATGTGACAAGCAAATGTCCCAAAGTCCCAGAGAAAGAAAGTGGAATTGGCAACCTCCTTACCAATAGACAGGAGAAGTCTGCACAGTTTAAGCCTAAGCAGTTTCATGATGCTACCTGGTAGCACAGGGGCACTGCTCCCCCTCTAGAAAATCGGGGGGGGGCTTCAGCCCCACTGCCCCCCCCAGTACACATCCCTGGATCTGCCTAGGTTTAAATATCCTGACAGGGAAAGAAACCTTCATGCAGCTAGGGTCTGATTGAGACTTGAGCCTGCAAGGAACTACATACAACAGAGCAGTGATCAGATTCAGTTGAAGGAGCATGGACAACAAAGCCTGACACGTCCTTGCCTGAGAGCTGCCTCTTCACATGCCTGCTGTCTCTGCCTAGAGCTGCCAGGTTGCCTGCCATCGAAGGTAACATCTCCCTTGCTCCCAGCAAGATCAAAAATGGAGGGTACTGACTTCTGGTTTAAGCGTTTCGCTGCTCGGCTGCACCCCGTCTCGCTCTGATGAGGGGGGAGCCGAGACTCGACTGACGGGAAGGGTCCGAGATCATCCCAGACCCTCCCGGGGTCTCTGTAGGAGACCCTCAGCCTGAGGAGCTGAGGACAGCCTCTTCCAAGGTGACAGCCAAGGAATTGAGGCTCATCTTTTTCCCCGAAAGGTCCCGTCGCCGTAGAGCCCGCTGTCCCCGTTATTGTTTATTTGGATATTGGAAATATTATTGGCAGAGATAAGAAAAGACAATACTATCAAAGGACTTACAGTGAAAGGCTTTACGTATAAATATAGAGCATTTGCAGATGATGTAATGTTTATGATTCAAGATCCAATTGAGAATATACCACAATTGATGGGAAAAATTGAAGAATTTGGAACAATTGCTGGATTTTACGTTAATAAAAACAAAACGAAAGTGATGTGTAAAAACATGACGAGACAGAGACAAATTGAACTTCAAGAGAAAATTAAATGCGAAGTAGTTACAAAGACTAAATATTTAGGAATCAAATTGACTATGAAAAATATTGATTTGTTTAAAAATAACTACGAAAAAGTTTGGTATAAGATCCAACAAGACCTGAAAAAATGGAATACCTTGAATCTATCGTTACTGGGAAGAATTGCAACTGTAAAAATGAATGTTTTGCCTCGTTTGATGTTTTTATTTCAGACTATTCCAATATTAAAACAAAGTAAAGTATTGGATACGTGGCAGAAAGAAATATCGAAGTTTGTATGGGCAGGAAGAAAGCCAAGGATTAAAATGAAAATTCTATGTGATGCAAAGGAAAGAGGAGGACTACAACTACCAAATCTAAGACTTTATTATGATGCCGTCTGCTTAACATGGTTGGAGCAGTGGATTAATCTTGAGAATAAGAAGTTGTTGGCTTTGGAAGGTCATGATAATAAGTTTGGATGGCATGCATATTTATGGTATGGAAAAGTACAAATAGACAAGTTTTTTAAACACCACTATATAAGACGATCACTGTTCGAGACTTGGATGAGATATAAAAAATTCTTCTCGGAAGAGCGACCACTTTGGATAGTGCCGGCAGAAGTGATTAATCCATATTCAAGAAATCAGGGTCTAGATTGGTTACCTTACAAAAGCCTCTTAAAAATAGAAGGGAAAAACTTTGTATTAAAAGATAGAACTGATGTTGAATTTGAATATGATTGGTTGAGGTACAGACAGATTTATGATTTATGTAAAGTTGATAAAAGGAAATATGGCTTTAGAGAAAAAAATAATGAAATTGAAATTGTATGGGTCGAAAAGGGTAAAAAAATGATTTCAAAATTTTATAAGGTGTTATTGAAATGGTATACTGAAGATGAAACAGTAAAAGAGCAAATGATAAAGTGGGCAGTAAATATAAATAATGAAATATCTATGTCATCTTGGGAATATTTGTGGAAAAAGTTAATGAAAATTTCAACCTGTATAAATGTTAAAGAGAATTGCTATAAAATGATATACAGATGGTATATGACTCCAAAAAAAATTGCTATTCTAAATGATAGCATGTCTAACAAATGTTGGAAATGTAAGAAAAAAGAAGGGTCTTTTTACCATATGTGGTGGACTTGTGATAAGGCTGTAAGGTACTGGACTGAGATTCATAATGAGATACAAAAAATTTTGAAATGTACTTTTAAGAAAGACCCACAGATGTTATTGTTAGGTCTTAAAATGGAAGAAATAAATGTAACCAAGAGAACATTGTTATGGTATTTGGTTACAGCAGCCAGAATGACTTTTGCACAAAGTTGGAAGCAAGAAAAGACACCTGAAACGTGGGAATGGATTAAGAAGATGCTGTTTATGGCAGAAATGGATAAAGTAACAAGAAAATTAAACAACGAAGAAGACGAAAACTTTTTTGAAGATTGGAAAGACTTTCAAGAATATTTGTTGAAAAACTGGGATGAAAAACGTGGTTTGATTTGTTTTGACAACTACTAAGGAGAAATTGAAAGGGATTAGATTTTTAAATTGTTACCATTAGTAAGATAAAGTAAGTTTAGTTTAAATGTAACTGAATAAGAGATATCAATGGGGTTGGAGCACTGCGGGAAGCCTTGTTTGGGGGGGGGAGGGTAAAAGGAAATGGATATGTATTTACCTGTTTAATTTGTATGATCGTGGAAAATATATCCAATAATTAATTGTATTTACTAAAAAAAAAGTTTTGAAATGCTTCTAAAAGACTTCCAAGGCCTCAAAGCGTGAGTTAAGCAATGCTCAGGTGATTGAAAGCATCTATGAGAACCTTGGTAGCAATTAGAAGCGCCTAAGTGCAAAGCGGTGGGGGAGAGGGAAACTCAAGGCTTCACCCCCCCCACTTAAAGTAAGACAGTTTTAAAGTGCAAATAAAAAACTTTGAGTCAAGCTAAACACATCAGATTACTAACGAAATCAAAAACTGCATAAGAACATTAAGCAGATTAAATTCAGCTAACTTTTACTTTGCTTTGGGAAACTTACTTCTTGTTGATATTATGGCTGGGAGAGGGTGGAAGGCGGGATTGGAGGAAAAAACGCTGGCCGGAAATAGCCTACCAACGACTCCCTCCCAGAACCAGGAAGTAGCAGCAGATATGTCTGCACTGTTGGCGAATGCACTGTGCCCCCTAATGGAACAGATGACTAATCTCAACATCAAAATGGACAATTTGCAAAAACAATTGACTCAAATAGACAAAAGAACCTCTGTAACTGAAAAGACATTAAAAAAGATGGAAAAGCAGACGGAGAGTATTAATAAAAGAGCGGATGAATCAGAAAAACAAAGAACCTCTAATAAAACACAACTAACAAAGCTCCAGTTGGAAAGATCCATGTACATTCTACGCTTCCAGGGAGTGCCAGAGGAAAAGAACGAGGACTTAAAGGCTCATCTAGCAGAGACTCTTGCTCTATTAATGGATTACAAACAGGAAGATTTATTGAAGGAGATGGACTGGGCTTACAGGACTTATCCAGATTTTATTTAAAAAAAAAAAAAAACCTCCCCAGAGAAATATGCATGAAATTCACGAGAAGGTCCTACTCACAGGATTCATCAAGCGATAGTTCTAAACTTTACAGTTCTCCAGACACTTCGGAATCAGAGAAAGGAGCAGCCGCTCACAAACGCAAGAAGAAAAGACTCTAAGACTAAGATAATTGTTGATAATGCAGTTTTTGACTAACCAGCTAATTTTTTTTTTTACCAATCTTTGTTAAAATTTTATAAGCAGTAACAATTTTTTGTACTGCTAGGTGACAAGAATATATATCTATGTAACCAGATCATGTCACCTTGTTAATTTATCCTTCCCTGTATCCATTAGTATGTTTAGAGGTAGGGTCTTAGTTTTCCTTCCCCATTCCAGTAGTTGATGTTGTATTAGTTGCCCTTTCCTGTCTCCCATAGAATTTAGAGGTAGAAAATTAGTATTCCTTCCCCAAGCCCCATAGTATAGATATTAGAAAATGCAATAAAAAATCCCCTTGGGGGGGGTCTAAAAAAAAAATGGAGGGTACTGGCATCCCATTATGCTGTGATGTCACTTCCAGCTGTTTGCCCAGAAATGACATCACAACATTGTGCTATGCTCTAGGAATGGAGGGTCCTGGAATCCAGTGATGCTGTGATGTCACTTCCAGCTGTTTGCCCAGAAGTGACATCACAACATTGTGCTATGCTGTAGGAATGTCCGTAATCTCTATGGTTTTTGCCACTGAGATCTGGAGAATTCCTACAGTATATCTGATGCTGTGATGTCATTTCAGCATTACAGCATTACATAAGGCCAGTTTCCACAGTCTCTGCTACCCCAATGATTCTGGCAACCTTATCTCTACTGATTCTACTAGGTGGGGAAGAACCCAGAGTACTGTTCATGTGGTGGCTTGCCCTATAGAAGGGAGCAACTGCACTGACAATACTTGGGAGACGGCGGGGAGACTTACCCAAATGGCATTCCACAATGCTTTGCTATCACTTCTGTCCGCCTAATTGGAACTGATACCACTGTGTTACAGGATGATCTACGATTTCCCAAAAACTCAGGGGAATCCTAGAGCATTCCATGATGTAGTGATATCACTTCTGGCTATACAGGCAAAAATGACATTACAGTGCCACAAATAGATGGTGCAACCTCATTTGGAATACTGTGTACCGTTCTGGTCACCACAGCTCAAAAAGGATATTATAGCACTGGAAAAAGTACAGAAAAGGGCAACTAGAATGATAAATGGGATGGAACATTTTCCCTATGAAGAAAGGTTAAAGCACTTGGGGCTCTTTAGCCTGGAGAAATGACGACTGAGTGGTGACATGATAGAGGTCTACAAGATTATGCATGGGACAGAGCAGGCAGAGAAAGAAGTACTTTTCTCCCTTTCTTACATTACAAGAACTCGTGGGCACTCAATGAAATTGCTGAGCAGTCGGGTTAGAACAGATAAAAGGAAGTACTTCTTCACCCAAAGAGTGATTAACACATGGAATTCACTGCCACAGGAGGTAGCGGCGGCTACAAGCTTGGATGGCTTCAAGAGGGAATTGGATAAACATATGGAGCACAAGTCCATCAGTGGCTATTAGCCACAAGTTATAGATAGGAACTCTCAATCTGGGACAAGTGACACACTGTATTCTTGGTGCTGGGGGTGTGCAACAGTGAGAGGGCTTCTAGTGTCCTAGCCCTGCTGCTGGACCTCCTGATGGCACCTGGTATTTTTGGCCACTGTGTGACAGAGTGTTGGACTGGATGGGCCATTGGCATGATCCAACATTGGCTTCTCTTATGTTCTTGCTTCTCTTATGTTAATGCCATTTGAAGGGGGGCATTCTTTCTCCACTACCGTATCAAGTAGCAGCAGGTGATCAAGCCCAAGGGTAGAAGGTTACATACCAAAGTAGGCAACCAGGCCACCCTAGCCTCAGGGCCTGGCAAGCTGGCAGCTTCCTCTTGAGCTGAGGCCTTGGAGTCCAGGGGTTCTAGGTTGAGTGTACTGATTCTGGGCAGCACCTGAGTTCTCAAATCTTCCTCCATAACATAGCCTAGCTTCTCTTGTTCATCCTCTAAGGAGTTTATTCCCAAGTCTATGTTTCTCGCAGCATCAGGAACTGGGCCAGGAATGTTGCAGGGTGTGCCATGAGAGCTTAGAGTGAGAAGGAAAGGGTACCAACTCAAGCAGCATAGTCAAGGTCCAGTCCAAGGTCAATTCATATGGCAAAGTCTGGAAGTCCAAGGGTTATCCACAAGCAGGTTTGGGGGTAAGACAAAAGGCAAAGTCAGGGAAAGGTCTGAAGTCACACAGGAGTGAGGCAGACTCTGACACAATAGTCAGAGGAATTACAGCTTGTTACTTCCACACCTAACAGCCTCCTTTGGCTGGTTTTTATAGTCATATGCTTAAGGGTCATGCTTGCAGCCAGCTGCTCGGGAGTAATCCTGCAGCTACTCATCTTTGCTATCAGCAAGCAGCTGGCATCGGGCCAGGAGGCATGCATTTGTCATCTCTCCTGTAGCTCTACTCTTATGCCTCCATCTGTAGCGCTCTAAGAGTGTGGGTGATACGGGAGGACTGAGTTTCTGAGTTTCACCTGTTGAATCGGGGCTGGAGGGTATTGGTAGCTCTGCACCAGCTGTTGGCTGTGAACCCTGACAAGCCTGCAGCTCATGGGGCTCCTCTTCTCCTGAGGAGTCCTTGCTATCACTGAACCCTGGCTGACCCACGACATCCAGAAGTAGTCAAAACAGCTTTCTTGCTGGTCAGCCTTTCGACTTGGCAGACATGGCATCCTCTTCCATGGTACCCCTTAACACCACTGCATGCCATTCTAGCTTCCTCTCAAGTATTCTGAACATGAGTGCTCTTTTGGAATTTAATGAAGTCTTGCTCAGACATTGTATTTGTGATAAGATCATCACGATTATCTTCAGAGAATTTGTGTGGGGATTTGAAGTGTTCACACATGATTTTTTACAGGTTCAAACCTGCTCTCAGTAATAAAGCTCCTAGGTGAGATTGGGCCAGTCACTCTCAGCCTAGTTCACCTCATGGAAGTGATGAGGGTAAAATGGAAGGGGAAGAATCATGTACACCACCCTGAGTTTCTTGAAAGAAGGGTGGGATAAACATGTACAGAGAAATAATACCTGAAGCAGTAAGAGCAGCTGCTGCTTCTGCCCAAAATTGACCCAAAATTACTTGTAAAGCTTCAGGAACGCCGTCTTACATCTTGTAATTTTGGACTCCCTGTGGAGAAATGCCTTGTCTCCTGGTAGGTGAGCAACAAGCAGGGCTCCACTGTGCGTTTTAACCATTTTTTTCCCCTCTGAGCTAAGAACAAGCGGGAATGGGAGACATTAGCCCACGGCCTTCCAGTCGCATCTCCTAAGAAATGCTAATAGGTCTTGCTAGAGACAATGGGACTATAAAATCTCCCCCTCCCCTCTTCAGGTAGGGAGCAGAGAGTTGTGAGGTGTCAAATTCTAGAGAGGCTAAAGAAGGAACTTCCTGGAGACCACAAGAAAAGAATCACCTTGCAAGGGGAAGACAGTCTCCTCTTTTGGGATGCTGAGCTGAACAGACCTCTTGTCTGAGGTTGGTAGCAGGCAGCCTCCATTTTGGACCATGTGGCTGGACTAGAGAGCTGGACTAACCCTCAAGGTAATGAAGACTCAGTAGGGAACTGTAACTTACTACCTTGCTTCACTTTGGCATTGTACTAAAAGCATGCTTGTAAACCTTTTCTTTTTAATACTTTAAACTTTTGATTTTGGAAGTAGTTCACTGTACCACATAGACCACCACAGTTTTGGAGACACTATTTTAAAGGGAAGCCCCAGGAGGGGAAGGGAAAGCAGCTGGCAACTGGCTATTCCTCCAGGGGCACACAAGGCATTAATTCTGTCCCCATGGTAGTCAGGAACTGGGCTAGCAGGAGACACTGAGACAAGGCCTCCAAGCTTTGAAGGGGAACTGGGAGTACTCTCAGTACGGAACCCCTATATTGATGAGGGGGTATGGCATCTACTGGGAGAGAGAAAGGAAAAGCCCCTCCAGGGAAGCGGGGAACCCCAAGGAGGGCAAGGCAAAACGGGACCTGCAGACCAGAGCAGGCATGTTCTACAACACTCAATATAAAGAAAGTGAGCTCTAATAAGGAAAGAACCTGTCCTCCTTCCTATAGAAGCAGAAGGACACATGAGAGAAGTGTTCGTATTCAGCTGAGCAAACCTAGATAGAGACTTCAGCTGAGAAAATGGTCCCTTGGCCTGGCCTGCTACAGGAAACATTTTTTTCCTTTGTCTAATGGATTATTGGAGGCTGATAACTGGAAAGGAATTTGATCTGATGCTGTCACAGGTTAACAGCTTGGAGAGCATCCAATGTATCAGTTACAAGGAGAACGCAGAGGATAATTTAAAAAGAAAATCCTTATAAAATCTCTTTTTACCTTCCTCACTACTTGTAGGAAGTGGTAATAATTTTTCTGTTCCTGTCCCCTCTTCACAGAGTTTCTTAGGATATATCCAGAAGAAAAAAGAAAAGCATATAGAATAATCCAATCTCCTTAAAGCTTAATGCAACAACTATAATCCATTACCCCCCAAAACAGAGGGGGGAACACTTTGAGATGAGTTGTAAGAACTAAACCCCCTATTCACTAGGGCACTATAACCCCAAAGCAGCTGAAGAAAATTAGCAATGGAGTACTGAATAATGTACCAGCAAATTGGCTCAATGTCCCAAAAATGCTATTAGAAAAAAGTGTTCTTAACATCTTCAGAAGTAATAATGATGGGGTGAAGACGGAGGCACCAGTTTTTAGAGCAGTGGGGCCATGATGGATGTTTGTTCACTGCATTCTGTTCTGGGTGCCTCACCTCCCCAGGATCACGCTCTGGGGAAAAACTGGTTCTGCCTGCAGGAGCCAGCTGTGGACAGTGCTGATTAGCAGGCACCTGTCATCACCAAGACCAATTGTGCACTTTTAATATAACAGTTGCTTTCACCCATAAAATGGTTTCCTAATCAGAAATCAAAAGATTAAAATCTTCCACATCCTTCAGGAGGACAAAAAGGTGATTCCAAAAACTGATTCTGAGCCATTTCAGCAGTGATTCCAAGTAGACTTTTCCTGGTAGCTGTACACTAGCCCGTACTGCTCCCAATCCTTTGACTGACCACCATCACATTGGAGCAATACTATGGCACTACTGAAGCAATTTGTCCATTGCTCCCATCCTAGTAGCTTTTTCTGCAGTGACAATTACTGAGAAGACAATATTGTGATAACCTTTGCTTCAGTGATGTAGTCACTACCTCCTTACTGCTCAGTGTTTACCATGGAAACCTCACAGAACCTCCTCAGCTGACTACAGCAGTTCTACAGCACAGCAGCAAACCAATTCCCTTCTTTTTCAACTTCCAATGCAACTCAGATAATTCTGCTATCTTGTGCTACTTTGATCAGTACAAGACATTGATGTCAATGCAGAAGAGTTTATAAGCAGTAGAGAAACCATCACTCACAAAGGACAAACAGCTGCCTGTCAAAGACCTGAATTCTGAAATGGCATGTCACAACATGGAGGAGCAATTTCCAGACTTAAGTTGTTGTTGTTCAGTCGCACAGTCGAGTCCGACTCTTCGCGACCCCATGGACCAGATTACGCCAGGCCCTCCTGTCTTCTGCTGTCCGCTGAAGTTTGCTCAATTCCAGACTTAAGACAGCTCAATAATTCACATAGCAAACACAAATTTTGCATATCAACCAATGTTCCTCTGCTGCTTCTCACAGCAAACACATAACTTACATACAACTTTAAACAACTATGTGTACACCTCTGAAAATCCTGGTGGGGGGGAGGAGGAGGAAGAGAAGAAGGAAGAGGAGAAGGAGAAGGAGAAGAAGGAGAAGAAGAAGGTAATTGCAGTCACACGTGCCAGATAAGGGGGGGGGGAGAGGCTATTTCCTCTGGAGGAATTTGACCCGCAGCTGCAAGATCACACCTCCCTCTGAAGCTGTGGGCACAGTCCATCAGTGCGTGATCAGACACAACGTTGGGTTTTTTTTGCCGTTTGTTTCCCATATGCTTAAACAAGGAATTGAATTGCACCTCCACACTGAGGGCTCCCTATGGAGTTTGCGATGATGTGCATACTGAGAAGGGGGAGAAAAACAATGGCACAGAGTTGGGATGGCTTGATCAGACTATCCCGATGGCATGAGAGCACACTAGAGCGGTCAGATAGGGAAAAGTCTGTCCGTGGCCTGTCGCAAACTGTTTACTACCAGATTTTCCGTGGTGTCTTAACTCCACTCCTGCGGCAGAGCAAAACAGGTTGCCAACAGCTGCAGGACACTTCCCAGATGTTGCTGTCTGATCGCTCCCTTTAAGTCCACCCAGTATCCGCGCCTATGTCGGGTCTAATGGTGTGCATGATCACAGCTGAAGAAGTCGTACTACACAGCAGCTAATGTTGAACTGGAGTGCTGAGAGAGCCAGTTTGCTGTAGTGGTTAAGTGATTCCCCACTCATCCACTTGCAGCTGCTGAATGACCTTGGGCAAGCCATAGTTCAGTCAGAGCTGTTCTCTCAAGGAAAATTCTGGAACGAGCTCTCTCAGCCCCACCTACCTCACAGGGTGCCTGTTGTGGGGAGGGGAAGGGAAAGGAGTTTGTATGCCACTCTGAGACTCCAAGTGAAGGGCGAGGTAAAAATCAAATCTCTTCTTCTTCTGATGTTTAGGTGCTGATGAAACAGGAGTTTATCTAATCACATTAAGTATGTGTTTTGGCAAAAGAATGGACACATTCTAGATTTACATGCTGGAATATCTGAGGATGTCACAACAATCCAAGACCAGTCTGAGATGCTAGTTAGATCTGACTCCATGATAAACACACGGAACATCAGAAAAAAAGTCTAAAATCTTGCCTCTGGAGTTCCCTGACAAATTTCTCTGTCCGATGCCATGGGGGCTCAAGTCTAGAACCTGAGGGCAACACCCTTGTTCTGTGTGCCTGCAGAGCTGCCTTCTTTCAGCCTCCTGGCCCAATCTAATCTGCATCCAGAAGACTGGGGTTGGGGGCTGAACGCCCCCTAAATACATGGACCGGGTCCTGTGAACCAAGTATCTGACATGATTCAGCAAAGTGATCTAACATCTGCAGCAAAAGAAGCTCATAGAAAGCTTATTAACTTAGTATATAAATTTTCAGGAGTTCATGAGGAGCTGGCTGACCACTGAAGACCTCTTTGTGAACAGTGAAGCCTCTTCTCATAGCTGGTGAGGCAGCCAGCTTATGGGAAAAGATAATTCAAAGATGCCTTAAGATCTTCTGGATGAAAAGTTTCTCTTACAAAGACAACTAACTGCACAAAAAGAGAATTGACAATACCTTATGCCTGTATTTAAGTTTTCAGGTAACCCAAGCAGAGTACTTCCTATGAGACTGAATGCTCTGAGGACAAGGACATGAGTCTCTTTTGAAGAGCTCCTTGATACAGTAGTGTGATCATACATAATTAACCACACAGAGCACATTTCACAAGTGCTCCACAGCAAAGCCAACCCTCCATTTGCCACCCATCTGAGAAACTGAAGATAGAGAAGACAACGAGGGGGGGGTAATGGTTTCTGCTCTAACTGAGTGGTATTGTACTTGTCAGTGCAGCAAAAGGGAAAGGAAATAGGCAGAGACAATTGCACTGGGAATGATAAACAATCTGATCATTCACCTAATCCTCTTTCTTACTGGGGCATGTCTTATTCTGCAGAATCAAACTGGGGTGCATGAACAGGCTGTAATTTAGAAGTGGTGTTGACACTACAGATGCATGAACATGCTAATCGAATCTACTGGCAAGCAATTCCCTCTGAATTTACTTTTAAGCAAGTGTATTTTTGATCCATGTCCTTTTAATGTACTTCTAGACACTTCTTTCACATCACAAGTGCTTTCCTAAATAATGCTACCCTGGCTGTAATTTAAACTATCTGGTTTAGAAAACATAATTTGGTAACCTCTCTTTCCATACTTTCTTGTGGTAATCTGACTTTTTTCTATTTATCTTTCACCCATTAGTTGCCAACTCATAACCACAGGGAACCCTTTTCACCTAATTCTGTCTGCTAAGAAATCCTAAGGGAACTCTTTTGTGCAGGGTTCCCAACTATATTTTATAGCAACTACCCTTTACAGCAGCTGCAGGGCTATCACAGAAAACAGCATCCTCATGTCTAATTCTCTCAGTCCTCCATAACATCTAACTATACTCAGGTTGTGGCATGGTATGCCTCTCCTCCTCGGCATCTAATGAAGAAGATAATGGGCAGGGAACCTTGCAGAGTGATACTATCACATCACACATTTAGCATCCTAAGGGAGTAAGGAGAAGGGGTTGCTGTTTTCTTTGGCAGCCCTATCTGCCATAATAACAGACAGGCCGCAGTTTAGGTGGAGTACTAGCCAGTTCCCTTGTGTTTTACCGCTGACTTATGTGAACTTAGAGTATGCTCTAGAATGAGTCCAATGCTTTCCAACAGTTCCACGTTGCAAGCAAAGATAGCTAATAGTTTCCATTGTGATGAAGTCACCTTGGAAGCTGGTCTACTACTACGATCTTTTCATCCAGATGAGTAACAGATAAGCTTTCAAGGAATCACACAATTCCCCAGAGCACACTTTGCAAACTGCTGTTTTATTCTGTACAGTAGCCAATCATACAAAACCATGTGTGTGGTCAAGAAAAACAAATAATAGAAACAAAGATGGTGACTGTAAGAAAAGACAGTGATCCATGTTTGAAATGGGGGGACCATAAAATGTACAGCATTTACATGCAGAGCAATTCACCACAAATTTCATTCCACATAATACAGAGACACAAAAGCCCAGGTCTTTCAGCTCTTCATGCACATAGTGAGTTTACAACTATTCTTCCACCAGAATGGACATTCCTCAAGAGGACTAGATAAGGACTGTTTTAAATTACTGTGAAGACTGTTTTGCTCTTGTTTATTTTACATTTTTTAAAACTCCACAAGCAGTGCATAGACAAACTGAATATCAAATTATTTTCTGCCATTTAGGCAAATAGCAGTTCCTTAGATCCAAAATGTAAACACAATAAATAAATCAAGCTGTTAGGATGTAACTGAATCTTGATCTTGCAATAGCTCTCCCAGGGAAGGCAGGAACTATCCATTGGTGCCGCGCAACAGAGCTAGCAAAGCTCTCTGGATTGTGAGGAACAGCCAAAGGCCAGATTCCTCTGTTAGCACAAGGAGGCCTTCCCATTGAGAAATGCCTGCAGTGACAAGCCAGCAATGTTAGAGGGCTTCTAGTGGGCATTGCCGAATGGTTTGAAACAGACCACAAACAATCTAGCGGCCTTTCCCTTCAGCATGCGTCTCAAAGTAAAACATAACAGAAGCTGCTCGAGGACTGAACAGACCTGCAATTTAAAATTACACAACTAATTGGAAATAGGAAAGCCAGCTCAAATTGCAGGCAAGATTTAAAAAGGCATAATTTAATGATGCAGACAGATTTTAACACTGTTGATGAATTCCTATCACCTCTGCCACTAGAAAAAGCTGCTATCAGATTTTAACAACTAACAATGTCAAGGGTTTTGAGTCATGTCTAAAATGCAATGGCAGCGTGATAATGGGCTAGCACAGAATGAGAAGAGAAGTGAAACCTATTCTGCACCAGCTACCTGTACAAAATGGGAGGCCCCTTGTCAACATATTAAATGTGGTCTCTCTTCCAAATATTTAAGTAACTGGTGCCCTTCAGGAAATCCATAAATAACAACAGTAATTATATATAATTACCAGGGTTGCAACATTTACTCAATTGTTTTGATTAATCAATTAAAATCTTTTTGATTGGCTAAAATGTGCCTTCATTTAAAGCTGTTTTTAACATGAGTTTTCATCAAAAGCAGAGGCAGCAATGACCACCTTAGACTGAATTTATGAGTCACAAAGTAGTTTCTGTGGCTGATTATTATTTTTTTTTGCCATCGAATCACAGCTGACTTATGGTGACCCTTGTAGGGTTTTCAAGACAAGAGACGTTCAGAGGTGGTTTGCCACTGAAGAAGAAGAAGAGACTGGATTTATACCCCGCCCTTCACTACCCAAAGGTGTCTCAGAGTGGCTTACAAACTCCTTTCCCTTCCCCTCCCCACAAGAGACACCCTGTGAGGTAGGTGGGGCTGAGAGAGCTCTTGACAGAAACTGCTCTTTTTTCAAGAACTGCCATGCCAGAGGTATGGCTTGCCGAAGGTCATCCAGCCAGGTGCAAGTGGAGGACTGGGGAATCAGACCCGGTTCTCCCAGATTAGAGTCCGCACACTTAATCACTACACCAAACTGGCTCCTACCCAAACTTGCCTCCATATCATGACCGTGGTATTCCTTGGAGGTCTCTCATCCAAATACTAGCCAGGGTGCACCCTACTTAGCTTCTAAGATCTTCCAAGATCTTATACTGGATTTCGGAACCATGCATTTCAAGCCATGCATTTCAAGCTTCCTGCACATGTAGATTTGGTCTTAGAAGAGACATTCTCTCACACTGTTCTAAGACACTGCCTCCAGCAATGGGCATGCATCATCTAAAAGCAAAGAAATAACAGCTGGATCTCATGAAGGCAGTGCACAGGTGACTTTCCCGCCTCCTCTCCTGCAGTCTCCTATTTCCCACAAATTTGTGCCCCCTTGGGTCAGAGGTAAGGTTGCCAACTCAATGTTAGGAAATACTTGGAGATTTGGGGATATGAAGCCTGAGGAGAACGGGGTTTGGGGAGGGGAGGAACTTCATTAAGGCATAATGCCACAAAGTCCACCTTCCAAAGTGGCCATTTTCTCCAGGGAAACTGATCTCTTTTGCCTGGAGATCAGTTGTAATCCAAGGAGATTTCCAGCTATCCCCTGGAGGTTTGCAATTCTAGTCAGAGGACTCTCTAGAGTAGGAGTCCCCCAGTGCCCGTGGGTATCACAGTACCTGCCAATACCTTTTCTGGCACCCTCCAAGTGTTTTTAGGAAATGGCTGGGGCCAGGTAGGGTTTCTGCCCATCAAGGCTTCTGACAGACTACTGGAGATTTGATTGGCTGTGCAGATCTATACTGTGTTATTAAAAATAAGCTGTGGCAACCATTTTGTGGCTGGTTCAGCCTCCTGTGGCATCCATTTTGTTGCTGCACCCACCATGCCAGGTCAGAATTCCAAGTGTGCCTGCAGGCTCAAAAACATTGGGAACCCCTGCCTTTGAGACATAATGGAGGTCAAACTAGGAGCCTGCTGTGACGGGGAGTGGCAAAAATCACCCTACCCCTCTTCCACAAGCAGTAGTTTGCAAGCAGAAAGGGCACTTCAGAGGTGAGTCAATGCCTTTTTCTCAAGATAGGTTGTTTTCTTTATATGCAAATATGGGATGATATATCTAATTAATTTATTCAAATACATATAATTAATTTAGTAATTTTCCTTTGACTGAATGACATTCCTAATATCTTTCCTAGAGAAAACAAAGCTAATGCCAATACCTAACAATTATAGATTCGGGTGGGTAGCCATGTTGGTCTGATGCAGGAGAACAAAGTCTGAGTCCAGTGGCACCTTCAAGAACAACAGAGTTTTATTCAAGCCTTGAAGGTATAAGCTTTTGTGTGCACGCACACTACTTCAGACACAGTGAAATGGAAGTTACCAGTCTATATATATAGGTAGTGGATGAACAGTAAATTAGCATACACTGTAATGATGTTTAACAGATTCAAGGACCAAATAGGTATTACAAACTTAATTTATATAGATTATTAAATTACCTCATATCTTTTCACAATTTTTAATGTTTATTTAAATCTGTCCTGATAGAAATGTATATCAAACACAAGCTCCAATTCTACATATACTCTGTGGATCTTCCTTGCAAGCAGGTATGCGTAGGACTGAACTGTACATCTTATTGTATCCTAAATACTGATGTCATCTTCACTCTATTAAATAGCCAGCTGCCCAACTAGAATCTGTCAAACCCAAGGGAAATATCCTTTCAGATCGGCTTAGGGTTACCAGACCCCCAAGTGGAGGTAGGGGTCCCCCGCCACTAGGCCCTACCCCCAGCCACTGATCAGCTGACTGACAGGGGGGATTTACCAGGAGGAAGGAGAAGGCCTAGGCCTCATCACTGGCATCACACAGGAAGTGATATCATCACACCGGCAATGCCCGGGTGACACTCTGGTATTTGGGTAAAAACTCTATGGTAGAAGCCAGTTTTACCCTGGAGTTTTTGCCCAAATACTAGAGGGTTACACAGACATAGGTGTGATGACATCACTTCCTGTGCAATGCTGGCAATGAGGCCTAGGCCTTTCTCTTTCTCCTCCTAAGTCTCCTCCCACATCCCCCACCAGCTGCCAGGAGGGACCTGGCAACCCTACACTGGTTTCTTGGAGGAAGGTCACTCTTTCAGCTCAAATAACACTTTCATAGGAATAAGCCCCAGTGAACAGGCCTGAATAGGATTCTGAATAGACCTGCTTAGGATGACACTCTTCACCTCCCTAAGATACAAAGCTGTAAAAGCTTCATTCAGACATTTCTCAAAAGGTTTATGCCAAACACAGAGAATGGAAGGACTGTACCCCACCCCCAATATCTAAACAAAGCTCTCTGTATATGCATGCCAGGGTGGCCTTTCATCCTGTTTTATACAGGACAGTTCTGTGTCTCTTAACCAGTACCAACATGGCTTTGGCCACCATTAATCTGGCCATACAGGAAGATGGCAAATCTTGAAATGAAGCAGTCCCAACAGAAGAAGGCTGCAATGCTAAGCATATTTACCTAGAAGTAAACTCCAAGGAACATAATAGGACTTACTTCTGAGTAGACATGCATAGAATTTATTTATATTTATTATTTCAATTTATACCCCACCCTTCCCGAAAACTGGCTCAGGGCGGCTCACAACAATTAATACAAAACAATCTAACTAAGCAGCAACCAAGCTAATGCTATGGGGGGGGTAGGTCCATCCTTTGCAGTTCAAACACAACATCTTGATCTTGGACAGCTTTGTGTTGGCATTTGCCACTTACTCCCCAGGAAACCATGCTGTGACCTGCCCTTGCACCTGAGCACCATGATGCCAGAAGAAGAGGAGCCCATGGTGCAGTCTGTTGAACAACACCTTCCTCTTTGACAAGTAATTCTTTCCAATTCCTTCCAGAGTTCACAGCAATTTTAAAATATGCTGGCAATGATTAAAGTACATGATCCAAGTGCATGGGCCAACTGCCACTCCGACATCAGAAGTACAGAAGGACCTAGCTCCTCCCTGCTCTGTTCTCAGGGCAATGAAAACCTGTCATTCAGGGCGGAAAGGGCTCAAGCATTCACCCACGAACAGGACCCAATACACTGGGACTCAGAGAGGAGAGAAAAAAAATAGTAAGGGCACTTAAAGTGTTGTAAGAGAACCAGCCTTGTGTAATGTTTAAGAATGGTGGACTCTAATCTGGAGAACTGGGTTTGATTCCCACTCCTCCACATGAAGCCTGCTGGGAGACTTCGGGCCAATTACTGTTTCTCTCAAAAGTCTCTCAAGCCCCACCTACCTCACAAGGTGCCTGTTATTGTGGGGAGAGGAAGGGAAGGCGATTGTAAGCTGCTTTAAGACTCCTTAGGGTAGTTCTTCTGCTGCTTCTAAAGGACTTTATACTTAAAACATGGGATATTATTATAATGAACAAATGATATATAATGGTCATTAGAATTATTCCCTCTCTTCTCTCCAGTGATTCAATTTTATCAGGCCCTCCCCACTGTCCCACATGACCCTTCCCTATTTAGTATTCACACACAATTCAGCCTGTCTGGCCTCTATTGACAAAGGGTTTCCTCACACTACAGCCTAAGGATATAGATACCTCCCTGCTCTCTTTTTGCTTGGCTGTTTTTCATTCCATTCCCTTAGCTTTTGATCATTTGAAATCACCCTGAATCATCTTTGGCTATTGCTTCTTAATGGCCTGCCTGCCCCAAAGACTCCACCCATTAACTCCATATCTTAGGTAAAGGTAAAGGTTCCCTTGCTCGAAAGCCAGTCGAATCCGACTCTAGGGTTGCGGTGCTCATCTCCGTTTCCAAGCCGAAGAGCCAGCGCTGTCCGAAGACGTTTCCGTGGTCATGTGAACGGCATGACTAAACACCAAGGTGCACGGAACGCTGTTACCTTCCCACCAAAGTGGTACCTATTTATCTACTTGCAATTTCTTGCTTTCGAACTGCTAGGTTGGCAGGAGCTGGAACTAGAGACAGGAGCTCACCCTGTCATGCGGCACCCGGGTCTCGAACTGCTGAACTACTGACCTTCCACAGCCTGCAGTTCAGCGTCTTAACCACTTGAGCCACCGCAGCTCATATCTTAACTGCCCACTAAAACCCCTACCCATAGTTCCTCACCTAGTTTATACTTCTTTCATAGCCTGTCCTATGTATGCTGGAGTTTTACCAATGGCCACTCTAATGTACACATGAACTTTTTCTTTACCAACATGGCACCAGGAGAACCAAGATACTTTCTAGTTGGGGCTTGTTTCTTGAGTCTTTGGGATAAAAGCCAAGAATAAAACTTTTAAAAGAGAGATAGCTCATCCAGGCAGGCATGTTCAGCTTGGTCACAAGCACTGACCATAACTGACCAAGCTTGGAAACTTCCCTCTGTAGTCTCCCAGAAAGCAACACCCCCCCACACATCATTTTGAAAACTGAAATTCTTTCCTTTATTAATAAGCTTCTATAACCAAAGGTTTTCAGCAAAATCAATCAATCAATAAAATATTATAACAACAGTAAACATCTCTCTATAATATAATTCTATTTTGGTCATGGACTCTCCTGAACATTCCACACGCTGCCAAAATCAGTTGGCTCAATGAGCTGTCACTCAGAACGTGTCCCGAGCCACTAGCTGTGTTGCCCAAGTCCCACCTAGCCGCCACTCAAGAGTACTCACATGCCCTTGGCCAGTGCTGGGTTTGTTCCTCTTCCCCGCCCACTCCTTCAGCCTCTGTGCCCTGTCAGAATTTCTGGCAGACAGCTTTCTCTCTTGACGAAGACGCTTGCCTCCTGTGTGAGACTTTTTCCCTCAGTAGCTGTTGGTAGGTCTAATGAAATGGCAATTACCTGTGTCTGTAAGATGGCTGCTGTCTGTGTGTTTAAAATGTTCCCCCAGAAGGCTTAATTGAGCTGTAGTTCCAGAGAGGGACCTGCAGGGGTATCACTCACTGGGTTGAATGGGGCTTCCTCATCTGCCGGCCTACAGTTCCCAGTTGCAGCAAGGCCAAAAAGTGCGGGGAACATGGGACTGTCCCAAGGGGCGGGCCAGCATCAATACAGACTCCTGCTAGGCCACAAGCCAGAGATGTGGGGGAACCCTGAGAGGCAGCAGAAATACAGCCACTCCACAGTCGGCTGGACTGGGGAATGAATGGAAGTTTCCCTGCTCTCTTGGGCAAAAGAGAGAGAGGCTGAAGCAGAGCCACTCCAAGGAGAGATCCTATCCTGAGCCCACCACCTCCAGAGCTAGAGTGTTGTGTGTAGGGAAAGAGGATTGCATTTAACCCATTGATTTATGCCGTGTTCGTTCATGGTGTGTGCTTACTCCTACAGTTGTGCCTTATTTATTTAGTGTGTGTGTGCTCCATAATTGTGTAAATAGTTAAATAAATTCTTTTATTTGGGCTAATAATCTGTGTTGTGCTCTGACTACATCATCTCCTCCGCTCTGCACAATATCAAAGGAAGGGGGTAGCCCAGGGAAGCAAGGAAACGCCAGACCCTTGGATTGCCAACTTTCCAGGGATCCCCCAATGACTGGGGATTCCATCTCCAAATAGGGAGATTCAGCCAGGGGATTCTCACTGTCCCTCTAAAAAGGCAGTGACAATTCAGTGAATCATGGCAGCAAACTTAAGGAGTGAGATATGCCCATGGGATGAGGGTAGGAGGCGAACAGCTGAGTTGTAAACAGGAGCCCATTTCGCTACAGTAGGCGACCAAGCTTGGTTCAGACAAAGGAAGGCAACCCTTCGCAGACCTTTGTTAGGAACTCATTGGGGCCAGTCCTTACTAGGATTGCCAGCTCCAGGTAGGGAGATTCCTGGAGATTTTCTGGTAGAGTCTATGGAAGCCAGGGTTTGGGGAAGAGAGAGGCCTCAGCTGAACAGAATGCCATAAAGCCCACCTTCCAAAGCAGTTATTTTCTTGGGGGGGGGATCTGTTATCTGGAGTTCAGTTGTGATACCTGGTGGTCTTCAGGCTCCCCCTGGAGGTTGGCTACCCTAGGCATCGCAGTCAGTGCTTCAGAGCAGGGTCTGCTAGATCCAGGTTCTTGCTGTAGAAGCTGAGTGGGTGATTTTGGACCAGTCACAGATTTTCAGCCTAATGTACCTCACAGGATTGTTGTGCAAATCAAAAGGCGGAGAGGAGAATGATGTAAGCTGCTTTGATCCCCATTGCAGAGAAAGACTATTTTTCCTCCTGGGAAACCACTGTTGCCAGTCTCCAGGTGAGAGCTGGAGATCACTCAGAATTACAACTGTTCTCCAGATGGCAGAGATCAGTTCCCCTGGAGAACATGGTGGACTCTGTGTCCTTATACCCTGCTGAGGTCACCACAGCAAATTGACGCTGACTGTCCAAGGCCTTGGCATTCTCCCAGAGCCTCTTTCTAGAGCTCATTGTATTTATTTCCACAACGGGCCTTATTCCTAGTTAAATAAAGAAATCACTATTGCCAAAAATCTGGCAACAGAATGGATCAACATCTACCAGAAAAAAGGAGACCACCTAAACTATAACAGACAGGTTTTTTTATAACAATTTTTATTGTTTTCTATTTGTGTGTGTGTGTGTGTGTGTGTATATATATATATATATATATATATATATATATATACACACACACAAATAGAAAATAATAAAAATTGTTATTAAAAAACCCTTTCTGTTATAGTATATAGTGTGTATATATATATACCATTCCATTTTTATATGTATACAAAGTTTTATATAGTATATATATATGTCACTCCATTCTTTATATGTATACAAAGTTTTAACAGCTCTTATCTAGTACAATATATCAAATTAAGCATTTTGACACTATAACTATTCAAAAAAATAACAGATCTCAATAATATGGGTTTCTAGGAATTATCTCTGTTGGTTCAGAAAAGTAGCCATTTGAGAGATGTTTGTCCCACATTTTTAATGAACTTTGGAAATTTCATTGTCCTGTGTTGTTTTTGGTCTGAATTTTGTTTGATTCCAAAATAATTCTGAAAGTAACAAGGGTTTAGAGTATGATTCTTCTATTTGTTTCCATTTGCAATCTGTGGAATTGGATAAAAGCCTGACTGTGTTTGATAGGTTTATTGCCTTGCAATATAAAGTTAAATTAGGAAAAACTAAGCCTCCCACTGAGGAAGTTCAAGATAAGGTTGAAAATTTTATTCTGGGGTTTTACAAGCCCAGAAAAAATTATTAAGTGCTTTTTGCCATTTAGCCAAATCTGTTTTGGGAATATTTATCGGAAGGGCCCTAAATAAAAAGAGGTATTTATGTAACACAAAGCTTTTAATTATGTATAATCTGTCTGCCCAGGAGTGACCTAGTGACATCCATTGCTTCATTTGTATCGTTGATTCTTTATATAAGGTGTTAAAATTGCATGAAATCGGGTATTTTAAGTCTGGTGGGATCATCACTCCTAAGCATCTCCATTTGGAGTCTTTCAATTTATAAGGGAATTTTCTTTGGAGTTTGCTTTTAAATGTTTGGGATATCCATAGTGGAATTATAGTTGATTTTTTAAGATTAATTTTTAATCCTGAAATTTGATTTATTTCTGTGAATATATCCTGCAGTTTAGTTAGTGATTTTTCTGGGTTGGTGAGATAAATAAGTAAATCGTCTACATATAAGCTCACTGGGTGTACTGTTCCATTTCAATTCTTGTGAGTTCTGGTGTTACTTGTAAAGTCTCTGCCAGTGGTTCAATAGCAACAGCAAATAGTAGTGCTGATGTCAGGCAGCCTTGATGTGTACCCCTTTTTATCTGTTAAATACTCATTAGCTTGGATTCTGACTGTTGGATGAGCATAAATTTTTTTGATAGCATTTTAGATTTTACTTCCAAATTTCATTAGTGATAAGATTTGTAGCAATTATGAGATTTCTATGCTGTCGAAGGCCTTTTCCAGATCAATTGTTAATATTATGGATTCTCCTTTTTGGTTTTTACTATCTGTTATTATATTTAAAGTGCGTCTTATGTTGTCCATCATGGATCTTTTTGGAATAAAGCCTGTTTGATCTGGTTTTATATATTGTGCTATTATTAATTGGAGTCTGTTTGCTAAAATTCTAGAAAATATTTTGGAATCACAGTTTAGTAAATCTATCAGCCTGTATGATGATGGAGCTTCTGGATTTTTGTTTTCTTTTGGGATTGTTATAATATTAGCTTCACTCCATGTTGGTGGCATTTTCCCTTTTGTTATTATGTGGTTACACATATTGGTTAATGGTTCTATCAAACATGAACTGTATGTTTTGTATTGGATTTTAATTGTTTAATGGCATCCTGAGTTTCTTTAGTTGTAATTATTTTACCCATCAGTAATCTATGTTCTTCAGATATTTCTTGGACTAAATTATTTTTTTCATAGATATTCTTCTATTAGGTCTATTTTAGGGTTAGTTGAGTCATATAGGTTATTATAGTATTCTATGAAGCATTGTCCAGTTTCTGGTGTGTGTTCTTTGTTTGTTTTTACTGTCTCTTACTGAAAAAATTATTCTAGTTGTCTTTTTCCTATTAACTCTCCATGCTGATATTTTAAGTGTTGTTTTTTTTTGGAGGGGTTGCCAGTTTTTGCTTCATACATAGTACTTTTTTGTATAGCTGTGGTTTCCATGGCTTCTAGTACTTTAAGTCCTTTTAATAGCAGTTTATAAAGTTTTTTACCTCCAGCTTCTTTATATTTTTGCTCCAATGTTTTAATATTTTGTAGCAGTTCTTTCACCTTATGTTCTTTTTCTTTTTTTAGGTGAGCTGTCAAGGCTATAAATTTGCCTCACATAACTGCCTTGAAGGCACCCCAGACTACTGGCTATTCTAATTCTCCATTGTTGTTTATTTCAAAATAATTTTTAATTGTTTGTGTTAATTCTTCTCTTAACCTCTCACTAAATAAAGTTTCTTTATTTAATTTCCATTGTCTCTGTTTAGGTGCTATATCAGACTTTCTAACTGCGACAGAAAGTCGACTTTTTTCAGAATAGGCACAATCCAGAAATCTCCATATAAAACCCACTGATCACGCTATAAAATAAGACGATCTATGGTCTCAGTTGCACCTGAAGCACAATAACAGAAATGATCTGAAAATGGAATTTTAGTGCAGCACCCCCTCAGTTCTGCAGCTGGCAATACATTCAGTCAGCCTAGCATATGGGGGCAGTGGTGGCTAAGAGAGATAAGAAAATTTAAATATAAGGGAAGAGTTAAAGAGGGAGAAAGGAAACTGAAATCTAATAATATCTCTTCCCCAAAGCAAAGAGCACATCCCAGTTTTTCTCCACTTCGTGGCACAGGACTTGCTTCAGAACAGCCCAGGAGAAGGCATCTTCATGCGGCCCCTATTCAGATGCAGCTGTCTCCACTGTAGCCTCCACTGGATTTTGTGAATGCCCCTGTTCCTAAGGAAGCCATTTTACAGTGATACCCACTAGAACTGTGGCTCTGAGGTAAAGCATCTGCTTTGAATGCTAAAGATGGAATCTCCAATTGAAAGATTCAGGTAGCAGATAATGTGAAAGACCATGGAGAGACACAGCCAGTCAGAGTGGACAATATTGATCCTGATAGGTTCTAAATCAGTATAATGTATCTTCATGTATTCATTTGTGCCTTTTCTCAAAATTCTGCAACTACTCTGTGAGTAGTACTTACAAGCCCAGCAGAGTTGGAGAGCTCTCATCTACACAGTCAAGAATGCTGTCAGAAGCAACCCCCAAAATCATGTGTATAGAGCCAATGTTCATAAGACTATGTTCTGGCCTTCCATTAAGCATGTAACAATGAGGGACACAGATCCTCCCCTCCACATAAATTCAGTAGATATACAATTAAAATTTCCACATGGCTACTGAAGCCGACCTTAATTGGCAGAGTTAGTTCAGGTGATGCTTTAGCTGGTTCTCTCTTGCAAATAACTGCTCACATGAGTCATCTAGTGGCATGAGAAGCACAACATCAGAGGAGGGAACTTGCATGAGATCACAGCTATGAAAAGGAAAATAAGGATGCACTTTTTTTAAATCACAATCTCAGACAACCCTCTCCCACCCTGTTCTCCACAATGTTACACTGCTTACACAGGTATGCAACTAATGACCCATTATTTCAGAGAATAAACCAATGCAAGAAAAAACAGAATGAGTTTTAAGGGATATGCGATGCAAAACAAGGTTTCAGCCTTGCTGAACATCTTATTAGTGATGACGCAGAAACAAACACAACTTGTTTCAGCCACATCAAACAGAGTTGTGACCTAGAAGATGACTACTAATTTGTATATCATTAGAGTACACTGTACATTATTCTTATGAAAAATACAGACTCTCATTTACAATTGTCCTAAGTGGTGCAGTTTTGAAATTGTCTTAAGTGGAGGGGGAGATGAAAGTGAGCACTTATGAAATCTTAACATACAGAAGAGGTTTCATGAGAACTGAAAAACATACTTTATGTATGGCTGGTAATTTGTTCTGTAGGGGCAACAGTGTGGAGGAAATGGCTGCATGCACTCTTCTCCCTTCCTGTGATCAGCAATGCTACATTCCAAAAGTTGCTGTTCATGAGGAAGGAGCCACTTCTTCCACACGATCACCCCTACAGATGACTGGATGACTGTGCAAAGACAGGGGGTCGAGCCAGTACCCTCGTGCCCACTCTCCCTCCCCACACGTTCTGTGAACACATGGGGCTGTTGTCTGTACCAGGCTACAGCATCCTGGGAAAGTGAAATTACATTTTAATCATGTGATTAATCAGACAATCTTGCAATCACGATCAGAAATCAAATGTTTCCAAAAAGGAAGAAGTCAGGAGGAGTCAAAAGATAGAAAACAGGTGAGGGTTTTCCCTTGGAGGAACACAGGAGATACAACTTTGCCCCTGTACTGTCAACATGCTACAACCAGACATCCCATTTGACATGATGGGTGTGTTATTTCTATCACATTGTTACCCATTCCTTGGGATGGGGACAGAACAGACATTTAAGTATATGAACAGTGTGAAAAGTTCAAAGTTCCATTTCACTATTAGCTTCTTTCCCACATTGGAATTTCTTTGGTGGTGGGGTAGGGTGATTGAGAGAAGGATACTAATCAGATTGTTCCAACATGAAAGCTTGAGGTAAAATTTATAAAACAGTTTTTTTCAAAACCCAAATGGTGTTTTTCAAAACACAAATGGTGAATGTGGGTGTTTATGTGCATGTGAGGACCAGGACTGTCAATTTAGGTCCAAAAACGAGTTTAATTAAGCTGTATTAACCCCAAAGGGCTAAAGAAAAGGCTTGGTTAACTTATAAAACCAAAATGACAGAGTAAATTATATCTCCTACATGAGGGTCAAGAGCAAATTAGCTATGAAGAGGCAAATTCTAATGGCATCAAAGACTTTCTACACCAATCCTGCCTGCTGGGCTACTAAGTAGCTTTAATTATTTGAATTGGCCTCCCCCAGCAGCAGCATGTAAGGCTTGAAATAAAAGCTATTTCATAAGCATGGCATGATGCCAGACTTCACATCTGAAAAAATATATATATTCCTATCCTTAACAGCACTGAAACTTACAAGAAAGACAGGCACATGAGCTGATCAGAATAGAACTTTAGATAATAAAATAGATCACTTACTCATCCATAAACCATGCAGTTTATTCAGTTGTTGTGTGTAAAATACTGTCTATGGTTCACATTAGGAAAATATTGCAGCATAGTTGACTTTAGTACTAAGTGCTATTTTGGGGCCTAGTCAGATCTACATTCTCACTGAGAGTAATTTTAGTTCAAAATTCTCATCAGAATACGGGGATGTGCCCTCAAGAAATTAACTTAAAAACAGAACTAAATCTGTTCTGTTCCGGACTATCTTGATAGCTCAAACCCAACTGCTAAAAATAACAAATAGCCAGTAATCTCCAGAGAGTTTCAAAAATTACAGTATTCTGGTTTCTCACTGTCTGTCAAGGTCTGGAGCGCAGGCAGAGGGAAGTCCGAGCTCAGTCCAGGGTCTGGAGCCAAAAGGGTGAAGCAGGAGCCGAGAGTGAAAGTCCAGAGCACAAGCCAGAAGCAAGGTCATTCAAGCCAGAGGAAGTTAGCAGGAGCCGAGAGCAACGGTCCAAATCACAAACCAGGAGCAGGGTCGATTGAGCCAGGGTCAGAAGCCAGCAGTAGATAGCAGAAACAAGGTCACAGAACCAGGGGGTGGAGAGCAGCAAGGCGTCATGGAGTAATGACGAGTTTGCATCCACAAATGAAGCCAGCTTCTCCTGAAACTAAATAGCCCTCTGCTGCTGTTTCCAATTAGCGCAGCAGCACCTGGTAATATTCAGGACTGGCAGCTCACCTGTTTCTCAGCCGATCTGAGTGTCCCCTTGCTGCTAAGTCTTGCCGGAGTTTATTTCGCAAGCAAGCCATCCTTGGGGGCGAATCAGGAGGGCTGTCTCTCTACATCTGCTGCTCGTCAGCCGTCTCTGAGCCAGGTGCCAGTGCAGGCTGTGATGGTAAATTGCTGATTTCTGCAGCTTCAGAGGGGCCAGCTGTGGGTTCAGCTGGAGCTGGCAACAGCCCTTCCTCTGCACCCACGACACTGTCTACTTTTCAATGTTGTAAAGGTAAGTGTGACAAAAGGGGCAAAAAGAGATTATATGTCTCAGCAGACAATCTAACTGACCATGCATCTTCCAGCTAGAAGAATCAGAACGTTCCCATTCAAGAAGATTATTGATTTTCCTCCAATCATTCACTGAAGTTTTTTTTTTAATTCTATAATCTATAAGTAACAGGGGATTCCTTTTGCTCATTATTCTGTTTGCTGTTCTGGTGTTATGTCTGCTGCTTGCTAGGGACAAATATTTTCTTCTACTCTATGAAGAAGGCACTTCAGACTGGAAGAGCAACACACACCTTTGACAGGCAGTACACCCGGAAGGGAGAGAGGTGAATGTTTTACTTGTATTTTGGAATAACAGCAATGGACAGAGGCAGAGGCTCAGCAGAGGCCTACCCCACCCACAGAGGCAGCACATGTGCTGTTGAGAGAAGCAGGCACTTTGCAGGCAGGAAGAATGGGGGCAGACAGCAGCTACACACACACAAACACAGAGCTGGAACTAATGTGACAAAACATGAGAGATCTGTGATGAGGTATAATCTGAGATCACTCTACATGAGAGATCAGCGAGGATCTCTTTTTTTAGATTTTTCTACATCCCATTTTTCACCTGGCCAGTATGTGTATATAGCCACAAGGATCACAGGTCAACAGGCAGGTAGCCAAGACAGAGCAGAAAACTGAGTTGCACATACCTGTAACTGCTGTTCATCGACATCTTCTGTGCAGACACACATTGGGACTGTGCCTGCTCAGGCCAGCCACAGAATAGTTTTTTTCCAGCTAAAAGCTACTGAGGGGGGTTCCCCTCCCCTCTGGAGCTGGTGCAAAGGCTCTTCCCACTCAAACTATCATGTGCTCTGGAGGTAAGGGTCCCTTTCCCTCAGTTCCTATGAGGCTGCTGCGAACTCCCACATAGAAGGAAAACACCCATGTGAGAGCTCACAGCAGGGCAGGAGGGAGGGAATGTGTGTCTGCACAGAAGACGTTGATGAACAACAGTTACAGGTAAGTGCAATTCTGTTTTCATCTTCCATCTTTGGTACAGCCCCACATTGGGACCATCAGCAAGCTACTCACCAGAGGTAGTGAGGTGATGCTCTCATTGAAAAAGTACCTGGAGAACCACTTTGCCCCCATCAGCATTCTTCCTCGCTTGCAGGTCCAATGCGTAACGCTTCACAGAAGTATCCTCCACTAATCATGTGGCAGCTTTGCATTTCTTGAAGAGCACTTTGATTGCCATGATCAGGCAACACAAGCAGCAGTCTGGGCAAGAACAGATTACTGGGTAGGTTGATGAGAGTCACCTCAGCCTGCCGAAGATCTTCATTGGGGAAAAACCGGTTGACGAGGATTGCAGAAGTATCACAGATAGAAAAGAAGGAAGAAGAAAAAATACCTCACTCTTAGAAACAAAGAGCAAGGACACGGTTTGCCAGAACAACAGTCCTATTCATGCAGGGGCAAAAAAGAAACTGAGGGTAGGGGCTACCTGCCTCCAGAGCACTTGACAGTTCAGGCAGGAAGAGCCATTGCACCAACTCTGGAGGGGAGAGGTGCCCCCTCAATAGCTTTTAGCAGGGAAAACCTATTCCATGGCCAGCCTGTGCAGTCCCAATGTGAGGCTTCATCAAAGATGGAAGATGAGCTGGACTTTCCATGGATTCAGAAGCAGAAACCAGAGACGCAAGCAAGGAGGCAGAAAAGAACCTGGACGGCTGGAAACCCCTCAACAGGGAACTATCCAGACTGGAGTACATCTCGATGTACCATGTGTTAAAGCAGTAGAGGTTAGATCTCAACTAAGGGAACTGGCAGCCAGATAAGAGCCCTGTCCTGCCAAGACTAAAATGTGCAGTTCTCAGCTCCCAAGTAGGATTGACTTGTGGGATACCTTGAGCAGCCAGGTATGAACTCTGCCTGGTCCAGGTTTCCACTTGGGTCTTATCACCTTCTTTGTTCCTGGGATTTTGAGAGAGACTGTGGAGGCAGATGGAGCCAGTCAAGGAATTCCTGATTCACCATCTCCACCAGATCCCTAACTGGAACCTGTTGTAGTGCAGTTGGCATGGGGCCTCCCTTTAGGGATTTTTTGGTGCTTGGAGTCTCAGATGTAACTTCAATCACAGAGAAATCCTCCTCCTCTTCAGGGTCTCCATCTCATGTCAAGGCTGGACCAAAGCAGGTCTTAACACTATCGTTAATTTCCTTGAGACAAATCATTTCAGTTGCTCTTCATTATAGTAGAGCCAACCACCTTACAGATTAAATAAAACTGATGAAAGTATTTTTTTATATATACATGGTGGTAACGCCCTGTGACTCAAGAGGAAAATTATGACACATAAAGGAAATGGTAGATGTCAAGCTATCAATGGATCATAAAGTTATTTTTTCAGGACTTGTTAACGGTTATGCTTCCTAAACATAACAATATGATACCAGATCTACTGTGAACTACAAAAGATGACTACTGCCAAAAATTAGTAGAGTTTATAAAAATCCATCCGTTAAGCAATGGGTTGACAAGAGCTTGTTAATTTCGAAAGTTTGGCAATTTTCCAATAAATAGATGGCTGACAACAAGAAGCATCTTTTGAAATAACAAGAAAACTTTCCTTGAATTTTAAAAGAAGAAAAATGAGGAGCTAGAACAATTGGATTGATTTACTATCAGTTTCCAAATAAAAGATAATGAACATATTCTTTTCCATTATGTTTTAGGTAATAGACAAAGTACAGTTTTCTTATATGAAATGAGAATTATTGCTATATTATACTTAGCTTGTTATATGTGTTGTAACTGTGTTTATATTGGTCTCTTGTACTTGTGAAGCAATACTTTCTTTAAAAGGCATGCATGCATAAAGAAAGTGGAGGATCACGGAGGTCTACCTATAAACAAAACTGGAGTAGGTTTGCCATAATGCCATAGAAACCACTCTACAAAGCAACCATTTTCTCCAGGAGAATTGATCTCTGCAGTCTGGAGATCAGTTTTAATTCTAGGAAATCTCCAGGCCTTAGCTGAAGGTTGGAAGCCTTACAGGTAAGGGAAACCAAATATAATATAAAAATAATAATTATAATAAACAATAAATAATATGAACTTCAGCATTTCATGCAGAAACTCTCTGGATGCCTTTTTAAATAAACATAATGTTTAAGATTCTTGTGCTGTAGTAGCAGCTATTGTCAAAGCAATATTTTTAAAAAATCTGCACAGCCAATCAGATCTCCAGTGGCCAATCGAAGCCCTACTGGCAGAAAAAACCCATTAGCCCCCACAAACTTTCTAAAAACACTTGGTGGGTGCCAGGAAAGGTCTCATGTTTGGGATCTCTGGAACAGACGACAGTGACCTTGACAAACCAGTGGTCTCACTCGTCTGATTCAGTATATTTTCATGTATTTCTGTGGAATGCTGTATGCTCATTGATATTGTCTTTAAAGTTTGCTTGTCTTTTTTCTTCTTAAAAAAATTAAAGCAGAGATTTCCAAAAAACCAACCAGCATGCCAAATACAAAGCACACTGTCCAAATACTCGCACCAGTGCCCTTTATACCCTAGTGCATTTTTATAGCTTCATGCTATGGCACTGTACTCATGTGTGCCGGTTCACAATCATGTGACCAGAACTAACAGTACAGATCCTTAACAGAAAACCACTGACCTGCTAGAATTAGGGGCACCAACGTTGGGTCAAGGAGCTAAAAATTGCATCCATCTACAACACTACTCCAACACTGAGGGATCATTACACACATTTAAGTGGACCAACAGATTATAAATCATTATTCAGCATTTTTTAATTTAAGGCAAAGCATTTGTCTATGAATACAAAAGAGGAAAACAGAAAAAAATATTTAGTGTGATTAAAACAGAATGCATACAGGGAGTGATGGGTTTTCGACAAGGGAACTGTAATTGTTATTAGACTGGGAGATGTACCAGCTATTAAATTATCTGCTAGGGAAGTGGAGGAAAGCCACATGCTTTGGCATATTTGAAATTGGACAAGACAGAATACTAAAGAATACAATCTCAAGCAATTGCGCACTGATCCTAGAAGCTTTATTAACTGGTTTTGTTAATTTTTGCTTCTTTAATCACTGCCATGACTATGCTACTCCTCCAGTGTTCCAGAAACTTTCACAGGTGGCAGAATTCAAGGATTACTACTAGAACAGATAGCCTTAGGGCAGAGAATGATATACAAAAATACAGGCCTTCATTGCCACTGGGTAGTGTCCTTCCTGACTGTAGCACACCCAAGTAAGTACTAATTCCTACTTGTGTTATCTCCCACTGCACTTCAGGCACCATTACACTTGCAAGAAGTAACAGATCAGGAGACAATATATGAAAGTAAGGCAAGGCACCAGCATAGCTGCTGAAGTATGCTGCTGCTTTTTGAAAAGGCAGGACTGCAGTTGTGTGTGAGAGGAGTTACAGATGCTGTTTTTCTAGCCATGCAGGTTTATAAAATTATGCATGGAGTGGAGAAAGTAGATAGAGGGAGCTTTTTCTCCCTCTCTCATAATAGTATAACTTGGGGGCACCCAATGAAATTGATGGCAAATAGTTTCAGGGCTTTTGTTGTTGTTGTTCTGGACAGCCAATCGTAAATACTTCTTTACTCGATGAGTAATTCAACTGTGGAACTCACTGCCAGTGGAGGTACTGCTAGCCATGAGCAGAGATAACTTTAACAGAGAGTTAGACAGGTTCATGGGGGTGGTCCCTCAATGACTATTCGCCATGGTGACTAAGGGAGGCCTCCATCAACATCTGCATACCAGAGCCAGGAAGCAGCTGGCAGGGGACAGTTTGGGCCTCTATGTCCCCTTTGTTTGGCCCTCCAGGGCAGCTGGTTGGTGAAACACAATGCTGGATGAGATGGACCATTGATCTGATTTAGCATGCTCTTCTTATATTCTTAGGCACAAATAGCAGCATTGCATATGCTGATTCTGTGTTTTCAACACTACATTACCAAGTAACTTTACAGGCCAGTTCTGAGTACGTGATGGGGCCCAAGCAATGGTGATCAAAATTGTGAAGATACAGTTCTCTGCTTTTGCACATACCAAGATTCCCTGTAAGTCCATGCAAAGCTGCCTTAATGTTTTATATACAAAAGATTGTCTGCTCAGAATCTAGACCCTTCCTTCTGTGCCAAATGCCCATGGACATGTAAATCAGGCCACAGGGCCATCTGGAGCTCCCTTTGTTCTTTGCAGTGCTGCCTATCATAAAAATAGCAAATATGAAATACTGGACCAGGCGTCTCTTTAAAAGCATTCCTTTATAGCATCAATCACTACAGTGAGGCCAATGGCTGCACTTACACCATTATATCTGCTTAGATTTGAGAGGGAAAAATGCTTTTTGCATAATAGAGATGGAAAGGGAAGTTTGAAAGATTTATTCTTATTACAGATAACATACAAACATCATCAGATTCAGGCATCACAGAGGATGGAAGGTAATGCCTCAGCGGGGAAGAAAGAGGAAGAGAATTATATATTACTAAGTATTTTACTTCCCCCCCCCGCCCCAGACAGCTGCAATGCTCAAGCGAGGGTTGTCAGGAGTACTGTGGAACAGGGTGGGAGGTCAGATGCATGATTGGAAAGAATCTCTTGCAAGTACCCTTTGAGGTTCTGAATGTGGACATCTGCAGATGCCTATAAGATGGCTATGTGTTATTTATTTATAAGAGAATAGTTTTTAAAAAGAATAACAGAAAATAAAAGAAGTTGCCCAGAGCTAGCCAGAGATTCCAGGAATGAATGGGTGTTTAGGCCCGTATTTGTCAGAAGAAACTTGGTAACTTGTTTTATGTAGATTAAATAAAGGAATTACAGATACAATACCTTTATTGGCATAAAAAAGAAAGGAATTATTACATGGTAATAAGTAAACCAAATAAATTTTCATGCGTCTGATGTTAAGCCTTGCCAAAGTATTTTTAAAACCTCCTTCAAAATATGAATTTTTCTACAACTCAGAAAGCACATTTTCTTTTCTAGATTAGATAAATGTGTCAATTATATTATATTACATCTTACTTCCAAAATATTAAACTGCTTAAAAATGTAAAATTTTAGTACCAACTCAAAATATTACCAAATTAATCTTCAAGTGTACTAGAGCTAATTAAGTACTGTTGCCAGGTAGTATTCCCTCTAAGCTGAGTTAGTGTGAGCTAGCTCACAGGTTTTTTAGCCTCCAGCTCACAGAATTTTAACACAGGAAGAATGGCTCCAGAGCAAACTAATTCATGCCGTAGCCAAATAGCTCACTCACAATTTTAATGCCAGTAGGTCACAAAGTAAAATCTTTGCTCACAAGACTCCACAGCTTAGAGGGAGCATTATTGCAAGGTATGTGTACAGGTCTGAAACTTGTGAGCATTGTCAAAATCCAGGCCTTTTCAGATGTGCCATTTGAGTAAGCTAAATTCATATAGAGGCAAGGAATAGGATGGGAAAAGTCAGTCTCACCTTCAAACTATACCTGTTTAGTCTACGCTGTGTACAGAATTCTATGCATGTACAAACTGTATACTTATCAGCTTTGTATGCATGATTGAGATCCCTGAAAAATGGCACAATTCCCAAACACATATTTGAGCCTACCCATGTACAGTTTATACACACACAGACTCTCCACATACAATAAACCAATGTGCAAAGGCTGGGGGGGGGGCAGATTCTTCTGCTGCGATATCACTGCCCCTCTCTTCTCATGTGCTTGGGGTTACCAACTTCAAGGTGAGGCCTGGAGCACTCCACAAATTACAACTGAGCTCCAGAGCAGTGTTCCCTCTAAGCTGAATCAGTGTGAGCTAGCTCACAGTTTTTTAGCCTCCGGCTCACACATTTTTGTCTTAGCTCAGGAAGGATGGCTCCAGAGCAAACTAATTTATGCAGTAGCCAAATCGCTTGCTCAGAACTTTAGTGCCAGTAGCTCACAAAGCAGAATTTTTGCTCACACGACTCCACAACCTAGAGGGAGCATTGGACTCCAGAATACAAAGATCAGTACTCCTAGAGGAAATGGCAGCTGTGGAGGGCAAATTCTACCCTTCCTCCCCCAAATCTCTAGAGATTTACCAAGCCAGTAAGTTCAACCCCTTTATGCACATTCTATATCCCCAGACTGAAAAAAGGGTGGTATACAACTGGATGGCTCTGTGACCCTGCACTACAGTAACAGTGGAGTCGTAAGCAGAGTTACACCCTTCTAAGCCCACTGACTTTAATAGATATAGAAGGGTGTAATTCTGCTTAGAAGTGCACTATAAATGCTCCTTGGATGTTACACTAGCTGCAAACTGCAACAAAGTCCCACATTCATTTGCTGGTGTCAATTCCCATAGTGGACTGGTTGTATGAGTTATGAGATAGGGAGAAATAACACAGAAACAGCTTTTCTCATCACCAGGTTTCAAGACAAAAAGGGGGAGTACACCTGCCATATCTGTCAAAGTCATGCAGCAATTAGAGGCTCAGGGATCCCTGCTCATCTGTAAAAGACAAACTATAGCTGCACAGCCCCAATTCACATCATATATATATGAGGAAGTGAGAGGAGACTTAATCATCCATCCTCACTTACTTTTGTTAATCAAAACTGTTGCAGTTGTAAGTATACTGAAGGGGAAAGGCATGTTTTCTCCCATAAAATTCTACTAACAGTTTGGACAGCGAAGTTTCATTAGTGCAACTGAAATGAAGATTGAAGGTTGCAGCAACACCCTTTTCCTTCCCCTCATAGCCCTGCTCCAAGCGAGAGCTGCATGCACACACAATTTGCCTGACAGATCAAGGATTTTCATCAGTTCACTCTGCGCCTTCAGAGGTTGTATCCACCTGGGAGTCTAGCTAGCCTGCACTATGAATGTTGTTTGGAAAAAAATCCCAAAATTCTCATCTTCCAGAAGTAGATTCTGAAATTTTCCTTCATGTATCTGAAGGAAAATTTCACAGGGATTTATGAGCCTCTGGAAAAAGTCCAGGATCCATTTATATGTATTCGTTTTACCAAAGACAGCTTGCAGATATAACAAAAATGGCAACAATCCATCAAAACAATCATTAAGCTTTAGCAAGGAAGCCAATGCTTGCTCTGTGCAAAGATTTGGCTGGTGCTTAATTTAGCCCTGAGGCATCAGGGCTGGGGATCTATTTTCAGTGCCAGGATTACATTATGTAGCATGAGAATCAGTAATAGAGAGCCACCAAACATATGCAGAATATCTTACCCTAATCATCAAGGGGTCACAATCAGCTAACCCAACACACTTCTAGGATTAAGGGGAAGTGGCTAAACCAGCAAATGTGGCTCTCCAGGCATTCTCATGCCACACCACCTAGCAGTTAATTTCTAGGTTTCTTGTGATCCTAAAGCTGTGAAAAAGCTGTTTCTCATCCACAGCTGGCAAGGCTGGCACAAAGAGATACACACTTTTGCCAACCCTCCCAAGAATTCACAGGTATACATCACTTTGAAAGAGTTCCTGCCCCTGACGCCTGGGTTAGTTCTTTGTGGTACTGCTTTCCTGGATGGATAGAACAGAACACATTGGTTGCCTTGGTTCCGCAGCATTACAAATCATACAGCTGATTCAATTTTATCCTGCAGTTTACAGGAAAAGAATGGCCAAAGCAGCAGTAGCTTTGATGGGAGTTATGAGGCAGGCAACACGTCTGTTCTCTCAGATGCAGATTAAAAACATCATCCCTGAGTACCTCTCACCCTGAGTCTTACTTGCAAATAAATATGCTTAGAAATGACACCTTGGTTTCAAAGTTCTTACTGAAGTTACTGGGATCTGGAGCTTGCCCCATGCTTTCTTTTTTTTTGGGGGGGAAGCCTTCTGAGCAACTGACCCAATGCATGGCTGGTGCTGTACTTTTCAGATAAACACTTTTTTCAAAGGAGCTCTGCTTTGCCTCCCTTCCCTCCACCTCCCAAGATTTAGAAATGCCTTTAAAATGCTACAACTGAGCAATTTCCACAGCCGGTTTCCAGTCTTTTGCAAATGTCACATCTTAATGATTTCAGAGAAAAGACTGAAAATGTGACTCAGAGCATGAGAGGGGAAAAAGAAGGCAAATCACAACAGTTCCAAATGCATTCATTATTTCTTACGCTCTCATTTTAAGCCAATTTCATGGGGATTGGGAGGGAAACGGTCAGAGTTCTTTTTAGAGCTGTGGTTCAGAGTTTCAGACTACGGAAACGTGACTTCACCATAGTTAAACAAATCTGGCCACCAGAACAACTGAAATTGCACTTTTAAAATGTCTGAGGATCATTGTTTCAAAATAATCAAAAGTCAAGCATGCCAAGGGCTTTTTGCTTTTCAGTCTACTGCTATGGTACTGAGTTGGATTGGAGCCACAATTAAGTTGGCATGATCACTGCAGCAAACCCTGGGAAAAATTAAGGACATTACCAGGTTCTTTAAGCCTGAGATGGTTCGTTTGTTCGTTCTCTCAGAAAACTTTCCCTCAATCTCTAGTTTAGTATACTTCAATGCTCACCAACTCATATCTAGACAATGGATGGTCACTATATATTCTGTGCTGCTCCATCACCCTCTGGACACAGGCTCTCTTTGGACCAATCCATACATGCAATTAAATGACATGATAAACAGTTCCTAGCAGTGGGCCACTGTACACATGGGATCACGTCTGTAAATATTCCTTTCTATTAGAATCTTCATGTTCATAGGCAATGCCTAGCCCATTAAAGAATGAGGCTCGCTTTCTCTCTGATGGGTGTTGTTGTTGTTCAGTCGCACAGTCGAGTCCAACTCTTCGCAACCCCATGGACCAGATTACGCCAGGCCCTCCTGTCTTCCGCTGTCCGCTGAAGTTTGCTCAATTTCATGTTCGTTGCATCGATGACACTGTCTAACCATCTCATCCTTTGCCGTCCCCTTCTTCTTTGACCTTCAATCTTTCCCAGCATCAGGGTCTTCTCCAGTGAATGCTCCCTTCTCATTTGGTGGCCAAAGTATTTGAGCTTCAGCTTCAGGATCTGGCCTTCCAGGGAACAGTCAGGGTTGATTTCTTTTAGGATTGACTAATTAGATCTCCTGGCAGTCCAAGGGACTCTCAAGAGTCTTCTCCAGCACCATAGTTCAAAAGAATCTATTCTTCGGCACTCGGCCTTCCTTATAGTCCAACTCTCACAGCCATACATTATTACAGGGAATACTATTGCTTTGACCATGCGGACTTTTGTTGGCAAGGTGATGTCTCTGCTTTTTATCATGCTGTTTAGGTTTGCCATCGCTTTCCTCCCAAGGAGCAGGCGTCTCTGATGGGTAAATGCTCTATATGGTAGAAGTTTTTTAGACAGAGGACATTCCTACCTACAATCTCCCTCCCACAGTTTCTCTTTGAACCTATGAACCATGTGATTTACCTGCATATGAAGATAAATTTGTACTCTCTCATTCAAATACTCAGCCATGGCAGTATAGGGCTTTCTGGGTTGGTTTTACCTGTCCAGCCTAAGGAAGCATCTGAACAGAGTGTTTGTCTGAAGAATGCATGAATTCATCCAAGTCTGTTCTATGACCACCCCCTGCTTTTCAAGCAACTGCATATTCCCACTCACAATGTATGCTATAGAATGCCTTTTAGTCTGGAATGTGTCTCTTGTAAATCTTGACAGTGAGAAATCTAAGGCAGATTAACACAAAGTATTAGCCCAGCAAAAATATTACCAGTCCCTTTCCTTCCCACACACCCTATATGTTAGCAACTTGTGCCACAGTGATGACTTATAAGAAAAAGACTGAGGGGGGGACACTTTCATATGTGATTCTTACCATCAGGCTAATGGCAAGCCCGATCTAATGTAAGTGTTCACTGAGATTGCAAGAGGTACAGAAGCTGAGGAAAATGGACCAAGAGTGGTGATCAGCTACTACTTACTGTGTGTCAGGAGACAACTCTTGCATGAGCCATACGGACCACACTGATGTGAGACCAGCTGCTCCAGAGAGCAAGAGTGGTCGGAGCAAGATGGCAGTGGAAGGCAAAATCAAGACCTGTGCATGGAATATACACATAATATCTTCCTGTCCTGTGGTTAGGCTACCCTCCTCCTATGCACCTTTTCCAATGTGAAACTGAGGATATAGTCCAAAGCCTCCCACAACTTTACATACACCAATGCAGATGTCCAAACATCACAAGCCTGGTATCTCTTGTGTGGAGTGCTACAGGCCTACTAGGTTCCCAACAAAGCAGCATCCTCTCCAGCAAAGACAGACACATGTAACCCTGCTGCCCACCACAACAAGACTCAAGACTATGGCACTATTCCTTGCTCAGCTGCTTTCATCTGTTCAGCTGCTCTGCCCACTTGCCTCCCGCTTCCCCTCTGACATTTGCAATCCAGTTTCTCTGGATTTCCACAAACACACCAAGTCTGCTCCATCTCAAGCAATCTGGTGGCACTGCTACCACTGGCACTGCTTGTAATTCAAATGACATCCCAGTACAGTCCCATTACCCACTCTCTACACTGACAAATCAATAGACTCGCAATAGTTGCTTGAGGGCATGGCAGCCAGAATGAGACTGTTTATTGGCTTGATGCTTACAACATTGCAATGCATGTAGCAGAGAGAGAGAGAAAAATCCATTCAAAAAGGATCCTCTGCATCCACTCTGCTGCTTCATTAAACAAAGCGATCACTGCTCAAGTCTACAAAGATGATCATTTCAGAGACCATTGTTGCAAAATTAAACTAGGAGTCCTTAAACCAGGAATCCTTAACGACTAACACAATTTATTCCAGCATAAGCATTTGTGATCTGATGAAGTGAGCTGGAATCAATTTTGTTGATCTTTAAGGTACCACTGGACTGCTGTTCAATTCCAGTCCCCAAAGAATATCTCACCCAGCCTGGGAAGGAGAGGGCATGGTGCTGCATACTTCACACCCATTCTACTTACTTATTTATTTTTCTGCGCAAGGCAGGAATGTGGAGAGGAAATGCTGAGATCTAACAGGTCTGATGCAGAAAATACTATCAAGCCAATTGCTGAAGCGAAGTGAGTGAAGGCAGAAGGCAAGGAAGAAGGCAGAGATCTCTCTCCATTTCAGTGGGCTTGACAAAGAACTTCAGCTTAGATTTTAACTCTTCCTATTAGTATCTATAATTCCCTATCACCTTTGCAGCATCATTCTGGCAAAATGATTGTATTTTTGCATAAATTACTTCCAATGTCAGCTTGACACTGAGCCCTTTGCATGCTCCTATACACACTGTGTAATGCATTACTTTTCATCCAAATATTTCAAAGCAAACAGCAAAAAGTTTTTTAAAACCAAAAAGAAAATATATACATGTAGTACTGTATATATTACTTCTCTCATTCTGAATATGAAAAGACAGAGGTATAGATCTGCTTGTCCAAGAAGAAGAATTGCTGTTGAGTCACAACTGACTCATGGTGATCCCAGTCTTGGGACATTCCAGGCAAGAGAGGGGCACAGGTGGTTTGCCACTACCTTCCTCCAAGAGCACTACTGAAAATCCATGGCAAATATATAGTAGAAGGTCTAGGAAAATCAAAATGTACCACATTTTTGTCTTATAGAATTAAGCATGCTAATCAACTCTTGCTTCGTAAAAATATCTACTGGAGAGCACCTCTGGCACTGGTTTTAAACAACACTCTGCGAGTTTTCCTGGATATATTATAGCACCTGTAGAGGGGAACTCCATAGTTGATAGCACCATGGAACTCAAGCATCTGAAGCACTTAATGCTTCATGTGTACATCAGTTAGTTATTATTTATTTATTACTTTCCATTTATATTCCGCCTTGCCAGGCAAACTGGCTCAAGGCGGCTTACACAAGATAAAATACAATAAAACAATACAGCAAAAGTCCCATAATAACATAAAATGCAAATAAGACAATACAGATATTAGATCTATTTTACAGATGAGGAAAACTGAGGAACAAAATCAAACCATCATACATGCTGCTGTTGACTGCAACCATTTTAAACAGCACTGTGGAACTGTTCCTGGAAATATTATAGTACCTACAGAGGGGAATTTACATAGTTAATAGCTCTATGGAACTCAAGCATCTGGAGCACTTGATAGCTATGCTACATGCATACAACAGTTACTTATCAGATCCATTTGAAAGATGAGGAAAACTGAGGAAGAAAACAAAACCACCCATACACACAGCTGTTGACTACAACCCAAAACTGATGATATCAGTGTTCTTGCATGAAGGTCCACAGTCTTTTTCATAGCTATATATTTTCCACCACTCAGCTAAGACAATAAATTGATGTGCAGACAAAATTATATATACTGTAATTTTTTAACTATTTTTGCCAGGTGACTCCACTGTATCTGTCTTTTATGTTAGGATCCCTTGCAGCCTGAACAAGTGGCAGCTTTCCTTGACAGAGGGAAGCCTTCATGTAGTACAGATGAAAGGCTCCTATGATTTCCCCTCTTACAGGAGAGAGGAGCAGCAGCGCCCCCTCATTGCCACCGTGTTTGTGGATGGGTCACAGGCAGCAAAACGCAGCTCTTCGTAGAGGATGCTGTGATTACAGAACCCTGTACAACAAACAAAATCTAAAGGTGGAAAACAGCCAGCTGATTTGGAATCAGCACATTCCTTGATTTGGAATGCGCACAGGCTCCCACACAGAATATGCAGGAGACTGTTCTCCTAGTACACCTGCACAGGTAACCCACAGAGCTCCTTCATGGCTGTGTGAAATCTCTGGCACGCTGAATGTGGCATAACTGAGTGTTGTTTGGTACATTCATACATTTTTGCCATTGTGGAAATCTGTCCTGTGTCTGTATGCACAGCTAAACAGCACACATGAATTAACAGTTTCTGAGAACCTGCTCGTAAATCGACATTTAAATGAACCTGTCCCCTGTTGAGTCAGATTATCGGCCACCCTGGCCCAACATTGCCTACTGTAGTCAGATACAGTTTTCCAAGGGCTCAAACAAGGAAGGTTCCCAACTCGGCTGCTTTTCTTTCAAGAACTGGTGATGGCAGGAATGGGACCTTGTGCATGCAAAGCATGTACAACTGAGCTGTGGGGTCCTCCCTGCAGTAGAGAAGCAGAGAAAGGCTAAGTGACTCATGAAGTTCACCCACAATGTGATCCCTGCAGGACTCTCGAGCTGTAAATCTCACTTGGCACATGAGAACAGACAAGCAAGACACTTGCACTTCTCTTGTTCTTGGTAAAGTACACATCAGTCCCAAGCCAATTTTAGGGCCGATTCAGACATTATATCATGAATAATTATAGCAGATATCAGCCACTTGCACTTGCAAGACCCTACTAGTAACATCATGACCTGACACAACAAAATGAACTTTGATGCCCACAAATCTGACAATGCTCAAGACCCCTTTTGCTGGCGCTCTGGGCGTCACACTGTGAGTGGAGATCTACAGCCGCAAATGACTCTCCCAGCTTGCATTGCAACATCCCAATTGGCCCCTAAAATTCCAGATATCACAGGTTAGCGGCAAATCAAATCCGGGTACTATTAATTTCTACATTACAGTCACTTGACTATGCCGACACAAGCACGACTCCCACAGCTGCGCAAAAAAAAAGTACGAATGTGTGAATAAACCTTCAGTTAGACCACCAAGCTTGGCGTATGGAACACTAGAACATTATTTCCACCCTGGACAAGGAGACTGGAGTCCTTTCTGGTCCGGCCACCGCACATGCTCCCCTTTCCTCCAAGCTGTGTTTTTTGGCCTCCTTTGCAACATGCATCTTGAAAGCAAACCCAAACCTCTTCCAAAGCTAGGAGCCATCCCCCGCCCTTCCCCTTCCCTGGAAAAGAAACCCAGTCTCGAGGGGCTGACCCCGAGCAACCCCACCGACCCCGCTCACAGGACTTTGCGTAGCAGGCTTGAGCCTTTTCCGCCCACCACCCCCAACCCAATTTTAAATGGTGCCATGGTTACAAGTAAGAATGCTGGAATAAATACAACGAAAGCCATGCAAATGCAACTCTTCCTCCCGGTCCTTTTCCCGCTCCCTCCTCCCCATCCATTCACCAGCCGCTGCCAATCTCTCGGCGAACGAGATGAACGCGGACTCCTACGAGCATCTCACCCTGCAGCAAAGCAGCAGGAGCCACAACAACAACAACAGTTACTACGACCACCGGCAACAGCGGACTGTCCCTGCGAGCATCAGTGTCATTTCCTCCGGGAGCGGGTCGCACTTACGATGAGGGGGATGGTCCTCTCGTCTTTGTGGAGCTCTAGTTTGCCCGTGGATCTCTGCCCGTTCCTCCCGCCGCCGCCGCCGCCGCCGCTGCTCGGAGATCGGCTGGATGCTGCTGAATGGGGCTTGTTGTCCTGCCACAAGTAATAGAAAGTGCCCAGAATCCAGGCGACCGTCAGGATTGCAATGGCATTAGCCCTGATCCGCCTCATCCTGAGAGCCCCAGTGGAGGCTGGGAACCCGGAGTAAACTGAAGAAGAAGAGGTTTCTAGGGGAATCAAACGTATGGGGGGGGGGGTAGAATTCTCTCTCCCCTTCTCGTATTTGGCTGGCTCGTGCAGTCACAGCTGTTTGTTTTAGCTCTTGTCTCACTGCTCAGTCCTGCAGAGCGAAAAGAGAGAGAAAGGGAGAAATCTTCAGGGTCCTAATGCCCTTTTCACGAACGCATTCGATCATCCCTGTGACTAGCACATCCTATGGAGACAGGCTAGCTTTTCATTCCTCTCTTGCTTCGGGAAGCTGGCTCTGACTCTCCCGTTTATGGCTTCCTCTTTTTTCCCCCCAGCTGTGGAGTTTTGCAATAGGAGAGGACAACATATCTTTATTTTATTGTCTTCTGGAAGCTTTGTAATAGCTACAGGGGAAGCAGGAGGAAAGAAGGGTAGGAAGAGCAATTCGTTTTGCTTACAATTACCATAAAGCAACAGCAAGCAATGTATTTGTTGCCAAAGGCCTCAATGGAAAGGCATCCTACAAGCCGCCAGTTTGCTCATTCATAAACATAGAATTGCAGTCATTTGCATGCAGTTGGTTTAAAATTTGTTGGCTGACAAAATATTACTGTTGGATATCTTGCAGTTCTTGGCATGTTGGGAAATATGACAAGCCCGGTCTTGCCCATTTAGTCCTCTGGCCAAACTACATGAACTAGAACCTTTGCAAAATGTGCAAAAACATGAGATGGATTGTAAAAAATAGGAGATTAGAAAACATAAATGGAGGTGGTATTTTGCCTGCCTCTGGGAGGTGTGGAAATTATGCAGTCATGTCTTCGGTATATCCTGTCTAGAAGAGCAGCCTTATTTGTTTTAGTATAAACCAAAAGGGGTGTCACTTTAAAGACAGATTTATTTTAGTATAGCCTTTAGTGGACCACAAAAGTTTATACTATAATCAATTTGTTAAGACTTTGCAGTGCCACAAGACTCTGTTTTCTTTTTACAATACATCCTTATAATTCAAGGATCTAGAATATTGTACATATCCCCTGGGACCAAAAAAGGGGGAGAAAAACAGAACCCTACATGCAGGGGGGGGTTGTAGAAAAAGCCCAGCAGGAACTCATTAGCATAATAGGCCACACGGAACAGCAGAAACTTATTAGCATATTAGGCCACACCCCTGACATCACAGCTCATTAGCATATTAGGCCACACCCCATGTTACCAGAAGTGTGGTCATTCAGCCACACCCACCTTTTGCTTCTTATTCTGTTTACCTTGTTTGTTGTCAAAACCCAGGGCTTTTTTTTTAAAGCAGAAACTCCTTTGCATGTTAGGCCACACACCCATAATGTAGTCAATTCTAATGAGTTTCTGCTGTTGGGTGTGGCCTATTATGCTAATGAGTTCCTGCTGGGCGTGGCCAACTCAGGAGCCAGCCAGAACTCCCTTCCTGTGCCTTCCTGCCCAAAAATAGCCCTGCCTACATGAGAAAGGTAACCAAAAAGGTTCAGACAAAGAAAAAGAAACTAAAATATAGCTATGCATGTGGTATTAATGGACAAAATATCATATATAATTTAATTTTGCATCCAAAAGTGCTAAAATATTTAAAAAACACTATCCTATGGTTCTGTATATGAGTACCTAAATCTAATATAAAAACATTTTAAATTAAATTATATATGATATTTTGTCCATTAACACCACATGTGTAGCTATATTTTTTTTTGGGGGGGGGGGTGTTGTCTCAACTTTTTTGGTTACCTACCTTTATTGTACAAATCCCACCAACATAATAAAGAAACCAACAACATCAGGGGCATTTGTGGCTTGTTTGCCACCATGGATTTAAATTGATGAATGGATCTTGAATGCATTTAGAATTCCTTCCAGGATTCCACTAAAAAGGATCAGCTTGAAAACTCTTAGGACTCTTGAAATGATGCACATGATGAGTAACCTTCAGTCTGACTTGCCTGTTAACAGCCATGCGTGAAATGTACTTCTACCAAAACTGAACCTGACTGTGTTACAGTGTGGCCTCTTCTAAGTTGGTGAGCCATTGTGGTATTGATGATTCACTAGGACTGATTCAGAGTCAGACTTCTGTTTCAGCTGAAATTGCCTAAGCAAAGGAACACCTTTGAAGGCTGACTTTCGTTGAAAAGGCCAGGGATGGGGAGGTCCTGGTGGATCCATGGATGCAACTGAAAATAGTAAATCAGACACAGTCAGAAAAAATCCTGGTCAAATGTGTGATGCCACAGCTCTTACCTAGATTGGTCATTCCATTCCATCTGAAGAAAGAATTCTCTGGTAATACTTCTCCAGAATGTTTGTGAAATGGTGGCACTATTTAAAATGAATGAGGAAAGTACAAGAGTACAGAAGTTTAACTTCAATGGGGTCTGCACAGAAAATCCAGTGGATTGGGTGCATAGTATTTGTTTTAAAACTTTTAAGACATGAAGAATGAACATTCTCACCTTAACTAGAAACGATTCAACAGGACCTTTCTGCACTGATGTGTTAGAACCAAAATTATTCTATTCTTCATGATGGACAACAGCTTCAAACCATTAACATTTTAGTTTAAGCTCAAAATCTAAATACTAAAAAACTCATGCTATCTTTGTTACATTTAATCCACTGCCTTCTATTGACATTAGTTTTAATCTGCACTCTTTGAGGCCTGTTTCATTAGCTTTCAACATTAACTCTGAACAGTTAAAATTAACAAAAATTAAGTAAACTCTGTTCACACATGTTGTAAATCAGTATAACTATATGTGGTTTGGTCTCAGGAATGCTTCACACATTACGTTTTTCAGGGGTGCTGCTGTCCAGTTGCTTCCGGTAAACATCTGCAAACAAAGTGTGAACATAACAGGCATATCAAGTGTATATACTTACATCATACATAGAGTTGCTAGCCTCCAGGTGGGGTCTGGAAATCTCCCAGAATTGCAGCCTGATCTCCAGACTACAGAGGTCAGTTGCCCTAGAGAAAATGGCTGCTTTGGAGGGTGGACTGTATGGTATTATACCCCACTGAGGTCTCTCCCCTCCCTAAACCATGCCATCCTCAGGCTCCACCCCCAAATCTTCAAGAATTTCCAAACCTGGAGTTGGCAACGCTATACCCAGGGCTCTTTTTGTAGCAGAAACTCCTTTGCATATTAGGCAGCACACCCCTAATGTAGTCAGTCCTCTAAGAGTTTACAGTAGCCCCTGTAAGAAGAGCCACCAGAACCTACTTCTGCCAACTCATCAAAGAATTTGTTGAGTTTAACAATAGGCGTGTGAGGGACAATGTCAAGGAGAGGGCAGAAGAGAGAGTTAAATCACAAAAGGTTTATGCTGAATCACATTTTCTGTCTTACGTGATGCACACATGGATCTGACCTAAAGATACAGAAATGTATGCATGTACAAAGCTAACAGATGTGCGCTGACACAGCAACAAGAGAGAAGAGGGGACATTTCACCTCAGAAATCTCCTAATTTTCCTAAGAGCCTGCTACTGGTGTTAAATATACTAGATAGTCCATTTTAATTGTCCCAGAAACCAGGAATGTTGTCACTGCTTCTGTATGAAGAAGTGAGTGAACTGCTACTGAGTCATTAGCTGTAGGGGACTTTGAGAAGCTGGTACAGAGAACAGAATAGGCACAAACTCCCAGTAGGGCAGTGTCCTGATAATTAAACCTCAGCAGGGTGGTTGGTTCAGTTGATCTAGTGAGTGATTCATGACATGAAAAACACCCTTTAGGAGGAATACCTCATTTGTGAATGTTGTTAATGAAAATTATTAAAAAGATAGAAAATATAAAATACCTTATGCTAGCCAACTTTTGTAATACAGGCAAGAGAAATGCAAAAACTGACTGCCAATGCACCTTGGGAAATGTCCTAACTGCAACGGAACTAGCGTTACCTATACTATTGTATTTCAACCATCAAAAAGGCAGAGCTATACCAACAGCAACATTTGTACTGGCTTTAGCAAGGGTAGGACTGGACTACCAAACTGTGGAAGGGGCTATAGTGGTATATGCAACCACAAGCAATATGAAGAACGTATCATGAAAGAATAAGGGCATATGGTGTCTGTTCTGGGAATCTGCTGTTTTAAATTGAGGTCAGAGTCCTTGAAAATATTTAATATAGTGAATCTGAGGGAAATACAGTTTCCTGTTTCTGGGAACCAGTGTCCTAAAGCTGTGCATTCTTCTGTGAACTGATGTTTGTATATGTGTGTAGAATCTTGGCAGTCCTCTTGGGGTATGTGGCCAGCTTCACGCCAGAAAACAGTGGGAGTGGTATAATTAAGACTCATTCCTAATATGGGTCAGTGAGATATCGTTGTGGAGACAGAAGACTTTAGCAAAGCAATTTAAGTATCTCTTGTGAAAGCATCCTTGGAAAGAAGTTGGAGTGATTCATTCCAGGTGGCAGAAATATTTGGAACATGAGAAGCCTGTCCTGGTTTAATTTGTTGTTATCAAACTTTACCACTACTTCCCAGCATTATGCTTATCTTTTCCTCAGGAACAAGGAAAGCTGTTTTTGAATTCATTTAGCCTCTTCTGTCACCTTCACAAGCAATATATTCCAAATGGTGGTTTCTACTGATATTAACTGGCTCAGCTGAAAGTCCTCAGCTTGTCGCCCCTTTCAGCTTTTATATTCCGGTCCTGAACTTGGTTTTGACTTTATTTATCCAGAGAAGGCTTTATTATCCTAGTGCCTCTTTATGGGGAGCAGAGTCTGCAAATAGTGGGCCATGGCCCTTTGTCCCCCTACCTTGACACCAGAACCTTTGCAGGGACCCTGTGCTGAATCACATCTATGGAACTTACATCTAGCTAACCTGTAACCACATTTTCAGCTCCTGTGCAGAAGGAAACTCAGGAAACTGCAGAGAATAATTTGTCATTCTAGTATTCTCGGGGTCCCAGACCACAGTATGTTGAAGCTGCCCCACAGCTGGAACTGCAGCCTTTGCTATCCACTCATGTGATGCAAGAACAAGCAGTAGGGAATTTTAAAGAAGCCAAAGACTAGAGAGTATCACATGAGAGCAATTCTCTTCCAATAGAACTGCTCTAGATAATGAATTTTGTTGCAAGAGGGGAGTCCCCTCAGTTTTAGACCAAGATGCATTTGACATATTGCATCATTGTTTAAGCAGAAGCATTTCCATGTAGGAAATAACACACAATCTGCATATAAATGATCACACGTTTTTTCTCACATGTGTGTATTACATCAGGTATAAACAGAAAACTAGGCATGCTGAATTTTTTGCACATCAGGATGTCCATTAAGATTGTTTATATTCAATACCAGAATTTTGATACTATTTGTCTAGATCTGCATCCATGCAGGGGCATGAAAATATGATCCTACAAGAGCAGCAGCATACAAGACCAGAATGAGCAATGACAGTGTCATCCACATACTCACATTCCCATGCCGCTTGCTGCTGCAACTGCCCCCCCCAGCTCCCTGCAAAAGTGGAGATGGGATATCAATTATGCCAGACACCCCAGTCCCCTGGCCTGTAGCTACAGTGGGGCTACTGGGGGCTCAGCCCCCTCCCTTAAAGGGACAACCCCACAAGATTTCCCTCCTCCCTTGAGGAGGAGCCTTCTCCCTGCTTGCTAGCAGAAAGAAGACTCTGTGGCCAGCCAGTAACAGAGGCCATGCAGCCACCCCCTCTCTTCCCCTGCCAGCTGAGCAGAGAGGGGTTTAAACTTTAAACCCCTTCTCTGGAGTCATGCCGCAGTGGTGGCATGATTGCTCCATTGGATACAATGGAGAAATTGTGCCACCACTGTGGCACGACCCCAGAGAGGAGGTTTAAAGTTTAAACCCCCTCTCTGCTCGGCTGGCTGTCGGGGGAAGAGAGGGGAGGCACATTTAAACCCTTGCAGGGTTTAAATTTTTAAATTAAGCCCCCCCAGCACTAGCAGCCCCCCCAAACCCCAGAACCCCCCCAGGATAAAAAAAACCTGGCTATGGGCCTGCCTGTCCCGTGACTTGAAAATTTCTCCTTCCTCTCACCATTCCTTTCTCCACTGAGCCATGCCATGACACTACAGTGCGTCTTGGCAGGGGAAGGGGGGAAAGCCAGTTACTGAGCTAAAAAGGAGGGTGTGCATGTGGGAGCAATGTGCCCCACATCAATTTTGAAGGCCAATCATTGCTCTGCCCCTCTACACAGTCTATACAGATACTCTCTTATAGCTACTCTGCAGATTCCCTTTTGAGTCAGATTAAAACAGGTTTATTTTTAACCCAGTTTAAAGGGGAAAGCACAACATCATGTGGATGTTTCCCTTTAATGCCAGGGCTTACAGATTTTGGGGGAGGGGAATCTCCATGTGGAAGCAGCATAGGTAATCAGTGAAACTGGAGGGGGGATGTACCCTACAGTTATTAAATGTTAAGTAAAATTAAAAGAATTGTGTTATGACCATTTACTGCTCCTGTGAATGGTCACCGGGTTTATTTTGCATATATCTGACTTGTGCTTAGAAATGTCACAGACTGTACCTCTAATGTTCCATGGTCTTTTGGCCCTCCTTTTTACATTTTTTCCCGCTAGACTTATATCCATCCGTCTACCAACCAAGGATACACTTGATGCACTTGGTAAATAGGGCTCTAATCCACATAAATGTATAAGTCTTTAAAATACCACGGGACTCCTTTTTGTAATGCATGAACTCACCCTTATTCTGTAGCATACTTAGCTTGACAATTAATTCTGCCCAGATTCATGTCAATCTTTCAAAGAAAGCCCTGTGGAAAATGGGAAAAGGCAGGAGGCAGCCTTCGAATCATCCAGGTTAGATTACTCACAGTAACCCACTTTACATAAAGCTGCCTTTGAAAATAATACAGAAACTTCAGCTAGTGCCTCTAGAATGCTGATGTGAGTTCACTGTGGGGACCATACTTCCACTTCTACATCAATTGCACTGGCTATTAGTTTGTTTCCAGGCTCAGTTCAGTCCCTAGATAGCCTTGGACCAGGGTAACTGCCCAAATGAGCCTGACTGCAGCTTAAAGTCAAATGGTGCTAGCCTTCTCCACAAGCCTGCCTTAAGCAGAGGAGGGTTGGTGGATATCTTTTTCCTGCCAAGAGCCCCAGGCTAGACCACTCCCTGTCCTGGGAGAGCAGATCAGTCTTCTCTATGTTGGGTTGCTAGAGGCAGGTGTCCCTTCTTAGTGTCGCCTCAGGTCAGAGGCCCACTGCGCTTTCATGCAGGGGACACCATCCCGCATACCTTACCAGTCCCTTGAATCTGGTTCCTCTGGCCCTCCTTGGCCCTGTGCCTCAGGACCCTCAGGCCCTGTGAGTGAGTCCCCTCTTGAGTCTCTGGGCCCCAAGATGCATAGCCCCCTTGCTGCTGTCCCTGCATCTGAGCTTCCCCCAAGTCCTATTGCCACTGTCTTGGGGGGGGGGGGTGCAGGTTCTGTCCCCTCCCTGGAACCACTCAGCCTCAGAACCCTACTGCCACATTTGCTGGCTCCTCGGCTGTCCTCCTAGGTGCCTGACTCCTCCCCTGCAGCCCTGGCCCTCTTGTGGCTCTCCCTTGCAGCAACCCCACTCACTTGCAGCAACCCTAGCTGCTGAGTTTTCCTCTGCCTCCATGGCTGCTTCCACACTTGTATCCCCAACTACTGCCTCTCCCTCCTTGGCTGCATTCCTCCCCTTTGCTGACCTCCATGCTGGCTTTTAAATGCCCTGATGGTTGGGCCTGGGCCTGCTCTTCTATGCCATCAGAGTCAGCGCATCTCTTCCAGGGAAGTCATTTTTACTTCAGACCAACCCGCAAGAGGTCTCCAGCCACCAATCAGGCCCCCAGGGCAATGGCTCCTTGACCCCTTTCTTTAAAGGAGCTGACAAAAGGGGGCATTAACATGGTGAAATGGGGGACAAATCAAATATAATATTCTGTTACATCCAATAGTTGCCTGACCTGTTCTTTGATTTGGGGGATCAGCAACTGCTTCAAGGTTTCTACCTTTTCTCACGCAGGTCACACCTCCCCCCTCCCTGATAGCCCAGGTACAGGATCTGGGATCAAGCTAATGCCTTCTTATGTGTATTTAAATGCATACATGCCTCCTCTGTGATTCAGAATACTGTTTTTAGGTACTGGAGATAGGTTGGCCCAAGACTGACTGAAGATGACCACAGAGTCTATCTATGCAGCTGCATATCCTTGACAGAGCCGCGATAAGTGGTCTACTAACTGCTGGAATTTGGAAATTGAGATCATCCCATGGGTTCCAAAGCCATGGTGATAAATCGCTATAGGGCCCATGGGGTTGCAAAGGCCATTTTCTCCTTATCTTGTGCCCTCAAGGGGGCCTGCTTGTATCCCTTAGTAATATCCAAGGTCATCAGGTATCAGGCATTGCTCAGTTGTTCCAACAGTTGGGGTCCTCTCAGCATCAGTTACACATCAAACCAGGATACTTTATTAACACCCCAGAAGTCCAAGCACATGGGAATGGAGCTGTCTGACTTGAGGACCAAAACTATGGAACTTCACCAAGGACTGACCAAGGGCTCTATGACTCTAGCATTGCTTCTATCTCCATCTGCACTTGTCCCAAAGCTTTCCTGGGCAAAGGCTATAGAGGTTCCCAAACTATCTTCCCAAGCTCAGTGTCAATTGTGTGCTCCAGCAGCCCCCTCCAGCCTGGAAGGGGTGAGAACAATCCCACCTGCTTCTCTAACACTTCTTGTACTTATCTCTGCTGGGGCGATAATGAAGCCATCAGATCCTCCAAGAGAGTGACTTTTCCCAATGAGGAATTACCTGATTTTGGGGTACTTCTTCCACTAAATAATGACCCATTTCCTTTCCACTCCTTCAGTAGGTTTGTATGGAGCCATTTGGTTTGGGCCTGAGTGCAGCCCACTCTGATTTCATACCTATTGATTCCCTTTTCCCTTATAACAGGGAATGGGCTGACTCAAGAATCCCCTCCTTTCTGCTCCAGGGCATGTGGTCACATGGGCCCCTTCCTGCAACCCTTGGCCTGAGCTCATTTATCATAATGTTATTTTTGCACCTGCTGGGCCCACATTCGAGCTTCCTGAATCCCCTTTTGCAACACAATGTATTTTTCAACATATATTTGATTTATTTGATAGATAAACAAATAAATATCTTGGAGTGGAGACTCCTGACACCCAGCCCAGCTATCTATCAAGACCACCAAGGGCCACTGGGGAACATGTCCATAAACCAGTTGGAACAGGGACTCATGAGTCAATTTCTGCAGCACTTTGCATATGGCAAACATCAAGAAATCTTACAACAAATCCCAAGCCCATGGTTTTCCACAGATTCATCACTACAAGATGCCATTCAGGGTCTGATTAAAGCATCCCCCCAAGCCATCTGTTTGTGGGTGGTATATTGATGTCTTCAGATGTTTGACCAACAGAAACTGGCACAATTGTTGAAACAAATGAGAGGTGAAACTGCACCTCTGATCCATCAGGATCTCCAATGGTATGAGGAAGGAAAGAAGGAAGGAAGGAAGGAAGGAAGGAAGGAAGGAAGGAAGGAAGGAAGGAAGGAAGGAAGGAAGGAAGGAAGGAAGGAAGGAGACTTAGTCACTGCCAGTGTTTTCATCATCTGGAGCACTACAGCCACTGGAAACCAGGTGGCATAATCCACTATTACAAAAATAAAATGATTCCCTCTTCTGAATTGGAGCAACAGACACACAAAATCCATCTCAACCCTTGCAAAGAATTTGGCAATCATCAGGAGGGGCTCTAGTGGGGCAGCGGCATGCCCCATAGCAAAGCCCATTGACAGTTCTCCACCCTCCCTTGTTCCTCCTTGGTCGTTTAGCCTACTCCCACTTTATCCAAAAACATCAGTGTCAACTTCCCAAGTCCCACTTAAACCTCAGTACCTTTGTCCCACCAGACATTCCTTTCTCAGCACCCAGTCCTGCTTATCCACAGGCTTGTCACCAGTCACTTGAGTCCAGTTACACCTCTCTGGCTGTCCTTGACCCTGTGCCTCAGGGCCCTTGGTCCTCTGCCTCTTGAGTCTCTGAGCCCCATGTTGCCTAGCCCCCCCCCCCGGGGCCACTGTCCCAGCATCTGCATTTCCCCCAAGTCCTACTGCCACTGTCTTGGAGAATACAAGTTCTGCCCCCTCCCTGGAACGACTCAGCCTCAGGGCCCTACTGCTGCCTTCGCTGGCTCCTCAGGTAGTTGGCTGCCCTCCCAGGTCTCTGGCTCCTCCCCTGCAGCTCAGGCATCTTGGCTCTCACCAGCCCTCTTGTGGCTCTCCCTCACCACCACACAGGTCTCTGTGGCTGCCACACTCTTTTTCCTGCTGACTTTCCTCCACCTCAATGGCTGCCACCACACTTGCCTCCCTGACTGCTGCCTCTCCTTCTCTGGCTGCAGCACACACACCCCAACCTCCACATAAGCTTTGAAATGCCCCGCTTGACAGGCCTGGTCCCACTGTTCCACCAGCATTGGCATGGGTCTTCTGGCTCAGTCATTTTTACTTCCCACCAAGCTGTGAGAGGCATCCAGCTGCCAATCAGGCCCCATGGGACCAGCCAATCACTCCCAGTTGGTTAAGTCTTTGTTTTTCTGCACAACCTTGGAAGGGGGCTGAACCTAATTTTGTGGTTTTATTGCCCAGCCTATCCACTGCGGGGAGGGGCTATCCCATTTTTATCAATCTCTCTGAGATTTTATTGTGCTTGGTGTGTGAGCTGTATTTTGGATATAGCTTCCTTATTTTCTGCTTTTAAAAACTTGTTCTATTTGCATTGTTTTGAACTGTTGAAAACTTGTCACTCTGTTTTTTGGCCTGCTGTGGGTGTTTTGTGGCTTTTATGTTTGTTTTATATTGTTGATCTTATTTTGTATGTCAGCCCAAATACTTGGGAGAAGGGTAGAATTATAAAGACTGTAAATAAATCAATCAAAGTAAACAAGTGCAATGTTTAAATCGGCCTAATTAGCAGCCTATGCTGGACTTACGGAAGACCACAAACATTACTGTTATCTACTGGTATTGTGGATGGCCCTTCTGCTCATAAAGTAGCAGAAGGAGAAGTAGATCATCCACTGGCAAAATCATTACTACAGTGTCCCCAGGGGTATAGAAAAATATGATTTTGTAATTTGTAAATTAAACAGGTGTTAAAAATTCACCTGAAGAGGACTGAATATGCTCCAAAGAAATTGAATACTGAGAGTAGTTGAGAATCAGTTAAAGAAAGGGGGGGGACTGATCAGCCTGCTCGGGCTCTGAAGTGCCATCACACCACTTCCGACTTATGGTGACCCTATGAATTAATATCCTCCAAAATGTCCTACCATTAGCAGCCTTGCTTTCAGCTTGCAAACTGAGTGCTGTGGCTTCCTTTAGAGAGTTAATCTTTTTACATGACTTTAGAATGGCGGCGGCAGCAGCCCTGTGGCAGCCGCAAGGACATTGTCACATCTACTTTGGCCCTTAGTACTAGCCAGAATAACCTAGCACCTCAGTTGCTATTAAATGCCATAGTGTTTAATTCTCCAAAGTCTTCCCAACAAATTAAATGCTTCCAATTACCACTCTATTAATGATTTAATGATTATCTAATAATTTAATGATGATTTCTGATCCTAACCCTCAGGTTTCTGAATGCCTTTTCGAAAGCACAACAGAAGGAAGACAATAGCAGTTACTTAATAGCTTCTACAATTGTGTTGCCTGCCGGACGTTTTATTTCCTAAAATGCATTTGGATCCTGTCCAGCATTAGTGGTAGTTGATTTTAACATATGGCATTTATCCTTGGAAGTGAACATTTTTGCACCTTTTATAAATCCGGAAGACTTGCTACAAATAGTCTCCAGCACATGCCACCCATTACTAATGAGCCTTTTCTGCTGAAATAGAGATTTTTTTTTTACAGTTGCAAGAAAAGAGGCAGCCATACCAATGAGTGTGAGATACAGGAAACTTTTATCCATTCTTGACATTGTGAACACAGAGGCTAAGACTGTCCTATACAGCCATCAGTGAATTCATGACAAAGAAGTCAAAACCCATGCTGAAGAGGTTACTCACAAAAGTGTCAAGCCACAGACTACAGGTCAGGTCTCAAATATGTCACAAGAAACACAAATGCATTCTCACAATGCAAGCAGAGTTACATCCATTGATGTCTATGGTTTTAGAAGGGTGCAGCGCTGATCTATCATGTACAAACACAGGACACAGGGTTTCCAACTCTGGGTTAGGAAATTTCTGGAAACTGGGGAGGACTGAAACTTGGGAGGGCTGGATTTGGAGAGGGGGAGAGACCTCAGCATGGTATTATTGCCATAGAGTTCACCCTCCAATGGAGCCATTTTCTCCAGGGGAATTGGTCTCTGTAGTCTAGAGATGACCTGTAATTCCAGGAGGTCTCTTAGCCCTGCCTGGAGATTGGCAACCCTAAGCCCAGATTTGCATATATCCTGCAAATCAGGGGATGCTGGAAGGCAGCTGAATGGGCTGCGGTGGCTGCTGCTGCTTGGTCCTCTGTTGTTGGGGGCTCCCAGCTGAGCTAAATCTTTCCACCACTGGACCTGATCCTCCTTACACAAGTGAGGTTTGTTTGACTCCTGGGGTAGCTGTTGCTCCCCCCAATTTGTGTTACCCTTTCATTCTTTCAGCTTTCAGTGATGACATATTAGGCACCTATCATATGGATTAAATTTTTAAGAAGGCCTGCAGGTGCTAAATACATGAGCAAGTTGGTCTAGCACTGTGATAGGTTTTGTGCCAGGCAACCCTGCCATGTGCAAAGGTGCACAGTCATGGTTTGACAGGTGTACAGGCCATCCAGTGCTGCTCTTCCTCTCCTGTTCTCAACCTCAGCAACGCAGCTGCTTAAATATTCTACCCTGAGACAGTGTGAGCGTGTGGGCAAGGAAGCCAACCAGCATCCTCCTTTGGTTGTAATAGGAGGTGGGGGGGGGGAGGAGAAGGAGGAGAAGAAGAATTTATATCCTGCTTTTATCTACCCTAAGGAGTCTCAAAGCGGCTTACAATTGCCTTCCCTTCCTCCGCAGTTTGCTTAATTTCATGTTCATTGCATCGATAACACTATCTAACCATCTCATCCTTTGCTATCCCCTTCTTCTTTTACCTGCTTTTACCTTCTTTTACCTACATTCACTGGATACATCCAAATTCTGCTGGGCTTCCTCCCTATTTAAAAGTACTGAGGATTATAGGGCAGGAGATTTAGTGGAAGGTGACAGAGGATATAAGATTCAAGGTATACCTGTAACAGGCATTTGCTGTAGTCATCAGAATACTTAATCCTTAGTCGCCTCCTTTCTCTGGAGTGCAACAGCAAAAACTGTTATCTGATTTCTATGATAGTTATTAAAATCCAAGGTCTAGTGTCTGTTCCAAATATATATTGTCACAGAATGCTGATCAATGTAATCCATCCATTCTTACAAGACACTTTTCCAGAAACTCAGTTTCCATTTATTCCCAGACAGAAGGCTTCAAAATCTAAGGCTGCAGGGAGATCCTTGAATATGTGAGTCAGGTATAACTAACACTGATACATCTTCCAGAGCCTGCAGGCAATTTAGAAGAGAAAAAAGAAATGGTCACTCGGGTCTGAAGAACTGCCTCATTTATTTAATAACTGTGAAAACTGCATGACAGTTATTAGTATCACACAAAGAAAGGCTGTTTTCTCCATCTTTTCGGTAGTGGACAACAGTGAAGTGCTTTTGACATATCATGGTATAAGATAGATAAGCCTTTGATGGAGCAACATCTGGAGAGGTCTAAGAGCTTTTCCTTAACCCTCTTCTGATCAGAGAAAATCAAGGTTGGCTGAATTCATGGCCTGCGGGGGAGGACGTGCCATTCACAATAGCAGAAGGAAAATCTGTCTGGAGCTCTGGAAACAATTTAAACTAAGTCATGCAGAGTTAAATTGAAAATATTTAATGCCACATTATCCTTCAATTTAAGTCAAGAGGCTGGAGCAGTAATACCTTTAACTGGGTGGCTTTGAGGACCTTCCTTCCTCAGCCTTTTGTTAATTTGAATTTTTCTGGGGTTCTTTTATACAATGATCCATTTAAATTGTGTATTAAATTGTGTAGACTAATTACGGTCTAATTAGAAGTTGTGCAGTATTCCCCATTTTCATTAAACTGTGAGAAATGAAAATGAAGATTTTTATTGATTAAAATGTTACGCTTGTATCTTGGAAGCTTAATACATATGCTTCATGAGTCTATAAGGCCAAACAACCTAAGATTAGAACTGACCATTGGGATAAGATAGGTCATGTCTAGTCCATCTGGAAAGTACCTATTCAGAAACACAATGGTCAGCATAAAGACATGTTTGCTATTCTTGATTTGCTTGCAGAGTATAACCAACAGAAAAATGGGAAGTTGGTTCTGTCGAGCAAACATTTCGAAAGAAGACAGACCTAAGGATAGAATATCCTGTGGTCTGACAGCCCAGTAACAGGAAGACATGACACAAGAATGACCAGGCTCACCCGAGAGTGACATTTGCAGTAGATGGTGGAAAAATGTCAGGGGAAGATTAATAACTTTTTTTAGGAGAAAGTAAACAGATTTTAGCATATTTAGAGGAGTGGACGAATTAGGAAAAGAGGAAGAGTAATCAGAGGCGTGTTGTCACGGGGTCCTAAAGGCGAGACGTGGTTTGAGAATGTGAGCCACGTACTCCAGCCTATGGGGACTGGCCAGGGCGTTTCTTATTTTCCAAAGCGTCGGGGAAGGAAGTATAAAACTGCCTGCTTTCAAATACAAGGTGTGGTCAGTTCATCTGGATTGATTACCCACGCTTGCAAGAGTGTAATATTCCAATAAAATATTCTGCTTCACTGAAAGAGGTCTATCTTCAGACGTTCTTTTTTTTGGGTAAAGAACAAACTACATTTCTGACAAAACCTTCTCTGTATGGAAATGTCTCTTTTTTGGAGGTTCTATTCCTCACACTATTAAATGAGACTGTCTGGACATGTTTTGGTTGGGCTTCAGTATCTGAGTTTGATACTGAGTTTGATATGGAGACTTAGTTAATCTGATTGATTAGTAATGATTGTCAGCATCCAGGTGGGGCCTGGAGAGCTCCCAGAATCACAGTTGATCTCCAAATGACAGAAATCAGTTCCTGTGGAGAAAATGACTGCTGGGGAGGCTAGACTCTATGGCATTGTACCCTGCAGAGGTCCCTCCCCTCCCCAAACCTCACCCTTCCCAGGTGCCACCCCCAAAATCTCCAGGTATTTCCCAGCCGAGAGCTGGCGACCCTGTGATTACCTGTATCAGGAGAGAAACAAAGGGAGTATTATCCTATTGGCTTCCCTGTATTTCAGCTACTCTTGATACCATCAACCCATAGTTTCCTTCTAGAATAACTACCAGGAATGAGAGCAGAGGATCTCCAAACTCTGTGGGTTCCACTCCTATCCTGATAACAGATTCCAGGAGTTGAGGCTGGAGGACTTTAGACAAGCTCCCTGACAGTTTTCTCATGATTTCACAGGGCTCAGTTTTGTTCCCCTGGATGTGAAGAGCTACATGTAACCATTATTTGAAGTTGAGAGTGTGGTAAGAAATTTTAGAAATATAGAAGGTTTGGGTTTTAAAATGAACCAAATATTTTATAAAATCTATGTATCTGTCTCTGTCTTTGTTTGCATGACAAGAAACAGCCTTGGCCTGCTTTCACTGAACCAAATCCCATAAGTCTTTGCAAACCCCTTGTTCCAGGGAAAGCACTCCTCTCTGTCATGTACAAAGTTCACACATTCCATTCCCAGGATCTGAATCAATGTAAATTCCGATAGGTGTGAGACCCCATTATATCCACAAGCAGGAAAAGCCATTTGGACAGTGACAGACTTCAATACATCTGATACAGGGATTCACACCCATCCCAGAGATAACATCAAAGAATAGTTTATCTTCAATGCTGGGAACACCAGGAAAAAACAATGGCACTGTTTCTGGTCCTGTAAACAAAAGGTAACTTTTGTTGTGTGAGACTCAAGGAAGCAATTTCCTTGCAAATAATCTCGACTTCAAGATTTCAGTTTACAACCGTAATTTAATTATTGGGGACCCCTTTAATCATGTGGTACAAATGCTAGTCAGTTCCAACAGACCTTCACTGGAACTTGAAGGAATCAGGAGTCAGCCCGAAAGGCCTTTCATTTTCTGCATGCTTTGGGGCTGTAAAACTTTGCTTGCATGTTTATTTTCTGTGGTTTTCACTATCAGTGTTTAGGAGCGTTTTGCTGGCCACCTTGCCCAGCAAACCTTTGTATGTTTTCTTAATAAAGATAAGTTTTATTTTAAGAAGAGACCTTTTGCTAAGAATGTCTCTGCCAGGGTTTAGGGGTTTCCAAGTTTGCACCTTTTTGCCTTTGGTAAGGAGGCAACACTCAGGGAACACACAAACCAAGAGGGAGAGGTGTGGGTGGCATGGGTGAACACATTCACAAGACACATGCAGCCCCATTATTCTCACAACAGAGAGGTGGGGCTGTGGTGCAGCAAAGCAGATGATATCTCGGGGGCTCCCAAGAATCACTGACTCTCGATGTTTTTTAGGGGATAATTGGGACCTCCCGATATCCCACCAACACTTCTGGAGGAAGAGCCGGTTGCAGAGGACTTGATCTGAGCCTCCTGTGAGCTGCAATGAGCGGGTTAAGTCTTGGGATCATCCTAAAGCCAAAGCACCAAGTTGCACAGACATGACTAGTCATGCCTGCCAAGCTGTGAACACCCGTTAGAAGAGAGCTTTGAACCTCACCATAACATCGGTGATGAACAGATTGAGAAGTGAGTACTGACCTTCGCAACTTTTAAGCTTTCAAAACCTTCAAATACACCCCTCTAAATTTTCCCAAGAAGTTAAGGAAATTAGGAGTGGAATTTCTCACCTCCCTTTCCTCTCTTGAGCAGCTGCGAAGAGACTGGAAAGCTAAGGCATTTAAAATACCCTTAGGGGCTAAATTTTTTACCAAAGCCTGAAAGCAAAATGATTTCTACTACAGCATGTGTGACTTAAGACTTGTTGGTCATTCTTCACAGGGAAAAGACTATTTGCTTTATGAAAAAGGACTTGTGGAATTAAAATGGTTACTGAATCTATGCTTGGTTAATGAGTAAACTATAGACTATAAGACAGTGGATTTTCCAGACTTGATCTTAAACTGTAACAAAATGTGATGGTTCTTTTAACTACACCCAAAGAGTTGGATATGTTGGGGAATTGTGACTCTACACAACCACTACAAGATTTCCGGGAAATACTTAAAGAGCAACTGATAAAAATGTTAACAGAAACTCTCCAGCAAACATTTGAAAAAATCTTGGGAAGCTACAACGAGGAGCAGAACAACTCACCAGAACCCTCAGAACAGGAAGATACTCAACAACAACAACAGTTGTCATTTAAAAAACAGGATCCAGACAAGATGCTTTCCTGGCGGAATTGGCTGTCTCAAATAAAGAGATAACAAGCCTCTATATAGACCAAACAAATAGTGCAATGGAAAGTCTCTCAAATCTTCAATTTCCAGAGATGGCTAAGGAGAATGTAATCTTTCCAGAAGACAAAACAGAATTAACATTTTTTTTATTTCCTTCCTTAATTAATTATAGAGAGGGGGGAAATGATTCCACCTTTAAAGGGAAAATGCATAAAGCCATGGTAGTATTAAAAAGAAATGTACAGAGAAAGCAGAAAAAGGTTAAATACTATAAGTAAATTTTATAAGTAATGACTGTTTAACTGGCTGTAACTTACATTGATCTATGTCCATTGAGTTAATTGATTTACAGCAATATAAAATATAAAACATAAAAGAACAGTACAATACCACAGAGATGAAAGGTACATAGCAATGGGACTGTGGGTAATTGATTCTGATTTGTTAGCAATATGGAATGTAACATTATGAAAGAAGATCCTAAAGATGATTATAAATAAATATTATAAGTAATGAGTGTTTAATTAGCGGTAACTAACTCTGATCTAATAATAGTACAACACAAATAAGATGTAGTAATGTGATTTAGTAATGTGATTTAAATGTTATTATTAAAGAATTGCTATAATATGAAAAGAAGGGAATGTATGGATTTGATGAGAATTTCTGGGCATGAAATGGTGTTTCTTTCTTTCTTTCTTTTTTTCCTAGCTATAAATACTAATTAAAAATAGTACTGTATGGACAAATCTATACGTAATAGTAAGAAAATATCGTATAGGTAGCAATGTAGCTTAGATACATATATAGTTAACTATATAGTTTGTAAGACTTTATAAGTTATTGTAGAATAAGAATATTATCAGTAGAAATTGCTGGCTATTTTGGATATATGGTTGTAGAAGAGGAAATATTATGATAATATAGAATGTTGCCAGACATTATAAATAAGCAGAAAAAAAGAAATTTGTAAGCAAACACGATGTTATGCGTGAGATATTGGGATGGACCTTTTTAAAAAATGTATTGCTCTCACTTTTTTCCTTTTTCTTTTTTTTGAAAACCTAATAAAAAACATTATCTGAAGTCATTTGACAATTTGGGTGTGAGGTACCATCAATATGCTGACATTTCCCAATTCTTCTCCTCATAGGTCTCAGGTGGTGCAGTAGTCAGGGCTCTTTTTGGGCAGGAACGTACAGGAACGGAGTTCCGGCTGGCTCCTGAGTTGGCCACGCCCAGCAAGAACTCATTAACATAATAGGCCACACCCAACAGCAGAAACTCATTAGGATTGGCTACATTAGGGGTGTGTGGCCTAACATCCAAAGGAGTTCCTGCTACAAAAAAAGCCCTGGGTTTTGACAACAAACAAGGTAAACAGAATAAGAAGCAAAAGGTGGATGTGGCTGGATGACCACACTTCAGGTAACATGGGGGTGTGGCCTGATATGCTAATTAGCTGCACAGTCAGAATCCAGACAAGATGGAGGCATTGTTCATTCAGGAGAGTGTTCTTCAGACCAGATTGGTTGCTTAATGCCCATTTTAGATGGGGTAGCAGGATCAGCTTTAGTGTGTTTTTAGACTGGCCCTGTCTTTGGATGCTCAAGTGGTCTCTGTGACTTTTAGTGCTGTTTACAGATTATAGTTACTGCACCAGTTGTACCCTTTCCTGGAACAGAAAGTCCAGGCAACAGTTCTTCATGCTTGGATCAGATCAATAACAATGATACACTCCAGTGGTGCTGTCATTGAAACATCTCAGAAATTGCATCTAATCCAAAATACTTTGGCAAGAATGCTGGCAGAAATACTATTACATCTGTATTGTGAGATGTACATTGGCTCCCAGTTTGTTTCGGAACACATTTCGGAGTGATGCCTTTGGCCTATAAATGGTCAGGGTCCAAGATAGCTGAAGGACTATCTCGACTCATATAGGCCTGCCCATTCTTTGTGATCTTCCTCACACACCACGCTCTGACTACCTCTGTTGACAAAAATTATGTCTAGTGATGGGGTCTTTTTGATGGTGGCACTGTGCTTCTAGAATTATCATACCCAGGAGATGTGCCAGGAGCCCTCTTCTTTGGCATTCAGATACCAGGCTTTCTGTTTTGTACTGCTTTGGGTTTAGTTTTTCATTTCTAATGGGAAATTTTGCTTGGTTATGTTTTGGGCTGAATACTTTTTGGCTTTGGCTATAATCCTGGTTCAAACTATCGCACAATTGCACTCATTTCACACGCTAGCAAGGTCATGCTCAAAATCCTACAAGCTAGGCTCCAACAGTACGTGGATAGAGAATTGCCAGAAGTACAAGCTGGGTTTCGAAGAGGTAGAGGAACTAGAGATCAAATTGCCAACATTCGCTGGATTATGGAGAAAGCAAGAGAGTACCAGAAAAACATCTACTTCTGCTTCATTGACTATGCTAAAGCCTTTGTTTGTGATTGGATCACAATAAATTATGGCAGGTTCTTAAAGAGATGGGAGTACCGGACCACCTCACATGTCTCCTGAGAAACCTGTATAAGGGTCAAGAAGCAACAGTTAGAACCAGATATGGAACAACTGATTGGTTTAGCATAGGAAAAGGAGTACGACAAGGATGTATATTGTCACCTTGCTTATTTAATTTATATGCAGAGTACATCATGCGAAATGCTGGCCTGGATGAATCACAAGCTGGAGTTAAGGTTGCTGGGGAAAAGATCAATAACCTCAGATATGCAGACGATACCACTCTGATGGCAGAAAGTGAAGAGGACCTAAAGAGCCTCTTGCTCAGGGTGAAAGAGGAGAGCGCAAAAGTGGGCTTGAAGCTTAACATCAAAAAAACTAAGATCATGGCATCTGGCCCCATCACTCCTTGGCAAATAGAAGGGGAAGTCATAGAAGTAGTGACAGACTTCATGTTCCTAGGATCCCAGATCACTGCAGATGGTGACTGCAGCCATGAAATTAAAAGACGCCTGCTCCTTGGGAGGAAAGCGATGGCAAACCTAAACAGCATGATAAAAAGCAGAGACATCACCTTGCCAACAAAAGTCCGCATGGTCAAAGCAATGGTATTCCCCGTAGTAATGTATGGCTGCGAGAGTTGGACTATAAGGAAGGCCGAGCGCCGAAGAATAGATTCTTTTGAACTATGGTGCTGGAGAAGACTCTTGAGAGTCCCTTGGACTGCCAGGAGATCAAATCAGTCAATCCTAAAAGAAATCAACCCTGATTGTTCCTTGGAAGGCCAGATCCTGAAGCTGAAGCTCAAATACTTTGGCCACCAAATGAGAAGGGAGCATTCACTGGAGAAGACCCTGATGCTGGGAAAGATTGAAGGTCAAAGAAGAAGGGGACGGCAAAGGATGAGATGGTTAGACAGTGTCATTGATGCAATGAACATGAAATTGAGCAAACTTCAGCAGACAGTGGAAGACAGGAGGGCCTGGCGTAATCTGGTCCATGGGGTCGCGAAGAGTTGGACTCGACTGTGCGACTGAACAACAACAAAATGATCCTGGTTCTTTTGTGATGTTGTTTCTCTGTTGTGGTTATTATTTTGCTACTATAATTTATTGACTGTGTTTTCCCCCATTGGCTAGAGGGATTCATGCTGCACATCTAATATAACTAATTATATTTTAACTAATTCTGTTTTATTGCTTTTGTTGTAAGTATTTACCTACAGTGTGAAGCACTTAGCACCACCTAATTGGAAAAGCAGAATATAAATAATTTTAATAAACAAGTAAACAATTCACTAAACCAATCCAGTATTTTCCCTGCACAAAAGGTTATGATAATTACCATGACAGTTTTAATTAGAAGGGCAGCTTTTCAGGTGATAGTACTCCACTGCATATGCCTGGAACCAGAACATCTGATAACCTTTCCAAAGGAGGTTGTTGCTAGAGAAACAGCAGGATGTTCTGCAGCATGTGCACATGTGCGTGCAAACAGATATACCAAGCATAAAAATACCAAAGTTGGGGAACATTTACCCAGGTGATGGGATCAGGAGGCTGAAAGGTCATGCACCTCTCTACAAAAGTTGTGTTCACCATCCATTATATCACCTCCAACTGTGTCTTTTTTATGGTTAGTTTATATACTTTTTCATGCTGTGTTACAGCTATTGATATATACTGTGTGTTTAGTGTATCAGTCTGGAGAAATACCAGCTTTCCTCCTTTGATTCTGTATCACACTAGTAGCTGTATACTGATGTTTGAAATTCTGAATACTTAATGTCTTCCAAAGCCAGATTGGTATGATATATGAACACTACACAGTTTTGTAATATCTAGATGAATATATGTGTTATATCCTTTTTGAGGACACAGTGGCTAGGACTGTACACAGTATTCCAAGGATGGCCACAACATAGGTTAAATTCAAAGACCTTACAATACTGGCTATTTTGTTTTCAGTCCTTTTCCTAATAATGGCTAGCATAGAATTTGCCCTTTTAACATTGTTTCACATTCAGTTACTGTTACACATACACACACACACAACTTTTCAAAAAGTACTTCTTGATACAGCAAATAATTAACTTGCGGCCAGAGGATGTGGCAATAGCTGCTAATTTAGACAGCTTTATCCCAAGAGGATTAGATAAATTCATAAAGGATAGGTCTCAGTAGCTACTAGGCTAAATGTAACCTCCATACTCAGAGGCCACAAGATAATTCTGAACAGAAGTTGCTGGAGGAGCTTCTGCCCTGGTGCAATGATGTCACCCAAAAATGACATCATCACATCACCGACGTGGGGGGGGTTTGACGCTCAAAACTTGCTGGGACCTGGGGGCTGGGAACCCTGAGTTTGACTGACTGCTGCCTGTGTGCACCCCCCTTCTCTGATTGGTCAGTGCCATCTGAGGAGAACTTTAAGAGCAGCTGAGCACTGAGAAAAAGGTTCTTTCTCAGCTATTTCTTATCTCTGGTGAGCCATTAGCCAGACGGAGTTGGTGTGTCTGTCAGAGGGAATCAGATAAAATCATTTTTAAAGTGAAGGGACACAACTCCTGGCCTGTATTGAATACCACCAGAAACTGAGGGAAAGTTCAAAACCGTGTCAAGAACTGAGGATCAGGTTTGGCAGGAGAGATTGGTCAGCAGGGCTGTAGCAAGGATTTCCGTGGGGGTGTTTAAATAAGTCAGGGGGCACCCCCGCACACATACCCCATGCTGTGTCAGAAGTGACAAGTGAGTAAAAGTTTTAAAAAGTGATGAGAGAGAGAGGTGAGAGGCAAGTCTGCCAGCAAGCAGGACAGGGTAATGGCTTGGCAAAGCCGTGGTGTACACAAAAAATAAAACCAGCTGGATGAGAAGTCAGGAGGCCTGGGTGATAAATCGGGGGGCCCAGCCTTGAGATGCCCCACTATAGCTACGGGCCTGTTGGTCAGTAGGTTGAAACTGCCAGTCGAGACAAACAGAAAAGGAATATTGCTTTTAGGTAGGGTTGCCATTCCCCAGGTCGGGGCAGGGGCCATGGCTCAGTGGTAGAGCCTCTTATGTCTTACCAGGCAGCCTCCCTTCCAGGCTGTTTATGAGGCCTGTTCAGCCATCAACAGATCTGCATTCAGATTACTTTTTATTTGGTCTGTCTACCTCTGTGTACTGGGCTGGACTGAGTACCACCAGCTGCCCTTTGTAGAGCCTAAGTTACACTTAGGTTGAAAAGTTCCTTTTCTTGACTTCCCAGATTTGCTAGAACCACATGCTAGCATTGCACTGATTTTACATTAGTTTTGCAATTCACTGTTTTATTACACCTGACCACTCCATAGCCAAGACTCCTGACCCCACTGCTGGACCTCCTGATGGCACCTGGTATTTTTGGCCACTGTGTGACAGAGTGTTGGACTAGATGGACCATTGGCCTGATTCAACATTGGCTTCTCTTATGTTTTTATGTTCTTATGTTAAGACTAAGGCTAGATCTACACATTGCTGACTATTGCCAAAGTCATTTGTCTCCTGATTGTCTTGTGCACACCTGGAATAATGGTACAGCAATATACAGTGATGTGTGGATTCAGGCTAATACGCACAAAAATAAAACTCTGATATGCTCTAAGGAACTGGATATATTTCACTATGCAGTTCTATAAGAATTGTGCAAACAGGCATTGAAGGCTAGACTAGGAATGGGCAACTTTCCACTGATGATGCTGCCACCATGTGGCTCCCATCACTTGTTTCTCTTTGAGCAAATAACAGGCATCAGCAGGTAAATGAAGCCGTTGACTGCTTCCTGAACTTTTAATAGGGAACTGTTTTAATTGTTCTTTCAGTGGCTGTGGAGGTATTTGATAACTCAGCAAATACTTCTCAAAATGGTCTTGCGCTTTTATGGTACTGATCTGATATTTGCTTCACTGTTCTATTTTTATACCCTACTAATATAGAAAGGGAGATTTTCTTCTTCACTTGATTCTGAATTTACAAGGACATTACAGCCACTGATCTCTTCTTTCGTAGGCTGCTGGACCCAAAACACTCTTGTCACTCCACTATGACTTCAGACTCTCCTCTGCTCAACCTGCCCCAGGCAGTTTTGAAAGCTAGCCTCTAGTCACTTTTCAGAAATGGGCCTGTGTCCTGCTCTTCACTTCCATTGCTGAACCTGCTGGTCCTTTCTCCTACTTCTAGGCTGGACTCTGCAGCCAATCAGTGCTTGTCAACGATGCCACTTCTAGATGCCACTAACTGCCACTGCATTGGGTATGTCCCTCTGCAGGAAGACCATAGGCAGACAAGAGCTGTGCTTCTGGCCACAGAACTCAAAAGAGTTTGGGCAAGGCCAGCAAAATTTCCCAGGAACGTTTCAGACATTCTTAATTGATATGCTATAAATACAGTTTGAGCTGTCAATATGGTATTAATGTCATATTTACAGTGTATTGAACACTACAAAAATAACAGATAATGTTTACCAGAAAATTGCTATTTGCTGTCCCCCTATGCTGACAGCTCTACATTGTTGCCAGCAATCTGAAGAACCACATTTTGTCCTTCACAGAAGCCATAAATTCTACTGGCATAGCCTGTGGAGCTGAAAATAATTGCAGGATTCACTTTGCAGGAGATCTGTCATCCACATTGATGGCTAAAATGTACATTCCCTTAGCCAGTCTGAAATCTGAATAACCCTAACAAATTGTCTCTAAATTGACATTTAAAAAATTCCTGTCCTATTTGTAGTCACTGCTGTGAGACTAGCTTGACCTCTGTGCAACAAATTGGTTTTGAGTTATGAGGGAATTTTCTAAAAACACACAACTGAATTTGCTAAAAGCGACAGCAATTCAAAATAGTGTTCTGTTAAATATAACCTTCACAGACCATCTTTTCTATGGACTGACATGAAGTAAGAGAAACTTTATACAAACAGAAGGCCAAATATAGGATGGCCAGAAATGGTCAACCTTGGCAGCAAATGACATTCCATCAAGTGGTGCAGCCTCTTCTTATTTCAGTGGGATCTGCAGGAGAACCCCAGGCTGTGCAATTCCCATTTCAATAGATGCAGAAGCAGCACCTTCTGGGTGGTTTCTTTTAACTGAACATCTTCTGCTAAGACTCTGGGTTCAGATCATCTCCCTACTGGAAAAAACCCTATCAGGCGATAGGCATACAAGAGTATTTATTTTGCCAGAATAATGAGTCAGGAAGTCGGTGCATGCTTGTATACCAGTAAAGGTTCTCACAGAGCCCCCCTAAGCAGAGGTATACCCTTTTATGCCCAATGGGCTTAGAAGAGTTTAACTCTCCTTAGGATTGCACTGTTAAACAGGGAACTACAAGGCTAAGGGGAAATTGATTCCTTTGCTTTAAAAGACCAAGCCCATCACAGAACTAAAGAACATACAAAATCAACAATGACTTATTTCACTAGATTGTGGCCCATGGCACTTGGTATAGTGCACACCACAGGATAATATACATTTTGATCAGGCATTCCTACTCCCACACTTTGTTTGAGGAACCAAATATGCTTCTGATACACTGTTAGATTAAAGTTAGCCTGAGAGAAAAGTTTTGGCAGCAGCATGCAATGTTTCCATGGTTGCCTCTAGGGATGCAGCCAGATTTTGACTTTGTGCTGAAGTCTGACAAGCTGTAGACACCTTATTTCCCACACACAAACTCATACATAATACACACACTTTCTTAATTAAAATCTATCAATTTTAAAAAACATACATGCAAAATAAAAAATAGCAACCACTATGAGTACACACCATAAATGTATATACTTCTAACAGAAATGTGGGTCCTTCAGTATATCACACAGAGTAACATTTACATACATAAGCATCAAGCTGATTTATACCCAGTTGCAGGGCTATTTTTGGGCAGGAATGTGCAAGAATGGAGTTCCGGCTGGCTCCTGAGTTGGCCACGCCCAGCAGGAACTCATTAGCATAATAGGCCACACCCAACAGCAGAAACTCATTAGTATTGGCTACATTAGGGGGTGTGGCCTAACATGCAAAGGAGTTCCTGCTAGCAAAAGCCCTGGGTTTTGACAACAACAAGGTAAAGGTTGTAAGAAACAAAAGGTGGGTGTGGCTGGATGACCACACTTCTGGTAACATGTGGGTGTGGTCTAATATGCTAATGAGCTGTGCTACCAGTGTGTGGCCTAATATGCTAATGAGTTTCTGCTGTTGGGTGTGGCCTATTACGCTAATGAGTTCCTGCTGGGCTTTTTCTACAAAAAGAGCCCTGCCCAGTTGTATGACAGGTTCTTCTAGCTGACTTTTACCTGTTTAGCTGGCAGTAACAGTTGGGGTCTCTGTCAGAGGTCTTTTCCAGCCCAGCTTCTGGAGAACCTTTCCAGTGGAGATGTTGTGGAATGAAATTCTACATAAAGCAGAGTTGCTCTCTGATTCAGTCATGGTTCTTTTCCATAGCCTACCCACAAGAGATTCAGTAGATGAAGATAATTGATTGGACTCTGCTCCTTCCCTAACACATAAAGTAACAAGCCTCCCTCCAGTAAAACCTTCTCTGCCCTACCTATAGATCAGGGGTGGCCAAACTGTGGCTCAGGAGCTGCATGCGGCTCCTTCACACATATTGTGCAGCTCCCTGCAGGGCAGCTGGAAAGCGGTGGTGGCATGCCTCCCTGATCAGTCTTTTCTTCCCCAGCCTGGGTAGGCTCTCTCCCTCCCTCCCTCCCTCCCTCCCTCCCTCCCTCCCTCCCTCCCTCCCTCCCTCCCTCTCTTCCTTCTTTCCTTCCTTCCTTTCCCCTCTCTCCCCCGTCTGTTTGTTTTCTTTGTTTCTCTCTCTCTTTCCACCTCTTCCATTCTTTCTTTCCATCTCTCTCTCTCCTTCTCTCTCTTAGACAAATATCATTGGCAAATAAATAAATATAATTTAACAAATAAATATCATTATCAATATCTGTTTTACCCCTTTTGTTTTTATTGTTGGCAAACTCATTTAATGTTAATAAAAAGTAAATTTGCATATTTTCCAATAAAAACATGTGTAATATTTGTTCATGTCTTGCAGCTCTCAAACATCTGACATGTATTCTCTGTCGCTCTTACATTAAGCAAGTTTGGCCACTCTTGCTATAGATTTTTATCTCCAGGGATAACAGTATCCCATTGATTTTTAACTGTTCCACCAGGTTTCTGATGTGCCCAATATATCTTGAATCTCTTTCTTTTCCATGTTCTTGGCCTTCAGCCTCCACAGCATTTATTTATTCAAAAGATTTATTTCTCAAGGTTTACTTCTGCCAAATATAGGCCTCCAAGGTGACTATATAAACTATACACTTCACCTCCCTTTAGCTATCTTGTTTGCATGTAATTTTTCCTATGGCACTTGAGTTTTCTTCTTGTTGTTGCTTTGGTTGACTGTTTCAGTTTGGCCGTTGTGTATCCTTCAGTCCTGCTTATAAGGCTCAGAGCACAAAATGTGTGGACAAGGGAAATGACAAAGGGGAAAATATATCTTACTGAAAGATGCATATGGAAATGAAGGGGAAGGGAGGGAACAAGGTCCACCCCTTTTTTACTCTGTTTAGAGCACCCCTAAGGATCTTTATGTACATCCCTGATAAGTAGGGTGAATCAGGGGTAAGGTGTGCTCTTTCCTATAGCCCCTCCCCTCTCATTTGGAAATTCCTCCCATCCTTTACCATGATTCAGTGTTGAATCTGACTAACATTAACCACGGTTGATACAAACCTGGCAGTCCTCTGAACCCATCTTTCAAAATGCAGGATATATGTATGAGGAGGAGACGCTGGGCAAGGGGCGGGGAGCATGCATTCAGTCTCCCCTTAACTCTAATTAACTGCCAAGCTAACATTACTCCCTAGAACGGATCTCTAGAACTCAAGATAATTTATTCTGGCATTTCTATTGCTATATATAATTTTTTCCAATGTGCTCAGAGACCCACCATGTTTGCAGACCTCGTATTCATTGACAAAACTTGAGGAGTCTCTCTTTTATAACAGAAACAACAGCAACTATCAAAATTATGTTCAGTCAAATAATTTGGTATTTATCTCAAGGTCTGGATCTTGTCCAACAAACCTTGAACTTCAAGAATTGGCTGTAGAATAATTTTGAATGATGAAGGGGGAAAGTTTATAATCTAGATTGTCCACCAGAGTTAGGGGTCCTAATTTTCAACAAACAAGATTTTAATAGCCAAGACATCCATTCAAGAAACCAGGCCATACAAACATGATCAGAGGGTGCTGATGATGACTCTATCTCTCGATCTGTATTCAAATTCAAGTCCAAGTTGGATTGGACCAGAGAGATTTTAAAATGAGCTAGAGATCTGTGAAAAAGATTGGAGAGGCTCAACAGGGTTATCCTGGACTGGAAACAAGGCAACTGTTTCTTTAGGAACTAGGAATTCAACTGCTCAGAAATAGCTCAGGAAGAAGCTGCAGCACAAGTGAAAACAGCAAATCAGCAGGTCCTGGCTGCTGTTCCAGTCCTATCTTAAAGAGAGTTTGCATTCAGGAAATGCTGGAGGGGGCCTCCACAGGCCTCTTTTGCCGCTTCATTTCTGGAGAGTGTGAAGTTCTGGGTTGTTCATGAGGTGATGCAGAGACGTGTTCCGCTTGTGTCAGTCTTTTTCTTCAGGAAAGCTGTGTGTATATTCTTCTTAGGTTATACAGTGTGCAAGAAGCATCAGAGAATCCATCACTGTCAAGGCAGCATCTTCTGCTCCCTTATCAGTAGAGATTCATTCCTCCCCTGAGCCACAGCCCAGCATTCATCACAAAAAGCCTCTGCAAGCAAAAGCAAACAGTGTGCATGGGATCCATGGTGGAGGACCTTGATAGACATGAACAGGGAGTGGGTGTGTACAACTGATTTCAAGGGCTACCACATAGACAGGACTTATATAAATTGGGTCCAAATGTCTGTCTTCCCCCCTTTAGTATAGTGGGGGAGGATTGAACTGGCCTTAGGCATCTTAATTATTTTCCACACAGCAATGAGCTGGCCTCTGTTACCTGCCCAGGGCTAGGACCCAGTCGATGCCACTTGTTTTTATGGACTGCTGCTAAACTGATTTAAGTCTCCAGGCATCTTAATGCTGCATTTGACACAGCACTGAGAACTGCTCATTCACTCTCTGAACAAGAGGGCAGATTTGTTTTCTCTTTTAATCCCAGTTCAAAGCGGTCACTGTCTAAATACACAGCTGGCTAGAACAACACCCAGCAAGGGGTTTGCACAGCATTTCATATCCAACAGCAGCTGTTTGGGATGGAAATATCACCCAGGGGAAAACCTATTTATTCAGAATAAGAATGTTTGCCATTTAGCTAGGAGTCCCATTTCTGCCAAAACTATTCCCAAGAAACTACTGACTGTCCTGGAAAAAAGTTCTGTTGTGTTTGAAAACCTGCACACAACAAATATGTTTTTTTAAAAAATCATTACCTTGTGTATTATTCAAGCTTGAAATATCTTACATAAGAAGTTCACCTAAAGATGTCACACAAGCAGGGCTCTGAAAACCAAGGGGATTTAGACACACCCCCTTTTTTTCTTTTTGCTAGTGTGACTTAGCACAGTGCTATGTATATGAATGGTGTTGCATACAATACATGGCAGTACACAATCCCAGGGGCTCAGGACACCCTAGAGGCCAGGCAAGTTGCCACCAAAGGGGATAGCCATATACTTGGAAAACAGCCATCTTATAGAGCTTTCTGCATCATTTCAGAAAGGTTGCCTCCTGTACCTCCTCTGGCAGACTGCTCCAATCATAAGGGGCAACCAGCAAAAGAGTTGTACATCTAATATCAATCAGGTGTACCTGTTGCAGAGAGAACCTCAAGTAGACTGTGTCATGCAAATCTAAGCTGTCGAGTGGGTCTCTATATGGGAAAATAGTGCTTCAGGTATGTTGGTCCCAGACTGTGAAGGACTTTAAATGTTAAAACTAGCATCCAGAAACAGATAGGAAGCTGAGGCAGTTGATATAAAACCAAACTTCTATGTACCCATTGTACTAAGCTGTTGTCCAAACCTGAGACAGGTCACAGGCCCTTACATCTCGCATTAGCTAGAGTTTTCTGAGTTAGCTTGTGTCAGAGTCTTTTTCTTCAGGGCTGTTCCAGGTAGAATGCGACACATTAATACAGCCTGGAGGTTACGAAAGCATGGATCAGGTCAGAATGTCAAAGTCAAGCAAAGAGCAGAACTTTTGAACCATAGGCAAATGATAGAAAGCTCTCCTGCTGATGACATCATCCTGTTTCTCAAAGAGTAAGCCTGGATTGGGAAGGGTCTTGACTTGATTGGACACAGTCAATTCAGCTCTAGCCTAGGTGGATCTGTATGCTTTCACAGTCAATGGCTGTGATAAGACATGCATTTTAATTTGCTGTTGCCCCACCTCTAATTGATCCAGAGTATTTTGTAACAGAGAATACTGATCAGACTCACCCCTTTTAGCACTCTTCAAAGCGCTTTTATCCCATTCTTGAGCAATCTGACACATATCAGACCCAGCAACCAAGGAGTGTTGCTGTTGGCCATTTTTTAAAATAGTTTCTCCCTTGAGCATGCCCACAAGCGCTGCTATGCCTCCTGGGATATGTAGTTCATGGGGCCATCAGCCATTTTTTGAAAAGTTTGTTCTCTGGGCATGCACACAAGCGCTGATCAGCCTGCTGGGACATGTAGTCTCCCTCTCTAAACTTTTCAATTTACCCATTCCCCAAAGCACAGAAAAAATCTGAAGTACAGGGGCATTTTTATTTGAAAGTTTTTATGAAGTAAACAAAATTTAGAGCAGCCCCTGTGGGTGAAAGCGAGAGGTGCGAATATGCAGTTGTGCGCACTTCACTAACTAGTAAAAAAAATGGTGGCTGAAAAACAAGAGACCAGTCAGACCTGCCTGATGGCTTGGGTGCACAACAGAGTGATCAGACAACGGGAACTCCAGTTTGAAACCATCTCAGACCAAGAGGACTGGACTTTCACAGGTATCAAATAAACATGTGGGGGGGGGATGGGACACAGACAACTGGGGCATGACAGACAGATGCTGCTGTCTGATCGTGCATTTTAAATCTGTAAGGGAACAAGAACAGATCAAACTGCATGCCTGATCACAGCCAATGAGTATTATTATTAGTAATTAGTAGTACAGTTCTGCCTTTTTTGAAGCAATCTAGGTCTACATTATATGTACAATCTTGCAACGGTTTTCAGAGAACGTCAGAATTTGGCAGCAGTGTCCCTTGGATATTTTGCATTGTTGTCCATATTTCCACTTTTCTAGTCTTGACAGCAACGTGAACTGACAGTGTACAACCATACCTAAAATCTGTTGAGCTCTGGCTGCAGTTCATGACAATGAAATTTTATGACCACAGTCACATAAATAGAAGTTTCTGTGCATGCAGGATTTGTTGGCTTCTCGATATCTTAGTACAATTTTTGTTTTCTAATATTATATAGCTTTTGTGATTGTGAACAGCAACAACAACAACAAAAATCCTTGCAAACTGTCAGAAAGTAAGTGATGTAGAACTGGCATCCCAAGAGAGTCTGCAGGCAGTCTGCAATGCTACCCAACAGATCAGAGTTATCCTATCCATTTTGATGAATAAATCTCAGAGAGACAATCTGCCTCATCATTCTGGAGGAAAGACTCCACAATATGTATTCTGCATTCCTCCCTGCACATACAAAGTTAGCATATCGTGGAGAATGCTTGACTAAAACTCTCCTCACATAGTTGTCTGTATGCAAGTAGAGGTGTGGGGGGGGGGGTTTCCACAGAGACAGAAACATTTTTGAAGCAATTCCCCACCTGCTGCCTCAATATTACATGGAAGACTGTAGCAGGTTATTCTTCAGATTGTGGGATTCAGTTCAAACGCAGAAAGCCTATGAATTTACTCCCCTTAATTTGACATGATTCCTAACTTAACTCCAAAACTAAATGGCCAAATATTACTTTGTTTTTGTGTGTCGTACAGCTAGCTACTGCAAAACAAAACAGAAACAAAGGCTAAGTTCAGACTGGCAATTTGCCCTGACAGAGCCCCGTTTCAGCGACGCTTTAAAACCGCATTAAAGGGGGTGTTCACACAGGCACATCTGCCTGGCGTTCCCCACCAGTAGGCAACCTGGGCTGTTCTGCTTTTTCCCCACGTTTAATAGATACCTCATAAAAGTGGTAGGAAATCCCCAAAGAGCGCCTGTGTCCCACATTTGTCCACTTCCTGGAAGTATGAACACTCCGCCGATAAGCCGGGAGCAACCCACATTGGGCAGAAGGCAGCAGCGATATGATTGGCTGTGCTCTGCTCTACTGCCCAATGCAGTGCCGGCACCCAATTTAATACACCCATACACCCACAGCCGAATTAATGGGGAAACGCCACATACAGCACGCCTCTGGGGCAGCAGTCTGAATGCTCCAGCGCGCCTCCTCCCAGTATGCTCCGGCAGCAGCCCGGGCTGTGTGAACAGGAAACCCTGGAACAGTTTGTTTCGGGGCTTTTTTGCCGCGACTGGCTCCCAGAGCAAATTGCCAGTCTGAACTCAGCCAAAGTGTTGAATATGTAGATTTTAGTTTAACGCTCAAAAAATGTAAATGATTCATAGCCTGGTGTAATGGGACTAATAGTCTTAAAGCCAAGTAATTTACCTGGGTTGTGAAAGAGACTCCAGAAACATGAAATAAAAGCCTTGTTTTTCCCAATGTTTGTAAAAAAAAAGCCCTATAAAAATAATTTTTAACAGAGCCATCATCTTGAATTTAGTCTAAGGGGGAAAATGGAAGTGACTGGAATTTTTATAGAATCAGCGTGATGTCCTATCTCTGTGTGGCTCTGTAAAACAAATGAGGTGTGCATCCTGGGCCAGCTACTATGTTCAAGGCCACCCTACATAAAATTGAGAAGTTACCAGGGTGTGCCAAACAAAAGTAATATATTTTATTTGTTGAGAAGCCACAGCTGGTATACTAGCCAAAGTTGCAGAATTGGACATTGTCTACAATTCAGAAGCAATGCCTGATCCAAGAATACTCCAAGCTATGAACCTTATCTTTAAAAAAAAACAACTTTTTATTTTCCATTTTAATTGATTGTATTCCAAAGTACAATCAGTCAACAAAATGATCTACAATTAAATAGCAAACATTGGAATTGTTTCTAAAAACCTTAACAATTCATTTTAGTCAACTATCGAACAAGAGGAAGAACAATATAGTGTCATAACAAAACAAAGTGACATAGAATCAATTCGATTTATAGCTTTGTAAAACTTCCATTAAAACAAAGCTAAGAAACAGTAGGTAATTGAAACAGATGTTTCAATGGCATCTTCTTTGAACACAAAACTGAACACACCAATACTCAATAAAAATAGATTGTTAATGAGGATTTTCTGTAGTCTGAAGGTCTGAAATCTTATCCATAGCAAAGTAGTCCCATAATTTCCTGTACCATTGTTCAATTTAAGGTAAATCTTTATTCTTCCATTTAAAAGCTAGCAAGGCTTTAGCTGCATTAAGGAAGATGAAAATTAAATCTTTTCTAGAAGAGGGAATTTCAGGAGTTTGCCACAGATTTAACAAGATTATATCAGAGTGCATGGGTACTCTGTAGCCTGTGATTTTATTTTTTTATTTTTTTATTTTGAATTTATTTAATCTAGTACATTTACAAAAGTAAATTAACAAACTATACAACACATTCTATATCAGATATCTCCTACAAACAAAGTTTTAAAAAATGGATATTACTTTGGTCCAACTGGAGAGCCATTTGACATCTTCGTGGATACAAATAAAACTAAGAAATGGAAACCATGACACTTCAAAATCTGATGTAAAAGAGTCATTTGCTTCTTCATGTATTAACATAGAAATTTTATCATGCACACATAAATCACATACTTTAATAAGCCAATTGTAGGTTGAGGGATGTACTTCTGTCTTCCAAGTCCTAGCCAATACTGCTTTAGCTGTTGTACATAAAATTGCAATTAATTCCTGTTTTTGTTTAGATATAGTATTATCATTCCAAAGGTTCAGTAGCAGGACATGACATAATCTCACAAATCTAAGCGTAAATACAATGCCAGAAGGATTCTACCCTGCCACATGCCCACCAACACTGTCAAAATGTTCCCACCTCCCCACAACATTTCCAACATTTAGCAGAATTAGAAGGCCTCATGGAATTTAACCTTAAGCTTGTGATTTTCTTGATGTGTGAAATGATTTTTTCCCAGAAGACTTTCACTTTAGGGCAATCCCACCAGCAGTTAATGTAAATTCCCACTAATCCGTAATGTTTCCAACATAAAAGGGAAATGTTAGAATTAATATGATGTAGTTTTTGAGGTGTCATGTACCATCTTGCCAAGAGTTTAAGTTACAATATTTTAATATTGATCGTTTTTGATGAAAGAGTGTTTGATTTCCAAATTCTTTCCCATTGGAAATCCATAAAGTTGGTGACACAGTCTTTTCCCCCATTTTTTTTGGTAAGGTATAGATGTATTTCCCCCTTTTGAGATCAAAATTTTGTAGATCTTAGAGATTAAACCCTTATAGCACTTTATGTCTAATTTTAGCAATTATTCAAATTCAGTGGGTGTCCTTGTCAAACTTTTTTTCATTTCTGGTTTTTCTATCAAATGTGAAATTTGAAGATATTGAAACCAAGGGAGCTTGATATCTGTGCCCTTTTCCAGTTGCAGTTTTTCAATAATGTGGCCTCTTGTGAATATGTCAATTAGCCTTGGTTTAAGTATTTCCATAATTTAAAAGAGCCTACATTTTTGCCTGGTATAAACTGTGATTGGCCTAAGAAGGATGATAAAGGTGAGGTTCCCAAGGTGAGCACTTTTCTGTTCCTATCCCAAATCTGTAAAGTGGTATATAAGTACTCATTTCATTTTATTAAATATAAGCATTATTTTGGGTTATTCCAAATGATATCTGTTAGGTTAATATTTCCTATATATAATTGTTCTAGTATCCAATCTATGTTTTCAGATGGCTTCAAAAGGATAACTAAATTTAAACGTTGGGCAGATTCATAGTAAGCCTTAAGATCAGGTATACCAAGACCACCCCTTCCAGAGAAGCATCTCATAATATGAAATGAAATGGGGGGGGTTGTAACCCCATATGAAATTATTCGGGGTTTTTTTTTGCCATGCTTGTCATTCCTTATCCGTTACTAAAATGAGAAGCACTCTAAAAAAGAATAAAAATTGTGGAAAGATTATAGATTAATTATATTGATTTTTTTCAAACCAAGTCAGATGTTGTTTACTCAATTCTTTTAACAAATTGATGATTTTTTGATTAAGTTCTGTATAATAGTACTTCAACAGGTCTTTGTCCAGTGATACAGTAATCACTAAATAATTCCATGTCTTATAGATCCATCTATATGTAAAGTTGTCTGTTAGGATTTTTGTAGATTTTGGTGTTAATATTATCGGATATAGCTCTGATTTGAAATGATTTATTTTAAGCCCTATTTGGCCAAATCTTAAGAGTGTTTCTTCCCAAACCCTAATAGAATTAGTAGGATTGGTTGCATAGATCACCAGATCGTCTGCAAAAAGACTGACTTTATATTCTTTTTCCTCAATAGCAATGCCCTTAATAGGTACATTATGTCTAATATATTCTGCTAAAGCTTCTATAAAGATGGCAAAAAGTAACAGAGATAGGGGAAAACCTTGCCTAGTGCCTCTGGGCAGTGAAAATTCTTTAGATTTCAGACCATTAATTTTAACTTGAGCTTTCGGTTCTGCATACAATGAACAAACAGCTAGCAATTTCCTTTCCCCCCCACCAAAGCCCATATGGAACAGGTAGGTTTGTAGGTAACTGATATTTAAACTGTCAAATGCTTTTTCTGCATCTAAAGCAAGAATAATGAGGTCTATATTTTTAGTTTTACAATAATTTATAATATTAAGGGTTTTTCTTATATTATCCATAATGCTCCTAGTTGGCATAAAGCCTGATTGGTCTGGGTGTATATAAGATGTAATGAATGTATTTAAACTGTTTGCTAATATAGATGTAAAAATCTTGGCATCTTGGTTTAACAAGGTCTGTATGAATTTGAATGAGTAGCGTCTCTACCTTCTTTGGGAATAACAATGATATTTGCTTCAAACTATGTTTGAGGGATGTGAACCTTATTTTTGAAGGAGATTGTGATCCTTTGTAAGGTAAGTAAATCCAGAACTGCCTGTCCAGAATCTGGACTGAGTTTCAATTTCTTCACCCATCCAGCCCATTACAGCCTTCAAGCAGTCATTCAAAGACGAAACAGCTATGCATGAATCTGATGTAAATGAGAAGTAGAACCAGCCATCATCAGCATGTTGATGACATATCACCCTAAATTAATGGACAACCTTTCCTAATGGTTGGGAAGAAACCCACTCCAGAACCTAGTCCTCCCCCCTCCACTCACACCTCCTCCTCTTCCTTCTCCTGGTCATTTCTGGCATGACACAATGCCGAGCATTCTGCCCCATGTTGTACTTCTGTGAACTGGCTTTAGGTTTTAGTGACCTCTCCCAAGCATCAGATGGGTTACCCAATGCTTTGGAAAGGGCAATAAAGGTACTTCCCCAGGAGTTGCTATGGTTCCCTTTGTCAACCTTCAAATTGGCTGAGATCTCACATTGTAGCATCACAAGATCTATTTTTTCATATAAATGATGGATTTGGGTTTATTAAAGTACCCTTACTTTTGGGAGGATTTTTCTGCAAACCTGGGATTCTACCCAAGATTACAGGGGGGGAAACCCTTATCTTGATATGGCCCCATTGTGCAGATTTTTTGATCCACACTCTGGGCCTCGTTCAGAATAAGATATATTGATAGTATGAAATATAATAGAACCACAACATTACTATCAAAGTATTGAACTTTAAATCCCCAGAACTACCTTCTGAAATCCTCCTTTGATGAAGGAGCAGAATCATTGCACAGCAGTACTCCCAGCTCCCAGTTCCCATGGGTGATCCGGAAGGAAGTCCTGAGGAATCAAAAGAATTACACTGCCCTACCTTTCTCCTGGAAAAAAATGTAACCAAAGCATTCAGTCCTGATGTCTGGACAGGATAGAACTATTGTGCAATGGGAACAGCCAAAACATACTTAACTAGGAACTATCTGTGACATAAACTACCAAAAGAGCCATAGCAAAAGCTGTCATTGGAACAGTCAAAAATAATCCAGACACTTAGTTTGTCTTCCAGAGTACCTCACTCAGTGTACTTGGGATGATAATGCAGCAACTACCTACTGCCTTGAAAGCAGTGTGTACATTTACTGAGTCCCAAGTACTGCAAAACTGCAGTAAAACTGCCTTTGTTCATTGATAGCATGAAGTATTCTGCCACAAAGCTCTTCTGCTAAAATATATTAAAACACAATAGGAAGTCAAATTGAAATGGATCCAGAAAATCAATTTAATCCAGGAGGGCCTGAAGTTGCCTGGCTAAAATCTACTGCATCACTTTGGCTAGGAATGTAGCCAAATGTAGAACTTAATGTAGACATATTCAGATCAAAAAGTACCTGAAAAGACCCAGCTCTTTTAAATGTAGGTGGAAATCTCCTTTCCCTTTGTAAGGCATTCATTATTTTCTGGATCCGGGCCACCACTCCCCACCACCCCAACAGCAAATTACCACTAGGATGGGCATGGACCATGACATGAACAGTGCCAATTACTAGGTATGGGGATGTGATAAATTTAGTGGTTCATGAACTGAAGTTCATGGCAGGTCAACTGGCACAAACCTTCCACAAACTTTCAAGCAATTCATGAATGTTCTTGCCAGTTCATGAAATGAATTAGCAATAATTTAAGAAAATAGATGAATAAATATAAATCTTGTATGACTTAACAGCAAATAAGGCTCCAAATATTTCTCAAATATACAATAGTATTCAGTACATGAAATTTTATTTATGTATTGAATACTATTGTTTATTTGAGAAATATTTGGAGCCTTATTTGATGTTAAGTCATATAAATTCATGAATGGATACATTTCCAGGCAGACTGTCTCTGCTCATACAAAATGTTTACCAAAATTCAAAGTGGGGTGGGGGGATTCTTGAGCCTTGGAAACACTGTTGTCAGTTTCAAACTCATCATGTCAGTTTCAAGAGGGCTCCCCCCTGCTTTGTCAGTGTTCCTTTGTGTTCACTTCCCATTTTTTTGCACAGAGCTTGCAAAATCCCACCCCACCCCCACTTGGATTTGTGACTCTGTGCTTTGAGATCAATCCTTTCAAGTTTGCAATGCCAGTGTCACTGAGTTCTTCTGGGCATTCTGTAATTGCACAGGTACAGCTGGGTACTCTGTACACTGTACTGGTTCTGCTGGGCTTGCAACACCCCCCTTGCTCGAAGTGTGAGCTGGCATTGCCACAATGGCACTGGGTTCTGCTGGGCACTAGTACATTGCACTGGTTCTGCTGGGTTTGCAAAAATGCCCTCCTTCAGTTTCTTCTACAAAGATTCTCTGGTTTGACCTTAGTCCTGTTGGATTTGCATTGCCTCAGTGGCACTGGGCTTACAAAAATGGCATCCACCTTCAGTTTCTAATGCAGAGATTCTCTGGGACTTTGATTATGTTCTGCTGGGCTTCTATTGCCTTTGCCTTTTTTTGCTGTCCCCCCCTTCATTGGAAACAATGGAAGATGGGTGCACCTTCTTTGGGGGGCTGTAATTCTGACCTCTTAAATCCAATCCTTACCAGACTTGGAGGGCAGGTAGGGAAGAGTCAGCCAGAAACCCCTGTGATTCTAATGTATCTAGCTTGCTGGGGAGGTGTTCTACCATGCCACAAACTTCAGGAACTGAACCAATTTGTTTGGGTCTTAAAAGTTCATGACAGTTTGTGGTTTATAAACCAGGCACATCACAAACCATGAACCAAACTGAACTACATTTTCCCAGTTTGTGCCCATCCCTACCAATTACCCTGTTTACATCTTCAGATGTCAACCACTGAAAATCATTGCATGAAATTTAGAAAGAGAAGGGATACTTCTGAAGTAAAATCTGATTCAACAGTGACTTCCATATCAGAATGGATGTGAGCAATTTTAGCCGTAATAAACTTTGCAGAACTGTCATTGTGGGCCACTGAAGGTTCAAGCCCATCAATGACAGTTGGTGGAGTTTGTAGGAACCCCACCACACAGTGCTAAATAGATTAGCTGGATGCAAGAGCTTAAATGAAGTGAAGGTATAAGAGTAAATACAATTTGCTGGCATCACCACAGCCGAATAGGTCTTTAAGGCGACTCTAAGAAATGTTTGGTTGGATCCCAAGTATAGATGGCTTTTGTGATGGACTTAAAGATCTGGAACCAGCAGAGTGGAAACACGGAACACTGCTGAGTCACATGACTAAGTGAGGAGGGGGCTATTTAGCTCAGAACCCTTGGTGATTGGCATTTAACAGACCTAACAGTCAGTTTGGAATTGGCAGTTTGGATCTGGCAGTTAGTTGGAGAGAAGCCGTTGGTCAGCTGATCAGAGGAGTTAGGTAAGAGCGGTTGGCTAACATAGTTCTCGGGAAACAGCTTGTTAACAGTTTGTGTAAATAACTATGGCTGAAGAGCACTCTGCACTGATTCCTCTAATATACCGAGGAAAGTAAAAGTATAAGACCTGAGTGGTCACAGACACCAAAAACACTGCTCCACAGGGACTTAAAGTGGCTGAGTGAAGGCTAGAGTGTCTGGAGAGAGGAGTCTGGAGGGCTGGTTAGGTGACCAGTTAGACTCAAAGCAGTCAGACAAATAAAGCCAAAAGTTAGCCACTAAAGGAGTGACTGGAGAGTGAGATCTGAGGTGTGTGTTGTGAACTAAAAAACATCTAGGTACTGAACTAAGAGTGAAAAGAAGACAGTCTAAGCCAAGGCAAAGTGATTTGTTTATTCAACAAAGTATCAGAACATCCTGTGTAACCCTGTTGCGTTGTTTATAAATAAAGACTATTCAGCTTTAAAGTTAACAAGCCGTGGTGCCTATCTATTTAATGGTAAAGCAAATACACTAAGCAGTGGTCCTTACAAATATCCATGACCAAGAAGAAATAAATTAAAATACCCCAAAGAGACTATTATAGATTTGTATAGAGGACTGGTCAGAAAAATTATCAGTGTCATTATATTACCAAAAAATAAAAAATAAAAAAAATATCAGTGTCTCTGACCAGGCACAACACGTAGACCCTCACGGTACTGTCAGTATAAAGGGGGTGCATGTCATAGCTTTAAAAGGGGATTAGACAGATTTGTGGAAGATCAGTCTGTCAGTAGCTACTGGCCATGGTGACTTAAATGCATGTTCAGAGGCAGCAATTCTCTGAATACCAGTGCCAGGAGGCAACATCAGGGGAAAGTCTTGGCTTCTATACCCTGATGTTGGCCCTCCATAGTAACGTGTGAGACAGGATGCTGGATTACATGGGCCATGGGGCTGATCTTGCAGGGCTATTATGTTCTTATTCTTCATGAGTTAACAGCTGTGATTAATAGAACAGCCTGGAACTTTAAAAAAGAAGGAAATCTCCAACAGAAACAAAGTGGAATGAAAGACTTTGATGTGTCCTGCCATTTGAGACAAGGCTCAGAAGCCATAATGAACTATTCTTGGCTATACATGGATGATTAACTACAAGCACCTCAGGCTCATGAAGAGGAGTACTGCAGCAACTCCTTTCTAGAGATCCAACTGTAGTTGCAATTTACAGGAAGACTGCTTTCAAGCTTTGATCAATTGAGATAAAAGTGATATATTTGAATTATTATACAGTGCTTTGGTTAAAGTGGTTTATCACTTTTCTCCCTGTGTCATAATATTATAACTCAGGGGCACTTGATGAAGTTCATGGGCAGGGGAAAGGAGGTATTCAATGTGTAATTGTGGAATTTACTGTCTGAGGACAAAGTGAAAGCCACAAGCACAGATGATTTTAAAAGGGAGTTAGCCAAATAAATTATGGAGGATAGATCCATCAATGGCTATTAGCCATGGTAACTAAAGGGTAGCTATCAGGGGTGGCCAAACTGTGGCTCAGGAAACCACATGCAGCTCTTTCACACATATTGTGCGGCTCCCAGCAGGGCAGCTGGGGAAGCAAAGGGGAGGCATGCCTCCCCAATTGGTCTTCCCTTCCCCAGCCAGTGTTCCCCTCCCTGGGCAGGCTTGAGGTGGGCGGAACCAGAAAAAGAAAGCAACTTTAACTTCAAACATGTTCTCAAAGCTCACACACACACACCAACCAGCTTGAAGAAGGCATTTGTCTCTTTAAATCCCTTCTTCAAGCCAAGCCAGCCAGCTTGGGGGTGTGAGGGGCTTGGAGGACACATTTAAAGTTGTTTTCTTTCCACTTCCCCCACCTCCCCCATCTATTTGCTTTCTTTCCACTTTCTTTCCACCTTTCTTTCTATCATTCTCCCCTCCCTCCCCATCTAAAGTTAAATGTGTTCTCCAAGCCCTGCCATATTATAATACTGGCTTGGCTCGGAGAAGGCATCTGTCTCTTTAATTTAATATGCAAATTTGCATATTTTTCATTTAAAACATGCGTGTTCATGTCTTGTGGCTCTCAAACATCTGACTTTTATTCTATGTGGCTCTTATATTAAGCAAGTTTGGCCCCCCACTCTATATTAAGAAGGAGCATCAAGGGAATGCTTTGGTGTCTATGTCCTGTTTGTTGGGCTTCATAGGCAACTGGTTGGCCACTGTATGAAACAGGATGTTGGACTAGATGGACCACTGGTCTGATCCAGCAGGGCTCTACTTGCATCATGCAAAAGGGAAACTTCCTCTATACTCTGAAACAATCCTATCTCCCCATCATGAGTGCAGTGATGTGGCAGTATACCCCATTCTGTATGGTGCATTGCAGCATATGAATGACTCAGCACATTACTAGGGATGGGCATGAACTGGGAGAATGTGGTCCAGTATATGGTGCACCCACAGATGCAACATGGACCATCATGTGGGAAAGAACCCATTCTGAAATGGTTCCATAAGTTTGTGTTGTGGTACAGCAGCCCCTTGGGCATGCTGGACACACCAAATTTGCAGTGCAACTCTGGATGACTCTCAAAAGCCCTGAGAAGGAAGTTGATGTGATGGCTCAAAAGCCCTGAGTCCACTCCTGACATCTGACTCTCAAAGCATGACCATGGAGATTTGGGGTATGGAGCCTGGGGAAGGTGGGGGATGAACATTAATCAAGTATGATACCATAGATCCTGTCCTCTGAAATAGCTATTTTCTCATCTCTCTAGTCTGGTAATTACTTGTAATTCTGGCAGATCTCCAGACCCAACCTGGAGGTTGTCAACCCTATTGCATTCAGCCTGAGTGCCTATAGCTATCCTTAAATCTTTCTGTAGCAAGTTATGTGGAGCCAAACCAGAGCAGGCTTTTCGGCTTTTGGGCGGGGAAGTTCAATGGAAGATGGTGTTGTGAATCAAAGGGGCCATCCTTCCAAGAAAATGCACCTTCTTCTGTGATCTCTGTTAGCAAAGCTTCATTTAATGTTGAGAGGAAGAAACACACATTGTGGAGGGCTTCCCATTTGGCACACTGCAATCCAGGAAAGTGCAAGTGGGACAATATGGGGATGAGGATCTTCATGCATTTACAAGACACTGTTCATCATGTGTAAATAAAGGAAAGGGATATTTGGTTTTAAACAAAATTGACTTCAGCCATGCATTTACCAAACAAAGGCATCTGTGATGCCATAATTTAGTAAATTTAAGTACAAAGTCACCCTTATGAATAAGACAGAAACAAGACTCCTGTAAATGAATGCCCAGGAAAAACGTTCAAAATGTTCCCCTACAGGCTGTTCTGTGTTGCCCTCCTTACTTTCACATTTGTGACCATTGGTTTGTCTTATGCACATGGTATGTATATTTGCAGGTCTTAAAGTGACTATTCTAAAAGTGAATTTAAATAAAGGACACAGCAGGAGACTGCTGAGATACCACTATAACCACAGGCCAACTCCCACCTTTTCCAGGGTTTAGCCCAGCCCAGGGACATGGCTATGGGGGTTCCCAGGCTCCCCTAAATTTCTGGGGAGACCCTTCCTAAATCCCATATGGCTCCGCCTCCATAAATAGTGACAATGGCCTGTGGTGTCCCTGGCTCCTTCCTAGGATGTCACTGAGACTCGGTTCTTTTAAGGACCTAGCATAGCAATGCCACTGGCCCAGCCCCCCCGGGAAATTGGAAAGTCTATGCCCTTGCCATGCAGCTCCCCTCCCTTATTACTGACTTGGGGCAGCAAGATGATTTGAGACAGCCCTGCCTTATAGCTAAGCAGAAGGAAATAAACATGGCTTACCTCCCTCTCTTTTTCTCTTCCCTCTACTGCCCCAGCAGCCATAGCTGGGACACTCCCCTGGAGCCTTTTTTTAGAGCTCATTGTATTTCTTCCCACAATGGGCCTTACTCCTAGTTCATAATAAAATAAATAATTATGTGCTCACCACCACTATACTAGTCCCCCCCTCCAATAAAAATTTTCTGGCTATGGGTCTAATACTGCAGTACCTCACAACACAATATCTCAGTTAAAGACTGGTTAGAGTTTATAAACTGTCATTTGTCTGTGCAGTGGTGCTACAGGCTGCCTCTAGATAAATATGCAGGCAAGCTAAATGGGTGCTTTTCTTCATTTAGCTAGTCCACAGATAATAACTAACTTTGGTATGGATGAGCAGGCAAGCTAATGAAGAGCTGGACCTTTTGCAAGGCTGGTCCTGGGAAGCCAGTGTAGCTTATGCAGAACTGTCTGAGATTGTCAGTCTTGCGAGTCCTGTGTAATTTTCTTCCCCTTCCCCTGAACCCATTGAGTTGAGGATATATGAGCATCTTGAGCAGTTACGATAAATATTGCCCCCTTAGTTGCCATTGCTTTCGAAATGTCAGCTATTGGGTTTTAAGGAAGAAATATATAGCTGCACTGCAGACTTATGAAAAGGGGGAAAAGGCAAGATGAAATCCTTCCTCCAGCATAGTCTTTCCAGTGGCAAAGTAAGTAAATGTTCCTGCTGAACAAGCATTGAAGCCATATCCCCCAGGAAATGACACCTGCTGTTGGCATCCACTGTGGAGAATAGGGGCCATCTGTCCAATCTTTTTATCACTTCAACCGCTCAGAGCTCCTCTGATCTTTTGTTCTCAAAGTCCCTATCCCTCCCTCCCCCTTCATTTGCTCTGCTTTCCCGTTTTTCCCATCTCATCATTGCCTCTGGCAGAAAGCTCAGCTTTAATGTGCCTTTGGGTGTTCCCTCTTGTACTTCTTCAAGTACGTGGAAGAGGAAAGGGGTGTATAACCTCTGCTCGCATGCTTCCTCCCCCTTACCGAGGGACTGAGCGTACATTATAGGCTACAACTACCATATGGAGAAGATAGTTTAAACTATTGTATTTAAATTATGCTGTAGGGATTTGACTACAGTGGCTCATTATGCAGAATGGGAGGCTTTCTTCATTCCCAGAAACAACCCCCCCCTGGGGGGCAGTGATGTGGCAGAATCCCCAGCCTGCACGGTGAGTTGCAGCATATGAATGACTCAAGGCATAGTGACAGCTGCCATGAGGCATTCTCCAGCAACTTCCATGTGTCCCCTGCATTGTATATACTGGCCTTGAGTCACTTGCGTGCTTTCTTGCTCTCCAAAGATCTCCCTGCCGCCGCCGCCGAAAAACGCCCAACTAGGGCACAAGTCGCCCTCCCCCTCCTCCCTCGGGGGGGAGGAGGAAGAGGAGGTGGCTGGCGGTGGCCAACGGAATCTCCTCGCTGCCTCTGCTGCTGCCACTGCCAAATAGCACCCAGCTCGGGCACAAGTCGCCCTCCCCCTTCTCCCTCGGGGGGGGAGGAGGAGGAGAAAGCAACTGGTGGTGGCCAGTGAGATCTCCCCGCTGCCGCTGCCAAAAAGTGCCCAGCTAGGGTGCAAGTCGCCATCTCCCTCCTCCCTCGAGTGGGGAGGAGGAGGAAGCGGCCGGCGGTGACCAGCGGGATCTTCCCGCTGCCGCCACCGCTGCCACCGCCACTGCCGCCGCCACTGAAAAAGCACCCGGCTAGGGTGCAAGTTGCCCTCCCCTCCTCCTGGGGGGAGGTGGCAGTGGCCAGCGGGGACTCCCTGCCGCTGCTGCCGCCGCTGCAGAGTGCCCAGCCGGGGCACACCTTGCCCGCTCTCCCCCTCCTCCCTGGGGGGGGAAAGGAGGGGGGCCGGCATGGCTGGGTCTCCAGGCCCAACCGGGAGGTTGGGATTTGCGCCTGCCTAGGGTGCAGAAATACCTGGAGCCGGCCCTGAGTGGAAGTTCTTGAGAAGCTTGTCTTTCTATTTGGGACAGCCATCTGGTCAGTGTGGTACAGTGTCTAAGTGTCAGACAAGTGTCTGGGAGATCTGGTTTTGAATTCCTGCTCTGCCACTGATAAGTAATGATTTCAAGGTTAAAGAAATTGGGGTATTGGATTGCTCTTCGGTTTGCACTATGTAAACTGCCTTGCACCTAGTGCGGGGGTTCAAGAGAGTAATGATTTCCAGATATTTCAAAGCTGGCTTTCCCCCAACAATTCATGTGTGTGTGTGGGTGGGTGGGGTGTTATTCCCCAGTGGTGGAAAGAACTATAATTCATGCCCGCTGCCGGTAATATTAATTGTTTTATAAATAAACACAGAAATTTTACTTTTTTACAGATAATATCATGGCTGAACCTAAGAAAAATGTAGACAATATAGTATTCAGTATTTGAACTATGGTTTTATTCAGTCGCCTACAAACAGTACATTACAGATGTGCCTGATTTTCCAAAAACTTTTATCAAATGAAGCTATGAAGCCTTCAAGACTACCAGAATATTTGACAAAAATTCATGCTGATCAGAAAGATAAGGATTTATCTTATTTTCAAGCACTTGAAGAAAACTTTTTGAGACAGCTGATATTGGCAAAACTCTTTTCAATAGCATCCAAACAAGATGACGATGGGTTGCATGCTTCTTACATTTCGTTACTGATTGCTAAATCGGGAAAACCACATTCTGTTGGTGAAGAACTAATTCAACCAGCTAAGTGAGGTAATACGCACCATGCTACAGAAGCCAGCATCTGATATTACCAAGTGCAACGAAGAATTGATGAAATGGCTCAAGATGTTGAAGACTCATTATATGGATATTTAAAAACATCTCAGTTCTCTATACAGCTTGATGAGTCAACTTTGCCAGGAAATGAAGCTTTGCTTTTAGCATACGTGCGATTCATAAAAGAAGGAAAAATTTGCCAAGAATTATTATTTGCTAAAAATTTGCAAACTGATACCAAAGGAGAATCAATATTTCATGCATTGGAAGAGTTTTTTAAAGGAAAAGAAATGCCCCTGAGTAATATATTGTCAGTTGCTACTGATGGTGCTCCAGCGATGATGGGGCGCTATAGGAGGTTTCTTGCATATTTAAAAAAAGTAGCTCCAAATGTATTCACTATACACTGTGTCATTCATCGTCAACATCTAGTTGCCAAAAATCTGAGTGAACACCTACATAAGTCATTATATCATGTCATTAAAGCAGTCAACAAAATCAGAAGCAATTCACTGAATGACAGATTGTTTAGACAACTTTGTATTGAAAACGATGAAGAATTCAATCGCTTGCTACCTCATACAGAAGTTTGTTGGCTATCAAAAGGTGCCTGTTTGGATCGGTTTTATAAACTCTTTGACTCAGTGCTAGAGTTCCTAGAAAACAAAGATGATGTTTTACAAGCCAACTTGATTGATTCCAAAAAAGATATAGCTTTTGACAGACTTGTTTAATAAATTTAATGAAACAAATCTACAGTTCCAAGACGATGAGCTGAATTTAATCAAAACAAAAACTGTCATTTCTGCATTTGTGGCAAAACTTCTTCTGTACAAATTAAATTTAGGCCGAAGGGAATTCAGTTTCCAAATTTATCAACAGTAGAAAAATATGATGAAGACTTGCTTACCTATTGTCAGCACTTGGAGGCTCTCTATTCTGACTTTAATCAACGATTTGAAGATATTCTTAAAATGAACATACCCGACTGGGTTTTGGACCCTTTTTCAAGGACAGACACAGAAGAATCTCCAGAATTACAAGAAGAACTTATAGAAGTAACAACAAATGAGGAATTTAAATTTAAATTCAAAGATGGCTACCAACAGTTCTGGCTACAAAAGCAGATACCTACACTTTATCCTGGATTATGGGCTATAGCACAAAAGTTTCTAATTGCATTTCCTTCAACATATTTAGTGGAACTCGGGTTCAGTGTGGTCACAAATCTGTTAACTAAAAAAAGATACTGACTGCAAATAGCTAATCGTGGTGATTTAAGATTGCTGCTGACAAAAATATAGCCAAACATTAATAAATTGATAGCAGTGCACCAGGTTCATCCTTCTCATTAGGATTATTTTAATGTCATTTGTGATTTTTATTTTAATATTATCCTTTGTTATCTTAATTTTCTCTGTGTATGCAAATGTTACTATGGTTGATTTTATAAAATACTTTTATGATTTTAAGCTTCTAAGTGTTTTATTTACAACAACATCTTTCTTTACTATGTGCAAATTTGTCAGTGCATCTTTTTATTCTTGAAGTTAGATTTCCAGGGGGGCGCTGAGTAATTTTTTTTCTGAAAAGGGGGCGGTAGGCAAAATAAGTTTGGGAACCACTGCACTAGACCATTCACTGCTAATTCTTCTAAGGATTATGAAAATGTCATTCATGTTGACTTATTCATCTCAACAAGTTAGGCAAGGCTTTACACATCTGTGGTTCACTTTTGAGATCAGCACATTCTTGATGCCTTTGTACAAAGGGCCAGTTCCCACACAGAATTTTTCAAGATGCTTCTGGGGTTGAAAGTAGTTTTTTCTGGCCTAGAAGAAACAATTGGATAGAATTCCCTTTTCAAAGACAGGGTCGTTCTTCTTTCCTTACTCAGCACAATGGAGGAGCCACTACTTTCTTCTCCACAGAGGAAGCACAGTGAGAAAAGCAGTAATCTTGAAATATACTGGGTTCGAGACTCGTATAGTGATCAGCTCATCGTTTATTAAGTGATGTCAGTTAACACTAAAGACACTCTGGCAGGACCTGAGCCCTGCTGAAATGCGTGCAACACACCACACCCAACACACACACAATAGTGATAGGCTATTTACATGATAACTCCCGTTCAATAGGTTCCCTTCAGGATCCTAGTTTTTTTGGGGGGGTTACATTTTATTTATAACTTTTAAAACATACAAACAGTGATATACTTTTCATGGATAAAACTTGTACAATAAACTTAACGAGAAATACGTATTGCATCGTAACTTGAAAGACCATTTAAACCATTAACTATAGGAGTTAATAGTAACATTGATACTAATATCTTTTGATATATACTGACCCTAGTATTTTTGTACCTATGCATTTAATTTGGTAAGCCAGATCAAAATGCTGTTATTATCTCCTTATATCATTGGGGGATTGTGTGAGAAGGAACTATTGATTCTATAAATGATGCTTCAATAAATGGGAGCCATTTTGCATAAAATAGAGATTGTGATTTGTATGTGTTAATAGGATGAATTTTTGTGGCAATCTTCTCCATTGTATAATTTTTATATACCAGATTTTTATATACCAATGATGAAGGGATAGTGGAAGGGTGTTCTTCCAGTTGCTGGTAATTACATATTTGGCTGCCATCAATAAGGTAGATATCAGGTCTCGGTTTGCTTTCATGATATTTCTATTCTCCCAATAGTTCTGGATTTAAAGTTAAGTTTATTTTAGTGATAGATTTTATTGCTTGCTGTATTACCGTCCAAAAAGGTTGTAATTTTTTACAAGTCCACCATCAATGGATATAGTCTGCTGGTTCACCACAGGATCTCTAGCACAGAGGTGAGTGTGAGCTGTTGATGTGATGAAGTTTTACTGGTGTGTGGTACAAGCATAGCAATAGTTTTAGGGCTTGAGCTTGAATGTTTAATGATCGAGATGTCATACTTGGGGATGACCTATCTTATCCCACATAGCGTCAGAGTGAATTATAGAACAGTCTTGATTCCAGGAGGATTGATAAGTCATGATGTGTTTGATTGATTTTAATAATAATTCCTTGTAAATTATTGAGATCAGTCCTTTACAGGATGTTTGTTCAGATAGCAAAATTCTTTCCTACTTGCCTATTGTTCCTGTGTTCAAGCTAGGTCAGTTTCACTGGTACAATTTGAGCTCAGTACATAACAAATCTTATCCCTAAGGAGTTGTAATGTTAAACATATATAAATGAAATAATTTATTAGTGAAGTTAATGTGTATTTAGACTCAGGGCCATCTCGACTGCACAACCAAGCCAAGAGGGTGTGTACAGCAGCCATATTTTTATGGGTGCCAGTGAAAATATGTAATCTGAAAGGTGCACCCCAAGATTTGCTGCAAGGCTTGCAAGTATGGTACGATTCTCCATCAGAGTGTTATGCACTTCAAGGATGCATTCTATTGAGTCAAGCCATAGGTCTGCCAACAAGGTCAGTGGTGTCTTCTCTGACTGCCAGATGCTCTCCAAGTCTCACTCTGTCTGACCCTTTGAACTGGAGTTGCCAGGGACTGAGCCTGGGACCTTCTGCATGCAGGGCAGATACTCAGTCATTGAGCCACAGCCTCTCCATGGCAAGAAATTCTGTGGCCCACTTGGTGTGTGACGATATGCCTTTGATCTGCCCTGGGTAACCTTTTGTAGTATTAAAAAGTACAAATGTGCTTAAATGGATGGAAGATAATTTATTTTGAGCTTTTGAAACACCTTACATTTTTTTTAATGTGGGTATGTGTCATTTCCAGAGCCTGTCTCTTACTTTTCTTTTTAAGGGTAACATTTCCTATAACACCTTTTTAAATGTATTTCCTAATATGTAATTTTAGCTGTAACTCCAGTTTAAAGGATTTTGTTGTTTTAATTCCACACAATGGAATATTAAGTTGTTAAAAACAGGGCCTTGTATGGCAAGATAATTTGGCTTTTGTTTTGTTTCTTTTGGAATGAAAGATTTTTGGAAACTTCATCAATGATTATACAAAACAATAAATTACTTTCTGAACACCCCCATCTGCCTTCCCAACCTAAACTCATGCCATATGCTCTGAGTGAACTGTTTAAATCTTTGGGGAAAAGCTGAGCTCTGAAACATAGCAAGGGAACATACTCCAGCCAATGTGACTAGTGGAAATGGGCAACTGCACAGGCCCCAGTGCAGAGAGTTCTTTCTCCAAAAATAAAATACTGCCAAGAATAAAATCTACACACATTAACAAAAGCAAAGAATTGAGTTCGTTTGGGCAACTATAAGACTGCCAGACCAATCTTTCCAAAAAGTAAGAGTCACAAGGAGTGATATGAATCTGTTTTTTATATACAAGAGGGATGCATTCACTTCATTTACTGAAGCTGCATTTCAGAAGGGAGAGGCGACTAAACAAGAAGGGATGAACACGCAGAGTCTCAAAGCCAGAATAGCAGATAAGCAACCAGCACGTAGGGATGCCAGTCTCCAGGTGGGACCTGGGGATCCCCCGGAATTACAACTCATCTCCAGATTACAGAGATCAGTTCCCCTGGAGAAAAGGAATGCTTTGGAGGGTGGACTCCATGGTGGTATAACCCACTGAGGTCCCTGTCCTCCCCAGGCTCCATCCCCAAATCTCCAGGAGTTTCCCAACCTGGATCTAACAACCCTCCCTCCCCATCCCCTGCTGGTGGTCAACGGGGACCTGACAACTCTAAGGGTCAGGGAATCAGGAAGTCTGGGAGGCAGGGCTTAGTTTGTGAGTAGAGTTCAGTGATATACTACATGTTCTGCGGGTAGAGAGGTCCCAAGTTTAACCCTGGACAATTGCAGCTGTTAAAAGGATCTTAAGTAGAAGTTGTTAGGAAAGATAATTTTCTGCCAGAGACCCAGAACAGCTGCTGCCAGTCAGAGTAGACAATACTAATTTAGATGGGCCAATATGTCTGAGTCAGTATAATGTAGTTCCATATATGAATCAGTCCACAGCCCCAGAATGTGTTCCTGATATATAATACCTTTAGGAATCATCTTTCAAGCAAATAGTTCCTGGACGGTGCACTTGAACTCTGCTGTTAGAAATGCTATGAGTACTGGGAAGGCCATCTCAAGATTTTATTATTCCATAGGTGACCAATATGTTCCTGCAGCAGTCAAATTAATCAGTGCTAAAGTTGCTGGGCAGATGCTATATGCCGTTAGGATCTGGATCAGTGCAGCAAAGGACAATATTGACAGACCTCTGTTAAGACTCCTACACAATTTTTTGGGAACATCTCAATGTGTGTCTAGAATAGCCCTGAGAGCTGAAGTTGGGGGGAAGGCCTGGGGAAGAGCATTCAATTTGATTTTTTTTTTAATAATTCAGTCGCACAGTCAAGTCTGACTCTTTGCGACCCCATGGACCACATCATGCCAGGCCCACCTGTCTTCCATCATCCTCTGGAGTCTGCTCAGTTTCATGTTCATTGCATCAGTAACACTAACATCTCATCCTTTGCTGTCCCCTTCTTCTGTTATCTTCAATCTTTCCTAGCATCAGGGTTTTCTCCAGTGAGTGCTCCCTTCTCATTTGGTGGCCAAAATATTTGAGCTTCAGCTTCAAGTATTTGTCCTTCCAGGGAACAGTCAAGTTTGATTTCCTTTAGGATTGATTGATTTGATCTCCTTGCAGTCCAAGGGACTCTCAAGAGTCTTCTTCAGTACCATAATTCAAAAGCATCTATTCTTCGGCACTCGGCCTTCCTTATGGTTCAACTCTCACAGCCATACATTATTACTGGGAATACCATCGCTTTGACTATGCAGACTTTTGTTGGCAGTGTAATGTCTCTACTTTTTATTATGCTGTCAAGGTTTGCCATAGCTTTCTTCCCAAGGAGCAGGTGTCTTTTAATTTCATGGATGCAGTGATCTTGGATCCCAGGAAAGTGAATTCTGTCACTGCTTCCATGACTTCCCCTACTATTTGCCAAGGAGTGATGGGCCGAATGCCATGATCTTAGTTTTTTTGATGTTGAGTTTCAAGCCAACTTTTGTGCTCTCCTCTTTTAATCTCAGCAAGAGTCTCTTTAGGTACTCTTCACTTTCTGTTATTAGAGTGGTATTGCCTGCATATCTGAGGCTGTCGATGTTTTTCCCGGCAATCTTAATTCCAGTTTGTGATTAATCCAGGCTGGCATTTTGCATGATGTACTCTTCATATAAATTAAATAAACAAGGTGACAATAAACATCCTTGCCATACTCCTTTCCCACTCGGTTGTTCCATATCCAGTCCTAATGGTCACTTCTTGACCCTTATACAGGTTTCTCAGGAAACATGTGAGGTGGTCTGTTACTCCCATTAGGACTCTAAAATCAAACCCAGATTTAAACATCTTCAGACTAGTTAAGATGGACTGTGACACAAGTGATTGGGATAGACGTGCAAACTCATTGGTACCAATATCTTCAACTGAAAAATCTAATGGAACATCTAGCAAGCCTTGGCATGTTCCAGAGAGACCAGACACCTCTGGAGAAGATCATAAAGAGTTACCCATCTTCACCAAAAGGAACATTGTCCAAAATCTATAAAGTAATATTAATAGCAGAAAACCAAATAAAGCAAATCACCAACTCCGGTGGGAAGAAGATCTAAATCAGCAGTTGGAAGACACGGACTGGGAATTAATCTGGACCTCTCCAATGAATAAATCTACAATATTCAACTTGTGACTACAGAACTTCAAACTGCTCACAAGATGGTATATGACTCCCAAACAACTGAACAAAATCAACAACAGCAATGACTCTGCATGTTGGAAGAAATGCGGGCAGACAGGCATGTACCTCCACTGCTGGTGGAGTTGTCCAGAGATACTTCATTTCTCAAACGAGGTAAAGCTTTGCATCAATGAGATCACCGCTCAGAGAATCTCCTGTACGCCGGAAATTATGCTATTTAACAAATGGGACAACTCCATCAAGGTAGAAGCGAGGGACCTCACATCATTATTACTTGCATCGGCCAAGTTAACAATAGCAGCCCTCTGGAAATCACCCACTCCCCCAACTCTTACTATGTGGCATGACAAACTCTGGGAACAGTTCATCATGGCAAAAATAGCAGACCTAAACCGAGAGACCCAACCATCAAACACCACACCACACGCAAAGCTCACAAGGCTTTGGGCACCAGTTATAAATTATATATGACAGCACACAAAATACTTCCCATTAACCCCCATTATCATAGTCGGTTGTTCTTGTAAGCTGCCATAAGTCCTAATCCTCTAGTTAACTCAACACAAAGTCTTGTTTTCTCCAACTGTTCAGTCTCTATCACACTAGCCTCAAACACTGCGCATATAGTTTCGATCAGTCCACTAGATTAGCCATAGAGTAAAGAGTAAACATAGGATAAACATAGTAAACAAAGTTAATAGCTGGGATTGTAGCGGTACAATTATAACATGTAGTCATACAGTTGATACAATTCTTATCTTTCTGTGGTCTACACCTCCCTGTTTTTCTTGGTTGTGTTTTTGCATTATGTGTACTGTACAAAAGTATAAAAATAATAATAAAAAAAGATGTTTGAGAGACTTTGACTACAAGAACATGTCGATTACAGCCTGCAGAGTGTGCTCAACCTTTTCAGTAGGAGTTCAGCCTCCAACAACAATGCCAAACTACTTATCTGAGATAATTCTTCCAAAGTATAAAAGGGCATTCATGCTAGTGCACCTGAATGCCCTACCTTCAGCTGTGATGTCAGGAAGATTTAATGCGATTTCATATTCAGATCAACTCTGTAATTGTGGCAGCAGTAACATTGACTCTGTGGATCATATTTTGCTTGACTGTCCCAAATTTTAAGCTCTCCCCTTTATTCAATCTGGACTTCCTCTCTCCAGAAGCAAAATCATCCTGGTTACTAAGAGACAAAGACAAACTACTCTGCGTGTGGCAAAATTTCTAGCATCTGTTGTCAAATCTCCTTTAAATTCTACAATGTTTTCCTGGGGAATACGATTTATTGTGGGATGAAGGTTCTGCTGTTTATGACCCCAGTTGCAAAAACAGTAAAGACAGTAAAGACAGACAGATAGACAGAAAGAAAATACCAGTTTAGTACTTCTCTATTGGTCACACCAGCCTTTTGATGCAATGTCTTCCTGTCTTACAGAACTGATCATGTTGTATTTCTGTAGCAGAAATACATATCAAGTTTCTGTACACTGAAACAGACCGTTTTGTCCTTCTAGCTCAATATTCTGTATTCGGACTAGCCATGATTTCTTAGGGACTCTCTCAAAATCTTTTATCTGAGATCTTTTTAGGCTAGAGGTGGGGAGTGGGTTTGGATCCAGCTGGATTTTCCACTGATGGCACTTCCATCAGCCTCCTCCCTCCCATTGCAGAGCATTGATCCCTCTAAACACTTTTCCTGGAGGACAGGGAACCCTCAGATACAGGCAAATGGAAGATCTGTGATGAGAGGGGTGAATGAGAGAATCTATATACTATTTTCCAAAGTCTGTTTTCCATTCATATTACTTATTTCCGCCAACAGAGGGCTCCCCCAACAGCTTTTTCTACAGACTCCCAAAATATATTTTTTAAAAACCTTGGGGACTGTTGAGTTCCCCCAGTACCTTTTGAAATGGCTTCCACAGGGATCTACTTCAGGCATCAACAGTGAAAGATTAAAACATTTGATTGGGGGGGGGGACTTCTAACTCTTTCTGTCAGTAAAAGGCAGGGGGAGGGGGAAGAGCCCTTTCCAGACCTATTTTGGCCTTTAAGGGATGGAGCCTTGGGGCCAAGCCTAACAAGGGTTGCCAGTGCCAGGCTGGGGAATTCCTAGAGGTTTTGTGGTAAACTCTAAGGAGGGCTGGGTTTGGGGAAGGAAGAGGCCTCAGCTGGGTATAATGACACAGAGTCCACCCTCCAAAGCAGCCATTTTCACCAAGGAGACAGATCTTTGCTTTCTAGAGTTCAATTGTAATTCTGATGGGGATCTCCAGGCCCCACTTGGAAGTTGGCAACCCTAGGCCTGGCAGCAGTCTAGGGTTGACAGGTCCCCACTGGCAACCAGCAGGGGATGGGGGCGGTAAGTTTGCCAGATCTAGGCTGGGAAACTCCTGGAGATTTGGGGGTGGACCCTGAGGAGGACAGGGACTTCAGTGAGGTACAATGCCATAGAGTCCACCCTCCAAAGCATCAGCTTTCTCCACGGGAAGTTATCTCTGTAGTCTGGAGGAGCAGTAATTCCAAGGGATCCCCAGGTCCTACCTGGTGGCTGGCATCCCTAGGCAGCACCCTCTGCGTGACTTGATACCACCTGACATGCATGATTCCAATTCTAGGGGGCAGTGCTCATCTCCATTTCCAAGCTGAAGAGCCAGTGCTGTCCAAAGACATTTCCATGGTCATGTGACTGGCATGACTAAATGGCAAGGCACACGGAATGCTGTTACCTTCCCACCAAAGCAGTACCTATTTATCTACTTGCAATTTTTTGCTTTCAAACTGCTAGGCTGGCAGGAGCTGGGACCAGAGACGGGAGCTCACTCCATCCTGTGGCACTAGGGCCTCGAACTGCCAAGCTACAGACTTTCCAGTCTGCAGCTTCAGTGTCTTAACCTCTCAGCCACCGCAGCCCCAAAGAACAGTATATAAACCCACCAAGGAGTTCTTCAAACATGGGTCTGCCATGAGAAAATCAATTACACTAGAAATTTAATTGTTTATAAACAAAGAACAGTATATAAACAATTAAATTTCTAGTGTAACTGATTTTCTCACAGAAGACCCATGTTTGAAGAACTCCTCAGTGGGTCTAGAAAAATTCCTCTTTGCTGGCTCGTCGCTTTGAGATTTACCTGCTTGTAAGGAGTGCCTCTAGACCAGTAATCCTGACCAGAGAGAATGCTATTTCAATACTTTATTTAACTAATGTTTCTTCACTACCTTGCATAATGTTCCTAAACTGCTTATACAGGAAGGGTAACATAATAAGAGGCTTGAACAGTTCACATTCTACCTTTTAATAAAGCATTTGACATTGTGAAATGTTTGGATATTGCAATAGGGAATGTAAAGTTAAGTATTTAGGCATGGGAAGAGTAGTACAATCAAACTTCTAAATGAGCCACTCAGAGGAGTTGGGGTCCTTGACTGAAGATTCATCCATTATCTTCTATCGAATAATGATGTTCCAATAAAAGGAATAAGCCATTAGATTAAGGCTCTAGAGACCCTTCTTTAGGGTTTAGATAAAGAGGTATCCATTCCCCTTGAAGCAAAAACCTGGGCTTTTCATGCAAGAGAAGCGGCAGGATTCAGTCAAGGCCAAAGAATGGCTCATCTCTATGCCCCTTTCTAGCAAACTCCTCTTCTTTATAGTCATTGTAACATTCTGTCTTCTAGGGTTCTATCTAGTGGCTCACGGATGTTACATTCCCCTCAACAGAAGGATCAAGCAGAAGGAATTTCTGATCTGAAAGGAAAGCAAAGTTACACCTTGTGGAGAGATGAAAGGAATGTTACAGGAAAGAATTTAAAGGATATCCCTCCTCAGCCATCTTGGGATTGAATTTATGATAAAAGATTCTGTATTTCTCATATGGTTTCTAAATGTGGTTCACTTTTCCTCCAAACACAGACAGTGAGAGGATGAAAAGGAAGGCACAGCAGCAATAAAAACAACAGTCTCTGAAAGATGCAGCCATCTCAATGTTCCCCATGAACTGCTAAAACAAAAATTAATCATAAACTGAGTGTAGTCATAGACCAGGATCCAACCCCCCCCCCCAGCACTTCTGTTTGCATGTAGGGGATTAACCCCCAACTGCAGCCCCTTTTGCTCATCCCTCCCAGAGAACTGTGGCCACAGGGAATACTGAAGACTCCACCTCCACCATGTCCTTCTGGTAGAGCTTATGCTTGCACAAGTGAAGGCTGGGATCCAAACCAAAGTGAGGCGAGTGGAGCAGGAATAAAAAAATACTGCCACCTTAAAATGTTAAAAGGCAAATAATATTGCAACATATTTATCAAATATTAATCCCAAACAAAAATTGGCAGTAGCATTTAAAAAAAAATCAAATACCCTCAAACTTTTAAATTTATTTTACAATAGTCCTTGAAGGATGGCCATTTTTCCTACTGAAAGTTAGCTTATTGCTTATTGTGGGGGCCTCATCCAACACAATTCAGTGATTAATTAACCTGATTTGATAGTGAACAAGTCTGATTAGCTTCAAATAAATCATGCTGTTGAGGAACTAATCAGATGATATGCTGAACCATTCACAAGACCAGGATCTTCATGTTGCTCACGTGCAAGTGAATTGCAAGACGTCTGTTCAGTGTGGAGAACCAACTACATAAGTAATTTTTGTAAATATCTTGAATGATTTTTGTTTAAGTCACAGAAATTCATGTTAATCATGTATGTTCTTGTGTAGTTTTTATGATCTCACTGTAAGTTCAGCAGCTGTTCAGGATGAAAGTATACGATTTTTTTCTCTACTGACAGTTAATTAAAGCAACTGAAGAAATGGAATATTTATTGTTATTTTAATTGCAAGTAAGAGTTAATTTAAACCTTTTAATTTTGCTAAAGTAGATAACAAGCAAGTATCAAGATGTCTCAAGATGTGCCTGCAAGATGACTTCACTACAGTATAAAGGACCAATCATATTACCTATAAGACAATCACATATTAAAGTTAGAAAGATACATTAAAATTTGAAACTGTCATTTTTCTGACAAAAAGCATCCTATGCAAGGCAACTTGGGTTTCTGTAGGAGGACTGTTAAAGGATCTAAGGGAGATTTCTGTGTGTTTATGTTGGGCTTCCAAAACTTTCTAATTCATTCTGAGACAGTTAATTGAAACCTGACTTGTTTTGAACTTCATGTATTCAGTTACATTAGACATGTTAGGAGATATACATTTTTTTTGCATATGATTTTTCAGTATTTAAAGTGTTAATTTGACATCAGTGTGTACTTTTTAATTTCTTGCCTCACGAAAATATATATTTCTTTTTTTCAAGAAAAAATCATTCGCTCACTGAAAGTTTCCTTCTGGGTTTGCTGGAAAAAGTTCAAGTGCTCCCCAAGCCCTCCGAGCAGGGAAAGGAAAAAAAATGGGAAAGGCCTAATGACTGACAAAAATTCATGTTTTAGAAAAGGAAAAGTGTGAAGACATATGAAGGCATACATATTAAGATAAAGGGGGAGGGGGAGAATTAACACTGCAAACAGACAACTCCAGAGAAGAATTTACATAAGTGCATTTTAATATCTTTGCTGTCTCTACCATGGCAAGAAAAGAACTGAAGGATGAGGGCATCACCTAGAGAAGAGATGGAAAGTTGCGGTATATTTCCTGCCTTGCAAAGGACGATGGGAAAGTGCCCAGCAATTCAAGATACCCTCAGACGTTTGGGGAGAAAGGGTGGTTATGAAATGGAGTTACGGCTGTTTACAGCTGCTATTTGCCACTCACTTTCCTCAGTGACGAGAGCATTGACGGAAAGTAACAAACATTCAAGTTCTTTTACCTAACCATTTCAAATAAGGAATGACCTGGAAAACTGTCTTTGTGGTCTCTGAATACCCCTGGGACCTTTGTCTGTGACAGTACTCACTTGTACTGAGTACCAGCACCTTTTGGGGGGCACTCCCAGGTCCTGAGAGGAGAGCTGGTAGAAATCAGCATAACATTATACGTGAATAGTGGCACTTTTTAACACAAAAGAGCACTGACCATACATTAACAGTTCCTTCTTTTGTTCCTGGTTGCCACTGGTTAAGTGTGTGACCCTGGCAGAGAAGAGTGTGCCAGGTTCTTGAAGGGGAAGTCAAAGCACTAGGCACAAATCCAACACATCCCACAGCATCACAGCACCCTGCTGTGTCTCCCCCTGTAAGACATGCTGCACAAGGTTTTTGTCTGATACCAGAGTACTAGAGCTAAGACATCATGCTTCAGCACCCTATGGCACTTGGGGTCAGAAGGGACGTATCTGTTACTTGGCAACAATATTTTCCCCTGCCACCAGTGGCCTTCATGGTACACTGGTAGTTAATCAACCAGAATTCGCCAGCCCAAGTCTTTGTAGAACAAGAAGCAGAGTATCCAGCTAGTGTTGTGGTTAGCCATTCAGTTGTGTCCGACTCTTGGTGATTCTATCCAACTAGGTCCATTCAAATTGTAATTAAAAATTTAAAAGATATTCTAGAATTGAATGTCTTAATCTTGCTACAGTTTTGTCAACCAACACAAATAACAAGTTCCTAATAAATTTCACTGAGGGGCTGGCTCAGTGGGTGGAGAAGGACCCAGGTTTAGTTCCCAGCAGCTCCAGTTAAGAGGATCAAGCAAGTGATGATATGGAAGGCTTTTGCTTGGGGCCCTGGAGACCCACCGCCAATCTGTGTAGCCAGTACTGACTTTGACAGAACAATGGTCAAACTTAGTAGAAGGGGGCAAGCCCAATTTCGCATAACTAGTCTGGGAGACTGAAGGAAAACAGGAGACATCAGTTATGTTTTGTAAGTTCAGCAACCACATCAGTCCACAAATATCTTCTGGAAGCTCCAGCTTTCAAGACAATTCAACCTGGAGATCCTCTCCATACTTTCGGATCAGTTTCTCATGATTGTGATCAACAGACCACTGTTTTGGGAGATGCTTGGGCTGCATAGTGTCCAGGAAGTGCTGGCGCCATCGCCTCTCCAGCTGCATGAGGGAAGGGAGACCACCTTTGGCAAAACACTGTACTACTTTCAGGCCATGTGGCATGTAGGTCTCATTACAAACCCTGAAAGGGGAAAACAAAACTTGGATTCAGAAAAGCATGGAACTTCAAAGAAGACCCAAGCAACCTTCAGGACTATTTTGGCCTCTTTAAAGGTACTCCTGAAACCATTTTGAAGTCATGTCTGTTCTACGAACCGACAATGGCAATGATGGTGAAGCTCTCTAAAAGAATTCTGATTTCATCACATTGAGAAAAATCAGGCGAATGGCAGTGCAATCCTAAACAGTTAAACCCTTTTAAGCCCGAAATCGATAGGCATAGAAGTGTGCAACTCTGCTTAGGCTTCAACTGCAGGTCACCTTAAAACCAGATATACTATGCCGTTTATTAAAATTATGTTCTGTGACTAAAGAGAGGGGAAAGAGGCACCCTTACATATGATGCACTTTTAAATCACATTGTCTCCCCCTTTCTGGTGTGAACACGTTCCCTTTAAATCTACCCTCTCTCATACTTCACTCTCTGCAGTGGGATGGCTCTTGAGATCAGGACCTCAGCTAGAGACAGCCTTCCAAATCAGGCCCTGCCCATGAAGACAGAGGTGGGCTTGACCAAGAGGAAGGTGGGGCACCAAATGAACAAGCCTTGAGGTTAATGCAGATAATCAGACCATAATAGGAAGGCAGTAAGGCCTGGCCTATTGGCTTGAATTTAAATCTTGGCACACAGCCGACTATAATCTGCAGTCCAAATCAGTAGATGCTAAATGTACCTGGTTTCCAGTCCAGCTGCTTCTTGCAGCATCTCTTGGGAAACTGTCACAGAGTGAAAGTAGTCCTTGACCACCTGTAACAGTTCCTCTTTCCTGGCATCAGGCAAGCCATCTGCATTCAGAAGTGCCCTAGCACCTGAACGGACTTGCCTGCGGACAGGATCTTCAAGCAGGCGGACACCCTCCTCGCAGCCAATGGGGGCACCAAACTCCTCGGCCAACTTCTGCTTCAGATGGTTGTCATAGTAATTGGAAATTGCATGACAGGCAGTGCAGAGGAGGAGCACATCGTGAGAGTTGTGGTCCTTCATCTGGATGGGGAAGTGTCTCCGATATTCATGAGGCACTATGTTCTTTCTGTTGAAGAAATAGGCCAATTGTTTAGAACAGCCAGCTGCGGCACTGGAGGTGTTATGTTAACTGATCAAAAAAAAAATTGGCCAGGCCCAATCTTCTGCCTCACACATCAACTTTATCTGTGGAAATTAGCTGACATTGCTTGTCGTGATATGGAGATATATATCACCTGCAAATTGCTGCAGATCAAACCACAGTGGGCTCTTCCACACTCTCATTTTTGTTGCTTGCATTTTATTGCATTTTGTTGCTATTGTTTTATTTTTTTTCCTTTCTGCACGTTTTGCTCTCTCTAGTGGTCATTTCGATATTACATTGCTGTATCTTCAGCATATTTCCCACCACTTTAAATCTGCAGGGACATATGACAGAGATACAGTGACATAATATCGTGACCACTAGAGGGAGCAAATCATGTGTGAAAAATAACCCTCCCCCCCAGGAATAGGGGCAAGCAAGCAATGAAAATGAGAATGCAGAAGAGCCACTTTAAAAGGGGCATGCAGATTCTGTTCCACTCACTAAACCTCGGCATGCACAGCCCCAACTCTACTTATGTAGCCACATTTTGATGTCACAATAGCATCTGACGATTCTTGCACAGGGAAAAAGTTTACATTAGGAAACCAGAAAGTGTCTTTCCTCCATGTTTCATTTATCTTCATCATCAACAAGTTTATTGTATAAGCCGTTGGCCATAACAAAACAGAATACAAACACAAATCTTATACACAATAAAATAACCCTTCAGTAGCTTGCATTAAGTCCTAACCTTAATCTTATCTTTCTTGCTGCCAGAGCAAACAGGGACATTTTGCTGGTGACATGAGCATCAGAATCAGAAAGCAAAAAGACACTCAGCTCTTGTTCTGAAAATCCGCTATGCAAGGGTAAGATAGGGTAGATAAATCTCTGCCTGAGTGATTCGTGCCATGAGCATCTGAGTGTTTCATTTATCTAGTTTAATGGCCCTTTCCTCCACTGGCTACCAGGGGGCTTTCTTTAAAAATAGCAACAGAATAGCATTATAATGATCTGTGTATCAGATTCTCTGAATCCCCAGCATTTTTTTAAAAAAAGTAAGTATCTAGCCACTTTCATTGCAGACTTAGAAGGGAAAAGATACGTGTCTTTAACAAAAGAGAGTAGGGTCTTACTCTTCCTAGCTTTCATTTTTAAAATCCAGAGAAACCAACACAGAGAGTGCTATAACAATAGTCAATTGCCAGTTTTGTTTTGTTTTTAAATTGAAGTGGTCTGGTAGTGTTGGGGGGTGGTGGTGGTGGTAAATGGCCACTGACAGGGGACTGGGGCAGGGAAACTACAGAGAAACCTGCCATCTGGAAGTCCCATTGCCACTGTGCTATATCAGCAAATGCAGCAGCAATGGGGAAGCTATACAACTACACTGGCCTACACAAGCCAGTTACCATGTGAAAAACACTACACTTCATATATATTTCTGTGATGTGTGATCTCATATGGTTTTTTGTGTGGTTGGGCAAATAATCATATGAAGTTGTGTGTGTGATTGGGCAAATAATCATATGAAGTTGTGACATTAAAAGAAAATGTTCACTGCACTGCGTAACTATATACTGCATATCTATTTGTAGGACTCAGCCCTATTTACCAAGGATTGATCCATCGTGTGATACATATTAATAGGATTCAATGCTACTGAAATAAAAGGACTCCAGCATAAGCTCTGGTGTTTTGCTATGTCAAATAAAAATACTTTCATCGGCATACTAGAGAACTCACCGAATATAAGACTCTGTCTTGCCACAAACAACACACATGTTCTCTTTAACTGTTAAATAATAATCCACCTGAGATTCAGGGCGCCCAGAAGGTTCAAATTGTAGCTTCACAATAAATGGATCTGTACCCACCAGCTCTAGGACCACCAGAGAGACAGAGGGAGAGAGAATTAATGTCTGGAGGATAACTGTGGGATGAAATTAAATACTGGGTTACACGAAATAGTAAGTGCATAAAGTTCAAAACTAGGTAGCATGTGGAGGATAGGGTAAATCTTATTTTGCATGCTGAAATCTTTAGTACACATGAATATATGCCTTATATGGAGTCAGACCACTGGTTTATCAGACTCAATATCGTCTAACCTGACTGGCAGGGCTCCCCTGTAATCAATAACATTCCTCCAGAACTTTTAAAAGACAACATTGAACGGTGGGCCCCTCCATTGGCTGCACTTTTTACTTATGTAGATTCTTCAGGGCATATCCATGAGGACTGGAGACAGGCAATTATAATTCCTTTCTTTAAGAAAGGGCCAAGGAATGACCCAGCCAACTATAGGCCAATCAGCCTTCTCAGCATAATTGACAAATTATATGCTAGCCATCTTTTAGATAAATTTAAAAATTGGATTGTCCAGGAAAAAATTTTAGCTGAAGAACAAGCCGGGTTCAGAGAGGGAAGAACCACCCTGGGACATAGCCTGATCATGCAGCATTTAATAGATAAATATGCAGCCAATAACCCAGTTTCCTTGTATGCGGCTTTTATTGATTTAAAAACCGTGTTCGATTCCAGCTCTAGAGTAAGACTTTGGGAAAAACTAAGAGCTACAACTATAGACCGGAGGCTACTATATTTAATTCAAGCTTTACATTCTAGCTCATTGATCAAGTTAGATGTAATAGAAATGGGCAACTTACTAATTATATACCAACATCAAAGGGTATGAGACAAGGATGTACTTTGGCCCCATTGTTATTCATCTTTTATATTAATGACATGTTAAGCAGCTTAAGTAACCCTGACTTTCACCCCCCTACATTAGTTGACTGAAATATCCCTGTATTATTATATGCCGATGATACGGTTCTACTTTCTAGAACCCCTGTGGGGCTTAGAAGAGCCTTGAGAAGCTTTAGCCAGTATTGTAATGAAAATCAACTTGATATTAATTATCAAAAACCTAAAATTATATCCTTCGGCAGTAGAGTAAAAAACAGGAATTGGAGCATCATTGGCCACAGGGTGGAACAGGTAGAAAGCTTTAGGTTTTGTAGGGGTGATGTTACACTCGTCAGGGACTAGGAAAACGCATCATGATTTTGTGGCAGATATTGGACAAAAATCAGCTCAGGCCATTCAAAAACTTTTCCTTCTAAAAGGAGGGCAATACATTCCTGTGGCACTTAAGCTCTTTCAGGCTAAAACTGTATCCCAGCTGTTGTATGAAATATATAGGCCCACCATCTTCTGCCTTTAGCCCGCTAGAAAGAGTTCAATCAAAAATTTTAAGAGCGATATTTAGATTGCCCAGTTGTGTTTTAAATGCAAGCTTGCGCCTAGACTCTGGATTGATCAAAATAGAGACTAGAGTAAGTCTTGCCTCCATTATATTGTGGCTTAAGTTAAATTACATTCCCCAAGGACTAACATCCTTAATCCTTTGGGACTGTTTTCAATCTCCCTGGCTAACGTCAGTCCACTACAAATTGAGAATTTTAGGCTTATCTGCTGAGACCCTCCTGGTAATGGGACTGAACTGGGCAAAAGCTCTGGTAAAACAACGAGTGTTTGACATTGAGCGCCATAATGATATTAAGAGTGCTCCAAATTTTTTGGCACTGTGGAATACTAGATATGTTGTGGCACCAGCTGCTTATTTATCATCACTGGAGATACCATCTCATTGCAGGGCTTTCTCCCTAGCTCACTGGAGAGCACTCCCCTCTGCAGTGGTTGAGGGGAGATATAGAAAGACCCCCATGCATGAGAAGACTTGCCCCTGCGGAGCTGGTATGGTTGAATCTATAGAACATGTCTTGTATCACTGTGGTTTCTACCAAGAAATTCATGCAAAATTCATTCTTCCTTTTCTTAGAAAGCCACAGGACTGCCTTGTTTCTGAGATTATTAGGAAGTTCCTTACCGGTGCAAATCCACAAATCACAGCTTCTTGTGCAAGGTTGTTTGCAGGAGCTAGCAAAATCCATAAAGTTATTTTAAGCAGTGGTTCTTAAATTTAATATAATATTTATTTAAATCTGAGATATCTTTGATCAAATTTAAATTATATTTCTATATTTTATTATCTGTTTATTCTTTTATGTATATGCATGCATATGATTTATGCTGGTCTTTGACCGTATTAATAAATCTGAATGTGAAATCTGACAGGCAGGGGCTCTTCAGGGTCTCAGCTGGAGGTCTTTCTCATTGTAACTGGAGATGCCAGGGGAGATGCCAGGGTAACTGGAGATTTTGTAACTGGAGATGCCAGGGACTGAACCTGAGGCCTCCTGCTTGTAAAACAAATGCTATACCACTGAAACACAGCAGCTCCCCCAAAAAATGTCTATTAACAGTTTGGTTGCCATAGCTTAACTCTCTGCTCGCAACCAGGCTGAGACAAAGAGATCCCACCTCAGGAGGAAAAGGCAGAGAGGCACAGGCATCATGCAGCCACAAGAGAGTTATAAAACGAAAGAGGGTCCACTGAAGTATGTGCAGGAGGTGGCTCAGTGGAGTCTGAGTGGAGTGGATGGGCAGAACGTCTGTTTCTTACCAGACTGGCTTGCAAATGTGGTCCAAATGTCACATCAAGGTTGCCATGCTGATCTGCATTAAGCAGCTCAGGGCTTTTTCACAGGCAGTGTTACTAACTTACCATAATCTTGACCAAAAAAATGAAAGAATAAATAAAAAGAGCTGCTTTTCTCACTTAATGCTCCCCACACCTGCCCAGCAATTCTTGCAGAACAAGAAAGGAAAAGGCTCACATACCTGCAATGCCCTTGTCAAGATACCACTGGGCCTTCTTGCGATCACAAGTGCATAGAGGTTGCCCATCTGGTGCATATAAGAAGCAGTTGTCATACAGGGGAGATTTCCTGTGAAAACAAAGATATCACATCACGAGCATGAGTTTTCATTAGTCATATCCCGTACACAGTGGCATCTGACCTTATTGTATGCAAATATAATTAAACAGCACTGGCACCTAAATCCTGTAGTTTTGTTTCCAAAGTATTCAGCACATCAGGAGCTCAATGTGACACTGGTGAGGCCTCAGCCTTCCTCAAGCACCTGAAGCTGGGGAAGGAATTATCCTTGACTTCTTGCAGTGCTCTGGAGGTAATTCAAACTTCTTTGAAGGTCAAAGTGACATCAGACACCCCTCCTCTGAGGGAACTGCATCCGTCTCCGCACAAGATGGTGGGCCCCTCCCTCACCCCACTCATGCAAGTACTTTGGCCAAGGGGAGCACCCAACAAGAATCAGATTTGCATCTCCAGTGAGGAGCTCCAGAACTGGCTATTGAAGCTAAACCAAAACAAATAAATAACCCTTCAGACTTTCTTCCTACCGAAGAGCTAAAGGATAAGGGGGTATATAATTACCTAGCAGAATATCCTACTCCCAGGGGCTTCCGCTTGTGCTTCCGAGGGTCCTTCCCTGGCTGGCTGACTGGGGACTGCTCAGTAGACAGTGATGACTTCTGATTCTTTGTTTTTTGCTGCAAGTCTCCTTCTGTGCTCTCATCATCACCAATGCAACTACTCTTTCTTCCTTTGAAGGGTACATCCACCAAGTCCTGACACTTTCTTAGGCCCTTTTCCCAACCAGGAAGAGCATGCTCACTTCTTTCCACTCGAGGGACAAAGGGAAGTCTCAGCAGATGAAGGAACAGAGCTACCGACACCTGGGCATCCCTGGCCGCATAAGCGATCTGAGGAGAAAGGAAGAGCCTTTGCATTGCATTACACAGTGTGAGGACCCTGATGAACACTCACAAGTAAAAAAAGAATGGATTACAGTGAACAAGGGTGTCGCCTCTACTCTATCTAAGGCAATGCCAACCTCAAACTCTCTGAAGCTCAAAGGCTGCGCAACAACTTGGTTCACCTAAGCAATTCCTTTGGATAAACAAGCCAATGGATCTGACAAGACTTTTTTGTTGCTGTTCCTACCTGATGGAATCGGCTTCCTGAAATGGAAAAGGAATGCTCGGACTCTAGTGGCTTTTAGAAAATCCTGTAAGGTAATCCTTCATGGGAACCCACAGGGCAAGTCCTGGTTTTTAGTGCTGGTTGCAGTTTTCTGTGCTCAGTTTTTCCCCCCTGAGGTGTTCCATTTGCTCCTCTTTTGGGGGATTGCTAACTGTATAGATACATAATTTAGCTTTTATCATGAGCAACTCTGAGGTACTGGAGAGGCAGGGAAACATTTTCAAATATATAGACTGACCCCATTTGCATCCCCATTATAGCAACTTTCTCTATCCTTGATTTCATCCCTAGATCCATTGTAAAATGGGGGCAAGCCCTGACTCCCCCTACACCTCCTGGCTCAGCCTCCAGAGCCTCCCTCAAATGGCATCAGATGGAGGAGAGAGGGAGTTTGTCTGCACCCTGTTCCTCTGCCTCCTCTTCTTGCCAGATCCCCTCCCACTAGGCCTGGAGGTGGTAGCCACAGATGTCCTTGCAGATCCTGAGCACATCTGTTCCTGGCCTTCACAAAGACACTTCTCCCCATGAGAGACAGGGAGCCACTCAGCCTACTGGTGTGGTTGGGACCTGCCACCCAAGAGCTGCCCTGAGTTACTGTTGATCAGCTGTTTGTGGTGGTGGCTCTTTAAGGGGATATGTCACTACAGCAGCTATCCAAACAGGTTTACCCCAGTCAGGTTTACCCCCTGGTACCATGCAGTTCCTTCCCATGAAGAAAATCATTAACAAGTGCTTCAGTCAAAGCCTTTGCAAATCTAACCCCTTGTTTTCTTTTTGCCCAAAAGGAAAACTTGAACTATAGAGAAATTGAACAGTCAATGAGAATGAGCAGAAAATTATCCAAGAAGATTATCCTGTTGCTATGAGCCTTGCCAGTTTTAGAAGGTAGGCTAAAACACTCTTTTTCACCCAGGTTTTTAACTGATGCTTTTTAACCCCGGAGTGAGTTCCTGTGTTTTTCAATGCATGTTTTTATTTTGATAGCAACCCCCTTGGGCTGGAAGGGTTGAAATGTGGGATATAATCAATATTCACAGTGCAAAAACAAACCTGTTCTTCGGTCAGTTCCTCGCTCTCCCAGTTGCTGCACCTCAGGCGAAGAGATTTGTCAAGTGAGTAGTTTAGGATCCTTTCTGCTAGAGATTTGAGGCTGAGTCCGTTTGATGGGAGGGACTTGCTTCAGATTTTGTAAATGGAGAAAAAAGAAAATTAACCTCACCCATACAAACACTCCAATGGAAATTGTTTCAGTGACTGCTATAAGGAAGTGCCATCGCTGTGTAGTACTCCTTTGGCAAATAGCTTGCTAGTTAGCTTAGCAATCTGAGATCTAAAAATGCTCAGTATTAATAACTTCTTCTTGAAGCCCCTTTACATTTGCAGTCAGTTGATTAAAAAAAGGAGCGACTGCACTTGTAACAAAATTATAAATTGAATACAAATAAAAATTGTTATCCAAAACAAGCAACACTTACTGCTTTCCAATATCCAACATTGTCCATAGGGAACACAACGTTATACTGACATCTTTTCCTGACAATCAGTGACTTTCAGATATTCAAGAAGCATGACTATATTCCTTCCCTCTGCCCCTGCCACAGTGAACAACTTTCCTGCTATTATACAAACCTTTGTCTCATGGCCAGATACCGGAGGTCAACACTCCCTTTGACTGTTACCCCGTAGTCATGAAGCAACTTGCAGGAATCCTCCCAGCACCCCACCCCAACTTTCAGGATGCCACCATCTGCTAGGATGTCCAGCAAGGTCTTTGGAAGAGCCTGCTCACCACTGGTCAGCCTAGATAAGCGAAGGAGGGCACAAAGACCACCACAGGTTGCCATTTGCAGGAGAGAGACAGGCTTGGCCTTCCCTTTGACAGAGACCTGTCAAAAAAGAGAAAGAGAAAACACAAGTTTATCTGGCCAAACCCCATGCCACAACAGCATGGAAGATAACAGTTGTGGAAAGAAAAGCTACTGTGCTGGCAGTGCTGAACCCATTGGGGAAATCATTAATTTTCAGTCATTTATTCTTGTCATCAGACATCATATTTTGCTTAATTCATAATCTGAGGTGCACTGTGCACCCTAAGCATATCAGAAGCTCTACTTTAGGACCCAATCGCTGCCCCTAATCCTTGAATGTATGAGGTGGCTATATACCTTGCACTAACTCAGAGATGCCCTCACCTCCATTTAGATAATATATGGTGATAGTGATGGTGTGCCCTCTTTTCTTTGGTACCAAAGGTAATTTTTTCTTAAGAGCTGAGCTCTCCCCAGACAATTGTGAATTGGGTGGTGACTGAGAAGGGGAACATTTCCTGGCCATGGAAAGGCCAACATGATTCCCAGTTGCATAAGCACAGTGTTTGGGGAGGCCCAGGCCAGTCTACAGGCCTGCTTTGCAGAGGGAGGGCTGAAAAAACGCTGGAACAATCTGAGCCGCTGCCATATTGGAACTTTTCAAACTGCTTAACCCACTGGGAAAGGCTTCTGTAAAGGTGGGGGGATCTACTCTGCTACACTGCTGCCCCTGCTTGGATCATGTTGGAGGCCCTTATCCCTATCTTGGGGGGTGGGGGTGTCTTACCCTCAGCTCCAGTTGTCTCACTTCCTATTGACCTGGAAGCTTCCAGGTCTGTATAGGGAGGAACACCCACTGTGGTCTCCTCATGGCTGCTCAGATCTTTCTGTGCAGTTGAGGGGCTGCATGTGGAATGACCTGAAGCTTTAGGTCTGCCAACACTCATGGCAGCTTGAGCCACGGTAGACGTATCTGCCATTGGTTAGTCTCCAATGCCCGAAGCTTCTCTTTGACAGTCTCTTTTTTCTTTTTAAGACCAGCGATGGGGCCCTTCTTCAAATTTTTCCCATTTTCAATACCAATAAGGTAAGAGTCTCCAAAGAAAGCGGAGCTAGGCTCAAGATTCCTGCTGGAGCAGCAAGGCTATCGAAATAGGCGGGTCAGCCTCACTCTGAGCCAGCACAACCTACACAAATTTGCATAGTCCTGCCTGGAGCGAGAGGAGGCATGGCCTAACCAGCTTGGGAGACTTCCCCCACTGAAGGAGGAGACTAGTCAGACTAGTAAGGCTGAAATTCATTTAGGTCTGTATGTATCTTGATGTTGCATTTGTATCTTTTTTTTAGTTTGTATCTTGGATACTGATTAAGATCTGACCTGGATAGCTAAAGCTAGCCTAATTTGGAAGCTTTAGCAGTGTCAGCCCTGGTTCTTCATATCTGGATGGGAGACCTCCAAGGAAGTCCAGAGCCACTACACAGAGGCAAGAAATCAACCACCTCTGAATGTCTCTTGCCTTGAAAACCCGCTGGGGTTACCATAAGTCAGCTGCAACTTGACAGCACTTTTAAACCACCATCACTGATTAAGAGATCACAGTTTTAATAGAATTATTAATTCTTTAACTTTTTTCTTTGTTTGCTTATTGTTAAATGAGTTGGTTGTACAATGTTTCTTCCCTGTTTTTTCCTTATAAAACTTTATGGGACAAAAGAGGAGCGCACTTCTATAAAGTAGGAGCTATCAGTGCAACTGCATCAAAATCTCACCATATATCTTCCAAAGCTATGCTGTAACTAGATGTTTAGGTGCTAAAATGTACTGCCTCTTTTCTGCCCCACCTAAATTTTCAGCATCATGGGAGAGTGATTTGCCAAAGCCAAAGGACCAGTTCCCTTAGAACAGACTTGTCCACATTTAAGCCTTACCCACTCACAGTCGATTCCAAGGACTGGACAGTGCTCCAACTCCTTCTTTAGTAAGGGTTCCAGTCTATTCCAATCCTCTGCATCAGAAACAATCACTATTTCTCCCCCAAGAATCTTTTCCACCCAGGGAACAGTGGTAGAAGAGAAGAGTGGAAGAAACTTTTCTTCCGGGAGATCTTCCTTTCCATGTTCTTTGACAGACCCTCCTTGGTTAAGTGGGATGCAAGCTTTGTCTTTCCGACGTCGGGTTACTTTCCAGAACAACAGGCCTCCTGCTGTAACACCCAACAGAGTAGCCACAACAACCGCAACTGTTGTTTGTCTAGGCATTGCTCATCTCTCTTACAGCTTCACCTTCATCTCTCTTACAGCTTCAGACTTCTAACCTGCAAAGAATATTATGGGGAACATATATACATGAGACATGCAAGAGCTGACAAATTTGGGCTGTTCATGAAAGAGAAGATAAGGCCAACAAGGACATACTCAGACCAGAAATTGATTATGACATAATAATGCTTTATGAGTTGATATGAGCTGAGCTGCTTAAACTAGCCTGAATTCAAATTGATTCAAACTGTGATGTTATATTATTATTGTTATTATTGTTATGATTATTGTTGTTGTTGTTATGGTTGTTGTTGTTGTTGTTATTATTATTATTATTTCCTGCCCTCCCTGCCAAAGCAGGCTCAGGGTGACTTACATAAAAGTTTAAAATACATGAAAGCAGCACGAATATAAAATATCACAATTAATCATAACGATTATAAAATATTTCGTTCCCACCTTATCTCCTTGGGCTCAAGGCAACTAACAATGCAGCTACCAAGTTATGAGGACCAGTCTATAATTAACAAATTTAAAACACAGGTTAAAATATACAAATTGCAGATTTAAAAGCACTCAAGAATTTAAAATGCTCAGGATCAATAAAAACTTGCTTCACTGCTCTGACCCCAGAGATGTTCACTCAGAAGCAGGTCCCACTGACCTCAGTGGAACTTACTCAAGGTAAGTGTGCATCCATTTGCAACCTTCTAACCCAGTCCATGAACATTTACACCTTAGTAGATCCCATTATATTCAGTGAGATTACTGCTAGAAACCTGTGCATAGGATTGCAACCATAGGTTGGAAATAAATCCAAAAGAAAATAGTAAGACTTTCAGGAAAGAAAATAGTTATAAGGACAATCTGCGCAAGGTATGCACACTTTTTTCCTATCTGTGTGGTGCATTTTTAGATGACAGGGCTTGGCAGGGCCCTTTGGTTTCCTTCCTTCTATTATACTGCAGCTACTTGATGATGTTACATAAAAATATTGGTTATATGTCATTATGACTAGATGTCAGTTGTACCAACATAAACTGGTTCAGCCAGTCCCTGAGATCTGCAGTGATGCAACTTAGTTCTCACTGTGGCAATGATGTTGTGTCACTTTAGATTCCATTTGGGAGCTCATGTGACTGAGTACTTATCCATTCACACAAAAATTCCTCACACAGAGAAAACTAGCGTATCAGATTGAGCAAAATCATTGAAACAGCTCAGTCCAGACACAAGTTTACCATCTTAGTGAGAACTAGACCTAACAACTATCCACAGCTTAGGTTTTCCCACCTGAACATTTTAGAAAAATGGACAGTTTCAACTACTTGCTACCCATTTTTTGCCTGACCTCCTTCCCCAATACCGTGTTTTTACAAACAGTAAAAACAATCTAAAATGCCAATACTCAAAGTTATAATTAAGAACATAAGAGAAGCCAATGTTGGATCAGGCCAACGACCCATCTAGTCCAACGCTCAGTCACACAGTGGCCAAAAATACCAGATGCCATCAAGAGGTCCAGCAGTGGGGCCAGGACACTAGAAGCCCTCCCACTGTTGCCCCCACCCCCAGGCACCAAGAATAGAGTGCATCACCTGCCTCAGCCTGAGAGTTCCCATCTATACCTTGTGGCTAATAGCCACTGATGGACTTCTGCTCCATTTGCTTATCTAATTCCTTCTTGAAGCTGTCCATGCTTGTAACTGCCACCACCTCCTGTGGCAGTGAATTCCATGTGTTAATCACTCTTTGGGTGAAGAAGTACTTCCTTTTATCTATTCTAACCCGATTGCTCAGCAATTTCATTGAGTGCCCACAAGTTCTTGTATTGTGAGAAAGGGAGAAAAGTACTTCTTTCTCAACCTGCTCAATCCCATTCATAATCTTATAAACCTCGATCATGTCACCCCTCAGCCGTCATTTCTCCAAACTAAAGAGCCCCAAGCGTTTTAACCTTTCTTCATAGGGAAAGAGTTCCAATCCTTTTATCATTCTAGTTGCCCTTTTCTGCACTTTTTCCAAAACTATAATATCCTTTTTAAGGTGTGATGACCAGAACCGTACACAGTATTCCAAATGAGGTCGCACCATTGATTTATACAGGGGCATTATGATACTGGCTAATTTGTTTTCAATTTCTTTCCTAATAATCCCCAGCATAGCGTTGGCCTTTTTTATTGCAGTTGCACATTGTCTCGACATTTTCATTGAGTTATCTACTAGGACTCCAAGATCTCTCTCTTGGTCAGTCTCTGCCAGTTCAGACTGCATCAATGTGTATTTATATTTAGGATTTTTGGCTCCAATGTGCATCACTTTGCACTTGGCCACATTGAACCCCATTTGCCATGCAGACGCCCACTCGCCCATCCTTGACAGACCCTTTGGAGTGCTTCACAATCCTCCCTGGTTTTCACCACCCTGAACAACTTTGTATCATCTGCAAATTTAGCCACTTCATTGCTTACTCCCACCTCCAAATCATTAATAAACAAGTTAAAAAGCACTGGACTGAGTACTGATCCCTGCGGTACCCCATTGCTTAACATACTGCACTGAGAAAATTTCCTATTTATACTCAGTCTCTGTTTCCTATTAATTAGCCAGTTTTTGATCCACAAGAGGAGTTGTCCTTTTATCCCATGACTATTGAGCTTAGGGCTGACCAAGTAAAAAGTTTAGTTTATTTCCTTTTAACTAGGTGGATCAAGATACAAAGCACAACTTTAACACAGAGTAATATATAGGGATTATTTTAATAAATTTTGATTACCTGAATGCTAAAACGTCTGGTGCCCCTTCACCAAGATTCAGATAATATGACACTATGGCAGGGGCTACATGAATGAGCTCTGAAGTTGTTGTTTTTTCATTTAAAAGCTGCTGTAGTTCTTTGTGCACTTAGTCAGGAACATGCCACACTGAAATCAGTAGGATTTCTTTCTGAATAAGCAGGCGTAGAATTGGTCTAGAATTTAATTGACAGTGCTGGTGACAAAGGTTGCAATCCTAAAGCCACTTTCTAGGAAGTGCCATTGAATAATATGGGAAATACTTCCAAGTCAAACTGTTCAGGACTGTTCCCAAAATGAGAATGCTCCACATTTTTACAGGCATTTTGTTTCCTTGAAACCTCTCCAGGGACCTTGGTTGAAATCTATAAATAAATAAATAGGGTTGCTTATTCCCCTTATGGCTGTTTTATGGATTTATGCAGTCCTGTTCCACAAGAAGTGTCTGTTGGCTCAAAACTGTATTACGGCGAAGTCTCGGCTCTATTTCTAGAAACCTTTCAGCGATACATAAGACATGATTCTTGTTCCCTATCAACATCATTTATAAACGTGACACGTTTTTCCTTGCTATGTCCCCCTTTATTGGTCTTCTGGTGGTCTTAAAGATGTCACTGGAGGACTCAAAATTTGTTCTATGCCCCCTTTTGTCAGCGGCCCCTGATAAGAGAGGCAGTGAAACGAGGGAAAAGCCCGAACCAAACATTTATTTGGCAGGATAGTATGTCCCCCTCCTGTCCAAGTGGATTCTGCTTCCGCGATATTAAGAAGAGCAGTTCCCCTCTTGTGCAGCATACCGCGATTCTAGAGGGTAAACGACTCTTTGATCTGAAGCCCGGGCGGCTGCCTTCGCACGCACTCAAACCCACCCACCCCCTTTGAAATTTATAGCAGCCTTAAAACTGGGGCTTGGAAATGAAATCAAGGAGAGGAACTCTGTTAAAATACCAAGTAATAACAAACTCAACAGCATCTGTCCGCAGCGAATCTCTCCCCCTCCCCAACACACTTACCTCTCTTATCCTCCTGAGATCCTCACATCTTTCAGCAAAATCGTATCTATCAATAAACACCGTGTTCGTGGGTGTATTGGCCACTTTGATTCATACGGAAGGAACATGTTCCTTGCGGTCCGCATGCTTGTCGGAGCTTGTTAGCCAACGAACACTTTCGAGTTCTTATGGGGGGGATGAACGTCCTTGTACAAGTGAAACACTTCCGGTAATTGTGGGTGCCGCCATGTTGTACGGCGACTATGCTTTGTTTCTATGTGGGCCGTCTCGGACTGCTAATATTTATTAGAAAAACAGTGCTGAGAGTAGGGTTGTTTTTAAGGGACGGCCGGTAGGAGAGACGTGTTCCTTTTGGGTTCGTTTTCAAGGAGAATTACTCGTTGCTGGCTCTGCGATATGGATCATGGCTATTGTTGGAGCGTTTGGAATTGCTGCAGGAAAGATTCTAAAACAACCCTATTTTATTATGAAGGTTGCCAACCCTTGGGTGGTGGCTGGAAATCTCCTGGAGACCGGAGATCAGTTCGCCTGGAGAAAATGGCCGCTTTGGAAGGTGGACTCTATGGCTTACCTCACTGAAGTCCCTCCCCCCCACCACGAGCCCGCCCTCATCAGGGTCCACCCCCAAAATCTCCAGGTATTTTCCAACCCAAATCTGGCAACCCTATTTACGATCGTTTTAGTGGGATCATCAACAATTTTACAAAATATTGAGCTTTTGAGTTTCCCAGAATCGTTCCTCAAATTGGACGTTCAGTACTAAGCAAAGGGAGAGTGGGGGAAAAGATCATTCACGACATGGTTCAGAAGCAGCTAGTATGTGGAAGAGTATTTAGCATGGAACAGATGGATGTTGAAAATTTAGCCTGCAATCCTAAAGGCACTTTTCTGGGAGCAAGAGCCATCCAATAACACAGAGTTTATTAAATGTAGATTTGCCTAGGATTGCTCCCTTAATTGGATTAATGGATGTTGGATTTTTTAAAACTTGGTTGCAGATTGCACCAGGGATAGTAGCCATAAAATTGCCATTCCCCCCTGTTAACATAAAAGCCGTTGGTAGTCAAACGTGTTCCCATCAGAACTTAGAACTTTTGTAATTCAAAGAGCAGCAGAAAAATATGGTGGTCTTTATATGAGCAATAATGGGAATTAGTTTTAGCTGATGCAGGCTGCAATCTTAAAAACACCTTCCTGGGAGTAAGCCTCAGTTCATAAAATGGGGTTTACTTTTGTATAGACCCACTTAAGATTGCTCCTATGCCGTCTACAGAGTCAATAGAGGTCAAATTAACTTGTGGTTTAAAGACAAGAAAGCAAGGCCCCTCCCCAGTAAAGCCCCATTCAATTATCTGGGGGGGGGGGCTTCGTTGCAAACTGAGCATTTTACCTGGAAATAAGTACCACTGAGTTCAGTGGAACTGCCATCTTAAACAGCCCCCTTAATCTCATGCCATTTTCAAGTTACTGTGCAGGCAGGCCCTACTTCATTCACACATATATTCACATACTTTACATATACTCCTTGGTTACTGTCCCACTTAGCAGTCAACAGAAACAGGAAGATATTGAGCTGCTGGGCCCATTATATGACATTTGCATGGTTTAAGATGGTTGGTTCCAGTTTAACAGTTACTCCAGTGTAACATTACATGGGTACAATACTAGCACCGATACAGGCCTGTAGCCAGGATCCATTGACAAAAGGGACATCATTAATGTCCTGCATGTTTCCCCTGATGTAAGTGAAGGAAAGGATAGTGCTGGGAATGTAGCTTCTATAACCACTGCAAAGCAATAGCTGTTGAACTGAAAAATGTGTATTGTTTGTGGTGTCATTGCTACAAATGTTTAGTAATGGCCAGTTCCATTTAACTGCTTTTTATTTTATCCCTTAGATCACAGCTTATTCAAGTGTAAATGTTGAATTAAAAATAAAGCTCTGCACAATCTCACTCTAGTAATTAAAAATATAGGACCTGACTGGGAAATGGAAAGGAAGATGGCCATGAGTGAATAAGCAAAATCAAAATGTTTATGAAGAATCTGTTCAAGCAATACGCTTAGCTGAAAAGGCTTGTGCTTGTAGGATGTTCCTATCTTTCTAAATAAACTCTTCACAGGTCCTATGAAATGGCACCATGACCAGAAAAGATTTTTGCTTTCAAAAGCTCTGGTGCTCTTTCGGGGTGGGATCAGAGGTTGGAGTAGATCCTGGGGCAAAGAGAAATCTATCGATTCAGACAGTCATAGACAAAGCCAGGGTAGACTCTTGAAGGGATCATGGAGCCTGGGACAACATGGCAAATCCTGGTTATTAAGTCTGGTGGGTCTGGACATTTCTAGCACTCCTTTTATCCTAAGTTCATAAGGGAGCTATAACAAATAAATGCCATTGATTAAAATATAAAAGCCAACAATGAAAGAAAGAATCTTGTGAAATCTTAAATGAATTTGTGGCATAAGGGATCAGGAGCCAGAGCCCACTTCATCAAATACATTTTATAAAGATAAAAACACTGGTTTTATGAGAACTTAATAGATATCAATAAGATTTGGTTGACCTCAGATGAAAGATTGATTAAAAAGATGTATAACTTTTTGTTAGATGAATATACACAAGATGAAATTGTCAAGACATGAATGGTCAAATGGATGCAAGATATAGGTCATAATATTGATTTGGATAACTGGTCAAAAATTTGGAAGGTAATGAAATTCACCAGAGCCATGGCATATAAAATGTATTATAGGTGGCACTGGACTCCAGATAAAATCGCTAAATGCTACTCAAGTGAAAAAAAAGATTGTTGGAAATGTAAGAAAAACATTGGAACTTATTTTCATATGTGGTGGAGATGTGAGAAAGTTAATAAATTTTGGCTTAGAATGCAAAAGATAATTCAAGATATTTAGGATGTTAAGCTTCCTTTAGAACCTGAGTACTTTTTATTAAACATACTACCAGATGGTTTAAAGAAATGTGATCTTTATATAATAACTTATATACTGACATCTGCTAGAATTATGCTCGCAAAACTTTGGGAAACAGAAAATATTCCATCAAAAGAAGAGCTAATACTGAGAACATTGGATATCACAGAGATGGACAGACTGAACATTGTGTTACAAGGCAAAGATGAATAAATCCATTTACAATGATGGCTAAGAGTTTATAATTGGATAAACAAGCAGATGGATATGTAGGCTCCTATTATTTTTTTTTTGTATGCAGCACTTGTTTTTTGTTATTGAAAAAATTATAAATAAAGCTTAAAAAAAAGGATTTCACAGAAATGGTAGCTACAAATGGTATTTTTGGGATGATCACTGTAAGTCCATAACTTCCTCAGGAGGTTTGTATCATGTGACCAATAATTTTGGAGTGCCAGTAGCATAAGGCCTGAGGCTGGAATCCACATGGCCAAACATTCCTGCAGTGGGTGTCAGTTCCTGAGTCAATGGGACAGGTAAACTGGTATTGCCAGCTGCCATTTATACTTCTCCCTTCCGGCCAGTCTTCATAACAATCTTTGTCCAGTGCCCCCACAGGACATTGCAGCCTTTTCCACATGGCAACATTTCCCTATGGAATTCCTAGTATTATAGCAGCTGCCAATCCAGTGCTGTGACAGTGGGGCTCCCTGGTGGCAGCTTTCCCTGCATTTTTCTCTGCCCATGGCACCTAGTCTCCCACACTCATTATTGGGGGTCTTAGGTGTTTTTTTAAAAAACTGGTAATGGTATATGGTATATTAAAACTGGACCTATTGGTATATGAAGTGACCTTTTTAAAAAAGCCTGAAAAAGAAGAAGTTTTTATACCCAGCTTTTCTCTACCTTAAGGCGTCTCAAAGTGGCTTACAATTGCCTTTTTCCTTCCTCTCCCCGCTATAGGCACCTTGAGGTAGGTGGGACTGAGAGAGTTCTGAGAGAACTGTGGCTGGCCCAAGTTCATCCAGCAAGCCTCATGTGTCCCAAAGCAGCTTACAATCACCTTTCCTCTCCCCACAACAGACAGCCTGTGAAGTAGGTGGGGCTGAGAGAGTTCTGAGAGAACTCTGGCTGGCCCAAGGCCACTCCGCAGGCTTCAGGTGGAGGACAGGGGAATCAAACCTAGTTCTCCGCCACTCTTATCCACTACACCACACTGGCCTGCTGCTGGGATGTGTGGGGATGTGTGCTGCAGCAGGAGAAATGGCTCCTGTGCGGATGGGTCCAGGAAAATCCAGACTTTCCTGCCCACATGGCAACCGGCTCAGCTTTGCTGTGATCTTTCTCAAAACATCACAGCAAAGTAGGTTTGAGAACGATCACAGAAAAGGAAAACCTTGTTGATATTTGGAAGTACCATGACCCTGTGGGAAAGTGGAGGGAGGGGGAATCACTTCCATACAGCATCATGCATGGGGCAAGCATCACACCATGTGGAAATTGCCTTCTTCAGCAGGTTGCATCATTCATTGCGGTATTCCTCAATGGGGTCTGAAGATGGAAGCCTAAAGTAAATAGTTTAGAAAACTGCCTCTCAGCTTCTGATAGGCTGTTTCCATGTGGATGATTTACTCAAGCTTGGTGCAAATGCTGTAACATTATAATGCTATAGCAATCTGTCCGTTACTGGGATTTTTAAAAAAGCCTTTCAGTGGAAAAAGGGAGAAATGGTAACACTTTGACTATGAGGTGTATGTTGTGTGTGGGGTGTGTATGTGTGTATGTGGGTTGATTGACATCATGGGGTTGTTTGGCTACTGCCATATCTGAATTGATACTTTCTGAGGGGGTTTGTTACTCTGCAACAGTGTGGTGTTGCACAGTGGTTAGTGGTTAGCATGTTGGACTGAGCCCCTGGTTCAAATCCATGTCATCGTGACCTTGAGCTAATCACTGTCCCACTGTCAGCCTCGACTACCTAAGAGTGTTGTTGTGAGGATAAAATGGAGGAGGGGAGAGAACTACATATGCTGCCCTGAGCTCTTTGCAGGAAAGGCGGGATAAAAATAATCAATATGATGAGAATGGTGGTGCAGTTTCAAGGGACCCTGTGAGAGTGTGGGTTGATGCTGCTTATTTTTGCAGCTATTGCTATGGTACAGCTTCTTGTTGCTGGGCATGCAAGGATCACCATTACAGTCTGACATCATTACCTCTGACATAGCAGCCACTGACATAGCAACTGGGTTGCAAATGGCACAGGATGCCGTTTATCCAACAAAAAGCAAAAAAAATCTGAGGTCACCCTTGAGTCTTCTTTGAAAGCAGCCTCATTCTGCAATATATTCTGTTCAGCCAACTAGGATGCTTTTATCTTCCCCAAATCATTCTCTATACTGTCAAATCTTGTCAAATCAATCCATATTGTTATACGCTCACCACTTCCCTGATGAGGAGTGAGAATTTCCAGGAGCAGCACATAAGTGTGTGTGAGTGTGTGTGTGTGTGTGTGTAAGAGACAGAGAGACTGCACTCCCAAGGTACTTCAGCTCCTTTTCATCGCTCGGTGCTATATTCCAAAATTTAAACTGCTATTTATTCTGCTGCTGCTGCTGCTCTATTTTCCTCTCTCTAAGTGCTGCTTCTGGAACTTCTCTCTGCGGGGGAAGTGAGGAGCACACCCCTCTGCTCCCTCCCTCAGCTGGAATAGCTGAGCTCACCAATAGCATCGGAGATCCATTTCCTAATTAATATTCATCACTGAGGAAATATTCACAATAGTTAAGGGCAGGGCTTTTTTGTAGAAAAAACCCAGCAGGAACTTATTAGCATAATAGGCCACACCCAACAGCAGAAATGTACTAGCATATCAGGCCACACCCCTGTCCACACAGCTCATTAGCATATTAGGCCACACCCCCATGTTACCAGAAGTGTGGTCATCCAGCCACACCCACCTTTTGCTTCTTATTCTGTTTACCTTGTTTGTTGTCAAAACCTAGGGCTTTTTTGTAGCAGGAACTCCTTTACATGTTAGGCCACACACCCCTAATGTAGTCAATCCTAATGATTTTCTGCTGTTGGGTGTGGCCTGTTATGCTAATGAGTTCTTTCTGGGTGTGGCCAACTCAGGAGCCAGCTGGAACTCCATTCCTGTGCCTTCCTGCTCAAAAATAGCCCTGGTTAAGGGACATTAACATTATTTTGTCCAGGGCTGTGATTCTAGTTCCTTCCCATTCACATTGACCAGAGAACAAGCTATAGCCCAATATTTCGAGGGAGTTCTGTGGTGCTGTGAGATAGCCAGACAATACCTTTCATTTCATCCACCTACATCTCCTCACAACTTTATTGCACTGCACCCTACTCCATGCCATAGCACACTACACAGAATAATATCATGATGTAATAACAGTGAATATTACTGGAGTTCTGTGCTATCTTAAAGACTAACCATATTTTATTCCATCATAAAATTTTGTGGACTAAAGTGCAGTTTGTCAGATGCCTAGTGCGTGAGAGTTTGTCATAATTAAATCTTATTTGTTTTTAAGGTGCAACAAACAAGACTCGTCTATTTTACTGCAACAGATTAAGGTGTTTTCCACACAGGGACTTTCCATGTTACAGCAGCCAACATAGCATAGCAGCAACAGGGCTTCCACATGGCAGGTTTATCTGCCCTGATCTCCTGGTAGAACCCCCACCCCCACCCCCCACCACAACACCAGGATTTTAAAATGTTTCTTTAATCAGCAACAGAATGTCATTATATCAATATAACAGTGTAACAATATGTGCAATAGGTTCTCCAGATTCCCAGCTAGAATTTTTTTAGAAAGTCTTTTTCACAGCAGAGATATGCCTTTCCCTTTATATCTCCACAATGAATAGGGCTAGAATTTTTTAAAGAAAGCTGCGCATTCAAAGAACCTGTTACACTTACTGTTATAATGTTATTATATTCAGCAGACGATTTAAAACAAAAAAGACTCCTCTTGCTGGTGCGGGAGGAGATGGCTACTCTAGGAAACTGACTGCCACCTGGGCAGGACCAGGAAAATCCTAACTTCCCCAACCACATGATAGCCATCCAGGCTTTGCTATGATTTTTCTCAAAACTCCACAACAAAGCAAGTTTGGGAAATATCAGGGGAATGCCAGGGAAGTCCCATGATGCTGTGAGGAAGCGGGGGGAGGGGAACTACTTCCAAAAGCATAGACCCTGGAGCCAATAACATGAATGGAAACAGCCTAAAACAGCTACCCCCCTGGAATGGACTATTACTGTGAATTTTACTTGCATTGTTTAACAGCTATTTGAAAACAAACTGCATTGACAGGAAAGGGATTTGTTTTCATGTAAATGTGTTTACACGTTTTAGTACAAGATTTTAAGCCACTTGTGCTTAATAAATAAACAAAATAATAGGGATGATTTCATAATTAATTTTGACAAGACAGATTCTACAGTATTCCCTAGTAATCATCTTCAAAGTAGAAATATTTGCCATTTTAAGAAAGGGGAAGAATTCCTTGTAGAAATTTACTGTTTATGAAGGCAGTTATATACAATTCATATTAATTTTACAGTCAAACTTGTCATCAGCTAGTGTTCTTCCTAGTTAATTTCTCCAGCATTTGTTCCCCATGGAGCTGGTTCTCATCAAATTTGACATGATGGAATCAATTCTTGAGAAGGCGTAATGGGCTTGAGAAACTCCGTCCCCCCCATTGCCTTTTCTTTGGTGATCCAAAACAAAACGATTCTGGTTTCCATTTCACCCATAGGGAACCATCAGAACGCCAGTGACTATCTCAAGGGACGGATTAGAAACCGGGAGTCTGGGAATGCCCAAAGTTCATTCTAACGAGTTTGAAATGGGGCTGCAAGGAGAGCAGGTTAATTTGACAGACAAACTGTATTCCGCGTGCCAAGCCTACGAAAGCACTTTGGTGCTAACTGGGGCCTTGTCAGTTCAAAAGAACCAAACTCCAGCAAGACCCCCTCCTGAACCAGGGTGCCTCTTATTTTAAGTGTTCAACTCCTAATAAAGTGTGTCTTTTAATTATTCTGAAGATCGGCCAGACGGGGGTAGTGTAAACGCAAGGCAGTGCCGGGTTCGCCGTTTTCCTTTCTCGTTCATCTCCTTCTGGCTCCACCCAAAAGAGATCTAGCGCCTTTCCTGCTGTTGCAAGCCCTTAAAATAAAAGTGGATCCGATGACACTTTGATCCCTAGCGGGAGAGGGATGTACTTCCGCAGATTTTTTTTTTCCTGGTAGGGGTGGGGAAGGCGACTGAGAATAAGTTAAGGCACCATTTAAGAAAGGCCTTCGCCTGTAAGCGGGCAAGTTATATAAAAGAGCCCAGTCCCAACCTCTGGCAACCCCGCTCAACGTTCAGTGGCGGGCGGCGCAGTAGCCGGCAGAAGCATCGTGTGAAGGGGACAGGCTGCAGCTGTGGATCAGCTGCTGCCGCTGCGAGGCGGGGGAGGAGTTTATAGGGGATCAGGAAGCAACGGAGTGTCTAACACCTCTTCCCCGCGATGGCTGGCTAAAGAGGGGGGGAAATCATCATAACCATAACAAGGGGGGAGGCGGAGAGAAGGCAGAGGGAGTGAGCGGGGGGAGGGCGGGCGGGCGGTGGGGGAGTAGCAACAGCAACAGCGGCATGAGAAGGCGAGCTGGCCTGGGGGGCAACATGAGGTCAGTCGTGGGCTTCTTGTCCCAGAGGGGCTTGCAGGGAGACCCTCTGCTCACCCAGGATTTTCAGAGGAGACGCCTGCGGGGCTGTAGAAATCTCTACAAGAAGGACCTCCTGGGCCACTTCGGCTGTGTCAATGCCATTGAATTCTCCAACAATGGAGGCCAGTGGCTGGTCTCAGGTAAAGCAACCCCCTCTCTCCCTCTTCTTCCACCTTCCCTTTATCTCCTGCTCCGTCTTCCTCCCACCCCCAACCCCCACCCCCTTCTTTGAGCTCCGTGAACCCGAATCGGCAGGGAATAGTGGCGGCATTCAGTAGGCGTCTTCACATACACTCCTGATGTTTCCCAAATAGAGATCTAAAATGGTTGACAGATTTTGGGGGGGTTGTTTTGTCCCCACCCCAAATCCTGTTTTATTACCGTCTTCTTTGGGGGAGTGGAAGTTCTGTCTTCATCGTCAGAAAATCACTGATTACTCCGAAGGGCTTAGTTATCTTAAAAATAATAACAATAACTGAAATATTCTCTCCTATATTGTGTCGGAGAGCTTAGAAACAAAATGGATAAAAATCGTAGGCATCCCAGTGACATCTGGTAAAATAAACGACGCAAGAGAGTCTGTGTTCAGCGAATGGGAAACTGGGTACACTTTGAGTATGGATTGATAGGAATCAGGATGTTTATTTGTACCCTTAGTGGGGTGTGTGTGTGTGAAGAGAGCTGAACGATTATGGGGCGGCGCGGGGTGGGGGGGGAGAAAGATGCCATTTGGACATAGTGGTAATGGTAGGGTGGGTGAGGCTTATGCTACTTCGCAGCGCACCTCCTCCGACTGGGGTGACGATCCCCTCCCCCGTGTTCATGGCCACCGGAGAGGGGCGAAGTCTTGTAGGGAGGGGGCCGCTGCTGTCAGGTGTCACGGAGGCTCGGAGTTGACGTGGGCTGCTGCGACACTGGTGGTGGAGCAAGGAGGAGCCCTTCGGGGTGGGAGGGGGAGTCAACGGGAGAACCCTTTCGGAGCCCCCCCCCCCCCGTCCCGCTAATTTCTGCCGGGGCTCGAGACTAGGGGCAGGTCTCTCCCACCCCTCCGTTCCTTAGGGCGCCGCTCTTCCCTCCGACGGGAAATAGCAAACTCCAGGCCGGCGCTTGAGTGGAGCTGCAGGCCTCGCTCTTCTGGGCTCCTCTTAGCGACAGGACTAGGAATCGATGGCCTATTCCGTCCAGCGGGCGGAGGGGCATCACACGGGGGCACCTCGCACCGCTCGCCAGGCCTCTTGCGAAGTGGCGGGAGGGTTGATGTGGCCTAGATGCTTGCTGGCGGGAGGGTCGCGGCTTCTCTTGGCCATAGCCGTGGCTGAGCAGGTGGCAAATCGCAGGCGCCGCTCAGCAAACACCCCCCCCCCCCAGTAACTCAGGGGTGAGACGGCAACCTGCGCCACATCCAGAGGAGTGCGCCCTCGGACACATGATTCTTAATCTGGAGTTACCACCGCAGCCTGGTTCTCTGATTCCAGTCTGTTTGCGTTGGAGCAGGCGCTTCACGCAAACTAGTGTACTGGAAGGGTGGAAAATAAAACTCACTCTTCTGTACAGCCCAGTTGCGAATGCTGGCTGAAGGATGTTATGTATCTGAAGCCTATTTGGGCTGGCCCCTGTGTAGCGCATCTCTGCTCTTTTTGCACCTTATAAAGAAACTTTAACTAACTATAAATTCAAGATTAATCTATTAATCATTTTCTGTATAATTTAAGGGCTGTTTTACTGTGTTGAGAAAAAGAATACACAGTAATTATGTTTAGGAAATTATTGGCTCACTTGACTTCGCTTAGAGTTGAAGTGGATAAACCACTGCAGTGTTTACTGCGTATAGCCTATCACACTGGGGGAGGGGGAAGGAAGGCCCTTTGGCCTGGACCTCAAATTTAGTCTTCATGTCAATGTTAAAAGGTGACAGAATACTGTTAAAGAAAACCAATATTTTATACACGTCAGTATTAAATACTAAAACATACTCAAAATATTTTCACTGCTTGGCGTTGCTGCTGTCTGCAACAATCAGGCTTCATCAAGAAGTATGAGCCAGTGTGTCCAGCAAGGTGGGATACAAATAGAAATAATAAATAAATATAAACACATATATCTAGAGCAGTGTTCCCTCTAAGATGAGTTAGTGTGAGCTAGTTCACAGTTTTTAGCCTACAGCTCAAACATTTTTGTCTTAGCGCAGGCCTCCGGATAAAACTAATTTATGCAGTAGCCAAATTGCTCACTCACAACCTTAATGCCGGTAGCTCACAAAGTAGAATTTTTGCTCACAAGTCTCCACAGCTTAGAGCGAGCATTGATCTAGAGATGCAAATACATATCCAAATCTAGTGATGCAGTAGAAGTCCTAAATCACAGCTTGGCTGCTGTGGTTAAATGGCTAAGAGTGAACAAATTGAAACTAAATCCTGGAAAGACAGAAGTAGTGGTGCTTAGGAAGGCAGAGGTTTTGAAGAGCATGCTCCCCACTTTTGATGAGGTTCATCTGACTCTTGCCAACATTATTGCTGGAGAAGCAAGTTAATGTTGCAGTTGCAAAAAAGGCATTCTTCCAGTTCAGCCTAGCTTGAAACATGGTCCCATACCTTGATACAGTTGGTCTGGCCACCTGGATCCATGACATAGTAATATTGAGGCTAGACTACTATAATTCACTCAACGTAGGTTTCCCCTTGAAGTCTACTTGGGGATTCCAGTTGGTACAGAATGCCACAGCTTGGTAATTATGAGGAGCTAGGTGGAGAATGTATATTAGTCCCATTCTGCAGTCACTCCACTGTCTGCCCGTCAGTAACCAGGCTCAATTTAAAGTACTGGTTATCACAAAGCCCTTCATGGCCTTGGACCCACATAGCTCTGATACCGTTTCTCCCCTTATACTCCTTCATGACAGCTTTGCTCATCTGAACATGACCTTCTGCAAGTACCAACCTGCAAATGGACAAAATCAACAACTGCCCATACATATGTCTTTTTCATTGTGGGCCCCACCTTGTGGAACGGTGTGCCTGAGGAAGTGAAGAAGGCTCCCATTCTCTTGGCTTTCTGCAAACTATGCAAAACTGAATTATTCAACAGGGCTTTTCTCTGCAAGTAATAGGGTAGCACTGTACAACATGATTCACAAAGTGATTTGGATAAATTATTAGGGACTGTGGTCTATATTATTGTGTACAGTTTGCCTACTGTGTAATCTTGCATTAATTTAATATGTCAAGTTAACACTTAAGCTTTGCTGCAATTCTGATTTTAGATTTATGGTTGGTTCTACAACCCAATTCCTATTTCATTGTTTGTTGAATGTCCCATCCTGTTGATTGTATGGACTCTCTCTGTGTAATCTGCCTTAAGTCCCAGTGAGAAAGGCAGACTATAAATGATATAAAGAAGTAAAAAAGGGTAGAGAAGAGGTACTCTGTCTGATTCTAGTGTAGTTGCATGCTTGTATTTCTCTCATTATTGGTCCTAAATATATTAAGAAATGTAAAAGCTTTTGAAATGTTGGCTTCGTTCAAACATAATGGCAAACTTGGGTTTGCCTGTGTAAACATGCCTGCAGGATCCTTGGACTCTCACACAGCTGGGTATTTGCTGTTATATCGGACCAAAGCCATTAGCGTTTTATTGTTATTGTGTGTTTTGATTTGTTTGTTTTTTGCACTTCTCTGCAAACCACAATTATATACCATCATTCGTAATTCAGGTTTTCAGAGAAAGTGCAAACTGTAGTTTCTTGGTCTGGATATAAAGGCATACTGGTTTGCCTTGAAAATATCTAATTGGGTCACTGCTGAGAGTCCTGAAAGCTCTGGTTCACATAGCAGCAAACTGCTGTTTACTGTTTTATCTGAAACCTGCTTTTAATACTTCAGTAGCCAATGGAGTCATGGGAGGGACTGCCTTCAGTTTGGATTTTGCCTTTAAAGATTGGGGTAAGCGTACCAATGGCTTATTTAGAGAGACCAAAGGCAATAGAGGACAATACTCCTAGATAACTGTTTGAGAAACAGAAGGGGGAAATGTTGGCACCACTTCTTTCACCTCTGCAGCATTATAATTTGCACTTGCTGACATTTCCTGTTCTGTGCATCTGCTAGGCATGTCATCTTGCATCATTTGGATAATTGTGCAAAACTTTTGGCATACCTGTATTTTCCATCCTCTCTTGCATATAGCATAAAGTCCTAAACCAAAACTTCCCATAGCTTTGCCTCTGATGTCCTCTGACTTCTGCTTCTGAGCTCTTATCATTGGAGTTACCTGAAAGCCCCCTGTGCTGTCAAACATGTTCACGCATGGCTGCTCATTTATCCCTGGAACTCCCTGTCTGCCTGAAATCCTTCCTTAAAGCCTACCAAGCCCCTTAGTCTGTCCTCAACTAAGGCAACGTTTAAGTACATGTAACTGCCTGTGTTCAAAATCCCACCTAGTTACCTTTGCTGCCACCGTTTGTCCTTTCTTTGTTCCCTCTGATGTCCTCTCTGTTGTTGAAATGGGGCCGCCTTCTTCCTTGTAGCTTAACACAGAAATAGTGTACTTTCTGAATTTGTTTCCACACCCTTTCCAAATGTACAGCTTTTTGCTAACAAAGTGATTAGCTCCCAATGCTGGATTAAAGTGCACCTTTAGAAGCACAAATGGGAATCTTTGCCTTAAAACAGTGTCACCCTCAAACTTGGGGACGATGACCATCTTCCATTCTGTAAAATATATACACAAATTTACCTGGAAATTATTCTTAAATTCATGGCAGATTGTATGCTTTTAACAGGCTAGAGAAAGCAGTGAAAAAATTAGAGCCTACTTTCAAATTACCTCAGAGTACCTCTTCTCCTATCCCTGCATTTTGCTTTTTAATAAGAGGTAGTGGCTGCCTGCCGATAGTCTTAACTGAGCAATACAGAATAATCCTTTCAGAAGGAAGAAAACTGTTTTGCCATTGGTGTTGTAAATGGGGGGGAGAACCTTCAGGAGATTCTGGCTATGTGCTTTAAAACTTTCCTTTGCTGTGAAGAAATCTGGGATCTCAGAGAACTGAGATTCTTCAGAAGCCAAATACCTGTAGCACTCGCTGTGGAAAAGCAAACTTTGGCTCTGATCACATGCAGAATTAGCAGCGCAAGAGGGATGAACGCCGGGCGGATTTTACAGGCGCAATCACATGGAAACATCTGGCAAGCATCCCACACCCGTCGCCAACCCATCTCACCCCTCCGAAGAAGCGGAGTTAAAAAAAATACCTGGGAAAGTGCAGGAGTAAGTGGGTTTGCGACGGGCCACAGATGGACATTTCCATGTGATCGCACTGGTGCGCTCTCATTGCGTCAGTGATCCCTCATTGAAGCGCACCAGAAATATGTGGCAAAGAATTGCGTCTGATCACACAGTGGTGTGTCAAATTACTACAGGCAAATAGCCTCGCTTCCCCCTCCCCCCCCGCGTTATCTGGCACATGTGACCAGGACTTTTGTCTTGTAATTAAAGTACTTGCCTTAGATGGCTCTAACTACAAAGAGACAGCATATCAGAATCTTCTCTGCCTGCCCTGATTTTCCTAGTTGCTTACTGATAATTTTTAGCATAATTTTCAGTTCTTACTTTGCCACAGGTGTCTTTGCCACAGTTCCTAGCCCAGCTCTATGAAACAAAGGAGTTGCAAAGAGGTTGAAAGGCTACTGGTAGTCAGGTGGCTTTCTTTAAACAGTTTGATTTGAGCAGTGGGAGAAGTAAAACCATTCAGACTTCAGAAAGTAAGGAGGCCTTCTACAGTGTCAGCTGATCAGATTTGGCTTGATGACAATAAGGCCTTTGTGGTATTTTTATTTCAAATATAAATAGTGGATAAGAATGAGCTGGAATGCAACTAGTCAACTGAGAGAGCATATTAAAGGGAGTATGTTATCTATCTCTACCATGTACACTGTGTGTGACAGTATTGTTCATGCTGAGAAGCTAATGGTTTCTGCATGATTTGAAAATTCAGGCAAACTGTTGGTAGAAGATGGACAGAGAAAAAGGAAATAGATTGAGGGCTGTTTAAGAATAATTACCATATGCATATCTATGAAATGTGGAAGAGTCTTGCCCAAGTATAGTGAAACCTTTAGCAATTTGTATTTAAATCATTAACCTAAGATTTGGTTTTCTATCAAACTAATATTATTGGCATATTTGGTAAAATTTGGAGTGAAGAAACTTTCCCTAGTGAGATTGACTGAAAATTTGTGGGATTATGTCACTGGATGCAAAGAAGTAAATTGTGGGCCCAGTATACCAGTTTAGTCTGTTGCACGCTGAGGGACAGGAATATACTACTCCAGACTGTTTACTCAGAAAGTCACAAAACTGGGGGACACTTCTGAGGGATTTCCTCAGGTGTTAACAATTGTGGTTCTTCATGCAGGGAGTTGTTGATGCAGATCATCAGTTAGACTGTGCATTGAGAACATTTCAGATGGATAGACAAAAAAACCCATCTTTTAGAACCCATCTAGTCCAGCATCCTGTTTTACACAGTGGTCAATCAGTTACCCTGGAGGACCAACAACTGGACATGTAGGCCTTCTCTACACATTGCCTCCTAAGACTGGCATTCAGAGGTGTACTGTCTCCGTGAATCCATCTAGCTCCCTTTTAAAGCTATCCAGGCTCATGTCTATCACTATATCCAGTGTTAGTGAATTCCATGGTTTTATTATTTGTTAAGTAAAGAAATATTTCCTTTTGTCCATCATGAATCTATTGCCTGTCAGCTTCATTAGGTGCCCCTGAACACTAATATTACTGGGGCGGGGTGTGTGTTCTGTCCATTTTCTGTAACCCATACATAATTTTATAAACCTCTTTTGTTTATCTGACTGCCTTAAAAATCTGCTTTGTTTCTGGATTCTGTTTTAAACAATATTTCATATTTATTTTATTCTATTTATAGTCCTTTCTCATTGAGACTCGAGAAGGATCACACAGTGTAAGTGAATACAATCAACAGGATGGAGCATCCACTACACATCAAACAGGGTGATAGCAAAATGCAAAAATCAAGTAGGCTTTTATAGCACAACTTGAACTTACTGCACAATTACAAGGCTAAGGAATAAATTCCACCCATCAGGTAGAACTGGGAGTAAAATTACAGGAGCTCAGTGGGCTTAAAAAATACAGGCTTTAGATCACTGCACCCTAGTATACAAACTATACATTTTAGAAAATCTACAAAAAAGCATGTCTGACTTTTTGATTGTATTTACAGTTCTAATCTTCAGCATGTGACTGGAATAGGCAAATTGGAATATCTGAAATAATGACTTCGACATACTAGTCCAAACATGTAGTCCAATAATATCTATGGGACTCAGTGCAGATAAAACTGCATAATGTCATGGTATCATTTGACATATAATGGGTTATTTCTTACTAGACCTGCCTAGAACAAAAACCTTTGCTTACGATTACAAACTTGTGGGTAACTGTTGAGAACCTGACTGCTTAACATGATATAATTTGTATGTATAGTGGATTCAAACATGATTTTTAAATAGGTCTAGCAATTATTTAACTGGTTCAGAATTATATTCATTTTACTGCAGAAGGAGAACATTTGCCAGACTGCTGGACCTATGTCTACTATGAGGGTATCATATTCAAATACTGTTAACATTATTGTACAGTTTTGAAGTGCTTCAGGTCTCTGTATGTTATATATTCTGAATAAGTATAACTTGTTAAATAGTTGACTTATAGTATATATAGGCCTATATATTTTTAAGGTGTAAAAATACTAGTACTTCAGAAAAACAGCACTGAAAATTAGTTTCAATTACACTGATGAATATACTACCTGAAAAGAGTCTGAGACATGTCTGCTTTGACCTTAGTATACTTAGAGAAATAAAGAATGATTCCTTCATTGCTGTCTTGATACTATTTATAATACATGTTTGACAAAACTTTCTTCAGTATTTAAGGATCATGTTAGGGGATGTTATAGTTTGTCTCTCCTATGGCCTTTAAATAGAGGGTGGTATATTGAATACACCCTGTTTTATACTAAACTTGAGTAATTTCACAATATCTTACTATTTTTGGCAATTAACAGATCAGTTTGACAGATTAATATTACTACAGTAATAATGTAATTTTTTTTGGATGCCTAGACCTTCAGGGGGAGAGTGGGAGAAAGAGCATTTTGTCTAGATTAATAGACTACTATGCAGCTAGAGCTGAGAAGAGAAGAGATTGGATTTACACCCCGCCCTTCACTACCCAAAGGAGTCTCAGAGTGGTTTACAAACTCCTTTCCCTTCTCCTCCCCACAACAGAGATCCTGTGAGGTAGATGGGGCTGAGAGAGCTCTGACAGAGACTGCTCTTTTTCAAGAACAGCTGTGCCAGAACTGTGGCTTGCCCAAGGTCATCTAGCAGGTGCAAGTGCAGGAGTGGGGAATCAAATCCGGTTCTCCCAGATTAGAGTCCACGCACTTAACCACTACACCAAACTGGCTCCTCTAGGCTTTCTTGAACCATTGGCTTTCTTATTGCTATTTTTCCTGCTTCCTTTTCTGACACGTGAGTGATTATCAGTGCTCTCTGTCGGTTCATGCAGCCCCACTAAAAGGATATTTACAGATGGAAAATACTATATTGTCTGTTTTTTTAAAAAAAAAACACAACTTCCCACACCATTGACATGGCTTGCTAGAGTGTATTTGTGGGGAAATATTGACACTTCTGCTTTTTGCTCCGTTGCCAGGTGAGCTCTTGGAGTTCAGATCAGAGACTGATAAGATGTACCTAGCAATATTGGTGGGATCTCACAGAAGGGAAGTATTCTGATATATATGTAAAATATTTAGGATCAGATGTTGTTAAGTGGCCAAGATCATTTAAATAGTACACATATCCATGTTCAGTCTTGGTGACTAAGCCTGGTATATATGCTGAATATAAGGATCATTCAGTCTTCTTTTGCACTAAAGAGAAGGGCACTTAAGAATCATCTTGCTGTGGGCCCAGGATTGTGCTCTTGAGTACTCCTTCCTTGTAGAAAGGTGATGAAGAAAGTTTGGTCTAAAAGTGTTATCGGCTATACCGTTGTTAATTTGGCCTGTTTGAACAGATCCTTATCTCTCTCTCTTATTTTAGTATGTTGAATGTTTGTCTGCCGGCTTTCAAATCAATGTGAAAATACTGAAATGAATTGCAAGTTTGAATTTTTAATGCTTGGTAAATTGTATGATCTAATTTGGAAACATCACTGAAATCCTGCTCTCTTGAGAAACTTGTACAAGTCCGTTGAAGCTTCAGCAAACAAGTGTAGATGCCCTGTTAAGGCTGTAAATAGAACTCTTCATTTTTTGTGGGTTGTTTCTCACATTTCAATATATGGATATAAAAGCACACTTGTGAGCTGTGGTCATAGATTCAACCATATGGATGATTTTCAAAACACTTTTGAGTTGCGCTGCTCCAGGCATGACCTTGGCCGATTTGCTTTTGCTGATGGTTCAAGACAAGCAATTTCCAAATACTTGCATGCTTGATACACTTATTTTGGGTGTCTCATATCTTACTGTTGTATGCTGATATCTAAAATATTAAATATAGATAGTTTGTAAGGAACCCACCATAAAGAATAATGTTGGATTTAAGCTCAATAGCAAAAAAATCACAGGTAGTTCTTGAATCTCTTTACAAATGCTGGCCTGAAGTCTAGTGAAAGGACTTTGTTGCTACTACCCATGGCAGGTTTCCCTGTTAATTCTCCATAAAGATAAGATGTGTTTTATAAGCTAGCAAACTTTAAAATAATTTATTTAAGTATGGCATGGATATAGGAGAATGTATTGGGAAAAATGTATAACTGTGTTAATGTTTGTCTTTGATCATGTACTGAACTAAGTAGTATACAAAAGACTTGGATCCTATTGGCTTGGATCCTATTGTATATGAACAGAGTTGAACTGCATAACAAGAAACTTTTTCACTCATACCCTTCGCCCTGCAATTTTTCATGCTCCCCCAAATTGTGCCCTTTGGCTCCCCGGATCCTCATCATGGTGGGTGGTGGAAGGCTATATCCTTACTTCTCTCCCGCAAGCTGAAAGCCCTTGGCCTTTATGCTGAATGTGTTCCCAGGTAACGTAAACATAAACTTCTTTTCTAGAAAGAAGCTAGTTGTCCTATCAGACAATGGTGAAAAGATTTGGCTTAACACATCACTTTTCACTTACCTACCAGCAATATAATATTTGGATTTTTTCCTCCAGTTGTGCTTTCAACAGACATTCTATTAATACTGGTAGTATTTTGTAATTCTGTTGCATATGCTCATGCTCTCTTTCATACAGGTGGAGATGATCGGAGAGTTCTACTCTGGCATATGGAACGTGCAATCACCTCCAGAGTCAAGCCAATTCAACTGAAAGGGGAACATCATTCTAACATCTTCTGTCTAGCTTTCAATAGTGGCAACACCAGGGTATTTTCTGGAGGTAAGGAGGGAAAGTTTGAAAGGGAACACTTGATGGGTCCATGGTTTTTCCATGCAATCTATTTTTCAGTAGGTGTATATTAGTGTCATCAAGTGAGAAACTAATCCTGCTGTCTTCTTGTGAAAGAACTGTGTTTTCTGGGTGTAGTATTCTGGATTAGAGAGCATTTAATTTTTCCTTTCCAGTAGCCTGTCACAAAGTGTTGTTTGGCTGTGGAAGTTGTGGAGAATTTACTGGGTATTGCATAGGGTTGCTAGATCCCCTAGCGGAGGCAGGGATCCCGCACCGACAGGCCCTGCCTCCAGCTGCTGATTAGCTGGCTGGCAGGGGGACTTATCTGGAGAAAGAGAAAGGCCCAGGCCTTGTTGCCAGTGTCACACAAGAAGTGACATCATCACACCAGCAATTTCCACGTTTCTCTCTGGTATTTGGGCAAAAACAATAGTAGAAGCCAGTTCTACCATAGCGTTTTTGCCCAAATATCAGCGTGTCGCTTGGATGTTGCTGGTGTGATGACATCACTTCTGGTGCAATGTCAACAATGAGGCCTGGGCCTTTCTCTTTCTCCAGGTACATCTCCCCCCTCATCCCCTGCCGGATCTGGCAACCATAGTATTGCTTGAAACCTGACCAGTGATGAGAGACTCTCTTCTCCCTCACATCAACTCTTTAAATACTGGCATGGGTTTATGAATCTCTCTCTTTTAAATGTGTTCTATTTGGGGGGAGGCTGAGTGCTTATCCTGTAGTAGAGTTGTAAAGCAGAAGACTCTCAGCCATATTTTAAAGATGGAGAACAGCAGTAATAATCCTTCCCCAGCAGTCTCCCTCCATTTTGTGCAGGTTTAATGCCTGGGAGGTGTATCCCCCCCCCCCGTTGGGAACTAGTGTGGTAACAGTGCAGGTATAAATATATTAAATCAAATGTACACAGATTTTTTTTTAAAAAAGGGCCAAACAAGGTGAAGTTATTTTCCTTACAGCAGTTCCAGTTAAATAAGGTATTATGGTCGTGGTGATCTAAGGAAATATTGCAGCAAGGCCAAAAGGCAGCTGGAACATGCTTTGGCTGATCTGTTATGTTTGGTGAGGAGGGGGGGGAATCTCACAGGGGTTTTTCTGGCTGCCAGTTCAGAGTTTGAAGCCAGAACTGAGACCTTGGTGTTTGGTGCCATCCATTGAATTCCCAGTTATGTGTTGCTGCCAGTGTGCAAAGTGGTGGTATTTGCCGGGCAGGTAGGGAGTGGGTGGGTGGGTGTGTGTGCTTAAGCTGTGCAGCCTTGTAAGTGGGATTCGTGTCTTGATCCCAGGTTAGAGAAGGTGGGCAGAGTTAGCAGGGGAGAGATGGGCAGAAAGGGCTTGTGGAGGAAAAATGGTGATCAGAAGATTTATGCTCTCCCCAGTTTCTCCTATACAAAAATCTATCCTCTACCATGGCTGTTTTTTGTACATCAGAAGCAAGCAAGAAATTGGGAATCCAGTGTCTACCATAGAACATCTAGTTCTGCTTTGGCAGGAAACAAGTTTCCTCCCTTCTCCTTGGTTTCCTTTCTCAAAATTAAATCTGCACAAAGGCTCTCCTACTTCCTAATAAAGTTTTCATTAACACTGTGGTGTTAAATTCTTTTTTCGTTATAGGTAATGATGAACAAGTTCTGCTCCATGATGTTGAAAGGTAAATAAATGGTTGTTTGTTTTTAATGCGCGAAGAAACTGGATTGGGGAAATTTAATTCCAAAGGTGATATACTAGAAGAACAAAGTTTGAGTCCAATTAAGACCAACAAAGTTTTATTCTGGGTATAAGTTTTCGTGTGCATGCACACTTCAGATACATTGAAGCAGAAGTCACCAACCATTACATATAGGTAGAGAGTGAGGAGGTTGTTGCCAGGAAGGGCCAATTAGAGTCAAGATGCATAAGTAACTGAGCAGTAAATGTAGCTAAGACCGGATGAAGGCAATTGGTAAGACCTGTGTATAGCAGCAAATTAGCAGACAGCATAATAGAGGAGTTTACAAACATATGCAAGAACTGGATGAAGTTAGCTTGTGTAGCGAGATCTGAACCTGATATCTCTGTTAAGCCCTGGGGGTTCCATTGTCCCAAGTGTTGAAATAATTTGTAATTTAGCAGTCTCCCATTCTAGGCTGTTTCTGAAGTTCCTTTGCAGTAAGACAGCTGCTTTGAAGTCCCCCATTGAATGTCCTGGAAGGCTGGAGTGTTCTCCTATACTAGAAGAAGAAGTGCACAGATCATCTTGAGCCCAAAGATACAGGAATCTTTAATTAATGTGTATATGATCTTGGATAAATAGCGAGCATAATGGCATCTATGATCATCGCTGTTTCCTATTCCTTCCAGTTTTTCTGCAGTCTGCTTACTTCCTCTCCTACTTTTTTCACCACACCACCCCCACCATTTTATATGATATTAGTTTATGTATCAAAGTTATTAGACTTATGTAGTTAAACCTTCTGGATCCCTTATGCACATACTCAAGTTTGTGGTGCTTTTCCCCCTCCCCACTTCTGAACGAACATGGATATCTTCTTCCTATCCCTAAGGGACACTACTGTTAAAGATTCCCTTAGTTAAGGAAGCAGGCTATGACTTTGGGGATGGGGACAGAAATGTTGTCTTGAGAGAGACCCTATGTAAATGTATCTGTATGGTTCTTTAATTCAGAGTAAAGTTTGTAATGTAATGAATGGCTTAATCTCTCATGCAAGATTTTTCCAGCAAATGCTCTTGGAGAGAGGGAGCTGATACATTTGTATTGGTATTGCCCATTAAATTAACATTCAGGTTCCAGGTATTCATATGGGAAGCAGAGGATAAGAGATTTAAGTATTTTCAAATGATGGCCTTTTGTGATGCCTGACAGCTCATCCCTCCTAGCTAAATGTAGAAATGGGGAAATGATGTCTGTGTCTCTTTCAGCGGTGAAACTTTGGATGTGTTTGCCCATGAAGATGCAGTCTATGGCCTGTCAGTGAGTCCAGTGAATGATAACGTTTTTGCAAGCTCTTCAGATGATGGAAGGGTTCTCATTTGGGATATCCGAGAGTCTTCCAATGGAGGTGAGGGCTATGAATATATGAGTGTAAAGCTAACCTTTTACATTTAAGTCACATTTTAAGGTATTTGCTGATCTTTGATCATAATAAATCGAATTGAATTGCATCTAAGTGAATTGGTACTGCGTTATGATACAAATACTCTCATTATATTGATGTCCTATTTGACTGCTATGCTTGTGACTGCTATGCTTGTGATAAAACAGATTCTCCCTACCCTCAGCTCATGATTTCTTGCAATTTTTCAGCTTGTTCTCTTTCGTACTGAACTTCCCACCTTTCCTATAAAGAGATCAGGGCAGCATGCATAATCTACTGTAAAGTAGATTAGTAAGGTTGCCAGCCCCTGCCCCCAGCAGCACAGTTAGTTTTCACTGATTCCTAGAGGACTAAATATCATTTTATCATAGAGCTTTGGCCAATTCCTAGAGAGGTGTGATGTCACTTGCCTGGGAGTGATATCACACCAAAGATCACCAACCCCCATATTCACCCCTACCCCCAAGTCTTCTACTGGTTGCCAGGCTGGGCAACCCTTCAGGTTAGGCCTGAAAATGACTGGCACAAGGTCATCCTTGTGGGTTTCATGGCTGAATGGGAATGTGAGCCCAGGTCTCCCTTGGTTTTAGCCCAACTGCACCACATTGGCTGGAAATTTCTTGCCTCACAAGACTCTGGCTTAAACCCCTATCCTGCCATGGAAACTTGCTGGGCAACCTTGGGTCAGTCATGTATTCTCAGCCTAACCTATGTCACAGGGTAGTTGTGAGGATAAAATAGAGGAGGAGACAACGATGTAAGCCACTGTGTGGGAGAATGGTGGGGTATAAATGAAGTAAATAAAATAAATCGTGGGCCTCTAACTTCTATTGTGTATACATACAAATCTGTAAGAATGCTCATATGGGACTGACATTCATCTCCTGTTTTGCCCAGTGATGTGATGTAGGCTGGGTGCCAGGCTTATGTCTATGCTTTTATGTTCTTTTAGGGAACCTTGTCCTCTTCAGCTCAGTCACAGGCTTGGGGCAGAAATGTGGAAGACTGAGAATTCCCTGTCGGATTTTGCAAATTGTAATTGGAGGGTTATCAGTCTGAAGATCTCCCTGTGGGATATAAACAAATATAAATCTAATAAATAACCTTAGGATTAGGAAAAACTAAAGAGAAAATGTGAGTGAGATATGTGTGTATGTATGTATATATATATACATGTGTGTGTGTATCAATCACTCCCACTTTCTCTTTAGTTTTGACATCACACTTGAGATATGATGACATCAGTCAGAAGCTGGGATTTTTTTTTAATAAGGAGCTTGTCTTTTTTTAATAAGGAGTAGGAAATGTCTCCATAGCAACTGATTATAGAATTGCCCAGAAGAACTGGAGTGTGTTCAGGGAGATGAGTTCCAGCCTCATAAAAGAATTCCAGCAACAAAATAGCTAACTGGACAGCTAAGGTATAATTGCTCAGTGGACCATGGACCTGGGCCTGCCTTTAGTGATATCCAAAATCAGGAATATTTATAGAATAGTACCAGGAGCCCTAGGAAACCTGAAGGTTGAGTGTATGGATCCTGCCAGAATATTTTGGATTGCAGGATCTGCAGGCAGTTTAGCCGCCTTTAGGCTGTTGATAAAGCAGCTGCTTTGCTAACTATACATAATTATGTAACAAATGAAAAGAATTTTAAAAGGATGAAAATCACCTACTTTATTAAAGTGGGTTTAATACCACATTAATTTGGATGGCATAATCTAGTTTAAATTAGATGGGGTGTCAAGCACTTGTAACTTTTTTGAGAAATTACTTTGTAAACTCACAGAATGCAAGAGAGCACAACTTTAAGGCTTTTACATAAAATGGCTTGTCAAACTTTTATGTAAAGATACAAATCTGCAGCAGGAATTTAGCTCCTGTTCATTGCATTTTGAGTAAAAAATCTTAAAATGGATTTTATTTCTGTTAGTGAACCTCTTCTCATGAAGAGGTATTAGACTTCTGCACATAGAAATGTGCCAGTGTGATGTAGTGGCTGGAGTGTCACACTATGATCTGGGAGACTGAGGTTCAAATCCCCACTCTGCCATAGAAGCTTGCTGTGTGACATTGGGCCAGTAATATACACTCAGCCTAACCACTTCACAGGATAAGACTCCAGTAGCACCTTAAAGACTAACAAAATTTGTGGTAGTGTATGAGTCACTGCTCACTTCTTCAGATACAGCTAGAATGGGAGTTCATCTGTCCTGTATACTGGAGAGTGGAGTGATTTCAGAAGTCAAATGACATTAGCAGGCAATGACAATAGCAGGTGAATAACAATAGCAGGCGTGATTAGATATAGGTGAGACAAGTGGGGACCCGCAAGAAACTTGCGGGATGGTCATCCCACTCCTCACACCTTTGCTTCCTCCCCTCTACCCATACCTATCTCACACTCTTTCTCCCTTCTGGGGGTGGAGCCATAGACTCAACCCTCCAAAGCAGCCATTTTATTCAGGGGAACTGATCTCTGTCACCTGGACAACAGTTGTAATTCTGGGTGATCTCCAGCCCTCACCCAGAGGCTGGCAATGGTAGTTCTCATGGAGGAAACGGCTGGTTTGGAGGGGGGAGTTTATGGCATTATACCGGTCTGAAGTTCCTCCCCTCCTCAAACCCCACCTTCCCCAGGATCCACCCCTCAAATGTCCAGGAGTTTCCCAATCTGGAGTTGGCAACCCTATTTCCTTCCCACCCAACAGCCAACCTACCTTTATCTGCCTTTATCTGTCTTCAGCTTTTTGTCTCCACCCCCCTCCCCCACAGCTTCTACCAAGGAAAATTATAGTCTTTCTCCACAGTGGGGACCAAAGCAGCTTACATTATTCTCACCTCCTTTTTATCTGCACAACAATCCTGTGAGATTGATTAGGCTGAAAGTATGTGACTGGTCCAAAATCACCCAGTCAGCTTCCACTGCAATATGGGGATCTGAACCTGGGTCTTGCAGACCCTACTCTGAAGCTCTAACTGCTGCACCACTGCTGGCTTTCATAGGGTGGTTGCTGAACAGCAGCAAGCAGCCAGGCCAAGTTGAGTCATGCAAATTAGGTGGTATCAAGTCACCCTCAAGAGCTTTTGGAAATGGGTGGCGATCAAGCCAAGCTACTGGTTAGGCAGAGGATTGAAGACACCAAACGCCAATTGGACCTACAGGTGACCCCCGCCTTTATAGCGCCATATAGTAGTAAATATATTGTTGCTCAAGCCTCATATTTATCTGTTCTGGAGTCAAACAAACTTAGGAGGGCGTATACTTTGGCTAGATGCTCTGCTCTACCTTCTGCAGTTCTCGAGGGTAAATTCAAGAAAATCCCCCGAAACGAGAGGTTATGCATGTGTGCGTCTGGGGAGATCGAGTCTCAGTAACATGTGTTCCTGAGGTGTCCATTATATAATGAAGCTCGCACAAAACTTATTGACCCTCTCTTGGTTGTCCCCTCAGATCAGGATAAGATAGAGAAATTGTTTTCTAATTTTGACCATGCAGCGCTGCATCAGATAGCGAAATGTTGTCTCTTGGTTGTAAAAGCTCATCAGCGTCCAGGCAGCCATTTGGGTTAGGACTGTCCGATTCTAATTTTACTGATCTTTTATCGTCGTTATTTTACCCTTTTTAAGATCTAGTTTTGACCAGCACTACATCGTACCCTTGGTTTTGCTGATCAAAATGCTTGTACAATTTTATCTTTTATTAACCTTGTCTTATCTTAATAGATTTACCATCTGGATACTTTTTGTCTTTGTAACTTATTTATATGGTAATTACTTGTTGGTAGGGTTATATACTGCTGGCTATGTGCTGTAATAATAAATTCATTCACTCAGAGGGTGCTGCCTAGGGATGCCAGCCTCCAGGTGGGATCTGGGGATCCCCTGGAATTACTGCTCAGCTCCAGACTACTGAGATAACTTCCCCTGGAGAAAATGGATGCTTTGGAGAGTGGACTCTAGGGCATTGTACTCCACTGAGGTCCTTGTCCTCCCCAGGCTCCATCCCCAAATCTCCAGGAGTTTCCAGGCCTGGAGCTGGCAACCACACCACCCCCACCCCCTGCCAGTGCTCATGGGGGGACCTGGCAACCCTAGACTGCTGCCAGGCCTAGGGTTGGCAACCTCCAAGTGGGGCCTGGAGAGTGATCAGCAGAGATCTGTCTCCCTGGAGAAAATGGCTGCTTTGGAGGGTGGATTCTGTGGCATGATACCCAGCTGAGGCCTCTCCTTTCCCCAAAGCCTGCCCTCCTTGCACTCTACCACAAAACCTCTAGGAACCCCACAACCTGGCCCCAAGGCTCCCTTCCTCTCTCCAAGGCCGAAAGAGGTCTGGAAAGAGACCTCCCCCCACCCTTATACTTACAGAGCCAGTGAGAAGCCTCCCCCCCAAAAAAAATTCTAACCTCTCATAGTTGATGCCTGGAATTAGGTCCCTGCAGAGGCCATTTCAAAAGGTTTTTTGGGGAATTCAACTATTCCTGGAGGGATTTTTTCACTTTTTGGATTTTTCTGCAGATCCTGGAAGTTTCCTGACTATGTAGGAAAAGCTGTTGGGGGAGAGTGAGCCCCCTGTTGGTGGAAATAGGTATCCACACACAAAAAACCCCTCTGGGAAATAGTATAAGGATATGCAGAGGGGTAGTAGGCATGGAGAAATCAGCATTAGTAATGAGACAGGAAATCTAGGTCTTGATTCAGTCCAGGTGGATGCATTGTCTTGAGCTTCATTATCAGTTGTAACGCATTAGTCTCCCTAATCTCCCTTTGAAATTTCTTAGTAAGATAACTGCTACGTTTAGGTCAGCAACTGAATGTTGCCATAAGTCAGCTATGATGTGGCACTTTCTACCACCAGTCTTCCAGCAGTGGCCATTCCAAGGGGCCCCATGCCGCAAGGATTTTTCCATTTTATAAAGTCAGCAGTGGAATATTGTTATATCACTATAATGTTATAGTGATTTGTGTATCAAGTTCTCCGAGTTCTCAGCTTTCATTCAAAACAGAAGGTAAGTTTCTAGGCCCTTTCATTGCAGAGATATGCCTTCCCCCTTATATCTCCACAATGAAAGGGGCTAGAGACCACTGCCGGCTCGCCCACTAGGCGAGTTAGGCGCTCGCCTAGGGCGCTGGGGCCCACAGGGGTGCCAAAGCGCCCCCCCGCCCCGCCCCCGTGAAGCTGGCGCTAGGAGGGAAGAGGCGCCCATGCGAACGGGCGCCCCTTCCCTGGCTTCCCCTCCCCCATCTCCAGCTGGCGCTGGGGCTGGGAGGGAAGGGGCACCCGTTCAAACGGGCGCCCCTTCCCTGGCTTTCCTGACCACGCTGCTACTGCGGCGTGCTTAGGAAAGCCGGCGCTCCCCCCGTCTCCCCCCCGCCCCCCGTGAAGCCGGCGCTAGGAGGGAAGGGGCGCCCGTTCAAACAGGCGCCCCTTCCCTGGCTTTCCTGAGCATGCCGCTACTGTGGCGTGCTCAGGAAAGCCGGCGCTTCCCCCCCATCTCCAGCTGGTGCTGGGGCTGGGAGGGAAGGGGTGCACGTTTAAACGCTTCCCCCCCGTCTCCCTCCCGCCCCCCGTGAAGCCGGCGCTAGGAGGGAAGGGGCGCCCGTTCAAACGGGTGCCCCTTCCCTGGCTTTCCTGAGCACGCCGCTACTGGCTTTCCTGAGCACGCCCAGACACCTGGGGCCGGCCCTGCTAGAGACTTAATTTTTTTAAATGAAAGCTGGGAATCCAGAGAATCTGATACACAGCTGCTGTATTGTTGAAATGATTTTCAGTTGCTGAATTGAAAAAAATCCCTATTGTGTATGGGGGGAGAAATGGCTGCTGCTGCAGGGACAAGGGCAGGGAAAATGTCTGCAATGTAGGTGGTACAAGGAAAATCTGAGCTTTCACACCCACACAGCAGCCATTTAGGCTTTGTTGTGATCTTTCTTAAAACTTTGGAGAACATCAAGCTTGAGAAAGGTTGGAGAAAAGCCAGGAAACCTGCATGAGATACACAATTGCACCATGATGCTGTGGGGAAGCTGGGGAAAAATCAGTTTCCCAGCAGCCTTGAACCTGGGGCAAATAACCTGTGTGGAAACAGTCTTAAAGGGGTAAAGGCTTGTTGGCTGCAGGCAAAGCTTCTGTGTGAAAGTTAGAAGGGGGCAGAGCTTAGTGGCCTCTTCAAAAGGTGAGCCTCAGTGTCAGCATTTCCCCCCACCTTTTTAGCCCTTTCACATGGCTTTTTTAAAAAATGACTCAGCTGTGAGCATTAAGCACTTGGGGGGCAGCAAAACTATCATCAGGTCAGTGCTTTTATACCAACATAGGAAGGGAGTGGGGAGGGACCACCACCAGCAAGTGGTGTGAGGTTGTCATCACCCATGTCATCGTCTTTCTCACTTGCTGCTTTCCCAATGGGAGAGGCTTTTCTTGACCTTGAGTGGAACCAGCCCCAGTTGATGCGAATCCTATTTGCTATAGACCATGTCAGCAAACATTGTATTCTCAGATCTCTCCAAAGAAAAGTGAAGTCAGATGTCCAGGTATTGCACAATTGCTTTCTTGTCTGATCTCCATTTTTCAACAGATCCCTTCTGTTTGGCAAATTATCCATCAGCCTTTCATAGTGTGATGTTCAATCCAGTAGAGCCAAGATTACTAGCCACTGCCAACTCTAAAGAAGGTGTAGGACTCTGGGATATTCGTAAACCTCAAAGGTAGGGGATCAGAGTTTTGTCTACATATATGTTATATTTATGAAGCTGGGGAGAGAAAAGACTAATTGGTCCTTACAGTACTGTTCAGTATTTAAAGTCCTGCAATAATTCTACTTTTTAGAGAGTGAGATTCGTACATCATGTAAAATTAAATAGTAAGCCCTGTTAGAACATTTCCAGAAAAAGGAATTTCGGTAACACCTGCAATCTCACAGGATTTGCTGCCTCAAGAGCAATGTGGTAAGGCCAAATACCTGGTTCAGAAAGAAGCTTTTGGCTTATCTGCATTAGATTTTCAGATGGTCAGCCATGTTGGTCTGAAGCAGTAGAACAAATTTAGAGTCCAGTGGCACCTTTAAGACCAACCCTTTTTTTTTAAGATCAACAAAGGTATATTCAAGGTATGAGTTTTTGTGTGCAAGGCACACTTTTTCAAATACATTGGAATGGTAAATGAGGTCCTAACCTTATAGACTGGGATTTAACAGTAAATTAACATGTAATATGATGATGTTTAAGTTATGTGAAGCGAAAAACTAAATAACAAGCTAGGGTTAGAAGGTCAACAGTTGTAAAGCAATAAATATGTCAAAATAGCAGATAAATGTCTAAAGGTGTTTTTTCTCATTGTGGGAAGTAACAGAATCTTAATTATTTCCTCTCAGGTGTGGAGGGCGCTTAACAGCATATTTTGAGCTGGATGTAATGTCAGCAGAAATCCCAATATTCCTTGCATTCAGTATTCTAATATACTATTCTGAAAAAGAAATACACTAAAATACAGAGGATGTATAGTCCTTCTTGTTGAAAATACACATGTGAGGTCTGAATGAGTTAGCAAGGCAGTGGTGTAGCTTGAGATCTTACCTTCTTGCAGCTCACTTCTGTTACTTCAGACTTGGGACACCCTGAGCCATCCATTCTTATTTGCCATGGAACCTTTTTATATTCTGTTCTTGTGATGAACTACAGCTGTTGCTAGTAGCAGTTTCATGTGTCAACTCTGTATTTTGCAAAGTCTCTGTTTCAATTAATTAATACAATAATAAGAAGAGGGAGAGGACTACAGGTGGAAAAAATAAAAATCGGGAAAAGGAGAAGCAATGGGGTAGGGAAAGGAGGAAGAAGATTGCTATGCAGATATAAGGCTATATAAAATTAACCGGTATGAGGGAGAAGAGACAAGACAGCAGTAAAGAAGAGCAGTGATAATGGAAACATATCCCTATAATGAGCAAGTGTAGGTGTGGTTTGGACAGCGACATCCATAAAACCCAGGAATGGATACCAAAAAATCTGCTTTTGGTTCCCATCCTGTCTGACATAGCCAGTGTGTGGCTTTTGTCCCTGAGAATATGGTCTCGGATCTAACATTCCAAATGGATTAATACTTTGAGGGTTTTTAGAGTTCCATCGTCTCTAATCTGGCTGATACCAAAAGTTTAGGAAAAGATTGTTGGTTTTTGTTTTTTAAATGTCATTATTTTGGAGTCCCTGTAAACTTACCTAAAAAGCTGGACAAATATCTGTCCCTTTGCTGTGGAAATCTCAGATGAAGAGAGCTTCAGGCAGCTTCCCAGCTTCATTTGATTGTGAGTCTCCTTTTGATAGTCACTGACACATAGTTTTAGCCAAAGTTTATTTTACGTGTAGGTTAAATCTATTCCTAGTTGTATATCTGACTAGATGAACTACTGAATACCTCTAGTCTATGAGCATAAAGGAAAGATCGGTTTACCCTTTTCTGAGGTAGTCTTTGAGTATTTTTTTAAAGATCAAAATTGCCTCAGCCTTAAGGTATAATGTGTGCTTCCACACTAGCTGGTTTCTCTAGAACTGGAGCTCTTAGATATTCTGCAGAAAATCCAGGTGCTTTCTCCTTAATGGTATGTTCCCATATTTTTCCTGCTGGCCTGCTGTTTATTTTCCAAATGTACTTTTGTAGGCTTCTGCCTCCTGCCTCTCCCCCCCCACCCGCCCCATGCAGTGTGACTTAAACAGAGCTTGTTATGAGATTCCTGTGCCACTAGATGGTGTTAAAAACCACAAGTGTGTACAATTTTTTTATCTCTGTCAGTGATATTTAATCAAGTATACAGAATTGTTCTGTGTCAATTTACATACTGATAAATGCTAGAATTTTATTTATAAGTTTGAGCATCTACTCCTATGGACATCTTTTTAAATAGTACCTTAGGTGGTGTGACTGGAAGGTCTAAGACCAAAGTTAGCCACTCCCAGTCAGAGTGGGCCATACTGAGCCGGATGGATCAGTCATCTGACTGTATAAGGCAGCTTCATATTTCAGAGGCCCCCAAACCTCTTTACAAGGCCATTTTATAAGTATAGCCATTCTACACTTGTTTGTGGAAGTTCATGCTACAATCCTTGAAGGTGCCACTGGACTACTTAGTTTGATAAAAGAGACTGATATAGGCACTGTTGTGGAACTTCTAGAACATTTGGAATTAAATATCACTTGACTATCTTTGCCAATTTCAGCTTGCTCTTAAGCCGTTCCAAGGTAGCTTGTTTCAGCAATCATGTGACCAGCTATCTGTCTTCTAGAAAAGCTGGCAAATCACTCTCTAGAGTCCTGTTCTTCGTATTTGCTTTTTATTGGAGTATATAGAGCATGCTGCAAACAAAAACCTAGCTGTATGGTGGCTTATTTGGTGTGGCCAATTTGGTGTAGTGGTTAGGAGCACAGACTCTAATTTGGGAGAACTTCGTTTGATTCCCCACTCTTCACATGCAGCTGCTGGAGTGACCTTGGGTCAGTCACAATTCTTTCAGAGCTATTCCCTCAAGGGCAATTCTCGAAGAGCTCTCTCAGTCCCACCTACCTCACAGGGTGTCTGTTGTGGGGAGAGGAAGGGAAAGGAGATTGTAAGCCACTCAGACTCCAAGTGAAGGGCGGGTATAAATCCAATCTCTTCTCTTCCTCTTCTTATTTGAGAGTAAACATATATTAAATTCACATTAAGAAGGAGGGGGTATAAGGCTGATTTTGCTAGATGAGACCATCTACCTCAAAGTTTTCTGCTTCAACTGGCAATGGTACTCCAAGTTCTCAAGCAGACTTCTTTCACAGCTCCTTCTCCCAGAGATCCTCTCACTGACAATAATAGGGATTGAGCCTGGCAACTTTAGATATGCATCTGCTCTGCCACGGAAGTATGGTCTCTTCACATGTACAGCCAAACTACTGGCTCCCTGGTAAGGTCGAAATAGCCCCTCATTTGAGGCTGTTCCTTTCTGGGTACATCTAAGGCCTGCCCAAGGCCATCCAGAATTGAGGTTAGGATGGAAAAACAATTGTACCTCTACCTCTGTGTTACTGGAATGCTTGGAATACACAGCAAAACTCTGTTTTCAGAGATGTTCCCAGACTTCTATGTTAAGGGCTCTCTTGTCTGTGCCTGACACTAGCACAACCTTGGGTTATAGCTCAGGAAGGGACCTAGACTAGTAGACAGTGAAGGAGACAGTACTTAAGGTTTGATCTTCATTGTCATTAACAGAATGAAAAGTTTTAAGAAATGTAGGTAATTTGAAAAAGCAATACTACATATGGGGAATTGCTGAGCTGCAAATAACTAGATGGCTCATAAAAATCACACAAGCCTTTGGGAAATAAGTAACAAGTAAACCAGAGGATTCCTAGTGGAAGCTGTAGTCCTAGATGTTCAGAACCCACCCCCACCCCCCATTGTGGCTGTGAATGTACAGTATTCCCAAAGTGGAAGAGGGAGTGTGGGTAGGAGGATGAGGGTTGTGGGTTTTGTCTGAGCAGCACTTTGAGCAAAGGGATGGGACTAGTTGGGAAGAAGGAAGAGGTTTAAAGAAACAGAGCAGAAAGTTTAATATGTTGCCTGGTCCAGAATTCTTGAAGCAGTTGGTTCCAAAGTAGCAGGGGAGAGGGGGCCAGGTGGAAGGAGGAGGTCTCTGCCTAGCAATGGAGGATCAGTCCTTGGGGTTGAGATTGTGTTCCATTTTTCCCCTTGCTGAGATGCTATTATTATCATGTTTTTCCTTTGACACTTAGTATTGGTGACATTTCTAGAGTTCTGTCCATGATGGGGGAGTTCTAGGATACTTTGTGATCGCAAAACTATCAAAATTCAGCAGAATTATATAGGAGGTGTGAATGGCAGGCCTGATTAGTGCCTGTTACCAAAGTTCTGGAGATGGCTGCTGCTCCTGGCTTCACTCATACTTTAAGGTAGATTGCTGCATGTTCCTAGAAGGAAACCTTGCAAACCTTGATCATTAATCATGGCCTGGACTTTGATGAGCCCTCGGGAAGCCAAATAATAGAGTCATTGTCAAGGGAATGTCCAGGCCCCCAGGGGAAGGTGGTTACTTCCTTCTGAGTCAGTTTCTTGATTGTCTTGAATATCAAACATGGATTCCCTCATGCAGTCTTAGGCTTTGTCGTATCTGAGAAGTCATGAAGGTGGCTCAAAAACATGAATTCTGACCCAAAGGGCTGCCAGGGGAGGGTTACATTGTGTCTCCCCCTTTCCTTCAGTTCAGAGATGCATGGTAGATTTAGCACCAGTTCTTCCAGTCTTGTGCAGCCATCTATACTGTTTATTGTACATGGAAAAGGCAAGAAGCTTGGAAAGGTCCTTGGTGCTCTCTAGGGATGCTATTCTTGCCGTCTAGCTATATCTCCCCATACATACTTATTAAGCATTTAGAAATCACAGATTTGACTTATAAAGTGAGTTGGGCTGCGGTCACACACGCTAAATAATCCACTTTCAATGCACTTTGCAACTGGATTTTGCCAGTACACACAGTAAAATCCAGTTGGAAAGTGCACTGAAAGTGGATTATTTAGCGTGTGTGACTGCAGCCTTGGTATCAGATGAGTATATTAGTATATGTTTTGGACATTTTTTGTTTTGAGATATTGTAGGCATTCTGTCCTCTTCCTTTTAAGGTTATTTTTCATGTCATTATATAGTAGACAGTTTCCATTTCTGCTGTTCATAACCTTCTGATACATCCTTCCTTTTCTCCACCCGCAATGACAAATTTCCTAAAGCCATTGGCCAGAGCACAACTTGCTTACCTTTTGGCAAACCTTGGTGATGTATGTTAATGCAGTTGCAGCATCTTCTTTAAAAACAGAAAAGCCTTGTTCTGTACTCCTTTGCCATACCTTTGCCCTCTGTTTTGTTGGCAGTAAATGCTTTGTCTAATTTCAGAGAAACCATTCATCCAGATAGAAAGCTTGCCAAACACTATTCAGACCTTAAAAAAATGTTTCAGCTGGCCCTTTTTTCTGAAAAGGAAACAATTAGCTGATTAAAACCTGCTTTGTTGCTGTTAACACCTGATGAAGGGAGCTTTGACTCCTGAAAGCTCATACCCTGAAAATCTTGTTGGTCTTTAAGTGCTACTGGACTCTGATTACAAACAGTGGTCGCCATTTGTCATTTCTTTTGGAAGTTAGCATACAAGCTAACAAAGCTTTACTTGTATAGAAGGTTTCCCTGCTCAGTAGACCCTGGGTTTGGTTGCCACTTGTGTGTTGTGTACATGGCTGATGACCTCTTAAGGGCCACTTCACATAGTTTGTGCTAGAATAAAGCCTTTTGGTGTTAGAAAAAGTGTAACACTTTTGCCTCCACCTGTATTGTCCCACCTACCTGAAGCCCTCTTGGTGCCCCTTTCTCCAGAGACAGGGCTTTTTCAGTGGCAGGTGCCTCTCCTTTGGAATGACCTCCCTGTGAGCTTTGTCAGGTGCCTATCTTGCTTTCCTTTAGGCTCAGGGTACAACATTCTTTTTTACCCAGGCTGTTAATTCTTAAATGGTTTATGGTCTGTTCTGACCTGATGATCATTTTATATACATCATTTTAGGCTTAGGTTTACATCATTTTTAGGTTTTAATGGCATTGGCTTGTTTTTTGTGGCTTAGTGGCACTGGCATGTTTTTTTTAATGACTTGTTTTACTGTGTTAGTTGTAAGCTGCCCTGAGCATCTCTCTAAAAAGCGAACATATACATTTTCTAAATAAACAAACATGCAGGCTTTCTTAAGGCTTAAGGCTGCAGGCTTAATGATCATATACAAATTTATTGCTGTCCTTCATATGTGTGCTAGGAAGCTGCATAGTAATCTATTTATGAATTTAGTATTTTTCCCTCTTAGTGTATGTGACACGAACCATGGGCAGGTATTAAAACCTCCTTTGTTGCTGTTAACGTTTTTATCATATACTGTGGAAGTGACATTCTGTGGAAATTTAGAGGGCTTGCCTGTTAATGCAGTTTGTAAAACACTAATGTTGGTTCTGTTGGATATTACTTGGGTTTTCAAGCAATATGAGGAAAGGGGAAGGGCTTAGCAATGGGGTTGCCAGCTGAGCAGAGAAGAACCGGCTCGGCTGCTCCAGTGCTTCTAACAGTTTGATCTGCAGTTTTTATGGCTTAGTAATTGGCCGGTTGTAATGCCTCAGTCAAATCTAGCTGTTGTTGAAAGTCTTATTTGATGGACTAGGTAAAGGAAAATGGATAGCAAACACTATAGGACAGCTGCAGAGAGCTTTTTTGTGAATTATCAAGGAGAGTGTTATGGGGGGGAAGGTCATGAAGAAACAAGTTCTCCAGATTATCACGGCTGTGAGGTTCCATACTTTAAGAGAACTGTAAACTGTTTTTGTGTTAGGGTTGTCCTTCATGGCTAGAAAAAGTGGATTTTCAGTATTTGGTTTCACTGCATTACAGTTCAAATCTTGCTGTACCAAAAAACCTTTCTATGGGATTTTCACATAATTCTGTGTGTTTGTTGATACTTTGTTCCCAGCTGGCTCTTCCATATGTCTAAGTGCTCCATGAGCCTTACTTTACAAGAGAAAAACTTCTGACCAGTACATTGTCACAGAGCAACAAGATTGGCCCATAAAGCAGCTGGCAGTTCTAAGTGCTTGTTCCAAATAGTGCTGAGGTACTTTACAAGGGAAAAAAAATTAAGTATAAACAGCAGCATACTTCATCTGATATTGAAAGGTTTTGCCACGCTAAACTTGTTGGTCTTATAATGTGCAACAGGCTGTGGCTGTCTAATCCTATTGAGATCTACCTGAGAATAACTCTGTCTAATTTCAGTGATGGCTGACTTCCCGTTAAGTGTGCACAGGATTGCAGTCATATTGAATCCCTAGAACAGGCTAGTTGTGATTTCAGTTATGCAGTCTATTTAATTACGCAGTCTATTTCAGTCAATTAGTCTTTTTAGTAAACACAGGTACTTGTTTAGAGTTTGCTAAATCTAGTATAAACTAGTATGAAAGTACAGGTGTCTGTTATTATTTCTCAGTGTTAGAAACAAATTCATCCCCCCACCCATCCCTGAAAATGATGAAAGATGCCCAATTAATATCGACTGAGCATTTTGGATCATGGAATAACATGTAAACCTTTTTCTCCCTTGAGGTTGCTTGCTGTCCTGCCATGATACAGTATAATTCTACTGTGTTAATGAATTGTGTTGGCCAATTTCTTGGTTTCCTGTTTCCTAGTTCCCTGCTTCGGTATGGGGGGAATCTGTCGCTTCAGAGTGCCATGAGTGTGCGGTTCAACAGCAATGGAACACAGCTACTTGCCCTCAGACGTCGATTGCCTCCAGTCTTGTATGATATCCACTCCCGCCTGCCGGTCTTCCAGTTTGACAACCAGGGTTACTTTAATTCGTGCACCATGAAAAGCTGCTGTTTTGCAGGGGATCGTGACCAGGTAAACTTCATCGGTTGCCAAATCGCCCCGTTCTTTATAAATGGGTGTTTAAGGGCTGGCAATAAAATACGTGACTGAAGCATCTGTTTGAATTGTTCACCTTTTAAAAATCGGGTCTTTTATAGCAATAAGAAAAGATGCTAATAGAACTCACAGACTCCTCTTAAGGGATTAGAGTTGGGGAAATGTTCTGGTTTTGTACCTATCCTGCTGCTTTCCTAACCAGTTTTCGTTTTGCTGGAGATAACATATCTTTGTCTAGGTCTTTGGTAACAAAAACTGTTGGCTCCTGCCTCTTTCAGGCAAGAGTTAAAGTTTGCTCTGAGAATAAAACAAAAATTATCTTGACTCTGTGGCATGTCCTCAGACATTACATCACCACTCCGGCTCCTTTGTTGACATTAGGCTTGTAGAGGAGAGCTTCAGGAATGTAGCAATAACGGGGCTGCTCACTGGTAGTGCTCCCTGAAAAAGTTCCAACTTTCCCTAAGAGGGGTTCTTCATGCTGAGAGAGACTAAAGAAAGATGACCTGGCTTCTGCCTGTTAGTGCAGGTATCCTATAAATAGCAGCTGCCAAAGCCCAAACTTGACACTGTATTTGAGTAAGTCAGGAACCCTCTTCTGCATGCTGCCAAGAATCAGCTTCCTACACTTCCAATTGGCCTCCCAAAAGTTCTGTGCCGTTTAAAGTCTCATGTAAATCTGGCATGAATAGGAATGTGTACATGTACATATGGCTTGCACTATCCACCATCTGGGTGGACACCTAGCTTGCTTCCTCTGAGAAGTTATTTCACAATTGAAGGGAGCAACTGAAAAAGCCTAGGTCTGGGCAGCAGCAGAACTCACTCTTTCTAGGAAAGGGATGGCAGAGTTACCCGGCTGGACAGAGCAAAGGTGCTACATGGGGATATGTTCTGGTAGAAGAGGAGGCCAGTTAAGTGCCCACCCGAGTCTTGAGTGGCTTCAGCACAATTCGATAGAAGATTAGAGCAATAAAAGGTAATTGCATCAGACTCTCAAGTTTCCTGTTGGCAGAGGTCACAGGTTTGACTGGTGTGTTCTCCCTAATTATGCATATGCCTCAGAATTATAAACTACCTGGTACAAAGGCAGTTGTGGATAAACTGTGCATGTATGGTCCATGTGTAAAAAACAGTCCCAAACTTATAAATATTTAATAAATGTTTATTCTGCCCTTCATCCAAGGAACTCGGGATAGCCTACATGGTTCTCCCTCCTCCATTTTATCCTCACAACAACCTTGCGAGATAGGCTAGGCTGAGAGAGAGAGAGTGAGAGGCTCAAGGTCACTCAGGAAATTTCCATGGCAGAGTACAGATTTGACTCTGAGTCTCCCAGATCCTAGTTCAATATCCTGATGACTACACCACAGGAAAAGAGAAGGAGTGATAAGTTAAAGCTTACAAGAGTGCTTTCTGATAACTTTTGCAAGCACCCTTGGTGACTTGTTCTAACTTTGTATCTAGGGCCTTTTAAAAAAAATCATGACCTTCCCCCTCAGTAGAATGGTGGCTGTAGACCAACGCTGAAAAATTTCCTAGTGTGGGCAGTGGGGGGCAGCAATGACTGTTACTAGACATGTAGACTGGAAAAATACTCAGATGTCGACACAATTAATGAGACATAGTTTGTAATCACAAAAATCCAAATACTAATGAGCACCACACTGTGTACATAAAGTGTTACATTTATATATGGCAGATGTGAGTGATATGTATTTAAATATCAGAACGTTCACATATTGTAAATGTGACACATATACATCCCTTACAAAACCTTTGCACAGCAGAACTCATAACAGAGAACATATATTGTAAAACATGTGAACAAAACGTGACAGGAATCCAATATTGTATCCTGTTGTGAGATGTCTTCATTAGAAGAGTACAACATTGAAGTGAGATGAAATGTCTGTAGCTGGGTCTCCGCTCTCTGGTTGTAATCAGCACAGCCACTGAATATTCTGGCTCACTCCCACATAACACTCTAAACATCTGACAATACCGCATTATCCTTAGCGCAATAGAAAGTCATTACTTGCCATAAAGAAGATTGCAGATAGCTGTCTTGGGTCATTATTACACTACTGATATTTTGGAGTCATTCTGCCTTTTATAGGACCACCTAAAATACAGTATTCCAGAACTCATCAGCAAACTGGATGTTTGGTATAAGCAAAGGCTAAAGGGACAGGGGGGAGAAAAAGCTTTTTCATGGCATGATGGAACCCCCCCCCCAAGTTTGTAATTGTACAAGTCGTCCATCTGCAACCTCTGCTATATTATTGGGTGGTGCTGGGGGCACAACAGATTTCAGGTTACTATTGGAACAAGTAATTATAGGAAGGAAGGAAGGCTCATTTTCCTTTGGAGAGATGAAAGCTAGGCATAATTCAGACTTCTCCAACTTGGACACATTGTAGAAGTAAAGAAAAACATAACAGTCCTCATATTCGGTTAGCCTAAGAAATGTTCTCAGGAGCTCACATACTTGCTTGGCAGTTTGTGATAATTTAGTTAGACCTAATAAAAGACATAAGAACATAAGAACATAAGAGAAGCCAATGTTGAATCAGGCCAATGGCCCATCCAGTCCAACACTCTGTCACACAGCGGCCAAAATATACCAGGTGCCATCAGGAGGTCCAACAGTGGGGCCAGGACACTAGAAGCCCTCCCACTGCTGCCCCCTCCAGCACCAAGAATAGAGTTCATCATCTGCCCCAGACTGAGAGTTCCCATCTATACCCTGTGGCTAATAGCCACTGATGGACTTCTGCTCCATATGTTTATCTAATTCCCTCTTGAAACTGTCCATGCTTGTAGCTGCCACCACCACCTGTGGCAGTGAATTCCATATGTTAATCACTCTTTGGGTGAAGAAGTATTTCCTTTTATCTGTTCTAAACCGACTGCTCAGCAATTTCATGGAGTGCCCATGAGTTCTTGTATTGTGAGATAGGGAGGAAAGTACTTCTTTCTCAACTTGCTCATTCCCATTCATAATCTTATAAACCTCAATCATGTCACCCCTCAGCCGTCGTTTCTCCAAGCTGAAGAGCCCCAAGCGTTTTAATCTTTCTTCATAGGGAAGGTGTTCCAACCCTTTTATCATTCTAGTTGCCCTTCTCTGCACTTTTTCCAATGCTATAATATCCTTTTTGAGATGTGGTGACCAGAACTGTACACAGTATTCCAAATGAGGTCCCACCAATGATTTATACAGGGGCATTATGATCCTGGCTGATTTGTTTTCAATTCCCTTCCTAATAATCCCCAGCATAGCGTTGGCCTTCTTTATTGCAGCTATACACTGTCTAGACATTTTCATTGAGTTATCCACTATGACTCCAAGATATCTCTCTTGGTCCGTCTCTGCCAGTTCAGACCCCATCAACATGTATTTATATTTAGGATTTTTTGCTCCAGTGTGCATCACTTTGCACTTGGCCACATTGAACCCCATTTGCCACGTTGACGCCCATCCTCGACAGATCCCTTTGGAGTGGCTCACACTCCTCCCTGGTTTTCACCACCCTGAACAACTTCGTGTCATCTGCAAATTTAGCCACTTCACTGCTTACTCCCCAATTCCAAATCATTAATAAACAAGTTAAAGCATTGGACCGATTACTGATCCCTGTGGTACCCCACTGCTTACCACCCTCCACTGAGAAAGTTTCCCATTTATACTCTCTGTTTCCTATTTATAAGCCAGTTTTTGATCCACAAGAGGACTTGTCCTTTTATCCCATGACTATTGAGCTTACTTAGGAGCCTCTGATGAGGAACTGTATCAAAAGCTTTCCGGAAGTCAAGGTAAATAATATCTATTGGGTCCCCCTTGTCCACATGTTTGTTCACTCCCTCAAAAAACACTAACAGGTTAGTGAGACAAGATCTTCCCTTACAGAACCCATGCTGAGTCTGCCTCAATAGTTTTTGTTCATCAATGTGCCTACTAATTATTTCCTTAATAACAGTTTCCACCAACTTACCCGGTATCGATGTCAGACTGACTGGCCTGTAATTTCCCGGATTTCCCCTGGAGCCCTTTTTAAAGATGGGAGTGACATTAGCTACCTTCCAGTCCTCAGGAATGGAGGCAGATTTTAAGGAAAGATTACATATTTTTGTCAGGAGATCCACAAGTTCACATTTGAGTTCTTTCAGAACTCTCGGATGAATGCCATCCGGGCCTGGTGATTTATTAGTTTTTAAATTGTCCATCAGTCGGAGGACTTCCTCTCTTGTCACCACAATCTGATTCAGGTCTTTCAAACCCCCTCCCAAAATCGGTGCTTCTGGAGTGGGCAAGCACTTCTCCTCTTCCACAGTAAAGACAGAGGCAAAAAATGCATTCAGCTTCTCAGCCATTTCCCTATCATCCTTCACTACTCCTTTTACCACTTGGGCATCCAAGGGCCCCACTGCCTCCCTGGCTGGCTTCCTACTTCTAATGTATTTGAAGAAAGTTTTATTGTTGGCCTTTACACTGACGTTACACTGCTGCCATTTTTGGATTTAGTCTGAATAGTAACTGCACCTATTGCATGAAAGAATTACTCTGGATGCCTTGATGGGAAGGTCTAACTGTTATCTATAGCAGTATGCCCTCTTTTTCTTCAGAAAGTAGCTGCAGTTTTTCTTGCCTGCAGAAAGGTTGTTAAATTACTTTAAGGGAGGTAGTTCGAAAAGAATGGTGAAAACGTCAGTTAGAGTTTTAACTCTTAGGGCATCTCTAGATGTTAGTTTTCCCTCCCTCAATAAAACAGTGGTTACATTATGGGTTCTTAGGTTTTCCTCATTTTTAAGTAGTATGTGCATAGGGATCAGAGAGAACCTTCCTTCCCTTTCTTTTTGGTATACATTTTTATATGCTACCTGTTTTATTTTGAACTGCTACATACATCCTAGGATAAGGTGAGTTATGGGGAGGGGGTAGGACCCTCAAAAGCAGAAAGGAACCAGTCAGCTTGCAGAAAGCAAGGAGATGGCCACTAATACCAAGAATGTTTATAGCACCTTTCAAGCACTGAAAGTACTTCGTATGAACAGTTTTGTAGATCACAGTTATTACTTTATTGCAAATATGGGGCTGAGAGTGAAAAAAATAGTGGCTTGACTATAGTCACTTAATGGGTTTGTGGGTGAAAGTGAGGGTTGAATCTGGATCTGTCTCTTTATTAGATGCAGCGTCTGTCCTCCCTCCAAATGAGTAAATAAGCTGCTACACCCTCCCATACTTTTACTGTCCCAAATAAACCTTGTAGCACCACACAGCTGCTGTGATTGTGCTGTGCAGCCTGTATTAAGAAGTGAAAGCGGGAAGGCGGGTCAGCTGCAAAGTGCTGTTCTGACAAAGGGAAGTGACTGTTTCTGAGACCAGTGAGGGTTTAATGCAGGTTGGCAACTTGGGAACCATTTGGGAGGGCTGCTGTGTTGACTTTTTTGGAGTGGGGTGGGGAAGTTCTTTTTTAAGCTGCAAAGAGGACTGAACAACTAACAGCATACAGTATCTTGCAATGAAAGAATAAAAATTAGGGTGGGGGATATGCATGTTGTGAGGTTTACATTCCCTGACTTTAAAATGCACTTTGCCTGCATTACCAATTTGGGTTTAGGCTAGGTGAGCGGGTTCCTTAGCAGTCGGGGCACTGGTACTGCAGCACTAAGTGGCTGAGATATAGGGCTAAATGAACTGGAAACTATCCCTCTAGCTCCAGAGCTAAGCAGTGTGTGGTGTTTCCTGAGGAATCTCCCAGTTGATTCTCTCCCTCCCCCTCCTCCCCCTGTGATTCTTGAAAGACCTGCAACTTTTTCCTTTAACAGTAAAGTGGGTGGCCCTGTATCAACTGGTAGAGTACCAAAATGGAGTCAAACTCAGGCAAAAGAAAGTTGCTAAATACTCGGAGAGTCCCTAGATATGCAGGAAAATACCAATTTGTGAGAAAAGAACAAAGATGAGAATAAAAGTGGGAAGACCAGAGCTGTGTGTGCATATTTCCCTCAAAACAGTTTGGGGAAATGTTTAGTAAACAATTGCTATGATCCACTGAGTTTGTGAATCAGCTTCTCCTTTGTCTGTGGATGGGGATTTTCTTTCAAGTGTTCATTCTTGACTTTCAGTTTGGCCATTAGTTTTCAACCCATGGCTATTTAAAAGTGTCCAATTGTGAATCACTTCTTTTTGTGTAAAGGCAAGAAAATACACGTGAAGGAAAACGCTTCTTGTCTTTTCATCTCTTCCATGAAACAAAGCTGAAGGAAATATAAAAATTTCAAGATGCCGAAAGCTGTCCAGCAGACAGCAGTTAAAAATGGATTGCTGAAGGTGGTTGGAATCCAGTGTGTGTGTTTGTGTATGTGTGTGTGTGTGAGAGAGAGAGGGGGGGGGAGCGGGAGCGAGGGAGAGAGCTCCAGCTGGAAGACTGCAGCAGCAGCAGCAGGCACTGATCACTTTCAGCTTGCACAAGTTCCCTCTAGTATTCCTTTTGGGGGAGAAGTGGCGGGAGGGAGGGAGGGGCAGAGGAGCATGTTGAGAAACTCAAGGGTGGCTCATTCTAAACATGCCTGACATGTTTGGAGAGTGCCGGGATTCAGTGCTTTGCACAGCAGCTGCTGTTAACCACGCCTGGGAATTTTCTTCCTTCTAAGGCAAACTTCTGAATCAGCAGCTTGTCATCTGGAAACCTTCTCTCTTCCCTTCTCTCCCCCCTCCCCGTTGTTCTCAGCTAGTCACAGATGGAAGATGACTTACATCTTTGCTCAGGAAACAACTTCAAATGTTTTTTTAAAACTGTGAATCTTGTGTTTGAACACAATACTTCAGATATTTCAAGATGCTAATAGAATTGGGAAATAGTGGATTTTTGTGGCAGCAGGAAGCTGTGTTTAATTCTGCTTAAAACCACCTCCCTTGTCTCCTTCCATTAGAGCTTTTTGTTTGTATTTGGTCCGGCATATATCTTCAGTGCTGGCAAAGTAGGACAGTATTTATCCCCAATGGTCTATAAGAGTGGCTTCTCTGATCAATTATAATATTATTCTAAAGATCAACTGATGGTTTATTTCATTAGGATGTGGATGTTTCACATTTGCTATGAATCTCTAGGCTAAATTTTGTCTGTAGCCATGCCTGAATTTAACAAAATGTGGTTTGCAGCACATTGTTTGCAGCATCTTTGTTGCTGGCCATCAACAACTTTGGAGCATGTTGCATTCAGCATGTTGGACTAAAATGGATATGACCCTGGGAGTGCCATGAGGGAGGCTCTTGGACTTCGTTTCTTTCTAAAAAGCAGGTTAAGAAGCCCAGATTCAAATGCGGGGGAGGGGCATTAAACCTTCCCTTACTTGCCAGTGTCTTGATCTGAAAATGGTTCTGCAGAGCTGCTGGTTGCCCTGTGGGGGTAAACAAGCAGGGCCTGGTTGGGATTTGTAATAAAGGATGCGTATGGGAAAGACAATCATGGTAAGAAAAGTTGAAGATAATAGGAAAAGAGGAAGACCCAACATGAGATGGAATAAAGGAAACCAAGGCCTTCAGTTTGCAGTACCTGAGCAAGGCTGTTATTGATAGGTCATTTGGGAGGTAATTCATTCATAGGGCTGCTGTAAGTTTACCTAGTGGGAAGTTTGGCAGTGGCTGTGGCTTATTTCAATTTTTTTCTTTCTCCCTCTTTTTTTAACTGTATGCTTGTGTATAGATTACTTCTGTCCTTAAATTAATCTTAAATATGTCTGATCTTGGAGACTACTAGAATTAGCTATTATAGCTGTATTGAACTCCTCAGCTAGTGAAGTATAACCGCCAGCCACCCTGCTTTACTACCAGTGCAGTCTTGCTTCGTCTGGTTATGGTTAAGAGATGTTGTGTAAGAAAAATGTCCAGGTTGCATTCTCATCTGTAGCCCAAGCAACTTTCCTACAGAAAACTGTTTTTTAATGTTACCAACAAGTACTGCTAATAGAACACAGAAGGAATTCTGCTGGCAGAACTTGTCAAAAGCCACCACAGAATGGCTGTGCCTCCATATGTGTGGAGATGGCTTCTTGTGAGGGCTCCTCTTTAGAAAATGCTGTCTGAAAGGTGACCTCTTGTATGCTTGGTATTTAGCAAGCTGTTAAGGAGTGCTGATGAGGCTGGAGTGCCTGACCAGCTTGGCTTTCTTTCTAGAGAATTTTTCTACTATCTAACAGTTTCTTTGTATAGGCACGAGGTGTGTAAAGCAGCTGGGTGGTGGATCTGCATTCTGCCTATACGTAAACCAAATAATTGCTTATGTAGCTCTATGTGTACTCTGGGGAAGCATAAAAAATCTAACACTGCAAGGAGTGTATCTCATGCATATAAATATGTTAGAAGCTGTATCATAGCCATAAAATCTTATGTCCAGCCTGCAAAGCAGGAATCCCCAATCCTTTTGAGCCTGTAGTCACCTTTGGAATTCAGACACAGGGTGGTGGGCACAGCCACAAAATGGCTTCCATAGAGGGTTGAGCCGGACACACACTTAAATACAAAAATACCCTCAGGAAGAGGACTGAGAGAGAATAAAGCCAACACTGTGATGGCAGCTGTTGCTGAAAGAACATGATTTTAATCTGTTTAGCACTAATCCTCTGAAGCCCAGAGCTGGGAGACAACATCAAGGGAAGACCCCAATGTCTATGCCTTGTTGGCTATTCAGAGGAACTGGTTGGACATTGTGTGAGACAGGATGCTGGACTAGATGGACCATTGGTCTGATCTGGCAGGGCTCTTCTTGTGTTCTTAATGGGGTCTCCAATTGCTAGTCAGATGCCCTGCTGAGCAAAAGCCTCACCCAGCCCCACCTACTTTCTAAAAACATTTGGCTGGCACTATCTTGGGGACCCCCTGCTGTACTGGATGGTTCCCTATTTAGGGTATTACTAACTTCTACAAGGTTCTTTTTTTCTGCTCCAAAGCAGGTATCTTTATTTTTTGTAAATTATTGCAAATTGCCTATCAAATAAAACCTGGAAAAGGGTTATATTTGAATCAAATGTTATATATCCTATTACGAGTCAAGAACAGGTAAAATGTATTTATTTCTGTTATTTATAGTCTGCCTTTCTCACAGGGACTCAGGGTGGATTACACAAGCGAGTCAGTACAAAATGGGACCTTCAGTAACCAGTGCATTAGGATTTTAGGGCTCTGGAACCACCAGAAAGAATCAAAACATAGAATAAGTATTAACAAGACACATTAAAGGGTACAGAAATTACATATTAGGATCCTTCTTACAATAAGTTATACACAGCAGTATAGACCAGTCTCAATCATTTATCCAAGTAAATTTGTGAGCCCTTTTGTACAGTGCAACCCTATTACCTGCACAGAAAAGCCCTCTTGAATAATTCAGGTTTGCATTGTTTGTGGAAGGCCAGGGGAATAGGATTTTTCCTGACCTCCTCTAGCAGGCTACTCCAAAAGGCAGGAGCCACAATGGAGAAGGCACATAAGAACATAAGAGAAGCCAATGTTGAATCAGGCCAATGGCCCATCTAGTCCAACACTCTGTCACACAGCGGCCAAAATATACCAGGTGCCATCAGGAGGTCCAGCAGTGGGGCCAGGACACTAGAAGCCCCCTCCCACTGCTGCCCCCTCCAGCACCAAGAATAGAGTGCATCACCTGCCTCAGACTGAGAGTTCCCATCTATACCCTGTGGCTAATAGCCACTGATGGACTTCTGCTCCATATGTTTATCTAATTCCCTCTTGAAAATGTCCATGCTTGTAGCTGCCACCACCTCCTGTGGCAGTGAATTCCATATATTAATCACTCTTTGGGTGAAGAAGTATTTCCTTTTATCTGTTCTAACCCGACTGCTCAGCAATTTCATGGAGTGCCCACGAGTTCTTGTATTGTGAGAAAGGGAGAAAAGTACTTCTTTCTCAACCTGCTCAATCCCATTCATAATATAAACCTCAATCATGTCACCCCTCAGCCGTCGTTTCTCCAAGCTAAAGAGCCCCAAGCGTTTTAACCTTTCTTCATAGGGAAGGTGTTCCAACCCTTTTATCATTCTAGTTGCCCTTCTCTGCACTTTTTCCAATGCTATAATATCCTTTTTGAGATGTGGTGACCAGAACTGTACACAGTATTCCAAATGAGGTCTCATCAATGATTTATACAGGGGCATTATGATCCTGGCTGATTTGTTTTCAGTTCCCTTCCTAATAATCCCCAGCATAGCGTTGGCCTTCTTTATTGCAGCGACACACTGTCTAGACATTTTCATTGAGTTATCCACTACGACTCCAAGATCTCTCTCTTGGTCCGTCTCTGCCAGTTCAGACCCCATCAACGTGTATTTATATTTAGGATTTTTGGCTCCAATGTGCATCACTTTGCACTTGGCCACATTGAACCCCATTTGCCACGTTGACGCCCACTCACCCATCCTCAACAGATCCCTTTGGAGTGGCTCACACTCCTCCCTGGTTTTCACCACCCTGAACAACTTCGTGTCATCTGCAAATTTAGCCACTTCACTGCTTACTCCCAATTACAAATCATTAATAAACAAGTTAAAAAGCATCGGACCGAGTACTGATCCCTGTGGTACCCCACTGCTTATCACCCTCCACTGAGAAAGTTATACCCCCCTCCACTGAGAAAGTTATCCAGGCAGTTGTTGATTTTGCTCATTTGTAGGTTGGCAACTGTGGAAGTCCCTGCTGACATGAGCAAAGTTGTGGTGGTGAAACATAGTGAGAGAGGCAGCCCCGCAAATAAGAGGGGCCAAGGCCATGAAGGCTTTGTATGTGGTAGCCAATATCTTAAACTGAGCTCAGTAACAAATGGGCAGCCAGTGGAGCATCTGCAGAATGGGAGGCATATGCATGCTCCGTATAGCTCCTGCTAGTAGTTGAGGTATATCATTCTGGACCAGTTGGAGTTTCCAGGCTGATTTTGAAGGGAGACCAATGTACAGTGCATTACAGTAGTCTAGTCTCGATGTTACTGTGGCATGGATCCAGGTGGCCAGGTCAGATATATCAAGGTACAGGGCCATCTTATGGGCTAGGCTGAGTCTGGTAGAAAGTCGTCTTCTTTTTTTTTGCAACTGCATTAACTTGCTTCCCTGGTAATAAAGCTAGCTCCATTCTGAACCTTGGGCTTTTCACTGAGGCAGCAAGGGCCAGTTGAACTCCATCAGAAGTGAGGAGTGCAATGTCCTTCAAGGCCTCTGCCTTCCCAACCAGCTGACTTCTATCTTTTCAGGGTTTAGTTTCAGTTTGTTCACTTTTAGCCAGTTAACCACCACAGTCAGGCAGCAATTCAGGCTCTCTACCACATCGCCAGGAGATTTGGATAAGGATATATGAAACTGAGTATCATCAGGATATTGATGACAACCTACCCCAAAACTACAACTGATTTGTCCTAAAGGCTTTACATAGAGTTATAAAAGCATGGGGAATAGAATTACACCCTGTGGAGCCCCACAAGATAGGAGCCCCACACCAATAATAGTTGGTTTTCTTTCTTTTTTTTTTTATCAAAACCCTCCTAAAAAGGAGAGGAATTTATTCTTTTTATAAATAGAAAAAGGTAGGGTATATAGAGGGATAAAGAAAAGAGCGGAGTGAGTATTCTGTTAATAAAGGTTAGTTTAAATCAATATAGATACAGTTTTTGGCAATCTCCGTGATTTGAGAGTCTTCTTTTCATCTAACAAAAATTCAAAATAACTCTGTTAATGAGGTTAGTAATGTCCTTTGGGGTTAATTATTAGTCATCTCCTTTTTGACGTTTCCCGAACAGTTATTTCTTAGGTTGTCTTCCTTTGGTATCCCTCAAGTTATAGGATGGGCCACCTTTGGTTTTCACTTCTCCCGCTCCGGCACCTCCCTCCTCTGGGCCGCTGTCATCTTCACTACTCAAATCTGTCCACGTTGCGAGTGCTGCCTCTTCCTCTGGACTGGCGTGTCTCTTCAGAAATTCCTGCGCCTTGAAGATGGAGTCAATCTTCTCTCTCTTATCCTTGTACTTGAACAAAAGGCCTTCAGGATAGGTCCATCTGTATATGACCTGTCTTCTTTGTAGAAAAGTGGTCAATCCTTTATAAGCTTTCCTTTTCATCCGGATTTCATAAGGCACATCTTTCAATATTCTGATGGTCTGCTCCCCAATTTTCAAGGGCACCGCTGCAACTGCACGCAAGATTTGATCTCTGGTACTTTGCTTGACAAACTTGACAACCACTTCTGCTGGCAGATTATTTTTTTGTAAATGTGGAGTAGGCCCTATAGACCTTATCCATTTCTTCTTTTAACTCACGCTGATCTCTGCCAGTTACGGGTGCCAAGGCATTCGCAAGTATAGATCTGAGATCTTCCTTCTCTTCTTCTTTAATGCCCTGAAATTGAAGAGTCAGATTCGATCTTTCCATTTGCAACATCAAAATTCTTTTTTCTTGCACATCCTGATGCTTTTCTAACTTGTTGACCCTTTTCTTCACTTTTCCGATGTCTTCCGACGAGACCAAACATTTCTGTGCGATCTCCTCCATCTTCTTTGACGTCTCTGTTAGTTGCCTCTGTTGACTGTTGAGAACACCTTCCATATTAGTTAAGGTTTCGCTGATTTTCTGTATTTGGACCAGCAGAGGGTGCAGTAACTCGCTTGTCTGTTGACTGACAGTCGGCTCTGGAGGGGGATTACCCGGACCGGAAGTCCCGCCTCCCTTCTTCTCAGTTTTCAAAGGGACCTTCTTCATGGCAGACATTTCTTGTATTTGTTTACTTTATAAAAGTTCGTGACGCGTCGCTCAGGAGTCCCGCTAACTCATTCGCTTCAATGGCACCCCAAAGGTAATTTCACCAACCCTTCTTCCCTTTCATCCCCCTTAGCTTTCTTATGCAAGTCCCGCTTCTCAGGGGGGGGGATTCCCCTCCTCCCAGCCGCTTATCCGCTTACGGGGGAAGGGCTCGGGTTTCGCTTCAGATTCAGACCTCCAACTCACGGTTCCTGCCGTTTCTTCTTTTTGCTTTAATTCATCGCTGTTCCTCACTCCTGTTGGAAATCGGTGGCGTCGCTAAGTCCCATTACGGGCACACCGCAGCAGGGCCGATTGGGGCGGGGAGAAAGCCTCAATTTCCCGGCTGACTGCCAGCAAAGAGGCTACTCCCCAAGCGCCCCCGGTTTGGAGCCTTTGCCTAAGGCTCACTAGGGTCTTGCAAACCTGCAAAGACCCCCCAAACTGCGTGTGGGCTAACCACCTCCGGGGACCTCCCGAAAGGTGGCCGCCATTCGCAACGCCGGAAACCGAAATAGTTGGTTTTCAATTGCAACACTTCAAGCCCAGTCCATGATGAATTCTTTGAACCAGTTCAATGCACATCCCCTGATAACTACTTCTGCCTCCAGGCACCTCAACAAGATGGCATGATCTACTGTATCAAACGCTGCAGATAAATCCAAAAAGGGCAAAAGAGTGGCTTGGCCTTTGTCTATACTTAGACAGAGGTCATCAACTAAAGCTAGAAGAGGCGTCTCTGTCCCATCGCCTGGCCTAAATCCACAATGAAACGGATCTAAAGCAGAAGAGTTATCCAAGAAGACTTGGAGATGGTTCACTATTGCTCTCTCAGTCACTTTGCCCAGGAAGCGTAGATTAGCCTAGGCGATAATTGGCCACATTTTTCTGTTGGGATGGTTTCTTAGGTAGTGGACAAATAAGTACTGCCTAACTTCCCCCCCCTTCTTCCCTTTTCCCTGTTGGTATTTGTTACCAAACTGACGAATGCCTTATCAGTTGGCAGAAGCTGGAGGTATGCCAAAAGTAGTAATAGATGTAACTTCTCATATCTCCTTCAAGGCATCAACTGTTTCTCATAGGTGTGTATGTGTTTCTGTTTTTAACAGGGCTGTAATATAGTTCCAGCATCTGAGTTTGGGGCAGAAAGTTCCTGTGTATGTCTGTAAAATGTAATCTTGTAATGGAAACCGTCCCATTTCTTTCCTCTCTGGCCAAACGAGTATTAAGGAAGCTTCTAAAATTTATTGATAAATAGAATTCGCTCATCTTTCCTTAGTGTGTTTAATTAATGAACAGGGCAGTACTAAGTAAGTGCTAGAGAACATATATTGCCAAACAACTTTATATAAATTTTACAATCTTGGACTGAATGGCATTTGCTTAACTACTGTTCCCTATAACCAACAATAGGGTATAAAATTCCTGAAAAACATAGGTTCGAGTCCAGTGGCACATTAGAGACCAACAAAATTTGGGGGGGTATGAGCTTTGACTCTTGAAAGGCTATTCCCCCCCCCCAAAAAAAAAAATCTCAATGGTTGCTAAGGTGCTCCTGGACTCAGCTCTAGCTGTTCCACTACAGACCAACATGGCTACCCTCTGACATTGGAAAACATACACAGTGATCATTTACATCCTGTAAGTTGATGGCATCAAGTGAATATTGTAGTTTATAATAATAACCTCTTCAGAATCAGTTGGTGGCAGAACTAGCCATGATTTCACTGGTTGTGCTGATTGACTCAGCAAAAGAATGTTACAGCTTGAATTGCTTTCAGAGGTTTCCTGCTGTGTGAATATTCTGAACAGGAATGGCCCATTGCACAAGCAACCCAAGTAAAGTAAGTAAGTTTACTTGGGCAGTAATATTTTGACCAGCACCGCTGAAGCACAAAATGATTGTGGAGGTGCACCCCTGGGTCCTTTGCAGCATATTGTAGAGAGTTTCATGTTGCAACTCTTGGGACTTGTGCCATCTGTGCTCCAACATTCTCTGTGGCACTTGGGAATCCTGAGATACACGTTTCTGATTGCTCAGTACTTTGGTCAGCAAAGTGGTTTAGTCCATCCCTGATGCAAGAAGGAAAAACCAATTTGGTATAACTTAGGCAGTTCTACAGTGGACTCCTTTTTTCTCTTGCAACATAATAATATGGCTGTTATTCAAAGGAAGTTCCACTACTCTAAGTGGTGCATATTTGTAAAAGAGGGGGGCTTAAAATCTACAAAAATTAACAAAAGCTACAGTTATATGCACTTGGATTATAATGGGAACCTTGTTGCATTTTGTTGATTGTAAGCTAAAAATTCCTTTTTAATAGTTTATCCCTGATCCTCATGTTTCCGTGTCTTTCTGGGGAGGGCAGGTATATTCTGAACAGCACAATCAAGGTGATAGAATCTTCTCAGTGTTCTGCACTGAGGCTTGCCTTGGTGGCAGTTTCGTTGTAACTTACCAGAGTTGTTGTTTCCCCCCTCATTTTAGTACATCTTGTCTGGCTCTGATGACTTCAATTTATACATGTGGAGAATTCCTCCAGATCCAGAAGCAGGTAAGTTTTCATGTGGTGTCTGACAAATAGGCTGCTAACAATGAGAGAAATTGCCTTCCAGAATATTAGCTGCCCAAGGAATGTATCTAGTGATGTACTGGGTACATATTTAATTGAAATGAAACCATGAAGAGGTTACCAATATTCTTGGAGGAAGAGGGAGTCCTTTTCCCCCACACTAGTTTCATAATCCAAAAGCACAGTCCTAAACAGAGGTGACTTCAGTGGGCTTAGAAAGGTAAAGTTCCATTTAGGATTATGGTTCCACTTTTAATCTCTCCTCCCATGCACCCACTTCCCCCCCTGTACTTGTAGCTGTGATTTAAGAGTTTCTAGCATGAAAGAAACCAGTTTCATTTTGGCATACAAACTGGGATACTTTAAATTCTGTTATTTATTTCTTGCCTGCAAATCAGGATTCAAAACTATGGTCAATATATAATAACCTCCAGAAATTATGCAAGATTACAGATTTTGCAGATATGGGAACTCTTGGTGTGTGGTTTTGCTTAACATATCACAGGACTTTGAATGATGTGAAATTAAGAGAAGTACAAGTGTCATTGCCCTAGTTTAGGAAGCGAGCCAGTGTTGTGCAGTGGCTAGAGCGTCAGACTAGGAGCAGGGAGACCCAAGTTTGAAGCTTGCTGGGTGACCTTGGATTATTCTCACATTCTTGGCCTTAACTTGACCTCAGAGAGTTGTTTTGAGGATAACATGGAGGGAAAGAGTACAGCATAAGTCCCCATTGGGGAAGATGATGGTACATAAATAAATAAGAACCATTTATACTTGGGTACTAACAAAGAATAAAAAGGAGAAGTCAAAATGAAGGAAGGGAGATTGTCATGTTAACTAGAGGGGAGTTTTCAGTTTCCTCTCCTGATCCTTTCCTTTGGTCTGTTGATTGGCCTGGACAAGAAACTAGGGCAGTTCTTTGGCTCCAAGAAGACAGGTCAGATCTTATAATACAGCCAGTTAGGGTGCCATCATACAGAAACATAGTATGTCAGACTACAAATCAACTATCATAGATACTTTTATTCTTTGACTTGCAATATATATCTACTGATATAAAAAACAGAATGCTAAAGTTGTGCTGGTACTGCAGAAGACAGCCTCTTTAGAAAAAGCAATAGCACACTGGTGTTGAGAATGGTCTTACCCTGGGTGGATTCTTGATGTCTGATCAACTTAACTTGATCAGGTATCTGTTTAAAGTCACAAGCCCTTTCTCTCAAGCAGTGTGGTGTGTATTAATTTCCTCGTGAATCGGTAGCAGTTTTAATGCATCCTGTGGAGCATGGCTGACTCAGTTTTGAGCATTCTGTAAATGCTTCAGAGGAGTTCTTCATTCCTATCAGACTATCTTGTGTAGTGTGAAGCATTCCTGTATCATTCTTGCATCTACTTTAAGAGTATCTAGTCCAAATATCGCTCTTCTGCAAGATTGTCAAGGATCACAGATGTCAATCACCAACTCTGGCCTTATAGTCCTGGCACTGCATGGAGTCAGGTATATATAGGTCCAATTCCAGACAGGGGATTAGTCGACCCTTCTCCATGTCAGGCTAATCATGTCTAAAGAGTGCAACTTGCCTAGTTCAAAATGGGAAAAGTTTTTTGTGTTTTTTTTTTTTAATTTCCTGACTATATACAAAGTAAGCTTTTGTTGGTGCCTTGGCAGTCCACCATCTGCTCCCCTTCTCCAAACCCCTGAAACTCCTTGATATGGGCTAGAAACATGAAAATTTGGGAGAGCATTCCTGATCTCACATCTTCACCAGGCAGTGGAACTTGGAAGAATTTTTAGTAGGTAGAGCTGATAGAAAATTGACTTTGCAGAGCATGCAGAACTTATAGCAACCTTAACTTTTTGGAGACACTTTACACTTCTGCACCCAATATTGTATGAGAATTCCTAAGACAGGGCTGTTCCTCAAGTATTATGGTTTAAAGATGAACTCTTTACTGTGCTAATTGTTACAGGCAAAATGTGTCCTGTAACAGGCTGGTGCCAGTATCTGGTTCTCTTCAATATTCTCAGCACTTCTCCAGGTTTGCCTAAAATTCTGTATATTGGTGATGGGACCACCCCTGCCTAGTATTCGTATGACCAATTAATACATTTTCCCAGTGCCCTATATTGAATCTTGTTAGGTAACTTCTAATTCTCCTGTGGTGAAGGAGGTCAGTGACTGACCCACTAGCAAAATAGCAAGACGTTGGCTACAGATAGGGGATAGGCACAAAGCAGGAAAATGCAATTTGATTTGTGGCATGCTCAGTTTGCAAAACCATGAACTGTCATGAACTTTTAAGAGCCAAAAGAACCAGTTTGTGAGGTTTGAGATGTGGTAGAACGCTGCCACCCCCAGTACCCTAGAGACATCAAGCTCACAGGGAATCTCTGGCTGACTCTCCTGTACCTGCTCTCCAAGTTTGGTGAAGATTGGATTTACAGGATCCAAGTTACAGACCCCAAAAGAAGGTGCACCAAGGAAAGTGCTTTCTGGGGAAATGACAACTGACAGGCAGTCATTTTGACAGGCACAAGTTCAGGAGTATCAGGAGTGTATAGAATTGATCCTAGAAGCTAGATACACCAAACTCACAGGGGATCTCCAGCTGATTCTCCTCTACCTGCCCTCCAAGGTTGGTGAGGATTGGGTTTACGAGGTTCGAGTTACAGCCCCCCCCAAAGATGCCCCCATCCTCCATTTGTTCCAGTGGAGGAAAAAACAGCTGGGGGGGCATTTTTGCATGCCCAGATGAACCAGTGCAATGTCCCTAGCAGAACCAGAGCCACTGTTGCAGTGCAAACCCAACAGGACCAAGGCCAAACCAGAGAATCTCTGTAATAGAAACTGAAGGTGGGCATTTTTGCAAGCTCAGCAGAACCCAATGCCAATGTGGCAATGCCAGCTTAATCACAATCCAAGCAAGGAGGGCATTTTTGCAAGCCTAGCAGAACCAGTAAAATACACAGAGTGCTCAGCAGTACCAATGCAATCAGAAAGTGGCTGGTGGAGCCCAGTGCCAATGTGGCAATGCCAGCTCCACAGGACTGAACTGAAGCATAGAGTCACACTCCAGGAGTGGGGGAGGTTACAAGCCCAGCTGAAGGGATATACTAAAAGGAATTACGGGATTGCCCATTGAAAACAATGGGAGAGGCTTGAAGGCCTATTGAAGATAATGGAAGCCAGGAATGCCAATTGACTTGCATGGACTCCATTGAAATACATTACAATATAAAATAACTGCAATGAAAATGTGGTGCAGATTTTCAATTAATGTCTCTGGGCCCAGATAAACTGCTCTGGGGCTGGAATAACAGACTCCAGAGTGGAATGACGGTTTCCTGGAATAGAATTTGTGATCTGGGAATGGAATGACAGCCCATGGGTCATAGCAGAAGTGTTCTGGAGCTGGAATTACATCCTTCCAGAGTGGAATGACAAGCCATCAGTCCCCTTTGGAGACTGTCATTCTAGTCTCAGAACATTTTTGCTATGAAATGGGCAGTTAGTCCACTCTGGGTGCTGTTATTCCAGCTTGAGAACACTTCTGCTCCTCCCACGGTCTGTCAGTCCACTTTGGGGGCTATCATTCCTGTCTCAGAGAGACTTCTGCTACTCCCAGTGGTTCTTATTCCACTCTGGGGGATGTCATTCCAGCCCCAGTACACTTCTCCTACTACTGGGGGATGTCATTCCACCCTGAGGGCTGTCATTCCAGTCCCAGAACACTTCTCTTAATACCAGGGGCCATCATTCCAGGCTGGAAACGGTCATTTGAGCTCCAGAACACTTCTACTACTCCCAGGGGCTGTCATTCCACTCTGCAACTTGTCATTCCTGTCCCAAAATAGTTCTCCTACTCCCAGTGGCTGGAATAACAGGCCCCAGAGTGGAATGATGGTACCAGAAACTGAACAAGTGTTTCCAAGGCTGGAGACCTCCCACCCCACTCTCAAGTTTGGTAAATGTTCTGATGGAGCAGAGACATTCTGTCTGGAAATGTATTCATTCACCAACCTGCAGGAACCTCCAGAAACAGCTTGAAAATTTGTGGAAAGTTTGTGTTGGTTGACCTGCCATGAACTGCACTTCGTGAACCATGAACTGGCTAAAGTTCACGAACTTTAGTTCATGACCAGTTCATGCCCAGACCTAGCTACAAACTCTCACTGGTTAGCCTGCATTTGACTGGAACTGCCTTATCTTCCCACCCTCAACACAGCTACCACCACTGTATATATTAGGCAGTAGTTCTAGTAACATGATGCCAGGGAATACCTAGCTATCTGTTGCAGATGGTCGGACTGGTTGTTTGAAGCTTGCTCTGCTTAATGGAGAATGTTGTTCTCTAAAGAGTGGGATTAAAGGAAATATTGTAAATTACAGGATTGGTTTAAAGTGAATCTAAGCTTTCATATTATTTTGGAAGTTATAAAATGTATTGGAGCAGATATATTTGCAGTGGGCATGAAGTAACAGCAATGATATAATGCAAACAAAGAAGAGAAATTCAGATATTGTCCGATGCTTCAGGGAGGAAAACGCTGGTGAAAAATCAAGTTGCTCATGGATGGTAAAAGAATCCATGATCTGTATTGTGCTCCTAATAATCTCAATGCTCATTCTTAGGGGCAGTTCTTACATACAAAGAACTTCACTGACTTTATCACTTCCAAAATAATAGGACGAGCGTTTTATGAAAACGGAAGATTTTATTCACTTATCATGAAGCTTCATTCTCGGTGGTCCTGGAGTGGGTCAGTCCTTGACTCGTTACGCCTGGGATTAGCTCCTCACCTCTGCTTGCAGGGCTGGCAAAACTTTGATCCTGGAGGGGAGGGGCTTGTCCTCTGGATCCCCAGTTGTTCACCAAGCCGATCTTCCCCAACAACCTGTACAACAGTGAACCAAATAAACCACCTGCCACCCAACCAGTAACAGGTTTGAACACCAGGTTTTCAACACCAACAGTAAACTTTATTGGGACAACAACCAAGACATACAGACTTTCTCCTGAAAAAGTATACCAGTCAAGTAACAGCCCTCTCATCAGAACCGGAAGACACTCCCTCAATCAGGGTGGGTAGGACTGACCCACTCTGGGTCCACTGAGAAGGAAGTTTCACGGCAAGTGAATAAAATCTTCCATTCTCCAGTGGGTCAGTCCTTAACTCAGTACACCTGGGACATAAAAGAGCAATACAATTCAGGGTGGGTCTAATTATTTCCGATTCTTATAAGGCGTATTGAAGCACCCTCCGACCCTCTTGGGTGAACTGTCTCTCCTTGTACCAACCAGTCCCGTGTCAGAGAAGATGCATTGGTTCCCTGACAGAGAACTGCCATAGATCTTGGAACCACGCCCTCCATGGTCAGAAGGGCACCATTAGAATCAGTGCCGCCTTGAGTTCCACCATCTCCTGTATCACTTTCAGGATTCATGGGAAGGATGGAAGGACACACAGGGGGGAACCCTTGGTCAGGGGAAGCTCAACCTCTCTTGTGCAATGACAAACAGCAACCACAGGAGAAAGCTCTGAAGAGGCTGCATGTGGAACCGGGCCCAAGGCACTACCTCCTGCCATAAGACCAGTATTCCCAACAGGCAGGCCAAGGTCATTAATTCTGGAGACCTCACCCCCAGTCCCTGGACCAACACCTGCAAGATCTCCTGTCACCTCTCCTGAAACAGGAAAACCTTGTGCATTGCTGAGCGAAACAGTACACTCAAATGGAACAGAGTCTGTGATGGTTCCAGGATACTCTTGTCCAACCTCTCGCGACCCGGTATTACCTCGACGTCCCCCTTCTTCTTGGGCACCCTGTAGTAGACAGAGTATACTCCTCGTGATCTCTCCTCTTTTAGAACTTTCTCCATGGTCCCAATATCTATGAGATGTGGAATAGCCTGCTTTAGCAAGCTTTGTATGTCTACGGTGTTATCACTCTATTCCGTTAGACCCCTGCTGTTGGTATAAATTTGCTTTCACATTTCGCGGGAAACAATACTGTTACAAAAGACTCCCACAAGGACTCCATATTGCGCCCAGCATATGTCATAAGCACGTTGTTCAGATGCTAGATAAGCTCCCCAGGGAGTATAGGGAGGTCACGAATTCGTATGTCGATGATCTCCTTTTATGGGGTAAAACTCCAGAGTTGGTGCGCGATGTAACTAGGGCAATTCTGAAGCTCTTACAGGAAACAGGATTTAATCCTTCAGGAGTTCCAGAAACCGACCAGGTGGGGATCTCTCGAACTCCACCCTGATAGTCTCCGAGATGGCAGCATGGTCATGCTGTGGTTTCCTTTTTGGAACCTTTGGGACCCTGACATGATTTTCCTGAAAATGGCTGTGGTCTTGGATCCCTAGAGCTGTTCTGCCATCTGCCCTTGTATGCTCTGCTGTAGTTCTGTCTGTCATCTCGTCAGAAGTCCTGAAAAGACTGAAAACGCCTCATAGACTTCGCATCTTTTTGCTTTGACAGTAGCACTTTTTTATTGTCCTTGTCTTCAACTAGATATCTCTCCAGACCTGCACCAAACAAGTTAACTCCCTTAAATGGCACTGCCACCACTTTAGCTCTGGTCCACTGTGTCAGCATCCCAGTTTCTGAGCCACGTATTACGTCTAGCGGTCACACCACTGGCCATGGCTTTAGCTGTTAATTGGAGTGCATCTGGGGAGGCATCTGCCACGAAGGCTGTTGCCAAGACAATCTTCATCTTTCACTCTTAGGTATGCCACTCTCTACCGCTGTAAGATCTGAGGCCCACATGTAGGCTGCTCTGGCAAACAAGGATCCCGTGGCTGATGCTCTCAGGGAACTGACAGAGGCTTCAAAATCCCTACGCAATGCCTTTTTGACATGCTTGTCACAATTGTCCTTGGGAAGACCATCGGCATCCATATGCAGAAGAGACGAGGATGACAGAGAGTTGATTGAGTCATCAACCACTGGGGGTTTAATCTTTTTTATCGCTTCTGGAATAAGAGAGTACAATGTAGCAATCATAGAGTTATTAGCTTTGGGGTTAGCTGGGTGTTCCCATTCAGCCATGATAATATTATAGAAAGCTGCTGGCAGAGGTACTCCCGCTGCCTTGGCATTAGGCTTAGGAATGGCCTTGTTAGACCCAACTGGAAAACCTGCAGCCTCTGTGTCTTCCTTTGTCTTAGGAGTATACGAGACCTCCAGTGCCCTTAAGACCTTTGGCAACAACCTATTATACAGTTCTTGAGAAAAAAGCCTGAACTGGCTAAGAGGAACTGCTTCTTCTTCTTCCTTCGACAATTCTCCCTCCTCCTTGTCAAATACAGGAGCATCAGAATCAGACTCTTCTCCCATGTCACTAAATAAAGGACTATGATCTCCCTCCGTACAGGGAACCTTCCTATCCTTTTTCCTAGGAAGAGTGCTGTCCTGGGAACTGCTGTGTCTACACCGCTTGCCCCTTTTGGATTGAGAGGTGGATGTCTGCTGCCATAAATCTCTAAACTCCTTTTCCATCTCCTCCTTCAGCCAAGACCTAAGGTTAGACTGAGCCTCCTCCCTTGATAATTCCTTACCCAGGGACTCCTTTTTGGAAGCTTGAGTGGATTCAATGTCATCTAATGGAATGAAGCTTGAAGGACCAGCTTTATCCGCCATTTTGTGTGAGCCTAAAAGTGAAAGCAATTCGCTATCACTCGGATGAAGCAAAATGGCCACCATTCCCGCCTTTTTGCTTCCCCCGTGTCAGCTCCAAAAGAGGAGAAGGGGGGGGCTTGAAGAAACATCATCTCCCTGCAGAACCAATGCCTGCCCCAGAACAGTTCCCTTCCATAACTCCAAGGAGAGAACTATTCCCCCCCAAGTGCCAAAGCGACTGCAGAAACATCGGGAAAGGACAGAAAGGAACAAACAGGGGGGGGGGGCGTTGGGAGCCTCTACTCCCAATAAATAGCTCAGCCAGTCCACCGGATCCAACCACCACAGCCTGGCTCCCTCCCCACTGAACACCCCCCTATCATGATTCAGCTGAGACAGGATGAATCGTTTGGAGCCACAATGCCCAGCCCAGTTGTCCTGTGAGTGAAAGAACTCAGTTCCAGCACTGCACAGGATCACGCCGGAGCTAAGCCTGTGTGAGTCCCGGCCTCCGCGTCTCTCTCTCTTGCCTCCCCACCATCCGTAGGAGGGAGCAAGGAATGCTGCCGATGGCTCGGTGGCATGCGCAGCAGCAGAGGCCGGTTCCCGGCTGCCACGTCTGCCCAGGGGGCCCCTTGAGCTGCCAGCAACCACACTTTGTGTCCCTAGAGATGGGTCTGGGGGGTGGGGAGGCAGAGACACCTCCCGTACAACTCACTCTCTTCCTTCCTTCTTCTCTTTTCCTTCCAGAATCTTCGTGCTCCCAAGAGCACAGCCAGACGTCCTGCTCCAGAGGCAAGGCTGGTAAAAATGGGGATCCAGAGGAAAAGCCCTTCTCTAGGATCAAAGTTTTGCTGGCCCTGCAAGCAGGGGGGAGGAGCTAATCGTAGGCGTAATGAGTCAAGGATTGACCCACTACCGGTAACACTGGAGAAGCTTAGATTCACTTTAAACCAATCCTGTAACATACAATATTTCCTTTGTTCTATTACTACTGTATTTCAGCAAAGACAGAAAAGAACTGGTGCGCAGTTTGCTCTCTGCTTTTGCCATTCCTTTTGAAGAGTTTGCTAACCAAACCTTCTCTCTTTACTTGAGTTGGTTTTTTCCTGGAATGTATGTCATCTGAACAAAGATAAGAGCTTTAAGAAAAGAATTTGGTGCACCCTTGCACAATGGTTCTGATGCATGTTGAAAGTTGGGAAATGTGGTTTTAGCTGGAAAGAATGTTGCACGTGTCAGGGAGTTGCTGTTGACTATTTGCAGTCATTAAGTAAGACCTAGTGGGAACCCAGAATAGGCACCTTTCAGAAGACCATATTTTAAATGCTGTACTAATGGCAGTTTCAGTCTGGAGCTAGCAGAGTAGTAATCCATCCCTATGTAATAAATGGAGGTGGGTGGCCTTACTGGGACATAAGTGGGAGACTGAGAAACAAACACACTGCTATTCTTCATTCAGCCAAGCTTGGTGACTACTACAGCAATGGCTAAGCACACAGTGGGTGTGCACTTGCCTTCAAACACAGTTTTATTTGTTACCAATGAAGTGTTTTTCCTCTGCCTCCCCCACTATTAACTGTTTCCAAAAAACTAGTGCCAGGTGAATGCTGTAGCATCACAGTAACACAGCAGTAGAGACCATAGCTGCTGAGGATGGAAAATATGAATAAATTGGCAAAATCAAAGTTCACAAACCATGTGGTTGTGGGAGAATGGAATCATCACTCATCCAGTATAGGCCTGTGATATTTGCATAGCCAATCTCTCCTCATATAAGTCATGATTGCAATAGTAGTACTTCTGGGGGAGCGGTGGAAGAGAATTATGATTTCACTTCAGTGTCAAAAATTGAGTGGTGAGTTAATGTGATGTCTCTTTTAACAAAGAAAATAATTTGAATCATGAGGTCTGGAAGCCATGCAAGAAAGAACTAATAACAGCATATCTACTGAACAAGCAAAAATAGGAACTAAAAGATCTTAAACTTTAATCTCTGTATTGAGAGGGGAAAGGATGATCAGTTGGTGGAAGTCACCTTGGCTCTACAGATTGAATAATATCCTTTATTCCTTGTATATAGCTGCATATTAAGCCCTGCTATTAGGGCTGCCAACCTCCTGGTAGTGGCTGGAGATCTCCTGCTATTACAACTGATGTCCACGCAACAGAGATCAGTTCACCTGGAAAAAATGTCTGCTTTGGAAGGTGGATTTGATGGCATTATATCCCATTGAAGCCCCTCCCCAAACCCTGCCCACCTGAGCCTCCACCCCCAAAATCTCCAGGTGTTTCCCAACCCAGAGCTGACAACCCTACCTGCTATGGATTTTCTTCTCCAAAATGTTATTTTGAATCTTCCATCACCTTTTATTCCTTACCCCGTGTGGATTTAATGCCAATGTAACATTAGGGCTGCAATCACACACACTAAATAATCCACTTTCAATGCACTTTTGAATTGGATTTTGCCAGTTGACACAGTAAAAATCCAGTTGGAAAGTGGATTGAAAGTGGATTATTTAGTGTGTGTGATCGCAGCCTAGTAGTCCTTTATGGAACTGACACCATACATTTCAGGCCATTGCAAAGTATTTGAGACATGTGAATATTGTATGCTTCACTGGCTTCCATTACTTCAGAAGAAAGTTAAAAAAATTAACCAAGACGAGCTGTGCGTAAGGCTCCCAGTTGGAATAAATAGTGGCCTCTCCCTGATCACTTTCAATTGCTGAGGCGCATGGTTTTTTGAGTTCTCATTCAAGGTGTAGAGCCTTTCACTTTTTAAACAAAAAGCACATTATTGCCAGTAGTGTTGGCACTACCTTAGTTTACTTATATGTATATAATTGTTCTTGTAATCAGGCTCTGTTTATGGGACATGGTCCAGTTACTCCTCTCTTGTTTTTCAGGTGGGATCGGCAGGGTGGTTAATGGTGCCTTTATGGTGTTGAAAGGTCATCGGTCTATTGTAAATCAGGTCCGATTTAATCCCCATACCTACATGATCTGCTCTTCTGGCGTCGAAAAGATTATAAAGGTGAGCTGTGCCCATGAAACAAGCCTCTCTTCTTTTCCTGATAACTGTTAAAGTGTATTGTATCTTTTTCCTGTTGAGCATTCTCACTCATTTATTTTGTTCTTCCTCCAAGGAGTAACTTCTTTATTTCTCATTATCTGTGATAAATGCATGTTTCTAAAGAGAGACTGAAACCTGTTGGTTTCAAGTCGTGCACATTGATTAAAAAAAATAGTAGTACACAGGAATTGCATTTTTTCCCTAGAGTGGGGTTGGTATCTTTCAATGAAGTATGGCCAAAGTAGAACCGCCCTCTGACTAGGAAACCACACTACAGTGACTTTTGATTGTATGCTTTAATTTAGGCCAATTTAATCTCTTTTTTTTTTTTTTGGAATTCAAGCAGTTAAGTACTACAGGACTGTGGATCAGACAGCTGGTTCAAAGCAATTCAGAATTGCTCTACTGCTGTGTAGTTGAATTATTCAGTACATAATTATTACTCAATAATTTCTCAGCTGTACACTTAATTATTCAGATGGTACTCGTTCACTCTTGTTCTCTGTGCCAGTGCTCCCCACAGTCCACTAAAGGCTACAGAATGGAGCGGACAGTGTACATGCTCAGCTATCATAAAGCTGTGCAGAGCTGAGGGAGCAAAGACAAAGCTGAAGGTTATCTAATGACTCTTTTCCACTTCCCCTGAGAGGTAGAAAGAACTGATTGGTTTCCTTTCTCTGTGCATTTGATAACTATTTCCCTCACTGCACCCTACCCCGTGCGCCATTAGGGACTACTGTGACTAGCGACTGGTAACTGAATGGCACAGAGTTCTCCCCCCCACCCTCCAAAGTTCTTTGGATTCAGTGAATAGGTGCTGTATCAGTTTCATTAGGAAGAAGTTTTTGCCCAAGTCAGACTAGCTTGTGATTGACATATGTCACTTAGTTTTTCACTTGCTTCCCGTGTCATGTGTAGCTTGGTTTAATTTTTTGTAACATCTCAGTTCCCTTGTCCTGTCAACACCTATTTTTGTACCTTGTGACACATGATCCCCTGGAATGCATAGGCAGATCTGGGGTGGGATTGAAGGTAAAGAGGAGAGTTAGGCAGTGGGTTGGATAAAAGCCTTCTGTGGATCTGCAGAACATCTGGGTATCTGTTCATCACTGGTATATTTTTGAAAAAAATTAGATGAGCATTTAGCACCAGTAAAGAAAAGAAGGCCTTTGAGAGAACTTTGAGGTAGCATTGTTTGGCCCTTACTTGTCCTAACATGCACTTAACATATTTTCATGAAATGACTGTTCTTGTGCTCTTTGCCTATCCCTGCCCTCAATGACAACATTGCTGTCTTCATCTGAGAATGGATTCAGCATGCTTTAACTTTGTCTTGTCTTGTTTATGAACTTACTGTTTGCCATCAAATGGACCTATATCCCTTATTCTCCCCCAATATGGGATATTCCTTTTGCAGGCAGCCTGGGGACTAGCCCATTTTGGAATCCCAAGTATGTGAGGCTGTCAGTAGGCTGAGGGCCAAACTAGATATTACGTCTGACACAACTCAGGTCGACCTTTGCCAGCCCACTTTACAAACAGATATGATGCCAGTGAACTAATGTTCATAGGTGCTCTGGGACCCAATTTGGCTCAGGAGCATAGAGGAGGAGGAGGAAGAGGAGGAGTCCCCCCCCATGCTACACTTCTGAGCTAAAATGGGCCCCAGAGCACTTGAGAATGCTAATTCCCCAGCCCCATGTTTGTCAATGAAGGAGGCTGAGGAACTCCAACCCTCACTATGGCCCTGAGATGGTGACTTGCCAAAGGTTGTGTAGCTTTTATGCCTGAGCAGATGTTTGAGCCCAACTCTTCCTGGCACAAGTTCAGCCCTGTACTCATTTTACCACATTGGCACCTGGATGTCCAGTCAAAATAGAAGGAGCAGCCTTGTATTCCTTCATGTATCTGAAGCTGCCTGGAAACTGCTTTGCTAGGACCAGGTTAGAATTAACTTCTGTTTTTAGTTTTTCCCTTGAACTGCTTTATGAATGTCTTGAAAGGACAGTGCAGTAATCTGAGGTCGCCTGGGAAATAGGTACAGAATTTGGTCCACTGCTGTTCAGTTGACTGCATTTCACCCTGCTAGGGAATCCATTTATGCAGGCTGGGAATCATGACTGCCCAGATTTGCCCAGGTCTACGAGTGTTAAATCTCTTCATCTCTGCTTGTCTCCCTCTGTTCCCCAGGCATGTTTGCATATGAAAAACAGAATATTTGTGGTAGCATCACAAGTATGGATTTTAGATGGAGCATTATTGTGTTCTGTTGAAACTCTGTTGTTGTTTTTTTGTTGTTGTTGTTTTGCTTTATAGATGCCTGCCTGGCTGTGTTCATATTAGTTTCTGCCAAGGCGGTTTTTGTGCATGGACAATTGGTGCAATTTAAAGCTTTTCTGAATCTTTGGTTGAAGTGACTTTTCATCCTTTGAATCCTTCCAGCATGACTGTACATGGTCTGTTGGATTAACTAGAGCATAGGCATGCAGTGTGTTTCTTTTGGTGCATCTTTGATTTGTTTCTGCTTTTGGGTTGAAAGTTAGTCTTCATTAAGTGTTCTTTCAAAGGCTGTTCAACTTGTAAGACTGTGCTTCCTGGAAAGGAAATCTCAGTTGGTTCAAAGCATTGTGTATTTCAGTGGAACATATCCCTGTTTTTTCCTAGTTTTCCTGAATTGTTGTAGGGTCAGGGGAAGGGGGAAAGTAGGCAGAAAAATCCCAAGGACCCAGGGAGCCTGGCAAGACACTGTTGGGTATGTGCCTATCAGTTCAGAGGCTCCTTGGTTCAGGAGGAATGTGGCCTTGTGCCAGCCTCTTTCTCTTTCGGGGTAGCCTACTTACCTCATGGCGCAATGAGGACACAATGGGAGGAGAGAGCCGTGTATGCTGCCCTGCGTTCTTCAGAGAGAGGGTGGGGCAAAAATGAAATAATTCAAATGTGGGAGGTACATCAGAATATAATATACTGCTCTGCACTCTTTGGAGGGAGGATGTGCTCATATAAGGCATTTTGACAAAAAAAGAAACACATGGGGAATAGGAGCTAAGCCCTGCCCCCTCCCCAGATTTGCCTTATTGCACTTTGGTGCATTTAACAGCCTTCTGCTGAGAGAAAAATCCTTAAAGTAACAGCAAACAGCGAGGGGGTAGCTCCCCATACCTTTATGCTGTGTTTTGTTTTAAACAAATAAATGGCTCCTGCCATCACATGTAGTTTGGTTCTGTCTCTCTCTCAGGATCTCATGCTGCGTGCAAGTGTCCTTTATAAATCTGCTCACTTGCTGAGGTCAACAGATGAGGCCATGCTTTTATTGTTCATATATACAATATTAAATCTGCAGAAACGAAGAGCATTGTCTGTGGTGGCTCCACAGTAAGTGCTGCTTAAAGCAGGAATATTATACCTGGCCCCCATGGTGATATAGGTTTCCCTTGCTCGAAAGCCAGTCGAATCCGACTCTAGGGTTGCGGTGCTCATCTCCATTTCAAAGCCGAAGAGCCAGTGCTGTCCGAAGATGTTTCCGTGGTCATGTGGCCGGCATGACTCGACGCCGAGGCGCACGGAACACTGTTACCTTCCCACCGAAGTGGTACCTATTTATCTACTTGCAATTTCTTGCTTTCGAACTGCTAGGTTGGCAGGAGCTGGAACCAGAGATGGGAGCTCACTCTGTCATGCAGCACCCAGGTCTCGAACTGCTGAACTACTGACCTTCCACAGCCTGCAGTTCAGCGTCTTAACCACTTGAGCCACCGCAGCGATATACTATTACTTTATTTTGGAAGTCAAAAGTGTGGCGGCTGCAGTTTTTTTCTATGGTTTTTTAATTTTTAAATTTACTGTATTGACTTCTGGAAACTCAAGCTGGCTAGATGATAGGAGAATAAAGAAGTAGGGTGTGGAAGTATGTATACATTAGAGATGAGATTTTAAACAGAATGTGGACTAACAAGCAAAAAAGGCGCTTCAAGGAAAGGCCGTACTGGGAGCAGCAGTTTGTTTTTGGAGCAGATGTTGCTGTGGTGGCAGGCGAAGGAGATGGCCTGTGTATATCTCTGTAGAGAAACCCATAGAAGCTGGTGAAGAGTTGTCAGCAGGAGGGCAGTACTGAACTGAATATTGATGGCTATGGCAGCTTGTCAAAAAGTATGTAGGAAGGAAAGTAGTAAGGCATCGCTTATTTACACTTCAAAGGAAATCAAAGTACACTACTATGTAAGAAATGGAAGATCTCTGCACCCTTGTTTCTATGGAGACAGCCGTGGAGAGGCTCATATCTGTCTCTACTTTTTGTTTCCAAATAATCTGATAGGGCAGATTTCATCTCATTATCCCCACTTGCAGTAAGAGTGTCACGCTGAATATTTCAGTGTATGTGAACATAACCAGAATATGCTTGATTATATATCCTGAGGTCCCAGAAATTCTACCATTCTTCCAGTTTGTGACAGGGGCCTGAGGCTTCCTGCTGCGTGCCAGTGACAGGCCTTTGCTCCTTTCCAGAGCCTTTTTGTAGTTCTGCACCCTTATTCCAAAATTCAAGTTATGCTGTTAATGTAACATGTTGAAAATGTGCTTGCTGTTAAAGGTTCTGGTTTTCTAAGTGGGGTAAGGCAGAGAGAAGGTCCGGACTGGTGTGACAGATGAAAACCCTTTACACAAGATCTGTACAGATGAGTCATGACCCATCCATACATTAACTCCACACGTGGAGAAGAGCAGGAATGCACATGCTGGCCCTGTCTCTGTTTGATTGCTGGCTCATGAGCATGGCACCTACATGTGGAGGAATTTTCCATGTGTATGCTTCCTCCCTATGATCAGCAGCATTCAGAAAGCATCAGGTCATCTGTACAAGGCTACACTTCACAGTGAATGCATGTAGAGTCTTTGTATAGCGTACACTTTATTTTACTTAGTATTTTTAGTCGTCCTTTCTCACAAAGATTACACAGTGTAAGCTGAAACAACATGAAGATAGATCTAATAAATTACATCTAGTCTACTGGGACTAGGACTACAAACATCTGAGTAAGCATAGTGTAGTACACATGATATAGTACACTGGTGCAGAGTACAATTTAGAAAAATGGTTATTACATTAGTAGAAAACAATGCTGCAACAACAGGGTAATATGTGCAGTAAACAGATAATACATCCTATATATAGTCTGCAGGCCCTCTCATGTTATTCAACACATGTATAGCTGAACAGGTGATATATACCTGCAGTTATCTAGGTACTGTTCCCCAGTTTCATTTGTAAAGTGAATGCACATTAGCTCTTCCTTAGAAACTAATGTACACACTTGCTAGATGTATGCATGTTCACTGTAACATGTGAGCAGGGCTTCTGTGTACAGCGTATATTTGATTTTTCTTTGTACCCAATGTGAGTAATCCTTATGTGACTTTCAACAGGAGTACATACAGAAGTGTAATTTAAACTGCACACTTATCCAGGTAATCAGACACTTCCCTTTTCCTTCAGCTTCATAGAAACGTGTGGATGGAAATGTCCAGAGTTCCTGTTCAGTTGCAGTATCACCCCATCTAGACCATGACAGAGCCAAAAGTGTACCAGGAGTTAGCAATGTGTCACATACATATTCTTTGAAGATTATCCAATGCAGAAATGTGCAACTTGATGTAAACACAGTTGCACATCTCTAGTATTTCTAGTTTCCTGGGAAATTAGTGCCTAGAGTTACTCAGAAAGTAATCAAGTGTTTCTCATCCACACTCTCCCCCCACCCACAAGTAAACATCTCTTACATAAAAATAGAGTACTGAATTCTGCTGCAGATTTAAAATTCTGAGGACATTAGCAAGTTATGGGGAAGATGTTGCCTTAGGATTGAAACATATCAATGGAAGTAAGTTAAAAGAGCAGTTCTGTAAAATCCAGCCACATTAAAAGTTATTGTGTTAATTGCTTTCTTTCATACTCTAAGATCATAGCAATACAGATAAATTGGATGAAATGCCTTAAAACTGTGCGCAGATAATCTTTTCTTTCATTCTTTTACTTTCAGATCTGGAGTCCCTACAGGCAGCCTGGATGCACAGGAGATCTGGATGGTAAAATTGAGGATGATTCTCGTTGCCTGTACACTCATGAAGAATACATTAGTCTTGTACTGAACAGTGGCAGTGGCTTGTCCCATGATTATGCTAATCAGTCAGTCCAAGAGGATCCGCGAATGATGGCCTTTTTTGACTCCTTGGTCCGTCGGGAGATTGAGGGCTGGAGTTCTGACTCAGACAGTGACCTCAGTGAAAGCACTATCCTACAGCTCCATGCTGGAGTAAGCGAACGCTCTGGTTATAGTGAATCAGAGTCCTCTACTTCGCTGCGCCACTCCCCACCTCCCATGGCAGAAGAATCTGATGAAGCCGCTTATAACCTGGGAACCTTGAGATCTACGGAATCTCCTCCAGCCAGAGAGGATGTAGCTACTCGTCGGCAACGTTTGTCTGCACTTAGGAGGTACCAAGATAAACGTCTCCTGGCCCTTTCGAATGAGTCTGATTCCGATGAAAATACATGTGAGACAGAGCTGGATGCTGATCTTTTTCCACGGCCAAGGTCCCCGAGCCCTGAAGAGAACGACTCTAGCAGCTCCAGCAGCAGCAGTAGCAGCTCGGATGATGATGAGGAATTAAATAAGCGCCGTGCCTCAACCCGGCAGCGCAATGCAATGAGACGCAGATCAAAACTGCAAAAGGAAGAAAGGACTAGTGCAAATTCAGAAAACACAAGCACCTACATAGGCGAGGACATCTATGATTACCCCCAGATCAAAGTGGATGATCTCTCCCCTTCTCCAACTTCATCACCAGAAAGAGGTGCTCCTAGTACAGAAGTCCAGAAGGAAAAGGTCTCTCCTTGCTCAGAAAGTGAATCAGTAGACAGAAAGATCTACAGAGCTTTCAGGTGGCTTCATTATTCTTATATGTCTTATACAGCTAGTAAAGATGGCGAATCCTCACGAGTTGGAGAAATTGAGGGGAGACCAGGAACTAGCAGAAAAATTCAAGGTGTCCAGGATTCTTCTACTGAAAGCTGCAATAAAGAAACCTTTAAGGAGCACAGCTCAGATGAATACTTTAGAAATGGCTCAGAGCATGAATGTGATAATCAGCAACAGCTGGAAGACCCAGAAAGCCTCTCCCACGATACTGGGAGCAGTGGGTCTGTGGATCATTCTTTTGAGTCAAAGAAGCTGAACGGGAAAGCCATTGGCAAAGAAAGTTGCACTGAAGAGCCATGCAATCAAGTGGCAGGATTTGTTGAACATAAAAACAGTCAGAACTGCCAACCAGCTGCCAGCCCCAATCTTTTGGCTGTTTCTAAGGATTCATTTTCTAATGCTGCCAACTGTAGTGGGTCTGGAAGTTACTCTAGAAACCTAATAGATGACAATGAGGATAGGAACACTGATAATCCCTGTGCAAACCACAATAACGGCCACTTACACCCTCGCTCTTCCTACCTGAATAATGGACAAAGTTTAGGAGAGCAGGCGGCTGCGTCCCAAGGAAGACAATTACACGTAAATGCAGAGAATGGCAGCCTGGTGCAGACATGCACATCCTTACACAAGGAATATTACCTGTCTGCTGCAGACTCTACCAGTCACAGCGTTGGCATGAAAGAGGATGTTGCAGAGTTGCATCCCGCAGACAGTGATGGCCTGCAAATTCATGGACGACAGAAAAGGCACAGAGCAGAGTTTGAAGACACAGATTCCGAGAACTCTTCCTCAGAAAAGAAGTTAAAAACATGATAAAGGCAACCATATGTTTCAAACACACTTTTTAAAAAAAGTATTAAAGGCAAATGCAGCCTGGGTCTGAAATGTTGCGTTTCCGATTCTCCATTCCATTCTCCAGTGGGTCTATTTTAAAATGCCAGGGGCTGTGTTGTATAAAAATCCAATCAACTCCTTTAAAATGAGATTGAGTGTAGTGTATCCTTACAAGGTTCTGTTCAAGTAAATCCTTATTCAGACAGTTGACTTATTCTTGTGTGAAGTGTGTGGTGTTTGTTCAGCCAGCTACCCAACATGGCTATTGTAAAATTTTAATTATTCTTCTGAAGAGGATTCTTTGCGTGTTGATACTGTGAGTTTATAGTCTCATTGATAGGCAAAATATGTCTTATGACAGAAACATTTGGAGTATGTTTTCTGCAAAAGAAAACATAGATTGGATGCAGACTTTTGATCCCTTCCTCTGCACCTCAAGTCTTTTAAAACAAACTGTGTTTTCATGGTTTAAGAATATCTTCCTGGCATACGTATGTGGAGATTAATCATACATTAATCAGTACTTAAGGTAACCTGAATGCTAATACAGTCAATGAGGCGGTTTAGGTTCCAGAGCAAACCATTAAGGAAATGGTCATAATGGCCTTGGCTCTTCCTCTTAAAACTAAACCTCTTATCCAAAGGTAGCAGTAGTTGTTGCTGGTTTGGGAGGTATACTCTACTCCAGTTGAAAGTCTGGAGATGTGTGCTCCTGAGGTAGTGTTGAGCTCCCCTCTGGCTGGTCTGTTGTCTCCCAAGCAAAACTACAAAATAACCTGTAGCAAAGCTACATACATACCTTCTGTCTGCATGATAAAGTTGACCATCAAAAAAGAAGATGGGCCATATAGGTCAGAGCAAGAAAGAGATGCATAATGATATACCTAACAAACTAACTGTGAGCGTGAATTGAATCTTGAAATTTGATTCTTTTCTCTGTTTAGTCCTCCCCTTCTCTTTTTTGCTTTTTTTAAAAAAAAGAATTGATCTTATTTGGAACAGTAGGCCTGGCTTTAGAAAACCTGGTTTTACAGTCTTGCACTCCAGTATAAAAGTGCAGATTGATGTATGGTTTCCAATTAAACAAATATTTTTGTGTGTATGGACTATTTTTTTAATATATAGTAAACCTTAAAATTGATATAGTTAACTGCTCTATATTGGGTGGGAGTGGAGGGTTTGTCTTGCATTGCTGCCCTAATGTTAAGTGTCTCTGGGACACCAACACCAGCTTAAGGGTACAATGTTCAGGCAGTTTCCACATGTTGTTTGCTGCTAGTGCTGTCCCAGTCATGTTCAACACTGGGGTCCCCCTCCTTCCCCATGCTGTGATTCGCAACGTACTGTTGGGTAGTTCTCCACCTGCCACTAGAAAATTGCTACATTACAAAGTAGACCTTATCGCTTTATCTCTTGGCACTAGCATAGTGTTTTGGATCACCATTTGGTATCATTAATCTGTCTTGGGGTGCGATCAGATGAGCACTTTGGTGCACTGTCATTGCTCCTCCTGACCGGATTTGAAGTGCTTGATCAGACATCAACAGCTGGCTCCCGTCCTACAGTCGCCAGCCTCCCATGCTCACCCCAAACTTTCCTCACATTGCAGGAAGTCCAGTCTTTACAGATTTCACAGTGCTTCTGTGAGTGTCTGATTGCTGTCTTGTGGGGTGAAGCCTTTTGGGAAGTCAGATTGCTCACTTTCTGTTTTGCCACCATTCCCCCCCACCACCCTGAGTTATCAATGTGTGCATAAGCAGCTATGCGCTGCAAAGCACTACTTGTGTGTTTCGTTGCCCACTCCATTCACCCCTCTCTCCCCCAACTGAACCAGAGAACCCCCTCCTCCCTCCGGAGCCACCACCTCACCCGTCCCTTCCCTGAACTAAGGTGTCTGTGAGGCAGTGAGGTATGCGTATTTGCACCTCTCTCTCTCTCTCTCTCTCTCTCTCTCTCTCTCTCTCTCTCTCTCTCTCTCTCTCTCACACACACACACACACACACACACACACACACACACACACACACACACACAGAGGAAATTATCAAAAATCTGTTATCTCCCCCTGGCTTTGAAACATTGAATTTATCAAAAGCAGTTTCAAAAACACTTCCCCCCCACTGAACTACATATCCAGCAGCCTCCTCCAGCAATCTCATTGGCCACTAGATGCTGCCATTCTGCCAGGAGTCTGAGGCACTGCTTCCCACAAGTGCTTACGTGCATGCTCAAAAGACAAATTATTAAAAAAAATGCCCACCACCCCACTCTGTGGCTGCCACGTCTGATCAATCAACCATGGAGTGAAAGTGCATTGAAGCGGGTTAAGGGGGGGATATCCAATCAAAACACTCCGTTACAAAAAACACTGGATCAATTAGAAACGGGGCCATATCAAATCAAACTGCACACCTGATCACAGCCTTTGTGCCAGTACTTTAACACTTTGAAAAACTGGGCATGGATTGTGCATATATCCTCTCTAGTTTTTTCCTTTCTCTGATTTGTGTAGCCATTTATGAGTATGGCACCTGTGCAGTGCTCCCTCTAAGCTGTGGAGTCTTGTGAGCAAAGATTCTACTTTGTGAGCTACTGGCATTAAAGTTGTGAGCGAGCAATTTGGCTACTGCATAAATTAATTTGCTCAACAGCCATCCTTCCTGAGCTAAGAAAAAATGTGTGAGCCAGAGACTAAAAAACTGTGAGCTAGCTCCCACTAACTCAACTTAGAGGGAACACTGCACCTGTGTACTTAAAATCACATTTTAAAGCACCAAATCAGTTTACAAATGTAAGCTAATTGGCCAAGCTTATGGATAAAAGAACACTCTCTGCTTTCCAGCTGAATCCCTACATATTTAATGAGGGCCGAGTTCTACTGAGCTCCATGAAACTTACTTTTGAATAAATATGTATAAGACTGCAGTTTTAAACATAGTGTGATACATGAAAATTATGGTTCCCGTGCAAGTATGCTGAAGTAACAGGCACTAAAAACTGAAGTAGGATGGTTAGGATTATGGTGCAGGAATGCTGATGCTGACATAGCTAGAACTTTCTCTTTGAAGCTGAGCAGTCATCTACTGGGTCTTTTTATGTAGGAGTTTCCTGCTCTTCTGGTGTAGTGGTTAAGTATGCGGACTCTAATCTGGGAGAACTGGGTTTGATTCCCCACTCCTCCACTTGCACCTGCTGATGTGACCTTGGGTCAGTCACAAGCTCTGGCACAGCTGTTCTTGAAAAAGAACAGTTTCTGTCAGAGCTCTCTCAGCCCCACCTACCTCACAGGGTGTCTGTTGTGGGGAGGGGAAGGGAAAGGAGTTTGTAAGCCGCTCTGAGATGCCTTTGGGCAGTGAAGGGTGGGGTATAAATCCAATCTCCTCCTCCTCTTCTTCTTCAGAACTCCACTGGAATAGTGGGAAAATGTTGGCCCCCAAATTAAGTCATGTTGTATAATATGTTGCACAACATTACTTTCTGTGTGTGTGTTATGCGCTGCCTATGCTGATTTGTAAGAAAGGGGAGAGAGATGTTGCTTACTGGAGTCTTGGTTTTGAATTATAAAGAAGCTGCCATGCTGAATCTGTTAACTGGTGCTAACTTTAGCACAAGGTCTTTCTCCCACAGAGATGGGAGGAAATGTACTGCACAAGGCAGCAGTGAAAAAACTTTGAATTGCAGAACACAGACAGAAGATATGCCCTGCCAAGTCATCTCATGATCACCTTTGCCAAAACCAAAACTCCACCAAGATCAAGTTTTATCTGATAGACAGGTCAACTAACAGTGCAATCCTAAACAGAGTAATACCTTTCTAAGTCAATTGCACTGTGTGATTTTACGAATTAGGTTAGTTTTGAGGGCAGTCATTAATGCCTTGTTCCATCTTTGGCTCTGATATGTATGTCTGGTGGGGAATGAGAGATAATATTGGCCTTCTAATATGTAGTAGTTTTTGTTTAAATTGCAAAGTTCTTTCACTACTTTCAAATATCCTTAGAAAGGCATTTGTATTTAGCAAGCTCATTCAAAAGCCAGGTATTTGATAAACTGAAATCTTTAACCATCCTAATTTATAGATTGTGTGCAGTTACTTTCGCATACACATCACTAAATTAGTCCTAAAGCAGTATGTATTAGCCATGTGGTTGATCCGGGGTTCATTCTAGATGCGTGAAAGTACCTTTAGCAATATTTTATATATGCTATAAATACTTTGGGGGGGAAATATGTCAAAGGGAAAAAGTCACAGCAAAGTTTTCTAAACTAACAGCTTTTTTGATTTATAAAGTTACCTTTGTCTACACTAACTTTAGGTTGATACAGACATATGCAAACCCTCAAGTTCCACAGAATTAAGGCACACACAAACATTGCTCTGTATCCAGGGCTTGTTTTATGCTGGCGGTTTGCTGCTCTTGAAGGGGGTGTGAGCAGCTTTCACCAATTCTACTACAGACCCCCCTCCCCCCACACTGTGCCCCACCTAAATCCTAAATCAGCAATCTGTGGGTGGGGACAATAGGTGGCAGTGGGAAAGTTCCATTTCAGAAGCAGAGAGCTCCACTGGCAGCCTTTAATACAACTCCTTATATTTATTGCCGTTTTGCCCGTTTTAGTAGTTCATAGATAATCCAGCTGAGCCTCACAGGATTTAGAATGTCATTCTGTCTGGCAACTAGATTCATAATGGAGGGGAACGATTTGAGGAGAGTTGGTAGACCAGTCGCCTCCGTAACTCCCCCTGGCAAGACTGGCTGAAGCACTTTTCAAGTATCTGGGCGTAGCCCTGGGGCCTCCAGTTACTGATCCTTTAGAGTTACTGCTTTGAAGCCCATGGACAGGGCTCCATTGCCCACAATATATCAGGCTTTATGTGGGCTTCCCTATGTCTCCACTTAGCTTGCAGCAAAAGAGAAAAATTTAAAGAAAGAAGAGCTGATTGTAGAGCAAAGTCTAGGACCATATGCTTCCAGTGTGCAAAGTATTTCCTGACATTCCTGATTTTATCCTTGCAATGATCTTGTGAGACAGGTAATTGTTGCTCTAGTCCTGTTGACAGGAACTGGCTAAAAAAAGTAGAGGGGCAGAGGAATTTGGCTGGATAAATGGCATTTGCAGTGAATGCACTGCAGAAGGTGGTGGGGAGGTAGTTCACAGTGCATACCATATGTAGGCCAACAGCATTTGTCACTTTACATAAAATGCAAGCAGAAATTAAACCCATCCAACAATACAGGACAGTCCTATGGAGATTGGTTTCAATTGGCTTAGTTTGCAGTAATACTGCATAGGCCTGCCTTGCAAGTGTGCTACTTGTGAACCTAAAACTGGATTGGACATCAGTGTGGCAAACATGCCATCAGCTTGGTCTGAGGTTTGATTAACCAATGAGTGCTGTGTACAGAGATTACTTCTGTGAGCCTAGCATCTGAAACTGCTGGTTCCTCTGTGTATTCTTTCAGTTCCTGGACTTCTAAAATGTGACCATATCACATGTGTTGGTGGCAGAAGTGTGTGATAAACTTCCCTTTGTTTGCAGACTCTGGTTCTGAGAGCAAGGAAATCAGCCCCGGGGGGAAGTCACCATCTCTCTGTATTCTGAAGGACACAATGATTGGCTTTAAGATTGGGATTTCAGCCAAAGCCTACTTTTTTAATGGTTGATTTATAAATCATTTTATAGCTTAAATGAATTGCATGGTTTTAACACAACTATACCCTGATTTTAAAAGATGAAAGGAATTTAATGTCTGGCAACTTGAATTTAGGCTGTGCCCTCCTCAATAAAATTTTAGCAGCTGTCTCTGAATACAAACCTTGGCCTCTGATTTTATTTCTCTGTCCAAGTCTGTAATGCTCGCAGTGCCCTACATAGCCATGGAAGATGTCAACAGCTGAATAATTGCAGCACTCTGGGTTTTATTCAGAGAAGACCTGTGGGAGAACCACTAATATCACTGAATTATGGTGAGCTCATGAACCTCTTTGGGGGGTGAAACTACTAATGCCCCTCATACCAACGAAGGCTGGCTAGAGGACTCCAAATTGTAGTTCTAGTTCTGTTCTGAGTCTGGTCTATAGCTGTGTAGGAGATTGCCTGGGAATCCTGTGGCTCTTTGGCATCCTTAGAAGATGCAGCCCATATCGGCCAATAGACCTTTGCTAGCAGGTCTCTGAAATTCATTGCTCACCAGCTTCTTGGGCCCATTGTATTGATTATATGCTGGTATAACTACTGTGCCCGTTACAATATGGTAGCTTTTTATTATCTTCAAGAAATAGTTTGGAGAGTTACTGACAGTGGCCTAGTGAAAATATCCTATAGAGGGTATATGGTGCTAATGTGCCATGTTCCCCCTGTGGTTAATAGCCTTAAATTATTTGAATGTTTAAGCAGGGATGTCTTTCTCCCTATGGAAAACTTTACAGCAAAGACTGACAATAGGTTCAATACGACTGATTAGGCAGGTCACGAGTGCTTCTCCATTAACTAGCTTTTGGAATCCTAGGCTGCGATCACACACACTAGGCTGCGGTCACACAAACTAAACAATCCACTTTCAATGCACTTTCCAACAGGATTTTGCCAGTTCATACAGTAAAAATCCAGTTTGAAAGTGGATTATTTAGTGTGTGACCGCAGCCTAAATAATCCACTTTCAATGCACTTTCCAACTGGATGTTACTGTGGCCCATTCTGCATCAAGTGTTCACTCTCTTGTTTTATCAAACCCACACTGGAACAGGAAAAGATGCAGCTCCAAACCACATTCAAATACCCCAGGCCAACGGTGTACTGACTGCAGAATCACTCCTGAATGGCCATAAAACAGCCATAAATCTATGCAGGCAGTACCATAAAATGGAGAGATCAAAGGAAGTGAAACCGGCATGCAGTAATAAAACCCAACAATCAAAGAATGTGAAAGTGGCATGCAATGCAGAGGGGAATTTCTAGGGTTGCCAGCCGCCAGGTGGGGCCTGGAGTGTTCCCTCTAAGCTGAGTTAGTGTGAGCTAGCTCACAGTTTTTTAGCTTCTACCTCACACATTTTTGTCTTAGCTCAGGAAGGATGGCTCCAGAGCAAACTGTGCACTGGCCAAATTACTCACTCACTTTAATGCCAGTAGCTCACAAAGTAGAATTTTTACTCACAAGACTCCACAGCTTAGAGGGAGCATTGCTGGAGAGCTCCCGCTTTTACAACTGATCTCCAGCTGACAGATATCAGCTCCCCTGGAGAAAATAGCTGCTTTGAAGGGTGGAGTCAATGGCATTGTACGATGCTGAGGCCCCTTCCCTCCCCAAACCCCACCTTCTCCTGGATTCACCCTCAAAGTCTCCAGGTATTTTCCAACACAGACCTGGCAGCCCTAGGAATTTCTGTGCCAACATGGGTTTGGTAAAACAGCGGAGCGAATGCTAGGTGCAGGATGGTCCTACGTGAACTGGAAAGATCCAGTTGGAAAGTGCATTAAAAGTGGATTACTTAGTGTGTGTGATCGCAGCCCTAATGTGTTTGTGATGTAGTGTGGGGGGACCTCATAGCTTTAAACCCAGGATCCCCAACCTTTTTGAGCCTACAGGCACATTTGGAATTCCAGCACGGCATGATAGGCGCCGCAACAGAATGGCTGCTGCAGGAGGCAGAGCCAGGCACAAAGGGATCGCCACAGCTTAACTTTAGTAACACAGTGTAGATCCTTGGGCTGTGGAGGCAGCTGCTGCCAAAGCAACATTTTTAAAAAATCTGTTCCGCCAATCATATCTCTGTCAATCAGAAGTCTTGCTGGGCAAAAGTCATACCTGGAACCACCCACTTCCTACAAACACTCGGCGGACACCAGAAAAGGTGTGGGTGGGCTCCATTGCAGCCACAGGCACCAGGTTGGGTGACCCCGGCTTTAAACAGTAAGTGCCCTTTGCAAAAGCATCAGGTTAGGAGTTCAGCAACAGGAGCTGCTCAGCTGAAGATGTAAAATCCCAGTGCTCAAAATTAAGTAAAGAACATAAGCAGCAACTCTGCTTGGACATTAAATTAAAGCACGTGGGAGAGCTTTACAGTTTATTTGCAGAGGACCTCACAAAGTTCAAGAAGCCTTTATCTTTCACATCAGAGTTGATAAAAAGGCCCTTCTGTTTGGAGAGCTTTCCTGTTGCTATTACATAGCTAGCTGATCAGCCTGCAATATAATTCCCATGGCGTCTTGAACAGTGACTGCCCCTCTTGGCATCTTGATCTGAACAAAGAGAAAATAAGGATAGAGAGAGCAGCAACAAGTGTCTCCAGCGTATGAATCAACAGCCAGAGCCTTTGATCTCTTCGGGAACTCAGATCTCCTCCTTAGCTCCAGTCAGCCAAAGGTTGGAACTAATTAATGTCAGGGTAATGCTTCCTGAGAACTTTAAAGTTGCTGCTGTAGATGAAATATGAAATGATGGGACTGCAGATCAACACCAGATATTTTTCTGTGGTTGGTCACTTAAATCATTAACCGTAATGTCATGAAATATGCACAGAATTAATTGAGAGAATTAGTTAACTTCTCAATTTCTAATTTGTATCCGTGTTTGATGCTCATGAGACCTAACCTGCATTAATCATGGGGGTTTGCTGTGGATTTGGTATGCTATGTGCTTAGCTGAGTTGGCATTTCTATGAATTGCATTTCAATTATTTAAACACTTCTCCAGTCAATGTTTTTAACGCACCACCTTTGGTTGCCTTAAGCATAAATATGTATTGATGCCCCACTTTCTTTTGCTGAATTAATTTTTCTTCACATCTTATAAAGAATATAAAGGATACTAAATTCAGAGTTTTGGAACTGGAAGTGAAATTGTTGTGGCTTAGTTGTAAGGCTCTAATGAGGATTAAATCCTTCCTGATTGTTCTTAACACAAACACACACACCCTTTGCTATGCTAACAAGGTTGATGCTCCAGCGGCAGAACAAGCAGAAGCACAATTCACTACAGCCAGACCATGATGCAGGTCCTTATTTTTGAAGGAAGCATTTATTGCCTTGTCCAGTAACTAATTTTCCTCAAGGGTGCTTGAGAGAGGAAACAAAGAGGTGATGAGCCAATGCCTCAGCCTCTTCCCCTGAAACAGAAAACTAGAAGAACTGAGTGTCAGATAGGACCTTTTCTCCACATGAGTGCCACATCTCTTTAAATTTTGCTCACTCCCACATGGAACACTTGCCCTGCCTTGCTTGCTGTACGGCAGCAGTTCTTCTTCGGGCTTCTACATGATACTGTGGCTGGTTTACCTCCTTCCCATTTTCCCCCAACTCTGCTGCAGGTTTTGCTAAACCAGGTCAATGCAAAAGTATGGGCAGGAAAGCGTGGATTTGCACAGCTCCCTGTCTACATCCTGCTCAATTTCTCTTCCTGCCCACCATTTCCTCCCTTGCCTCTGGTGAGCTTTTTGCCAGCTTTTAAAAAAATAATCAGTAGTTATTTGCTGTAGTGTTAAAACAGAACAACAAGGGAAGGGGGAATTTCCTTACCAAGAGGCTCTGAGCTACTGTGAATGGCATTGCATTTGAAGCATCAATGAGATTAAGCTTGGAAATTGCCCCCATGCAGAAGCAATTGAATCTGTTGACTTGCAAGAGCTCTTTGTTGTCTTCTGCTGTTCCTCTAGATCTACTCTGGGGCTGCAGTTTGCTTTGCCTGGGTTCATTTGACACACTAACGCTCAGAGAGGAAATATGGTGTCTGGAGCAAAGGTGGAAGAGGTGCTCAGCGACTCTGAAACAAGTTTGTGTCCAGGTTTAACTACAGCAACAAAATGACTTTTGTGGAGCAAAAAGTGCAGTAATAAATGCTTCTGATATTATGACAGCAGCTTTGATCTTCGTCGTGGTCTCTGTGCAGTCCCACACATGGGTTGGGCGCCTGCGCACGACCTCGTTCGGAGAAACTTCTAGAGCTTTTCCTCAGAAGAGCTTTTGGCGGGCTCTCCCCCCGCTCTGGGGGAGGAGACATGCACTGCGCATGCCCAGAGCGGGAGAGAGAGCCGCCTCCCACTCAGTTCTTCTTCGACCGCCTTCGTGTTCACACCTCGTTCCTGTCGTTCCTCCATTTACCTCAGCTGAGTATATCTTTCTTCGCTTTCGCTTTATTTTTCCATCTGTTTCTTTCTCTTCTAAAAAATATATTTTTTAAAAAAATCTTTGTCTATCTCTCTTCCCCCCCCCTCTCCTTTCTTTGGAGGGTGGGTGGGGAATTTTGTATGGGAAAGACTCAATTCTTTAAGGTCTGTCGTCGTTGCCCTGCTAAAATTCCATCTAACGACGGGCATGACCTTTGCTTGGTTTGTTTGGGTGAGGCCCATAGAGTAGATTCTTGCCCTCATTGCGCGAGTTTCACTCGTCAGGCTCGCCGTAATTGAGAGGCTAGGCTCAAAGCTCTTCTTGTTGAATCGGCTCTGCGTCCCACAATGTCTTCGGGAGCTTCCCTGGTCTCGGTAGCCAAAAAATCGGACACCTCCTCAAAGGCACCGAAACAGAAACCTAAGCGGGCTGAAGATAAGACCCCTTCGAGGTCGAAGGCCATGCCCTCTGCTTCGGTTTCGAAAGTGGACCCCATCATCGTGACTGGGTTGTCGACGTCGATGCCGGCCCTTGCCTCTACATCTCATCAGTCTGCGGCTCGACAACAGACTCCGCAGCACCCCCACTCGTCACCTACGGGGACGATACCGTTGGGCCAGTTGACTAGATCGCCTCCGCACCTGTCTCCGCGAACAGGCTCCCGGTCTCCACGGAGGCGCTCCACTACCCCGATCCACACTTTGGACGAGGGTCTGGTTGTGCACCGCCATGCTCGGTCCCGATCTCGACTTGGTCGTCGATGCCTGATCCGTAGGCAATCCCCGTCGTCGTCTGATTCCGCCTCTGACCACCAATGCTGGTCCTGCGAAGACCGTCGGGAGCGTCCGGATGCGGCCTATTATTATTCGAGGTCTCCGACACCGGAGAGACACCGCTATGACCGAATCCGGCATTCGGAACGCGGAGATCAGGCCCATGCCCCTGACCGCCCTCGGCGCTCGGCATCTGTGGCCTCGGCTCATTCTGCCTCTCGGGAACAGCCTTCTGATCTTCCCAGAAATCGGGACGCCCCACGGAGTTCCCCAATGGAACCTCGACACCGTCCTGCCGTCGACCATCCGGTCGTCGACCTTGTCCAGCCCCGATCCTCCTCTCCTATGTCGATCTCGGACGGGTCGGATTCGGTGGAGTTCGATCCCGAGGTCTCTCGAATCGAGGACGAGCACCGACGCTCGGGGTCGATTTCCCCTACGGAAGGCCCTAAGGCATTTTTGGAGCTCGTTACCAGGATGGCGACTGCCCTCCAAGTTCAGGGCTTTACGGAGTCCCCAGCAGTGACCGACGTCGTTCACCGATTGGTCCAGGCTGATCTTCCTCCGTCTCCCGTCTTGCCTTTGCTGCCTGTCCACCTTTCTATGTTGAAAGAGTCATGGGAACACCCGGCTTCAATCCCTCCGGTTTCGAGGCGCTATGATGGGTTGTACAGGATCCAGGATGCTCCTGGCAAATTCCTCCTTTCTCAGCCACCACCGAACTCCATGGTGGTTCACTCTTCTTCGAAATCGAGGCAGCCTGCTCGCCAGTCCACGCCCCCTGACCGTGAGGGTCGTAAACTGGATCTTCTGGCCAAGAAGATGTACTCTCTGGCCTCCATGAATCTCCGGGTCGATACTTATCTGTCGTATTTATCTGCTTACGCATTCAACGTTGCCAATGCAATTCGCCCTGTCCTGGAGTTTGTTCCGGAAGAGCACCGTCCCACTCTCTCGGCTGCCTTGTCTGAGGTTTGTGCCATATCAAAGCAACAAATCAATTCCGTTCGTCATGCAGTCAGCTGCTCCTCTAAACTCCTGGTGTCTTCTGTCGCTCTCCGGCGTCATGCCTGGCTCCGGGGCACCTCCCTGCTACCGGACGTCAAGTTCCGTGTAGAAGACCTCCCCTTTGACGGAAACGGCCTCTTCCACTCCACCACCGACGAAGTGTTGAAGGCTGTTGATGAGAGTCGTAAGCAGGCCCGAAACCTTGGAGTCTCGGCTGCACCTTACCGTCCCAGAAACCGTTCCTGGAAACCTTTTGGCTCCAGGCAATACCTATCTCCGGCACCTCACTCCCAATGGAGGAGGAAACCGTACGACTCCCGTCCTCCTTCCAAACACCGTTCCCAACCCACCAAAAAGCCGCCGCAGCCTAAGCAGTCTGTTTGACTGTCCCCACCGTCTCTCTCCAATGTCGTTCACTCCTTCCGTCCGTACCCGCCTCTTCCCCTTTCTACCAGCCTGGGAAGAAATTTCAACCGACTCTTGGGTCCTCACCATCCTGCGGGTCGGGTACGCCATAGAGTTCGTTTCGCCTCCGATCCTCCCACACTTTGTCGTCACGCCTCCAGACCCCCTCCTCGATCTCGAGGTTTCTGCTCTCCTTGCCAAGGGGGCCATCGAGGTCGTCCCGGAGGCGCAACGAACTCTCGGCTTCTACTTGAATTATTTCCTGGTCCCCAAGAGGGACGGCGACTTCAGACCAATTATGGACCTTCGGGATCTCAACCGTTACATTCGGTATCAAAAATTCAGAATGGTCACTCTGCAGTCAATCCTTCCTCTCCTTCCGTGGGCAGCGTGGCTCGCATCAGTCGATCTTCAAGATGCATACTTCCATGTCACGATCCGTCCCCAACATCGGCGGTTTCTCCGCTTCGCCGTTGGAGATGCCCACTACCAGTACAGGGTGCTTCCCTTCGGCCTTTCTACAGCTCCACAGGTGTTCACCAAGCTGATGGCTGTGGTGGTAGCCGAACTCCACCGACGGGGAGTCACTCTTTATCCTTACATCGACGACTGGCTTCTCGTAGCTCCAACGCCAACTCAGTTGCTCCACGACACTCGGGAGACTCTCTCCCTCCTCCGTGCTCTTGGCCTTTGCGTCAACCACGCCAAGTCCTCCCTTCAGCCCCTCCAAATCCTTCGATTCCTCGGGGCTCGACTCGACACCAACCTCGAAGCGGCTTTCCTTCCGGAGTCCAGGGCTTCCGACATTCGGGCGATGGTGTCCGCCTTTCAGACGTGTCCCCAACAATCCGCCTGTTCGGTCATGAGGCTTCTGGGTCACTTTGCCTCTACGGTGTTCGTTGTCCGCAACGCCCAGTTGAAGATGCGGCCGCTTCAGCTCTGGCTCCTACGAGCCTTCGATCCGCTCCGGAGGCCTTGGCACACGATTCTGTCGATCCCACAAACCGTCTTCGCCTCCCTCGAGTGGTGGGCTCAACCTGTCCACCTCTTGTCCGGGATGCCATTTCGTCCTCCTCCTCCCGACTTGTTGTTGACCACGGACGCTTCCCTCTCGGGTTGGGGAGCCCGGAGCGGAACGCTTACTGTTCAAGGGTCTTGGTCTGCTCGAGAGGCAGCTCGCCACATAAATTACCTGGAGTTGCAAGCAATTTACCTGGCCCTCCGGTCTTTTCTTCCGACCCTCCGAGGCCGTGTCGTCCAAGTGGCTTCCGACAGCACCACGGCTGTTTATTATGTCAACAAACAGGGCGGCACTGCCTCTGTTCGTCTCTGCACCTTGGCGATAGACCTCTGGTCCTGGTGCCTCCGCCACTCCATCACGCTCTCGGCGATTCATATTCCCGGGGATCAGAATGTCGATGCGGACCGGTTGAGTCGTTCTGCCTCATCGGACAACGAATGGTCCATTCCCCTCCGGTATCTTCGGCCTCTGTTTCGGGAGTTCGGTCACCCATCTGTCGACGGCTTCGCATCCGTCGACAATGCTCGATGTCGCCTGTTTTTCAGCAGGGGTCCCCCGTCTGCTCGGTCGCTCGGGGATGCCTTTCTCCACAAATGGAATGGAACCCTGTTTTATCTGTTTCCTCCGTTCCCTCTCATCTCTCGAGTCGTGCAGAAGATTCGTGCAGACCGCACCTCCTGCATTCTGATCACTCCGTGGTGGCCACGCCAGGTCTGGTTCCCGCACCTGCTTCAACTCTCCTGTCGATCCTTCCGCCCCCTCCCTGTCGTCCCAGATCTCCTTTCTCGGGCCCAAGGGAGAATCATCCATCCCAATCCGGGATTTTTCAAATTAACGGCCTGGAAGATCCAGCCCTAGACTTCCCGCCTCAGGTCTCTGAGATCCTCCTGAATGCTAGGAAGCCTTCTACTCGACGTTCCTATCGGTTCAAGTGGAACAGATTCCAATCCTATGCTACTGATCACTCCTTCGATCCAATTCGATCATCTCTCCATGAGATCTTTGCCTACATTGTGCATTTGAAGGATGCGGGCCTGGCATACTCGTCCTTGAGGGTTCATTTGGCGGCGATCTCCGCCTACCACCCCCTCATCCAAGGCTCGTCAGTGTTCTCCCACCGTCTCACCAAGACGTTCCTCAAGGGTCTTCTTCGCATGTGCCCACCTAGGAAACCGTTGGTGCCTTCCTGGAGCTTGTCTCTAGTCCTTTCTCAGCTCATGGCTAAACCGTTCGAGCCGATGGCTACCGCCGACCTCAGGTTAGTGTCCTGGAAGACGGCCTTTCTCGTAGCCATTACCACTGCACGCAGAGTAGGGGAACTAGCTGCCTTTAGGGCCGATCCCCCTATACCGTTTTTCATAGGGAGAAGGTGGTCCTTAGAACAGATCCTTCCTTCCTCCCTAAAGTCATCTCTGCCTTTCACCTCTCTCAGTCGTCTGTTCTGCCTACATTCTTCCCGAACCCGACTGATGCCTCTCAGAGAGCCCTGCACTGTCTAGATGTGCGCAGAGCGCTCTCTTTCTATCTACACAGGACACAGCCCATACGTAAATCTCCTCGGCTGTTCCTGGCTTATGGCCCCCCTCACGCGGGGGAACCCATTTCTTCTCAACGTCTCTCTAAGTGGGTGACTTCCACCATAGCCCTTTGCTATGAGCTGGCGCGTCAACCCGTTCCTACCTGTCTCACTGCCCATTCCACTCGGGCGGTGTTGACGTCCACCGCTTTCCTGGCCGGTGTCCCGTTGGAAGACGTCTGTGCGGCTGCTACGTGGTCCTCGGCATCGACCTTCGTGACCCACCAAGCACTCGACGTCCGAGCTCGGCGGGATGCTGCCTTTGGTCAGACGGTGCTGCGATCTCTCTTCGCTTGATCCTGGTACACCCTCAGGTAGGACCCGTGGGTGATTTGTTTTGATGGTGATGCTGTGTCTTAACCAGTATTTTTGTGTCCTTTGCAGCTGCCAGCTCCCTCCTCCAACTGGTTCAGCTCTTGTAATCACCCATGTGTGGGACTGCACAGAGACCACGACGAAGATAAACAGGTTGCTTACCTGTAACTGATGATCTTCGAGTGGTCATCTGTGCAGTACCACAATCCCACCCAGCCTTCCCCGCTGCTGGCATCTCCAGATGTCCTGTTTTGGGTTCTTTGGCCTTGACAGTGGCGGTCGAAGGAACTGAGTGGGAGGCGGCTCTCTCTCCCACTCTGGGCATGCGCAGTGCATGTCTCCTCCCCAGAGCGGGGGAGAGCCCGCCAAAAGCTCTTCTGAGGAAAAGCTCTAGAAGTTTCTCCGAACGAGGTCGTGCGCAGGCGCCCAACCCATGTGTGGTACTGCACAGATGACCACTCGAAGATCATCAGTTACAGGTAAGCAACCTGTTTTTCTTCAAATCCATTCCTTTAACTTCTTTATTTCATAAATTGTCTTTCCACATTTTTCCTGTCTTGTTCAGTTGACACTGAATAAAGTATTTCTCATTAGTGTATTTAAGGGACAAAGTAACAGTTGCACAAATACAGCTGAATTCAGGATAATGTGTGATAAGGGTTATCTGCTCAGCTTTGTCTTTTGGCTCCCAGTATGAGAAGTGTTGAATTTATCCTGACCTACAGAAGTTAAGCAAGTGAAGCTTTTTCTTTTACTATATTACCATGCCAGGCAAAGCTTTATCTTCTAAAATTGCACGTTACATATCACTAACCAACCAAACAAACAAAAACTGTCATCCCATTTTATGTCACTTGAACCAACCCAGCATACCCAGTCATCACAGCTATAGAAACGTTGGAAGCCAGAACCCACCCACCCACCAATTTTCTCCTCCACCAGATCTAACAGGAAGCTGTTGGGTAACAATAGAATCAAGATGTGAACCTAGTAGAAAGCATCAATTATCATAATACCCCTGTATAAATCTATGGTGTGGCCTCATTTGGAATATTGTAGTGTTCTGGTCACTAAACCTCAAAAAATATAGCACTGGAAAAAGTGCAGAAAGGGGCAACTAAAATGATTAAGGGTGTGGAACACCTTCCCTATGCAGAAAGGTTAAAGAGGTTAGGGTTCTTTAGCTTGGAGAAGCTATGATTGAGGGGGTGACATGATAGAGGTTTGCAACATTATGCATGGGATAGAAAAGGTAGAGAAAGTACTTTTCTCCCTTTCTCACAATACAAGAACTTGTGGGCACTCAAATTAATTAGCAGTAAGCTTAGAACTGATAAAAGGAAGTCCTTCTTCACCCAAAGAGTAATTAACATATGGAATTCACTGTTGCAGGAAGTGGTGGCGGGTATGGGCATATTTGTTGTTGTTGTTCAATCGCACAGTTGAGTCTGACCTTCAAGTAGGGCTGCCAGGTCCCCCAAGGGGGGAGGGGTTTGCCTGCTCAAGGGGCACCCAACCTCCTGGTCTGGAACTGGCTGGTGGGGGGAACCCACCCACAAAGTGCCTGGATTGGGCCGACTTTCCCAGCACAATGATGTCACCTCCAGGTGACATCATCACGCTGGGCATGTCACTGGGGAGACACCCTAGCATTTGTCCTGAAAACATTATAGTATCATAGCGTTTTCAAGCGGAATGCTAAAGTGTTCACTGGTGACATGCATTGCGGCACATGCAAATATCCCAGACCCGGACCTTCTCCCCCACTCTGCAATCAGTAAGAGACCTGGCAACCCTAGCTTCAAGAGGGGATTGGATTAACATATATAGAGCAGAGGTCCTTGAGAGGCAATTAGCCACAAGGTATAGAGGGAACACTGTGGCCCATTACGCACACTCTGCGTCCTTTTGATTTACTGAGCTTTCAATCCACAGCTTTCTGAATCGATTTCAGCTATTCATTCTGCATCTCCACTTTCTCTTCAGAGTAATTGGCATTGTCCATTGGGTGAGGTTTTCGCACCCAGAGCAATGCTGTGCATTTTCTGCCAAAATGGCTGTGCGTCAACAATGTTGTGGTTGGAGACATCACAGCTCTGTCGTCCTACCCCCCCTTTTATTGGTGTGCGCATAGGTAAAGGTAAAGGTTCCTTTGCTCGAAAGCCAGTCGAATCCGACTCTAGGGTTGTGGTGCTCATCTCCGTTTCAAAGCCGAAGAGCTGTCCGAAGATGTTTCCGTGGTCATGTGGCCGGCATGACTAAACACCAAGGTACACGGAATGCTGTTACCTTCCCACTGAAGTGGTACCTATTTATCTACTTGCAATTTCTTGCTTTCGAACTGCTAGGTTGGCAGGAGCTGGAACTAGAGACAGGAGCTCACCCCATCATGCGGCACTCTCGGGTCTTGAACTGCTGAACTACTGACCTTCCACAGCCTGCAGTTCAGCGTCTTAACCACTTGAGCCACCACAGCGCATGCACTCCAGCAATAGTGTGCTAAAATAAGAACCTTTCCATTTTTTTGCATCTGCGCCTTCAAAATCAGCTGGCTGGACATTGGAAGGGCTGTTCTTCCTCCATAAGCAGGGATCACATTCCTTTATCAGGTGTACACCGAGCACACAAAACCCCTTTGATTGTTGGCAGTGTGTGTGTGTCCAAAGTCGGTTGCAAGTTGATGACGCTTTGCACACAGCCAGAGGGCCTTTCAAGACAGGAGGCTAGCAGAGGTGGGTTTTTCATTGCCTGCCTCCACATAGCAAGCCTGGTACTTTTTGGATGTTTCCCATCTGACCAGGGCCCATTCTGTTTCCCAGATGAGATGCGATCAGGCTAGCTCCAGATAAACATGTTCCAGGACTGCAATTTGTACGGGGGAAGAGTGGCAGAAGACCTGGAGAGCTTTTTTGTATGCTTTGTTGGTTAATTCCCAAGTCCCCACAGCTCCCCTATTCATTCCACACACACCCCCATCTGTCTCCAGGGTCTAGTGGACGTGTTTCTCCACTTCGGGCATGAATTGCCCTTGGAATGTCTGCAGTTTGGCTGCTTGGTGCTGGGATGGGAGAATCTCCCTTTTCTCTCTCTAGCCTCCTGCTCATGACTGCGTGTGGATCTGGCATTAATGTGCCCTTGCTCGCCTTTGGTGGATTTAAATTAGCATTTTATTGCTAGCCTTGTGCCACTAAATGTAAAAAATTGGGGAAATGGGTTGTACAACACTGGTGGAAGAGGGTTGTGAAAGAGAGACAGAGGGAGAAAATGAGGGGGAAATGGCTCAAGCTGAAGGACCATCTCTGCAGCTGTCAGGGAAAGCCAGAGGAGGCAGAAGAGGACTGATCCTGCCACGGGGTTTAACTTTTGATTAGCATTTTATTGCTAGTCTTGTACCACTTATCAAACAAAATTTAAACTACAGCGAAAATAATTTAAAATGGTGCTTGTATGGCAATGGAAGAGGGGGCAGGCAGAAGGTGGTTGCATGGGCAGAACAACTTTGATGTGGGTAGGGGAGTAGGCATCAAAGGGCGGCAAAGGGCTGGGGGGAATCTGATGGAGTCATTACGCTTTTGGATTCGCTTGACTTGGAAGTGAACAAAAAATGTCGCCAGAAAAGTACTTTCAGAAAACGCTGGGTAAAACCAAACAGAAAGCAAAGTGAGCGCTAAAGTGAGGGGAACCTATTCAGAAAGGGAAAAAAACCCAACGGACATGGATGCTAAAAGCGAAGGAAAACACTCATGTGTAATAGCCCTTTGTCTTGGGCAGTGATGCTCTTTATTCTTGGTCCTTGGGGGAAAACAGTGGGAGGGCTTCTGGAGTTCTGGCCCTGCTGGTGGACCTCCTGCTGGCACCTGGGTTTTGGCCACTGAGTAACACAGAGTGTTGGACTGGATGAGCCATTGGCCTGATCTAAGGTTGTCATCCCCCCAATGGGGAAGGGCTTTCCCCCAATTTCAGGGGCCCCAATCCATCACTGGCTGGCTGGCTGGCTGGCTGGCTGACTGGCAGGGGGAGCTCCGCCCTCGAACAGCCCCACCATGCATGATGATGTCACCCAGAGGCATGTCACACAGGGGACATTCTAACAATTGGCTAAAAGCTTTATGGTGACCATAGAGTTTTTGGCCAAATGCTAGAACATTCCCTACACAACATACCCAATGCGATGGCATCACTTCCGGGTGACATAATTGCAGCACACACACTTTGTATGCATGTCAGAAGATCCAGGGAAGCAGCCTGGAGCTGCCCACTGGCAGACACTAAGGACCTGGCAACCCTAGCCTGATCCAGCATGGCTAATCTGTCCTTAGGGCCTTGAGCAGCAAATTCTTACTGCTGTTTCTGCTTTGGTAGCTCACAGTGTTGGTTACATAGTAAACAACCCTGCAGAGCCAAGGAGGTGGCAGAACAAGAAGAAGAAGAAGAAGAAGAAGAAGAAGAAGAAGAAGAAGAAGAAGAAGAAGAAGAAGAAGAAGAAGAAGAAGAAGAAGAAGAAGAAGAAGAAGAAGAAGAAGAAGAAGAAGAAGAAGAAGAAGAAGAAGAACTGATTGAGCATGGGAAGCTGTTGGCAGGAGATGAAGCATTTAGGCATTTAAAATTCTAACTGAACTAGGCAGGAGCAAGGGGCAAGTGCATGCAATGTGAAATAGTCAGAAGGTTCAACAGCAAGCGTACTCAAAAATGTTTGTCCTACGATGTCTCTGTCTGTATGGTCAAACCAGAACTAATTAGCGGGGGGGGGATGCCAGTCTCCAGGTGGAGTCTGGGGAACTCCTGGAATAACAGGCTTATCCCCAGACTACAGAGATTAGTTTCCCTGGAGAAAATGGATGCTTTGGAGGTGGACTCTATGGCATTGTACCCCACTGAGTTCCCTGTCCTGCTCAGGTCTCTTTCTCCCACCAAAATTCAAAATATAAATTTAATTTTCCTCCCTCCTATCACTTCCTTCCACTTTTTTCTCTTACCTTATATCATTTGTGGGGTTCTTTATGCATGTGTTGTGACTGTCACACTAATCCTTTGACCTTACTGTTTGTGCAGGTACAACTAGCTGCTATACTTTTCAAAATCCTCTTCAGGGTTCAATAAGGATAAAAATCCACTACAAAGACTCATAAAAGGATGCCAGCCAATACCAGTTCCATCCTTCCTCTCAATCCCCAACATGTCTCTGGCCTTTAGCACCTTTACAGGTAACAAGCAATTAGTTTTTCCCAGACTCTATAGATGTGGAAGTCCTAGAACATCCACCCTCTGTAGGTACTCTGGGACTCCAGTTTTTCCTAGACTGGGGTTTCTAACATAGGGGTTTCTAACATAGTGCCTGTGGGCTCATTAGCATGTCAGCACTTTTCCTGGTGCCCATAAAGTGCTTTTAGAAACTGGGCAGGGCCGGCTGGGGATTTTGCCCACTGGGGTTCCTGATCACCCATTGGAGATTTGATTGGCTGTGCATATTTCTTAAAAATTGCTTGAGCAACTGCAGCCACTACAGCCCAAGGATCTTCACTGCATGAAGACATGTGGTTTGCACACAGAAGCTTATGCCTTGAATAACACTTTGTTGGTCTCAAAGGTGCCACTCAAACTTTGTTCTGCTGCTTCTGACCAACACAGCTACCCACCTGAATCTATTTGCATGACTTAAGGTAAACCATGTATATGCAACAAAATAAGAACATAAGAACATAAGAGAAGCCAATGTTGGATCAGGCCAATGGCCCATCTAGTCCAACACTCTGTCACACAGCGGCCAAAATATACCAGGTGCCATCAGGAGGTCCAGCAGTGGGGCCAGGGCACCAGAAGCCCTCCCACTGCTGGCCCCTCCAGCACCAAGAATAGAGTGCATCACCTGCCCCAGACTGAGAGTTCCCATCTATACCCTGTGGCTAATAGCCACTGGTGGACTTCTGCTCCAGAAAATAATTTTAAACAGTATATTCAATTTAAAAAGCAACTTGTCAAGTGGAGCTTTTGTCTGAAATGTTGAAGAGTTACTGTTAGAATTATGCATGACATCACCTAGGGATGCCAGCCTCCAGATGAGACCTGAGGATTCCCTGGAATTACAGCTCATCTCCAGACTACAGAGATCAGTTCCCCTGGAGGGTGGACTCTATGGCATTGTACCCCACTGAGGTCCCTGTTCTTTCCAGGCTCCATCCCCAAATCTCCAGTTTAGCAACCTGGATCTGACAACCCTACCCTCCATCTCCTACTGGGGGGAATTTGTAACCCTATGATCACCCCCTGACATTTTATGGTTGCTCCCACCATCCTGTGTCAGAATTCCAAAGGTGCCCACATGCTCAAAAAAGCTGAGGAACTCTGCTCTATTGTATACCATAGAGTCCACCCTCTGAGGCTGTTCTTTCTTGCAGAGGAACTGATATCCATAATCTGGAGATCAATTGTAATTCTGGCAGAACTCCTAGTCCCACTCAGACCTTCCACCTGACCTACAGTCCTGATTTTACTTTGCTGTCCCATTGCTACCACGGCTGTAGCCACATTAGTTAGGACTAGACACCTATTTATTTTCTGGGTTTGTATCCTGCCCCTGTTCCAAAGAACACAGAATGGCATTTTAACATTTTTAGGTAGGTAGGCTGTCTTTTAGCAGATTTGAACCTGAGTTTGAACCTATATCCAAGCCTAAGACACTAGCTACTACGTCATAAAGGAACAAGTTGCATCTTCTTTTCCTAATACCAGACCTGTTTCCAATACTACAACCTCTTGGCTGTGTCTTGGCAACAGTGAGGAAAATCCACTGTGCTCAAATATTCAAATTAATGTTTTAACAAAGTAGAATATTATCTTGGGTTAACTGAATTAACTATCTTCTGTCTTTAAATATCTTCCATTAACCACCTTGAGTGAATTGAATCAGGCTACATTTCCCTCCTGTGTAGCTCATGATGCAGGAATTGATGCAATTAGCTGGAAAATCAATCACTGTGTAAAGGAAAGAAATGGGCTGAATTGGCACTAAAAGAGGATCTGTGAAGTTCAATTACATTAGCAAGAAAAGCAAACTTGCAAGGGTTGTAATTTTTCAGCTCCAATCTAACTTATCCCTACACACTGCGAAATAAATCTTCATCCCGTTTAATGATTCTTCCCATTGAAGGAAACTCCCTGAATTAATTCCTCTCAAAGTTGATTGTGCATCATTATATAATTATTAAAAATAGTGTTAAAACATTCTGCCAAGAAAGGAAACAGTATGCAGGACCTTCATTTTAAAGGAGAGGATCTCTTGGGGCAGCCGCCCTGATTATTTTTCATAGGGTTTTTGCCAGCCTCTACCATAGGTGGTTCCATAGTGCTAGTGGAGAAGAGTATGTATGGCTATGAGGAGTAGGCTCTGAAAATGGAGAATGATGCAGAATCAAGAATGCTGGACTATCTGCACAGGCAAGCCATGTAGCAAAATGTTGTCTAGGCACACGGGAAGCCAAAGGGATGGGTGTCCACCACCAGTATCCCTGTGATACATTTTCCTGAGTGACTTCAGCAAGAGCTCTTAGCACAGCTGAGTCTGAGGTCTCCATACTGTGTGCAAGGAGCAAAGGCAAGTTAATTCCATCATTTCAGTATGCTCCTACCCCGGGCTTTTTTTCCTGGAGGAACGTACTGGAACAAAATTATTTTTAAAATATTTGGTGTAGTGGTTAAGCGCGGGGGAGAACTGGGTTTGATTCCCCACTCCTCCACTTGCAGCTGCTGGATGACCTTGAGCAAGCCATAGTTCTGTCAAAGCTGTTCTCTCAAGGACAGTTCTGGAAAGAGCTCTCTCAGCCCCACCTACCTCACAGGGTCTCTGTTGTGGGGAGGGGAAGGGAAAGGCGTCTGTAAGCCACTCTGAGACTCTGAGTGAAGGGTGGGGTATAAATCCAATCTCCTCCTCCTCCTCCTCCTTCTTTGTTAATGAGTTTTCAGTATACAGATTGAAAACTTCATTTCCTTCTTGAGAGTTCCAGCACCTCTTTTTCAAAAAAGAAAAAAGGCCCTGCCCATCTCCCTTCAAATCAAAGAGAAAATAGGCTATGTCATGTAGCGCCTTTGAAAGGTGTCATTCATAAGAGACCTTCCTGCATCCTTGAAACGTTCTTCCAGGGGGATCATTTCTGAGAGCTGCAAGCTCCAATGTGTAACTGACTCTTCTCATTTCAATTCTAGTCTGAGCAGGGATAGATGATCCTCATGGCAGCAGTGCCTGCTCGAAGTCTTTGCAGGGGCCCCTGAGCCGACAGTAGCAACCACGTATCCTCCGCAACATGGTAAGAAAAACTAAGGCACACCTTTCACATCCGTGGCTTGCTGGGTTGCCAGTCCTGTTTGGCTGTGATGTTACATTCATTTGTGTTTAACAAAATACATATATGGCTTAACAATACCACAATCAAATGCAAAATTAATTCTCCTCTCCTGAGTTGTGTCTGTCAGAAATGTTTCAAATTAAGAGCCTGTACCATGAATATTTTTCATTCCTGCTGTTTTGATAAGTCGAGGGCTTCATTTTTGTGCTCTGGTTAAATGAGGGCTATTTTCTTTTCTAAAATCTAGAAGGATAACATAACATGCACTTTGTGCGGTCCTGTTGCTACTCCGTTCCCATGACAGGGCATACTGCAGAGGGAAGACTGTATATGGAACTAATTGTATACAGAGCTCCTGTGCAGCTTGGTCAGAAGGTTCACAACTTCAGTACAGAAAGATGACTGAATTGAAGAAGCATTTGCTGCTCATTAAAGAAGCTCATCAATGCGAGAACAGACTCAGCTTTTCTGTTTTCATTGTCTGAAAGGGGGAAAGAGAAGATTGACACCAGAGAACATGCTCATCCCTCTTGCCCTTTCCCTAGTTGTTTGCATCCAGATCTCAATGAAAACCAGGGAGTGGTAGGAGGATTATTACTAGGTAGGCAACCTGTTCCCTAAATGTAATCTCCAGAGTTCCTCTTAGTTTTTAGAACATGCTAGTTGTAGTAATAGGGGAAGAAGCTAACAGGGCTGAAATACAACAGCGTATTTCTATGATTTCCCCAGCATGCAAAATGGATTTGGGTGCGTAAATATTTCAGTCTTGTTTTGACCATGTACAAGTTCAATTTAATACAATGCAAATTTAAGAGAGACTTGCCCAGTTTGGGATGTTGGGATAAAATCCTACAAAAGCCTATTGTGCTAAAAGAGCCCCTTATCGATGGCCTGAAGCTTCGAGTCAGCCATGTCAGTAGAACTCAGTATGGGGTCTACAGTTAGATTCAAGTCCCGGAGCACCTTAGACCCTCTGCATCCTTTACAAGTATTTTTTCCAGCATCCCTTCCACCTTCTGACTACAATAAAAGGACTTCAAGGCCTCAGTTTCTATGAGTGCCTGAGGAATGGAGCTCTGGCACTCAGGAGCTCATACCCGGAAACTCTTGTTGGTCTCTAAGGTGCTACTTGGACTCGAATTGAGCTGTTCTACTGCAGACCAACACGGCTACCCTCTGAAACTACCAGCCATGGGTGTCTAGTAAGTGCTGGATTGTTTGTTTGTTTTTTGGTCTAACGAATATGGGACAGCAGCATGCACAAACACAGGCTATGTAATACAGGGAAAGGCAAGAAGGTTGAAAAAGAATGTCTGAAAAATATTCCTTGTTTCTCTGATCCCTCAAGCAACCTGACCTCTCCTCTGCGCTCTAAGGAGCATATTTTCTAAGTTCTCAGAAACTGATGCTATTGTAAGGCATCACTATATTTCTCTCAGATGGTGGGGGGAGGTGTTTCAGAAAACTTTTAAGAGTAAACTATATTACCTGGGGCCCTGGGATCAGATTTCCCACCACTTACTTTAATATTGAAAAACCATTGCAAAGGAGCTCCACTTTGGACTGGGGCGCTGCTGTGCTGAGGTGCTTCCCAAGTAGAAGTCTCACCACAAATAAGCGGCATGATGTGGATGTTTATCTTTTTTTTTTTTTGTACTGGGGCTGATAGCAACTGGGGGGCAACTTCTATCTGTAAAACATGGTGAGGAAAACAGTTATCCCCTCCCATGGGCATCCCTCCCAGAATTGCTTAATAACAGTCAGGCAACGGTTTTCAAACTTTTTGAAGTGAGACCCACTTCTAAACTTACTCTACTTTTGGGGCCTGTAGCTGCAGGCAGTGTGGGTAACTAGGGATGCCAGCCTCCAGATGGGGCCTGTGGATCTCCCAGAATTACAGCTCATCTCCAGACTACAGAGATCAGTTTCCCTGGAGAAAATGGATGCTTTGGAGGGGGAACTCTATGGCATTGTATCCCACTGAGGTCCCTGTCTTCCCCAAACTCCACCTCCCAAATCTCCAGGAGTTTTCCAACCTGGAAATGGCAACCCTACACCCCCTGTCTCCCACCAGTGCCTGGGGGGACCTGGCAACCCTATGCAGCTCTGGAAGGCAATGGTGAAGGGCTATGCCATTGTCTCCCTCACCTCTGATGGCTGGGAGGCAAGCTGAAGCCTTGGAAATGAATTGGGGTGAAAGAAGGAAAGAGAGAGGCAAGGCAGCGTGGCTGGGAGGCGAGGGACCTAGGGCCTTCACTCCCAGTTCAGGAGCTTCAGCCTCGTCATGACCCACTTCCAAGAGAGGTGCAATCCAGTTTTGGGTCATGACCTACAATTTGAGAACCACTGCATTATGGGAAATGAAAATCACAGACCTTCTGTGACCAACCACTTTGGGGTGAGGAAGGAATTTTCCTTCCAGCCAGACTGGCCAGGGATCCTGGAGGTGTTTTGCCTTCTTCTGGGCATAGAATAGGGGTTCACTGGGGGAATGGTGGGGAGATGCAAACTTCCTGCTTCATGCAGGGTTGGACTAGAGACCAGAGAGGTCCTTTCCAGCTTTATGTTTCTCCACAGCAGGTAGTATGACCCTGAAATACACCTCCAGAAAAGAGTTGCAGAAAGAAACCCAGGAAGGAAGCCAGTGCAAATTTTAATTTTACTTTATCTAAAACTTTTCTGTGTATAAACAGGGATGTGTGCCTCCAGATTTCATTTAGGAAAAAAATGTGCCTCTTTGCTAATGGAGATTTGGGAAACACTGCCATGAACTTACATGGGTCACTAAAGCTGCATTCCTAGGGACATTTTTCTGGGAGTAAGCCCCATTGAAGAGCATGGAACACTTCTGAGTAAACCTGGATAGAACTGCTCGCTTCATGATGTCAGAGCAGAAAGTACGGGCCAGATCTAAGCAGGGATCCCTAGACAACCAAGGGAGGTGGATCTTCCCTGGTGTATCACCCCCCTACTGAAGACATGGGAGAGCATTGTTCTGGAAACAGTGAGGTATCCCACTGGAAATACAGGAGTGCTGCTTTTCCAGCTATATGTTTAGCATCAATGAGAAGGAAATGTTCAAACAGATTTCTCTAATGCTGCATTATGATTTTACTGCTATTGGTTCTAAGTATCCTGCTGAAAGGTTTTTCTGCCTGCTCGTGTCTCCAGGTGGGAGAGATTTGAAAGGCAGCCACACGCAGACATTGTTACACAGACTGATGCCTTTGGTTTCTTTTTGGCATCACAGCTCCCATAATCCCCTCTTTCCCTACAGGTTTATAAACTGCCAATATAAACAATTCCTTCATTGCCTGAACATTCTTAGAAACTCACAGGATGAAGCAATGACCTCGGGACCCACTGAGAATTACTATTCATCTTTGTCTGTTTCAGTGCCTTTTGAAGGTTTAAGATCATTAATTTCAGGCCAGTTGCTTGGGACGGTATGTGCATTATGAAAGTTGTGGGACTCTCTCATGGGATACCTTCACATCTAGACCAAAAAGGTTTAGAGGGATTGAATTTATATTTCTGAAGACATGTCCATAAAATAAAGCTGATTTTCAGGAGTACCATTTGTGCCCCAAATCAGTCTTGCCTTACTGAACACAGTTTAAACTGCAGTCCTCCACAGTCCTGTCCCACAGACATTTAATCTGATGTACATCACTCTGAGCTGCGGTGGCTCAAGTGGTTAAGACGCTAAACTGTAGGCTGTTGAAGGTCAGTAGTTCAGCAGTTCGAGATCCGAGTTCAGCCTCATGATGGAGTGAGCTCCCATCTCTAGTTCCAGCTCCTGCCAACCTAGCAGTTCGAAAGCAAGAAATTGCAAGTAGATAAATTGGTACCACTTCGGTGGGAAGGTAACAGTGTTCCATGCACCTTGGTGATTAGTCATGCCAGCCACATGATCATGGAAACGTCTTCGGACAGCACTGGCTCTTCAGCTTTGAAACGGAGATGAGCACCACAACCCTAGAGTCAGATTCGACTGGCTTTCGAGCAAGGGAAACTTTACTTTACCTTTACATCACTTTGAATGTAGTGAGATTTATTTACTGGTTAGCATGATGGACAATGGAAGACTCTGGTATGCCAATCCAAGCTCCTGGTAGAAAGAGCAGGATAAAAATGTAATGGGTAAACTCCCCAGCCTAGGGTTGCCAGCCTCCAGGTGGGGCCTGGAGATCTCCCACTTTCACAACTGATCTCCAGCTGACAGAGATCAGCTCCCCTGGAGAAAATGGCTGCTTTGAAGGGTGGACTGTACGGCAGGGTACCATGCTGAGACCCCTCCCCAAACCCCACCCTCCCTTGGATCCACCCCCAAAGTCTCCAGGTATTTTCCAACCCAGACCTGGTGACCCTATCTCAGCCTTATATGTAACTTGCATCCCTTCATTTATGGTTGGAAACAGTCAGCAGAATGTTTATAGAGATTTGAACAGAGTGATCCTAAGCAGACTTATACCTTTCTTGACTCAGTTTAGGACTGCACAGTGAACAACAGAATATTATGGTTTAAGGTGTGTTCAAGATTATCTGAGTCTAGTCAAATAAAAAAAAATGTTGCTTATTATTTTCTATAGTTAAACTTGTTGCAGAAATGAAACCAAACTCAATAAAATCTAACAGAACAAAAGAATATTCACAACATTTAGAATAACTCTCAGCCTAATTCCATGCCTCAGGAATAATTCCTAAAATCCCCAGTTACAGTAGTAGGAAAATTTTATATAAAAGTTGATAGTATAAATGTGTCCTAAGAAAGTTAGGCTCTTTCTTTTTAAAACATTTCCACACTTAAATAAGAGCTGATGCTGCAACTCTGTTTTCCAGGGACTTTCACTTTGTGCTCTCCTGCCCTTAATCAAAGTGCTCATTCCTGGGACATTCAATACAGAGTGGCTTGGACAAGAGTTTTCTCAGGGGCAGCCCTGGAGCTACTTGAAGGAAATAAAACATGCTTTTGGAGCCTCTGAGGCAGCTTCTGGATTTGTTAAAGGCAGCATCCAAATGAATTTTCACACACCTGTTGCTGCTGCTGCATGGTGTGGGGTCAAGATGCCAACATCCAGGTGGGGCCCTGGAGACCCCAGGGAATCATACCCCATCTCCAGACAACTGGGATTAGTTCCCCTGGAGAGAATGGATGATTTGGATGGTGGACTCTGTGGCATTATACCCTAAGGTCCTTCCCCATCCCATACCCCATCCTTCCCCCGAGGCCCCACACCCAAATCTCTGGGTTTTCCCCCAACCTAGATCTGTCTGACAACCTTAGAATGGCATCCAAATCCCCTGTACTTGTACTACTTTCCCACCCATGGTGCCACCCCCTTACTTTTTGCTCCCTTTCTCTGTACCTGTGCAAAAGTTCAGATATAATGGGGATTTCACCAGGACCCCTGTGGCCTTCCCTCTCATTTTCTCCTTCACTACTGAGCTGTACTGTAATACTACAGGAAAGCTCAGCAAGGAAACTAAAAAATGCCCTTTAAAGTGCTAAAAAGGGGGAAATGGTGCACCTGTGCCATTTTGAAAGTGGAAGTTCTCTCTCCCTTCTTTGCATAGGGGCTATGGGAGTTTCCCCTTCAACCTGGGGAATAATAGGTCTATTTTTCTCTTGCTTAAAGAGGGAAGACCTTCAGGCCACTGTGAGTTATGCTGAGAACAAGCAGGGTGTCATGTGGCTGTTCTCCTTTAAGTTGAGGGGCTTCCTCCTTTCTTTGAGGGTGGAAAATCCCCATGTGGAAGCAACTACAGTTGGACGTTTATTACAGATGTTTATGAGAGAGCTGTTTTTTATGAATTTCTGGCTAGAGGCTATAGCATGATGTTATTTGTTTGATATCTACCGTGATGATTATATTCATTTGTTACCTGCCTTGGGTCTAGACCTCCTAACTTCCATGTTGGGGCTTGGAGTTCTCCCAGATTACAAATGATCTGCAGACTACAGTGGATAAAATGGCAGCTTTGGGGGTGGGTGGAAGGGTTGATTTTATGGCAGCACATCCCCACTGAGTCTCACCTCTTCCCATCCTCCCCAGGCACTGCCCCCAAATCTCCAGGGATTTCAGAAGCCAATGATGGCAACCCTATCTGGTTCCCAACAAACATTTTAAATAAATAAATAGTCACTTAAATCTAAAAACTTATATAAAATGTGAGACTTTCAAACCTTCTACTAGTTTAATCTGTAGAATTTCACTTTTTAAAAAAAAGTCTGCATGGACTATTTTATTATTTTTATTTATTTTATTATTTGTATTTGTATCCCACCCATCCCGAAAGTGGGTTCAGGGCGGGTCACATCATCTTTCAACAATACAATAAGTTTAAAAGAACCCACGTCTTCAGGTGCAATGGGGGACAGACGTTTAATGTAGAAACTGGAGGGGGGGGAAGCACTTAAAAAAAATTAATTACTTTTTAAATTCAGTTTTCCATTTTCAACAACAAATATAACAAGCATTATAATGGATAAGTAGACTGTATGATAACCATTAGAAGGGGAAATAGAAGTTCACCTTATGATGATGACTTTCCACTTCTGCTACTTGGGGGTGGGGCTGTGATTAGGGTTGTCAGCTCTGAGTTAGGAAATACCTGGAGATTTTTTTTGGGGGGTGGAGCCTGAGGAGGGTGGGGTTTGGCAAGGGGAGGGACTTCAGTGGGGTATAATGCTATAGGATCCACTTTCCAAAGTGGTCATTTTCTCCAGGTGAATTGTATCACCTGGGGGTCATTTGTAATCCCAGGAGACTGGCATACCCAGGGAGGATGAATGTAACTCTGTACTACACAAGGCATGTGCAGGGCTGGCTCACTCACTAGACGAGCTAGGCATTCGCCTAGGACAGGCCGGCCCTTAGGGCGCCAAGCTGCACCCGCCCCCCACCAAAAGCCCCCCCCGCCAAATGCCCTGACCGGGTCAAAAGAGTAAAAAAAAAAAAGGCTATACGTGGGAGGGAGGGAAGGATTTCCACACCATGCCTCTTCCTTCTTTGCCCCCAACCCTCCTCGAGAGAGCCGGGTGGGCGAGCTCATGCAGTGCTCTGCACCAAGGCCAACGGACCTTCTGCCCCCCGCCTCCCTCCTGTCAAAAGCTGGAGTCCCTGGAGCATCTTGCTTGGGAGGAGTAAGGCAGCCCCTCCTATTGCAAGTGGGGCCCGCTCCCTCCAGGGGAAGGAGGAAGGCCTCGGCGGCCCTCCCAGGAAGACCCGGCCCAGCTGGAGGTGGAGAAGAAAGGCCCAGAGGTGGTGCAAGGGGGAGAGGGTCAGTCCAGATCGCCGGGCAGGGGGACTCAGCTGCCCTCGCCTCCCTGGCACCCCGAACTGTCCTCCCCCCCACGGATGAGGAAAGGCAGGGGCAGGAGAAGGAGGGGTGGGGGTGTAGGCAAGGGGAGGGGACAGACACCGGGTGGCGCTCCCTGCCCCACTCAGCAGCAGGAGAAGGAGAAGCGGCGGCAGCTACAGGTGAGCAAGCTCTCAGGCACTTCTCACACAGCCGCTGTCCTCTCCGCCCCTGCACCTGGAGAAAAAGTGGGGCAGAAGCCTGGCATGATCTGTGGGGAAGACAGCGGTTGCGCCTGCCCTGCCTGCATGGGGGTCCCTGGTGAGATCCAGCTGGCTGCTCCTTCTCTCCCGCCCACCTGCCCAAATGGCTGTTTCCGACCTTCCCACTCCTGCCCCGGGGAAAGAGAAGAGGCAGCCCCTTCTTGCCTGGTGTGGCCCGCCTCCAGCATGGCTTTCTGGGTGCCTGCTCCACAGCGTGCCCCTTCTCTGCCCCATGTTCAGTGCTGAAAGAGGCACCCAAGCAGGGCTGCTGTGAGGGAGGGGCTGCTGTGAGGGAGGGGCTGCTGGGAGGGATGGTCCCGGCGACTGTGAGGGTGCCTGAGAGGGGGCTCCAGAAATTGGTGGGCACAGGAGGGGGCACCAGAAGATGTCCTCGCCTAGCCTGCAAAGATACCTGGGGCTGGCCCTGGGCATGTGGTCCACAGTTTGCCCCCCCATGAACAAATGTATCCTGCCTTACCAGCTGAGAGCAAGTGCCTGTGTGATGTCTTCTTTGAGACAACAAAGGCTGTGGTCAGATGAGCAGTTTGATCCAATGTTGTTGCTGTTCCCTTGTGGATTTAAAGTGCATCTTCAGACAGCAACATCTGCCTCCCATTTCCCAGCCGTTGGCACCCAGTTGAATTGGAGTTAATCAGCACTTTCACTCCGCATTTCCAGATGTCTGAACTTCCCTGTTGCAAACTGAAGCCAGTTGGAAAGTGTGAACCTTCAGGTCCATCTCTGCCTTTAAAAATATGTGTTGAAAATGTGCACATAAGAACATAAGAGAAGCCAATGTTGAATCAGGCCAATGGCCCGTCCAGTCCAACACTCTGTCACACAGCGGCCAAAATATACCAGGTGCCATCAGGAGGTCCAGCAGTGGGGCCAGGACACTAGGAGCCCTCCCACTGCTGCCCCCTCCAGCATATGTGCATGTGCACCCCCAAAAAATTTAAAACCAACCAAAGAGTGCACTCCATGGTTGATGCACAGCACTAAGATGGATAACTGACCACAGAGTGCACATGCAGTGAATCCGGTTCAGGCTGTGCTGCCTGATCAAAACTTTCTGCCACAACATAAACCGTTGTAATTAGAGGCACAGCCAGACCGCGCCAAGCCTGCTGTCTGACTGCAGCCAAAGAAAGCATCCATGGGCAACCCTCCCCTATTACACTGAGGGGAGGAAGCAGAGGTTTGACTCCCTGTCTCTCCTCAGGGCTCTTTACCATATCACTTCCCTTCCAGTCTTCCGCCATCAGGCTCAGTACACAGATTTTGAAAGCAGATGCTCCACCTTGTTTTTTTAAAACTGCACAGTATTTCTGTGCACTGTTAAGGGGTGGTCAAATTGCTCCACAGTGTTGTATTTAAATGGCTTGGTGATCTCCCAGATAAAAAGTATGGCAAAATTAAATGTTCTGAACCATCATCACATTGAGGGGTCCTCAAATACTCCATAGTCAACCTGGTTTACTGCCTCTGGCACAGTTCTCTGTTTCCATAGCAATGGTGTATGACTTTAAATAGATCTCATTCCACAACAGAATTATGACCCCCTCCTAGTCTGTTGTGGTTTAATTAAAAATAACCTTTCTCTTCTGAAACCCCCTAGCATCAGTCCTTGTTATGTCTTCTGAGCCAGATGTTACAGATGACCTTCCTAATTAGCTGATTCCAGCATCTGAGGAAAAGACTTTTCTTTCTATGTCTGGTAAATGGTTGCAGCTGAGATTTGAGTCAGGACCTTCATAATTAGCATGTGTTTCAGAGCTTCAGCAAGGAACTCATATCAATTTTCAGTCAACTCTGGTCTGGTCCAGGAGTGAGTGGCAGCTCTCTTTAAGGTGTTCTCTCTTGCATCAGAGTTGCATCAGCATTTTCAGATGGAAAATATAGAACTGTAAAAGCTATTTTTGCATATTTCACTTCTTGAAGAGGGAGGATGTTTTTGCCTTTGGCTTGCTTAAGCCATAATACATACACATAAACACACAAGCAAGCTCAACTGTGGCACCTGGAGGCAGAATGATCCCTACCAGGGCTTTTTTTGTAGAAAAAGCCCAGCAGGAACTCATTAGCATAATAGGCCACACCTAACAGCAGAAACTCATTAGCCTATTAGGCCACACCTCATGCCTTTCCTTGGCTTGCCCGAGTGCCCCACTGTGGCTGTGGGGAGCCCGGGCAAGCCAGCCCTTGGACAGGCTGGGGAAGGCACAGGGAGGCATTTAAACACCTCCCCAATCCTTCCAGGGCCCCCCCTGACCCACCCGTCTCAGAGTCGCGTGGGGGTTCATTCTCCAGGCCTTCCTTCTGAGGTCCTTCCACACAGAGGTTTTGCCTGTAGGGGGCGTGGCCAACTCTGAAGCCAGCTGGAACTCCATTCCTGTGCGTTCTTGCCCCAAAATAGCCCTGATCCCTACCAATGTGTCTCCTGGCAAAGACTTGCTTCTTGGGGACAGAATCCAAAGAATCTTGAATGGGTCAGAGGGAAAAGGGTGCTTCATAGCTGTGCACTCCCAGCTTGGCCATAGATATTTCCTTATGTTTCTGGGACTGACAAACTGGGGTATAAATCCAATCTCCCCCTCCTCCTCCTCCTCCTCTTCCTCAGTGCAGGTGGTGCTTCAGAGAAGCCCAGGATGCATCAGCTTTGTGTCTACAGGGTGTGCCCCTTCAGAACCTACTGCTGTTGTAATAAGAGGACACTTGGTTTGGTACCTCCTAACATTTTGTGAAGCCTCACAATCTGTCTCATTACCAATGCTGATTTCTCCATGCCTATTACCCCTCTGCATATCTCACCTAAATCCAATCACTCCTGCTATTGTTATTCACCTGCTATTGTCATTTGCCTGCTAATGTCATCTGGTATCTGAAATCACTCCACTTTCCAATAAATAGGACAGATCGACTCCCATTCTAGCTGTATCTGAAGCAGTGAGCAGTGATTCACAAAAGCTCCTCCCCTGCCACAAATTTTGTTAGTCTTTAAGGTGCTGGTGGGCTCTTGCTGTTTTCTACCGCTACAGACAAACATGGCTACCCATCTTGATCTAACTTTGTGGCTTGTATTTAACTGTTTGTGAATACAAGGCACACAGAATTTCTCTGCATTTCTCTTCATTTATGCAGCTCCTTTTGACCCCTAGAAAGATCATTCCCAGAGCTGCAGTACCTGCATATAGAAATAGCCATGCAGGATAGGGAGGCTGAAGTGAAGAGGGACAAAGGGATGAAATCCCCTCGCTCCACTCAGAAAGATGCATGTTGCAGAAGAAAGAGGAGGAAGAATTTCATACACACATCCCTGGTCCCACCTTACTCCAGCCCCTAAAACCTCATGGCTAATCCTCCGCACAGGTCCCAGGCAACGCTCCCTCTAAGCTGTGGAGTCCTGTGGGCCAAAATTCTACTTCATGAGCTACTGGCCTTAAAGTTGCGAGTGAGCGATTCAGCTATTGCATAAATCAGTTTGCTCTGGAGCCTTCCTTCCTGAGCAAAGACAAAAATGTGTGAGCCGGAGGCTAAAAAATTGTGAGCTAGCTCACACTAACTCAGCTTAGAGGGAACACTGGTCCCAGGAACAATTATTTGGGGAATCAGAAGGGTCTGCAGGAAAGGATACAAATGCAGGGCATTTCTACATTCCACCCATGGATGGCTAGATAAGGCCTTCATAACTGGCCCTGCTCTTGGAGCAGCTTCCCATTAACCTTGCTCAAAATTCCAAAAATGCCCACAGGCACAATACTATCACATTACAGTGGAAAGCACCATTGCTGTGTGATCTCTCTCACTGCACTCAATAATTTCTCAGCTGCAGGAGGATGTTTTGCAGGTGCACAAAGGGTTGAACATGGGCATTATTGTTTCTTCAGTTCGTGGGAAGAAGGTCATAGGTTCTACAGTGTAGTTCTGTGGGACAGCATGTGAGTCCTGCCAGTGCACAGAAAGCACAAAGGAGGATGAAATGTGCTCATGGAGACTGCACTGTACTCATGACACAGGCTTCTGCTTTGAAGTACTGCTGCAGATTCTTTATCATCCTTTGAAGAGAGTTGTGAGTGGGACATACAAACAAAGCCTCTTTGGTAAAGCGCAGCACTGGTCAGAGAAGAAAATGGTTTGCGCCTAGCACCCCACCCGCTTTTTCTTTGCCCTCTTTCCCTATAAACTGTCTATTGAAAGGATCATATCCCACCCAGTGTAGCTTGTGAAGCCAGACTTGAGATGGAAAAGATCTAGTTGTCCAACCACCACTGGTTCTTGCAAGTAAGCAATCAATACCCAACAGCTCAGCTTTCTTAATATGGCCTCACAAAGATACACTATGACAGTAAAATCTTGGCCTGTGATCTAAAGGAGCTGGACAAAGTTGGTCATGCCAATATCATTGCCTTTTCAGTCTCATAGTAATTTCTAAATAAAAAAACAAAATAGCAACATTGGGCACTGCTGGTATAAAAGGTATTTTATAGGAAAATAGAGAATAAGACTTATTTATCATATTAGTATAAACAGGTTAACTTATCATGGTTTCCCCAGAGGAACTGTTGCAAATGTAGTACTTAGGCGATGATTAAGCATCCCCCATGAGTGTGTCATCGCTTGAAAAGGCATTATATTCCTGCAGCCTTTTCAAATCACTTAAAAATGGTGGTGGCATCCACAGGTCAGGTCCACGGAAGCCATCACGTCTGCTGACCATAGGAACAAAAGTTGGGAGGGGGAAGCTCAGTGGACTGCAGTGGGAGGAGGAATTTGTGGAACCGCTTCCTTCCATTCAAGAAATCTTAAATTTTCTTAATGCATGGCTGGCTACAGCCCAGTATTTCTGATGCAATAGTTTTCAAAAGTGCATTCTTCCAGGAGCAAACAAAATTTTATTTTTTTTCTAAACTAAAACAATTCTGAAATCTCAGCTAGAATTTTGGTGGTATTTGGGCCAAGCTATTGCTCTGTAAGTCCCAAGCAGCAACAAAAAGAAGGTGGGGGGAGTCAGTGTCCAACACTGAGAGCAAAAAAGAAACCACCACTGACTGAAATGAAAAACGCAAATAAGCAAGTATATAATGATATAAGCATAACAGCAAGTAATTATAAATCAAATAAATAGGCCAAAGTGCAATAGTAAGCATACAATAAGCATATAGGAAAAAGTACAATCTACAGTCTTTCCATGTATTTGCTTCAATATAGAAGCAATTATCAGAGTCTAAAGAGTAGTGCAAGTCATCAGATTTTCTGAGCCATGAAGAGCCGATGCTTAATCCGGATGCCTGATGCCGCGTTTCGAATAATTCTTATTCAAGCATGGCTATAATGGGACCCAGTCTCAAAAGCTGGCATATACTGAGCCAGAAGTAGACAGTCAAAGAGGAATAAAGGTCCTTTATAAGAATTATTCGAAATGCGGCATCAGGCATCCGGATTACGCATCGGCTTCTGGTGCCCTGGCCCCACTGCTGGATCTCCTGATGGCAATTGGTATATTTTGGCCGCTGTGTGACAGAGTGTTGGACTAGATGGGCCACTGGCCTGATTCAGCATTGGCTTCTCTTATGTTCTTATGTTCTTATGTTCTTATGGCTCTTCATGGCTCAGAAAATATGATGACTTACGGCTTTTCATGGCTCAGAAAATCTGATGACTTGCACTACTATTTGGACTGTGATAATTGCTTCTATATTGAAGCAGATACATGGAAAGACTGTAGATTGTACTTTTTCCTATATGCTTATTGTATGCTTACTATTGCACTTTGGCCTATTCATTTGATTAATAAGTACTTGCTGTTATGCTTATATCATTATATACTTGCTTATTTGCGTGTTTCATTTTAGTCAGTGGTGGTTTCTTTTTTGCTCTCTGTAAGTCCCAAGAGCATAAAAAGAACAGTTCCTTTCCATTTGGTGTAGTGGTTTGGTGTAGTGGTTAAGTGCACAGACTCTAATCTGGGAGAACTGGGTTTGATTCCCCACTCCCCCACTTGCACCTGACTGGATGACCTTGGGCAAGCCGTAGTTCTGATAAGAGCTGTTCTTGAAAAAGAGCAGTTTCTGTCAAGAGCTCTCTCAGCCTCACCTACCTCACAGGGTGTCTGTTGTGGGGAGGGGAAGGGAGTTTGTAAGCCGCTCTGAGACACCTTTGGGTAGTGAAGGGCGGGGTATAAATCTAATCTCTTCTCTTCTTCATTATTTCAAAATATATTCTGAATTAATTTTATATTGGAAAAAACAACATACATGGTCTTACAGAACATTAAACATTAAATGTTCTAATGTTTTATAAACAGAATACAGTTCCTAGCAAATCTATTAGATACAGATCCTTCTTTCCTCTTCTTATAATAAGTCACCTTTATTGAAAAAGACCACATTCAGATTCTCTTACACCAGTCCATTATTGACAATGGGTCATTTAATTTCCAACAGCTTGTGATACACATTCTATCCACAGTCAATAAAGATGTGACAAATTAAATATCATCCTTCACAACATGGCTTTTAATGAAACCTAGCAGGAGCATCTTTGGATCCAGTGACATTTCATATCCTCTTTTAATATCCTTTATCATTTCTGGGATCTTTTCCCAAAAGGGTATAATTAATGAACATAATATATGTAGTAAATCAGTACTATGGGGTTGGCAGCACCAATGTTTTGCATCAATTAAATTATAAATATATTCTTCCCATTTTCTGTTCTGTCATGGCACACATTAGCATAGACTGTGGATGAATCTCCCCTTTCCATTCCCAGAATGAAGGGATTTAGGACTAAGGACTGGCAGCCCAGAATGAGGCCACACCCCTCCCTGTTGCTGACCTCACAGCAAGAGGCAGTCACTCAGAGCTGCCTACGTTGTTTACTGTTGTGTACTGAAACAACCACGTGCGAGTGTCTGGCCGCACGTGGTCGAGCAAAGAGCCTGAGCTTTTCACAGACAAACAACAGATGAGCGGATCCTAGCCTGCTCCCATCGGGAGGCTAGGATCCAAGACTATACGTATGAAAGACTGATACTGTAAATAGACTTATCACTGGTGTTGGGGTGTGTTGGGGTGTGGTTTATCTTGGGGTTATAAGCAGGCCTGTGAGCCGGCTAAGTTGTCTTGTTCCTGAATAAAGTTATGAGCTGATTCACTACTTCATGCATAGGACCCAGTATATTATATTGTCGATGAAGGTGGGATTCACATCTAGATGAGCCAACAAGACACCGCACTGCGCATCGGCCTAGAACCGAGCACCGCGCCTCACACCGCAGACGACGCTTCCAGCATCACATCGCGCCCCACTACTTTGGTCACCGTGCCTTGCACCGCTCCGCTATCCTGCACCTTGCCTGGCAGCACAGACTCCGGTTCCAGTGCTGCATTGTGCCCTGCTTCACCAACTCCATCAACCCTGCCACATGGAGCCTGAAAAATGGGCACCGCACAGGGAAACCTTTCTGAATTTGATGTGAGCCGTCCTGAGCTGTGGGAGACCGGGCTCGAATGCCTGGAAGGCCACCTTGAATTCCATGACGTCATGATGGATGGTAAGAAAAAGGCCTTACTCATCAGTGTCTGTGGCACTGACACGTTGAGGCTGCTCAAAGACTTGATCATGTCTAAGACAATGAAGGAAGACCTTCAAAGCCCTAAAGAAGGTGCTAAATGACCATTTTGTGCCCAAGCCAACAAAATTTGCCAAACACCTGGACTTTTTCGCAAGAGTCCAGGGCCCCGATGAATTTGCCACCGACTTCCTAGTGGGACTCTGCCAGGCGGCCACCTGATGCAGGTTTCCGAGCCTTGACGACACGCTTCTAAACCAGTTCCTCATGGGCCTCTGAGAGCTAAAACTGCATCGAAAGCTCACCAGCCACGAGGACTTTATGCTCAACCAAGCACTGAAGGATGCGATGGCTTACGAGAAATCGCACAGGGGCACAGCAGGAAGGGCGATTCACCACACCACGGCAACACGGAGCCCCAAAGTCTCGGACAGAGAGGAAGTTCTCCACGTGCGCCATCAGACTCACCCTGGCCAGTGATCCCAAGCACCGACAGCCACCACAATCAAGAAGGCCCCGGTATCCTGTGCCAGTTGCGGAGAGGAGCACGAGTGCCAGACTTGCCATCTGAGGGACGCCGCCTGCTGGTCCTGTGGAAAGCAAGGGCACATTGCCCGGGTCTGCCAGTCCCGAAGAGACCGCAAGAGGACATTGGTTCACCAGGAGTTGTCGGAGCTACACACCCTGTCGGTCCACCAGCAGCAGCTGCACCACCAGGTACTGAACTTGCCCCCTGATGGCCCTAATAAACTGCACGCCACTTTGCCATATGGTGCTTGACACCAGGTCATCCTTTTCAATAATTTCCAAGGACACCCTCCATCAGCTTTGGCCTACCGGGGGACCCCGCCTGCAGATGCCCCAGGGGTTGTCGCTAAGGGACTTCCAGAAGAACCCGGTGACCATTAAGGGCTGGGGCAAGTTCTGGGTGCAATACAAGGGTTTTGACGGGCCCTTGGACTTGCTGGTGGTGGAGGATAAGCTCACGAGTTTGTTGGGATTCTCCTGGTTCAGGCCCCTGGGTTTTCAGGTGACAGGGGTTAACCAGCTCACCCGGCTTAATTTCACCTTGGTCTGTGATGAGTTTCTGGCAGTGTTCGATGGGACGCTCAGCTGCTACTCCGGGCCCCTGGTCTTGCTTGACCTAGATCCTTCGGTGAGGCCTATCTGCATGAAGGCCCACCACCCGCCATTGGCACTAAGGCCAAAGATTGAGGCAGAATTGGACCGCCTTGTGGAGCAGGGGGTGCTTGAGCTGGTCTTGCATGCTCGGTGGGAGACTCCAATTGTCACATCGGTCAAACCCAATGGGGACATGTGTGTTTGTGGCAACTATAAATGCACTCTCAATAAAGCTCTACAGGCACACACTTACCCTGTCCCGGTGGTCGCTCAAGTCCTGACCGCCCTGGTGGGGGCAACAGTCTTTGGGAAGCTGGACTTGGCCCAGGCCTACCAGCAGCTGCTGGTGGACGTGGACACGGCAGAGGCACAGACAATTGTGACACACAAGGGGGCATTCAAGGTTCATTGGCTGCAGTTTGGGGTTAGTGTGGCACTGGGTATTTTTCAGAGTTTCATGGACTCTCTTCTTAAAGGGATCCCTGGAGTTCAGCCCTTTCGAGACAATGTCCTGATTGCGGCCCCGGACCCCGGGACCTTTGCCTGCCGGCTCCGGGCAGTGCTCCAGCATTTCGATTCGGTGGGTCTGTGGGTCAAGAGGGAAAAGTGCCTCCTCTGGGTGCCTCGGATGGAGTTCTTCAGCTTTGCTGTCAACACCCAGGGCATCCATCCGACTGATGAGAAAGTCCGTGCCATCGTTCACACCCCCACCCCCACTTCTAAGTCAGAACTACAGGCCTTCTTAGGCCTGTTGAACTTTTATCATTCCTTTTTGCTGCACAAGGCGGCAGTAACTGAGCCACTCCACAGATTGCTGGACAAGCGCACCGCCTGGGTTTGGGATGCCTCGCATGATGCTGCTTTCCGGGCTGTCAAGGGATTCCTGACTTCCAATGCAGTTCTAGCACATTTTGATGAGAAGCTTCTGGTGGTGTTGGCGTGTGATGCTTCTCCGTAGTAGTGAAATTTCCCTCGTTGACATTTTTAAATCTGCACATTATGTGAAATTTTCTGCAGTAGATTTTTCCTCACCAGGTGCAGACCCAAAGTTTTCTCCTTCTTTCCCTGCATTTTCAGAACTCGCTAAAACTGAGGATTCCAAAAACATGGGGAAAGAAGGAGAAATCTTTGGGTTTGCTCCTGGTGAGGAAAGATCTACTGTGGAAAATTTCACATAAAGCACAGATTTTAAAATGTCAATGCAGGGAATTTCACTACTGTGGGAAAGGTCAGCATTCACCATCCAAAGCAGCCATTTTCTCCAGCAGAACTGATCTTGGTCTGTGGCTAACAATATGGACTGCCTGGCAAGGTCTCGAGGCAGCAAGAGGAAGGTTGTGGGCTTAACATGCATGGGAAACTATAGATCTTTATACACAAATGCTAGAAGTGACTGAGGTAAAACCAGGGAATTGGATTGCTTGGTGTTGGGGAGAAAATAGACATTGTGAGTATTTCAGAAACTTGGCGAAATGAAGAAAATCAGTGGGATTCGGTGATTCCTGGTTATAAATTATATCGGAAGGATGGGGGGAGGGTTGGAGGTGGGGTGGCTCTGTATGTCAGAGAGGGTATACAGTCCAGTAAGACTGAGAGGGTAAGAGAATTGGATTCACTTCTGGAAATGCTATGGGTTGAAATAGTGGGCCCAAAAGGAGGCTTAACACTGGGAGTTTGTTATTGCCCACCAGATCAAAAGATAGAGGAGGATTATAAAATGATGAATGAATTAGATAGTGGTTAGACAAAATAACTGTGTCGTAATAGGTGATTTTAATTACCCACACATTGATTGAGTCAATATGTGTTCAAGTCGGGGAAAAGAGCTTGAGTTTCTAGACAATATTAATGACTGTGCTATGGAACAGATTTTCACAGAACCTACCAGGAGAGAGGCAATCCTGGATTTGGTCCTAGGTAACGCCCAAGACCTGGTGAGAGATGTAAAAGTGATTGCACCGCTTGGGTGACCATAATGTTATTGAGTTTAACATTTGTATAAATAGGGAGTTGCCCAAAAAGATGACACAACCACTTTTAACTTTAAAAGGGGTAACTTCTCTGATATGAGGGGACATGTGAGGAGGAAACTGAAAGGAAAATTAGAAAGGGTCAAAACCAGGGCTCTTTTTGTAGCAGGAACTACTTTGCATATTAGGTGACACACTCCTAATGTAGCCAATTGTCCAAGAGCTTACAGTAGCCCCTATAAGAAGAGCTCTGTAAGCTCTTGGAGGATTGGCTACATTAGGGGTGTGTCGTCTAATATGCAAAGGAGTTCCTGCTACAAAAAGAGCCCTGGTCAAAACCATCGGGGAAGCATGGAAACTATTTAAAACTACAATCCTAGAAGCTCAGAAAAAATATATACCACAGATTAGGAAAGGCACAAATAGGTATAGAAAAAGGCCTGCAGAGTTAACAAACAAGGTAATGGAAGCTGTAAAAGGTAAGAAGGATTCCTTTAAGTGGTGGAAAGCTAGTCTCAGTGAGGTTGATAAAAGGGAACACAGGCTGTGGCAAATAAAATGCAAGTCTGTGATCAGGCAGGCAAAAAGGGAATATGAGGAGCATATAGCAAAAAAACATAAAGACCAACAATAAAACTTTCTTCAAATACATTATAAGCAGGAAACCAGCCAGGGAGGCAGTGGGGCCCTTGGATGACAAAGGGGTAAAAGGAGTAATGAAGGATGATAGGGAAATGGCTGAGAAGCTGAATGCATTTTTTGCCTCTGTCTTCACTGTGGAAGATGAGAAGTTGCCTACTCCAGAACCACTGATTTTGGGAGGGGTGTTGAAAGACCTGAGTCAGATTGAGGTGACGAGAGAGGAGGTCCTACGGCTGATAGACAAAAACTGATAAATCACCAGGCCGGGATGGCATACATCCGAGAGTTCTGAAAAAACTCAAATGTGAACTTGTGGATCTTCTGACAAAAGTATGTAATCTTTCATTAAAATCTGCCTCCATTCCTGAGGACTGGAAGGTAGCTAATGTCACTCCCATCTTTAAAAAGGGTTCCAGAGGAGATCCGGGAAATTACAGGCCAGTCAGTCTGACGCTGATACTGGGTAAGTTGGTGGAAACTGTTATTAAGGAAAGAATTAGTAGGCACATTTGTGAACAAAAACTATTGAGGCAGACTCAGCATGGGTTCTGTGAGGGAAGATCTTGTCTCACTAACCTGTTAGTGTTTTTTGAGGGAGTGAACAAACATGTGGACAAGGGAGACCCAATAGATGTTGTTTACTTTGACTTCCAGATAGCTTTTGATAAAGTTCCTCATCAAAGGCTCCTAAGTAAGCTCAATAGTCACAGGATAAAAGGACAAGTCCTCTTGTGGATCAAAAACTGGCTAATTAACAGGAAAGAGAGAGTGAATATAAATGGGCAATCTTCTCAGTGGAGGGTGGTAAGCAGTGGGGTACCACAGGGATCAGTACTTGGTCTGATGCTTTTTAACTTGTTTATTAATGATTTGGAGTTGGGAGTAAGCAGTGAAGTGGCTAAATCTGCAGATGACACGAAGTTGTTCAGGGTGGTGAAAACCAGGGAGGATTGTGAGGCACTCCAAAGGGATCTGTCGAGGATGGGTGAGTGGGCATCAACGTGGCAAATGGGGTTCAATGTGGCCAAGTGCAAAGTGATGTACATTGGAGCCAAAAACCCTAAATATAAATACACATTGATGAGGTCCAAACTGGCAGAGACTGACCAAGAGAGAGATCTTGGAGTCATAGTAGATAACTCACTGAAAATGTCTAGACAGTGCACAACTGCAGTAAAAAAGGCCAATGCTATGCTCGGGATTATTAGGAAGGGAACTGAAAACAAATCAGCCAGTATCATAATGCCTCTGTATAAATCAATGGTGCGACTTAATTTGGAGTACTGTGTACAGTTCTGGTCACCACACCTCAAAAACGATATTATAGCACTGAAAAAAGTGCAGAAAAGGGCAACTAGAATGATAAAAGGATTGGAACACTTTCCCTATGAAGAAAGGTTAAAATGCTTGGGGCTCTTTAGCTTGGAGAAACAATGGCTGAGAGGTGACATGATTGAGGTTTATAAGATTATGCATGGGATAGAGCAAGTAGAGAAAGAAGGACTTTTCTCCCTTTCTCACAATACAAGAACTTGTGGGCACTCCATGAAATTGCTGAGCAGTCAAGTTAGAACGAATAAAGGAAGTAATTCTTCACCCAAAGAGTGATTAACACATGGAATTCACTGCCACAGGAGGTGGTGGCAGCTACAAGCATGGACAGCTTTAAGAGGGAATTAGATAAGCATAAGGAGTAGAAGTCCATCAGTGGCTATTAGCTACAAGGTATAGATAGGAACTTGCAGGTTGGGGCAAGTGATGCTCTGTATTCTTGGTGCTTGGGGGGGGGGGCAACAGTGGGAGGACTTCTAGTGTCTAGCCTCCCCGGTGGCTTTAGGCACACTCCCACACACCCCTTCTCCACCTGATAGGCAGTTGTCTGTTAGGTGCAGGAGCAGGGGCAGAGCATTGAAATCCATTGGAGAGGCTGCCCAAGCAGCATCTCCTTTGTAATCTTGCTGGCCCAGCCTCCCCGATGCCTTTAGACACGCTACCCCTCCTACACCTGCCAGACAACTGTCTGTCAAGGATTGGAAGGGGTGCAGAGTCCTTAAAGCCATAGGGGACATTTGTTTAGCAGGGTTTCCTTAGCGCTGCTGCTGGCCCAGCCTCACTGATGCCTTTAAACACAAACCTACCCCCCTTACACCAGACAGGAGAGTGTTTGTCAGGTGTAGGAGCAGGGCCAGGGTACTTTAATCCATTAGGGAGGCCACCCCAGCAGGATCACCCTCCCAAAAAAGAGATTTCTGTGAAACATGACCCCTAAGGCAGTAAAAAAGGGGCAAAATGTGTTCCCCCAATTGTTTTCCATGTGCCTGGTAGGCTGCTGCCTCTTCCTCCCCCACTGGTCAACTGTGTCGCTCAGAGTTCTGAGGTAAAACCTGCCTGCTTGCACCCACCTCCCTCTGATTGCTCAGCTATGGATTTCAATGATCTGAGCGGGAAAAAACACTGTTAAAAGAGACTGCAGACAGTTGAGGGCAGTTACAGAAATCAGCGATTCAAGACTTCTGAATAGACATTTCTCATAACAGCCAGCATGGAAATTGAGTTTATGAATGTTCATGGGGAGATAGTAAAGGACCTATCTAGTAGCCTGCTGCAGAATGAGCTCACCAAGCAGCCTGGTGATCCTAACCCCTAAGGGCAGAACCACCACAGTGGTCTACAGAGAGGTCCTTCAATAGAGAGAAAAAAAGTACGTATGCCTCACTTCATCCTTTACACTACAGTCTTCTCCATTAGAATTCCTACAACAAATGTTACCTTTCAAACTTCACGTATCAGTACTATAACTGGATTTACGGAATTCAAATACTGTAGCAAAGCTTGGGTATCAGGCTAGTGCTGGATAAGTCCAAGACAAAGGGGATTAATTTAAACATAACTGTCAAAAGCTTTTACTGGTTCCTTAAGGGTGACAGGTTGGTCAAAGAGAAAATTACAAAGTGCTGAGGAGTGAAGGCTCACAACCCCAGGGTAACACTACCACCGATCCTAGGGATGCCAGGCCCTCCAGTGGGGGCAGGGGTCCCCTGGTTTGGGGTGCTTCTCTGGCCAGTGAGGGGATTACCCCACCAAACAGGGAAGAAGCTGGAAATAAACGTGATGTGCCTATGTCACCCGGAAGTGACATAGGCACCTCAGTGACATCAGAGGGGATGACATTCTGGGGTTTGGACAAAATTAAATCTTCCATAGAGGTTTTGCCCACAAACCAGAGTGTCGTTCCTGACATCCCCAACATGCCTACGTCACTTCTGGGTGACACAGACACATTGTGTTTATTTCCAGCTTCTTCCCTCCCCACTTCCAGTAAGTTCACCCCCACCCCCTGCCAGCTGGTCCGACAGACCTGGCAACCCTAACCAGCCCCCAACTAACCTGCCAGCCAGAGACCAAGTCTCAAGCCCTCCTCGGTCTAAGGACAATGAATCAGCCCTGGAAGGCAGAGCACTTGCAAGCTGATTTCCAAAAAAAACAGTTATTCTGGTAGCTGTAGCCAATACTGGATTCAGACTGAAGACCCAAAACCAAGAACATCACAAAGTACGATTAATGAGATTTATTAAATGAATGTGCAGGAATATACAGTATATGAGCAGTGAACAGTGAAGATAAAGTAACAAAGCTAAATATCTAACCTAACCTACTAGGCCTTGGCCTGAACCAATGTTTCTGAATAGACAAGAGACTGGTAGGCAAGCCAGTCTCTTGACACTAACAGCCTGAAAGTCAGCAGGATATGGGGTCAAACTTCCTCTCAAGAAGGACTGGCTGCTCTCCTTAAGACAGAAGTGCCAGTTCAGAATGAACAGAGACTTTGAAGTCAATCTGCACCTACAAGGGAAAAAAGAAGTAACTTTTGAAAATACATGGTTTGAACTTTATGGATGGATTGAGGACTACATACAGAAATTATGAAGACTTAAACAAAATGTTTTACCATGCAAATTCATTTATTTAACCAAGGAAAGATGCTTAAAATAAGATGAGATGTAAACACACTATACAAAATAATTGGTCAATAAGTATGAACTCCACTGTTGTATGTTTGTGCAGTTGGCAGGATGTTATGTTTCTTTGTCTTGTTATATTTTTTTCTGCTTTCAAAAAATAAAGTGGCCCAGCTTTTGCTGTTTTTTGTTTTTTTTTTAAATCTGCACTCAGCTAAAGCGCTGGCATTGGTGCTACCTGTACTTGTTCTGCAGAGGAAAGCAGCAAACTATAGTGGCAAGAATGCCTTATAAACTTTTCAGAGTCCACTGGTCCCAAAAGGGAGCTAGCAGACGGCATGAACCACCACAGTAGCTCACATACATCACACACAACACACACCATTCACAGAAAACATTAGCATAAAAGTGAGATTTCTGACAATAATGTTTTATTTAGTTTGGTTCCTTCTTTGCATATTGCTGTGAAATTCTTTAGAAAGCTGAGGACACGCTGACAAGAAAGTGTTTCTTGGAAAAGGCAGCCATATCAGCAGCTGTATTTGGAAAATCCAATGGGAAAAGAATCTAGAGGTCCCAGGATTAATTGTCGAGATGTAAGATAGTGGAGACTAGATCCATCTAAAAATGGATTAAGAAATAGTTGAATAAATAATGGGTTGGATCCAGATAGCGTTGCCAGGCCCGAACTGAGAAATACCTGGAGATTTGGGGAGTGGAGCTTGAGGACAGTGGCATTTGGGGAATGGAGGGACTTCAATGGCATATAATACCAGAGTCCACCTTCCAAAACAACCGTTTTCTCCAGGTGAACTGATCTCTATCGGCTGGAGATCTCCAAGTACCAGCTGGAGGCTGGCAATCCTAGATCCGGATGAAGGTGTCAATTTTCACTGATTCCTCTGGCCCACCCCCATCTTTCCTCAGGGTTGCCTGTCCCTAGTGTTGCCAACTCTGGGTTGGGGAAAACCTGGAGATTTGGGGGGTGGAGCCTAGGAAGGCTGTGGTTTGGAGAAGAGAGGGACTGCAGCAGAGTATAATGCCATTTTTCTTGAATGTTTAGACTTGTCATTAATTCTAATAAATTTTGTGCTACAACTCTTTTGCACTAGGCCACCAAGTTCTGTAAACATGTTGACTTTAGCTTTACGTGATTTTGGCTATGCAGATTGGGTAATTTTGTTGTTGTTGTTCAGTCACACAGTCGAGTCCGACTCTTCGCGACCCCATGGACCAGATTACGCCAGGCCCTCCTGTCTTCCGCTGTCCGCTGAAGTTTGCGCAATTTCATGTTCGTTGCATCGATGACACTGTCTAACCATCTCATCCTTTGCCGTCCCCTTCTTCTTTGACCTTCAATCTTTCCCAGCATCAGGGTCTTCTCCAGTGAATGCTCCCTTCTCATCTGGTGGCCAAAGTATTTGAGCTTCAACTTCAGGATCTGACCTTCCAGGGAACAGTCAGGGTTGATTTCTTTTAGGATTGAATGATTTGATCTCCTTGCAGTCCAAGGGACTCTCAAGAGTCTTCTCCAGCACCATAGTTCAAAAGAATCTATTCTTCGGCGCTCGGCCTTCCTTATAGTCCAACTCTCGCAGCCATACATTACTACGGGGAATACCATTGCTTTGACCATGCAGACTTTTGTTGGCAGGGTGATGTCTCTGCTTTTTATCATGCTTTTTAGGTTTGCCATCGCTTTCCTCCCAAGGAGCAGGCGTCTTTTAATTTCATGGCTGCAGTCACCATCTGCAGTGATCTGGAATCCCAGGAACGTGAAGTCTGTCACTACTTCTACGACTTCCCCTTCTATTTGCCAAGGAGTGATGGGGCCAGATGCCATGATCTTAGTTTTTTTGATGTTGAGCTTAGTTTTTTTGATGTTGTGCTCTCCTCTTTCACTCTGAGCAAGAGGCTCTTTAGGTCCTCTTCACTTTCTGCCATCAGAGTGGTATCGTCTGCATATCTGAGGTTATTGATCTTTTCCCCAGCAATCTTAACTCCAGCTTGTGATTCATCCAGACCAGCATTTTGCATGATGTACTCTGCATATAAATTAAATAAGCAACATGACAATATACATCCTTGTCGTACTCCTTTTCCTATGCTAAACCAATCAGTTGTTCCATATCCGGTTCTAACTGTTGCTTCTTGACCCTTATACAGGTTTCTCAGGAGACATGTGAGGTGGTCTGGTACTCCCATCTCTTTAAGAACCTGCCATAGTTTATTGTGATCCACACAATCAAAGGCTTTAGCATAGTCAATGAAGCAGAAGTAGATCTTTTTCTGGTACTCTCTTGCTTTCTCCATAATCCAGCAAATGTTGGCAATTTGATCTCTAGTTCCTCTACCTCTTCGAAACCCAGCTTGTACTTCTGGCAGTTCTCTATCCACGTACTGTTGGAGCCTAGCTTGTAGGATCTTGAGCATGACCTTGCTAGCATGTGAAATGGGTACAATTGTGCGATAGTTTGAACATTCCTTGACATTGTCAAGGAATGCCAAGAAATGTTCAAACTATCGCACAATTGCACTCATTTCACACAAGCTAGGCTTCAGCAGTATGTGGATAGAGAACTGCCAGAAGTACAAGCTGGGTTTCGAAGAGGTAGAGGAACTGGAGATCAAATTGCCAACATTCGCTGGATTATGGAGAAAGCAAGAGTGCCAGAAAAAGATCTACTTCTGCTTCATTGACAACACTAAAGCCTTTGATTGTGTGGATCACAACAAACTATGGCAAGTCCTTAAAGAGATGGGAGTACCAGATTGCCTCACATGTCTCCTGAGAAACCTGTATAAGGATCAAGAAGCAACAGTTAGAACAGGAGATGGAACAACTGGTTGGTTTAGCATAGGAAAATGAGTATGACAAGGATGTATATTGTCCCCTTGCTTATTTAATTTATATGCAGAGTACATCATGCAAAATGCTGGCCTGGGTGATTCAGAAGCTGGAATTAAGACTGCTGCGAAAAACATCAACAACCTCAGATATGCAGACAATACCACTCTAATGGCAGAAAGTGAATAGGACCTAAAGAGCTTCTTGCTAAGGGTAAAAGAGGAGAGCACAAAGGTTGGCCTGAAACTCAACATCAAATAAATGAAGATCATGGCATCTGGCCCCACCACTCCGTGGCAAATAGAAGGAGAAGTTGTGGAAGGAGTGACAGACTTCATGTTCCTGGGTTCCAAGATGACTGCAGCATGCGCCCTGGGAGGAAAGCAATGGCAAACCTAGACAGCATATTAAAAAGTAGAGACATCACCCTGCCAACAAAAGGCCACATGGTCAAAGCAATGGTATTCCCAGTAGTACTGTATGGCTGCAAGAGTTGGACTATAAGGAAGGCCGAAGGCCGAAGAATAGATTCTTTTGAATTATGGTGCTGGAGAAGCCTCTTGAGAATCCCCTAGACTGCAAGGAGATCAAATCAGTCAATCCTAAAAGGAATCAATCCTGACTGTTCCCTGGAAGGCCAGATCCTGAAGTTGAAGCTCAAACACTTTGGTCACCAGATGAGAAGGGAGCACTCACTGGAGAAGGCCCTGATGCTGGGAAAGATTGAAGGTCAAAGAAGAAGGGGACGGCAAAGGATGAGATGGTTGGACAGTGTTATTGAGGCAACGAACATGAAATTAAGCCAACTCTGGAGCACGATGGAAGACAGGAGGGCCTGGCGTGATGTGGTCCATGGGGTTGCGAAGAGTTGGACACGACTGTGCGACTGGACAACAACAACAACCAACAAGTTTAATTATTCAGGTTGTCCAGAACTCTTCATCAGGCTTAGGTGATGATCTTAAGTTTACTGTTCTGGAGAATCTGAAAGCCAAGACACAGTTTCGGATCATATTGCTTTTGCAAGAGAAACATTTGCTCCCCCTGCCCCACTTTGTTCTTGTAACATCCAACCTGTTGAAGAGTTCTGGAGAACTTGAAAGCTTGCACGTAGGTCTGTATAATTTTGATTGGTATTAATAAAATTGTATTACATAGTTTTTATTACCTTTTAGAAAAGTGACCCTTGGACTGTTCAGAAAGAGTATTGGAATACACTTTTGTGTGCCTTTGATACAGATTTTCTATTTTCAGAAGTGCTACGTGCCTTATATTTGGCCTGCCCTAAATGTGACCTGTCAGCAGAAAGTTAAAAACAGAAAGTTATCAGCTTCGACTATGAGCAGAAAGTTAAAAATAGCAAACTGAAACACATACAGGGAGCATTTAAACATTGGAATTTAAATATAAATGCAGTTTCCCATTAATCCTACAGCAAGCTGTCTTTGGGAGAACTAGCCAGTAATGTCAGAAATCACCTGACTCACTAAAAATCACATCACGAATAGATATTCTTTTGAATTGCCAGGTCTTTCCAGTCTGCCAGTCATTTACATGAAACACTGATTTAGCACTATGTAGCTTGTCAGACGTTCCCTATTTCTAAACCTTATAATATCTGCTCACTTGATCCCTAATGATTCAAAACGTACCTCAGCTTTCTTTGGCATTCAATAGAGAATAACTTTGTATAGCAAGGATTCTGTGTAAGACCACTCAAAGGCGGAAATCCAAAGAACAGTTTCTTGGTTGCGAGTTAGCCCTCATTAAATAAAACTGAACATACTTCTGAGTAAACCTGATTAGGCTTTCTCCCCAAGTCACTCTTCCACCCCCACCCACTCAATTTCAAATGGGGGGGGGGAAATGAGACCAAGAGATTGATTTGTTAATAGCCAAAAAATGACAGCAAAGGGCTGAGGAAATGTTCAGAATGATTTACGGTGACAATACAAAATCCTGAGCAAGCCATGGTGGAAGGAGATGGATTTGGTTTTTGAGGCAGAGGAGCAAAGGCCAAGAAAAGAGGCACTCACTCTGCAGCAGTGAAGTGCAGCCTGCACAGAGGCAGCTTCTCCCTAGGGTTGCCGGGTCTGGGTTGGAAAATACCTGGAGACTTTGGGGATGGATCTGGGAGAGGGCGGGGTTTGGAGAGGGGAGGGGCCTCAGCATGGTACAATGCCATAGAGCTCACCCTTCAAAGCAGCCATTTTCTCCAGGGAAGCTGACCTCTGTCAGCTGGAGATCAGTTGTAAAAGCAGATCTACAGGCCCCACCTGGAGGCTGGCAACCCTACTTCTCCCCTGCTCCCCCTCCCATTTCCTGCAACTTCTTTGTATTTGCTGTCACCGGGGAAGGGAACAATCCCAAAACAAGTCCAATGCCTGACTCTTAAGAACATAAGAACATAAGAGAAGCCAATGTTGAATCAGGCCAATGGCCCATCTAGTCCAACACTCTGTCACACAGCGGCCAAAATATACCAGTTGCCATCAGAAGGTCCAGCAGTGGGGCCAGGACACCAGAAGCCCTCCCACTGCTGCCCCCTCCAGCACCAAGAATAGAGTGCATCACCTGCCCCAGACTGAGAGTTCCCATCTATACCCTGTGGCTAATAGCCACTGATGGACTTCTGCTCCAGATGTTTATCTAATTCCCTCTTGAAACTCTCCATGCTTGTAGCTGCCACCACCTCCTGTGGCAGTGAATTCCATGTGTTAATCACTCTTTGGGTGAAGAAGTATTTCCTTTTATCTGTTCTAACCCGACTGCTCAGCAATTTCATAGAGTGCCCACGAGTTCTTGTATTGTGAGAAAGGGAGAAAAGTACTTCTTTCTCAACCTGCTCAATCCCATTGATAATCTTATAAACCTCGGTCATGTCACCCCTCAGCCGTCATTTCTCCAAGCTAAAGAGCCCCAAGCATTTTAACCTTTCTTCATAGGGAAGGTGTTCCAACCCTTTTATCATTCTAGTTGCCCTTCTCTGCACTTTTTCCAATGCTATAATATCCTTTTTGAGATGTGGTGACCAGAACTGTACACAGTATTCCAAATGAGGTCGCACCAATGATTTATACAGGGGCATGATGATACTGGCTGATTTGTTATCAATTCCCTTCCTAATAATCCCCAGCATAGCGTTGGCCTTCTTTATTGCAGCTACACACTGTCTAGACATTTTCATTGAGTTATCCACTACGACTCCAAGATCTCTCTCTTGGTCCGTCTCTGCCAATTCGGACCCCATCAACGTGTATTTATATTTAGGATTTTTGGCTCCAATGTGCATCACTTTGCACTTGGCCACATTGAACCCCATTTGCCACGTTGACGCCCACTCACCCATCCTCAACAGATCCCTTTGGAGTGCCTCACAATCCTCCCTGGTTTTCACCACCCTGAACAACTTCGTGTCATCTGAAAATTTAGCCACATCACTGCTTACTCCCAATTCCAAATCGTTAATAAACAAGTTAAAAAGCATCGGACCGAGTACTGATCCCTGTGGTACCCCACTGCTTACCACCCTCCACTGAGAAAGTTTCCCATTTATACTCACTCTCTGTTTTCTATTTATAAGCCAGTTTTTGATCCACAAGAGGGCTTGTCCTTTTATCCCCTGACTATTGAGCTTACTTAGGAGCCTTTGATGAGGAACTGTATCAAAAGCTTTCCGGATGTCAAGGTAAATAATATCTATTGGGTCCCCCTTGTCCACATGTTTGTTCACTCCCTCAAAAAACACTAACAGGTTAGTGAGACAAGATCTTCCCTTACAGAACCCATGCTGAGTCTGCCTCAATAGTTTTTGTTCATCAATGTGCCTACTAATTCTTTCCTTAATAACAGTTTCCACCAACTTACCCGGTATCGATGTCAGACTGACTGGCCTGTAATTTCCCGGATCTCCCCTGGAGCCCTTTTTAAAGATGGGAGTGACATTAGCTACCTTCCAGTCCTCAGGAATGGAGGCAGATTTTAAAGAAAGATTACATATTTTTGTCAGGAGATCCACAAGTTCACATTTGAGTTCCTTCAGAACTCTCGGATGAATGCCATCCAGGCCTGGTGATTTATTAGTTTTTAAATTGCCCATCAGTCGGAGGACTTCCTCCCTTGTCACCGCAATCTGATTCAGGTCTTTCAAACCCCCTCCCGAAATCGGTGCTTCTGGAGTGGGCAAACACTTCTCCTCTTCCACAGTGAAGACAGAGGCAAAAAATGCATTCAGCTTCTCAGCCATTTCCCTATCATCCTTCACTACTCCTTTTACCCCTTGGTCATCCAAGGGCCTCACTGCCTCCTTGGCTGGCTTCCTACTTCTAATGTATTTGAAGAAAGTTTCATTGTTGGTCTTTATGTTTTTTGAGATATGCTCCTCATATTCCCTTTTTGCTTGCCTGATTACTTGCATTTTATTTGCCATAGTCTGTGTTCCCTTTTATCAACCTCACTAAGACTAGCTTTCCACCGCTTAAAGGAATCCTTCTTACCTTTTACAGTTTCCATTACTTTATTTGTTAACCATGCAGGCTCTTTTCTATACCTATTTGTACCTTTCCTAACCTGCGGTATATATTTTTTCTGAGCTTCTAGGATTGTCTTTTTAAATAGTCTCCAAGCTTCCCCAATGGTTTTGACCTTCTCCATTCTTCCTTTCAATTTCTTCCTCACATGTCCCCGCATACCAGAGAAGTTACCCCTTTTAAAGTTAAAAGTGGTCATGTCAGTCTTTTTGGGCAACTCCCTATCTGTACAAATGTTAAACTCAATGACATTATGGTCACTATTCCCAAGTGGTGCAATCACTTTTACATCTCTCACCAGGTCTTGGGTGTTACTTAGGACCAAATCCAGGATCGCCTCTCCCCTGGTAGGATCTGTGACCATCTGTTCCACAGCACAGTCATTGAGAGTGTCTAAAAACGCAATCTCTTTTTCCCGACTAGAACTCATATTGACCCAATCAATGTGTGGGTAGTTAAAGTCGCCTATTACAACACAGTTATTTCGTCTAGCCGCTATCTTTAATTCATTCATCATTTTATAATCCTCCTCTATCTTTTGATCTGGTGGGCGATAACAAACTCCCACTGTTAAGCCTCCTTTTGGACCCACTATTTCAACCCATAGCATTTCCAGAAGCGAATCCAATTCTCTTACCCTCTCAGTCTTACTGGACGGTATACCCTCTCTGACATACAGAGCCACCCCACCTCCAACCCTTCTCCCCCTATCCTTCCGATATAATTTATAACCAGGAATCACCATATCCCACTGATTTTCCTCATCCCACCAAGTTTCTGAAATACCCACAATGTCTATTTCCCCCCCCAACACCAAGCATTCCAACTCCCCGATTTTACCTCGGAGACTTCTAGCATTTGTGTATAAACACTTATAGTTTCCCATGTTTGTTAAGCCCACAGCCTTCCTCTTGCTGCCTCGAAACCTTGCCAGGCAGTTCCTATCATTAGCCACAGTCTCAGTGGACAATTGTAATCCATTTCCTTGTACAAAAGTAATAGCTACCCCTTCATCTCTTTGAGATGAGCCATCCCGAACCAGAGACTTTTCATCTCCTATCGGCTTTCCCCCATTATTCAGTTTAAAAACTGCTCTGCCATCTTTTTGATTTTGAGCGCCAGCAGCCTGGTTCCTTCTTGGGACAAGTGGAGACCGTCCCTTTTGTACAGCTCCCTCTTGTCCCAAAAAGCATCCCAGTGCCTAACAAACTTGAACCCTTCCCCCTACACCACCGTCTCATCCATGCATTGAGACTCCTGATCTGTGCCTGTCTCTCCGGCCCTGCGCGTGGAACAGGTAGCACTTCTGAGAAAGCTACCTTGGAGGTCCTGGCCTTGAGTTTCCTGCCCAGCAGCCTAAATTTCTCCTCCAGGACCTCACGACTGCATTTCCCCACATCGTTGGTGCCGACGTGCACCACGACCACTGGCTCCTCCCCAGCACTATCTACCAGCCTATCTAAAACACGCGTAATGTCCGCTACCTTCGCACCAGGCAGGCAAGTCACCATATGGTCAGTACGCGGGTTCGCCACCCAGCTGTCTACCTGCCTAAGGATTGAATCACCAACTACCAAGAGCCCCCCTCCCACCCTTCCCAGGGACGATTCCTTGGTACGAAAGGATACCCGTTCACCAGCTGAAGAAGAGGTCCCTTCTGAGGGCACATTCCCCTTATCCTCAGCATGGTGCCCCGTTTCCCCTTGACCCTCATGCTCCCTGGCAGCAGCCGGGCTGCCAGATCCAGAGTGGGACATATCTAACAAGTCCCCGAGAGTCTTCTCCGTGCACCTAACTGACTGTCCCTGCTTCTCCAGGTCAGCCACCTTGGCCTCAAGGGAGCAAACTCGCTCCCTGAGAACCAGGAGCTCCTTGCACCGAGCACACACCCAAGACTTCTGACCAGTGGGCAGATAGTCATACATGTGACACTCCATGCAAAACACTGGATAGCCCCCAACCCCCTGCTGGCATTCTGGCTTCATAATTGTTTTTAAACAAATACTTTTCTATAACCCCCCTTTTAAAACACTTTGTATTTATATGGCTCCTGTTATAGAAGTCTACTTACCTTACTGGGAATCCAAGGAGCCAAGGTCCTGGCTTTCTGGCTCTTCCTGGGCTTCTTACAGAGCCCCTAGGCTAAGAGCCACAGGTAAAGAGCCTCACCCTCTTGCTCTCACCCTTCGGCTCGTGCCAGAGGCTCGCGTGCCTCTTGCAAGCTTCCTGCCTTAAATAGAATTGTCCCCCAGGAGAGGGTGTGGCCAGCAGCTACTCAAATTCACCCAAGGCACTTAATGACAGTCAAACAATGACCCTTTCACACCCCAACTCCAGCAGCCAGGAGTCTGCTATTCAATTTCACCCAGGCACTTAATTACAGGCAAACAATGACCCTTTCACACCCTAACTCCAGCAGTCAGCAGTTTGTTACAACTCACCCACACACTCCCAAATACAGTCCCTGACACAGTACGTTCTCAGCTAAAGCACTTCAGCTGAAAGTAAATAAATAAAAATACCACTCACCCCTCTGGCAGCTCAAACACCTTGCTCCTTCTCAGAGCTCAGCTGGGTCAGCTCTTCCTCTTGTCACTGGGAATGTGGCACTCACAGCTCATTCTTTTGAGAATGGTACTGCCTATTATTCCTTCTTTAGTATTTTACTTTTACAGCTTGTTTTAATAATGGCCAAGCTCTAGCCCCCTCATCAGGAGCTACAGCCAACTGCCCTTAATTCCTCCTCCTGTCATGAAGCACACAAGATGGAAAACACCATACAGTAAAGGCCCCAACTGCAGCCCTCAGTCAGGAGCAAGTCAATCACCTGCCTTCTCTTTGCTAGTAGTTAGGGTTGCCAATTCCTGGTTGAGAAATTCCTGGATATTTGGGGGTGGAGCCCAGAGATAGCTGGGTTTGGGAAAGGGAGGGATCTCCAGGCCCCACCTGATAGTTGACAACCCTTGTAAACTGGCTGCCTTGTTAGCCAACTGTTCCACTGTGGAAATACCAGCTGGGTACATCATCAAGATGCCACCTGGGGATGCCGTTTGGTGCATACTGCAGAACAGGCACTAGACCGTCCTGCTGCAGACTACAGTGCTGCTGATCCTGGTAACAGGGGGAGGCAGGCAGGCTGGGTGCATTGGTGGCAGCTTGCCTCAACTGATTCCAGCACCATGGGCAGGCTGCCCTGCACAGAGCAGCAAGCACAGCTGGTAGGCATCAAGCCCTAATGTTAGGGTTACCAACTTCCAGGTGTTGGTTGGTGATCTCCTGGGATTATAGCTGATCTCCAGGTAACAGAGATCAATTCACCTGGAGATAATGACCACTTAGGAAGGTGGACTCACCTCCCCAAACCCATACAGACTGGAAAAATTTGCAGTGGCTACTCAGAAATTAAAGCGAATGCTCCTCAGTATGCATGATGCAGCTTGTAAATGTGTGTATTTGAGATAGGCCTTCTCTTTTGTTTATGCTATTGCTTGACATTTTATGTTGTTATGACCTCTTCATAAAACAATGAACTGGCTTGGCTTGACATGTAACACAGAAGTCTGATGACCACATAAAAATAATGGATTGCAGTGTCCTTTCCTTTTTAAAAAACCACAGTCAGCACATTGTAATAGCGACCCTACTGCAAAAGAAACAGGCCATTTTGCTTCTTTTCGAGCTTAAAGGAAGGCAGATATTAGCCACATATACACATTCTCCTGTAGGGGAAAAGGTAAAGGTAAAGGTTTCCCTTGCTTGAAAGCCAGTCGAATCCGACTCTAGGGTTGCAGTGCTCATCTCCGTTTCAAAGCCGAAGAGCCAGCGCTGTCCGAAGACGTTTTCGTGGTCATGTGGCTGGCATGACTAAACACCAAGGTGCACGGAACGCTGTTACCTTCCCACCAAAGTGGTACCTATTTATCTACTTGCAATTTCTTGCTTTCGAACTGCTAGGTTGGCAGGAGCTGGAACTAGAGACAGGAGCTCACTCCGTCATGCGGCACTCTCGGGTCTCGAACTGCTGAACTACTGACCTTCCACAGCCTGCAGTTCAGCATCTTAACCACTTGAGCCACCGCAGCTCAAGTAGGGGAAAAACAGCATGTCTAATTTCAGAGCCCTTCCTTGAGAAATATTGGTCACCTCCTGTACTGGAAGCAGCACTGTTCTGTGTTCAACTAGCCAAACTCCTTTTGGGTATGCTTCTTAGTTTATTCCTGTAGCACCTTTTCTCTCCGTAGATGAATGGATGCCCTGGTCTGTTCCCAAGTCCTTGCAACAGAACACTACCATTAATTGAAGTCACAGCTCTTAGGGGCTCAGCCTGCTTTCCATAGCTCATGCTGAAATTACCTGACAACAGTCCGGGTTTGCTGGCAAGAAATAGGGCAAGCAATAGATGAACTTTGCATGCTGGGAACTGGCTCTAAAAGGGAAGGAAGGGCTTCCTGGAGTAATTGATGGACTTGGAGACAAAATAGGAGTCCAGAATGACTCCCTCTCTTTCATGTGACTGAATGAGGAAATGTTCTCTCCTAGCTTTCAAGAAAGGACAACTCAGGCCAACCACAAGGCAATAAATACCTACAAGAGTGGTAAGGAATTTAGTGGACAGATGTAGCTTGTAAAAAACATTCTGGAAAAAAGTGGTCTCTGATCATGACTTGTTTTTTTTTTTTTGAAAAGGTAAATTAGGAAACACCCTGACTTGGATAGCCCAGACTAGCCTGATCTTGCTAGATCTTGGAAGCTAAACAGAGTCAGCCCTGGTTAGTATTTAGATGGGCGACCACCAAGTAAATCCAGGGTCATGTCATAGAGGCAGGCAATGGTAAACCACCTCTGTTAGACTCTTGCCTTGGAAGCCCCATGGGGTTGCCATAAGTTGGCTGTGACTTAACAGCGCTTTCTACCCACCAAACTAAGGGAAAGTGGCAGTTGAAAAGGCCAAGAGTAAGGCATAGAACAAAATCAGACAAAATGTTCCTAGCCTGGGGCTTGTTCAGACCAAAGACAATGCATGACAATCCTCCATGCTGAAAGGCATTCAGCCGTATACCACATTACATTAGGGAAGAGAGGGTATTACTGTTACTGAAGCTGCACAGCTGCATTACAGATTGCCCTGTGAGGAGGATGTACCCTCCAGGATTAGATTTTTTTGACTGTTGGGCTTGATCTGTGTTGTTATGTATTTAATCTTAATTATTGCACTGTTAATAATTACCCTGACCTTGATAGCCCAGGCTAGCCTGATCTCATTAGACTGAAGTTAAGCAGGGAGAGCCCTGGCTAGTATTTGGATGGGCGATTAAGGAATACCAAGGTCATGACACGGAGGCAGGCAATGGCAACCCACCCCTGAACATCTCTTGAAAACCCTATGGGGTTGCCAAAAGTCAGCTGTCACTTGACCACAAGGAGAAAACAAGTTAGGACTGATTGCTGCTAATTGTTTTATGGATCTTTGTAAAGCGACTTTTACATTTGAAAAGAGGATATAGAAATGTTTAAGTAAATCAGCTGGGTGGTATGTTGCCGCAGGAGGAAAAATTAACCTGCTGATGTAGGCCAAGTTCTTCTCTACAATGGCTGAGTAAGTACTTTTGCAGCTTAAAGAGAACAAAATGGGGCAAGCAAGGAAGGAAAAGCGTGCTGCTTGCTTCATTCATTTCAACGGGAACATTCTGTGCCCGCTCATGATATTTGTACAACGATATATAAAGCAACCAGCTAGCCATAGTTGGACAATCTAGCAGACGAACTGTATTTTCCAGGTTTTTAAAAAATGTTGAATTTTGAGATGCTGAGCAACAGTGATATTTCATCAATAAATGAACAACAATGAAGGAAGATGTCTGTGTTTGGCACAACAAATGAGCAACAATCTCACATTTATTATACCAGACAAAACCCCAATCGCTTGGGGAAGTCTACAAAGAAACTACAGCACAGCTTCGCATCAATTTATATGCAATACACTCAGATTAACAACTTTAATAATAGCTTGGCTTCTTTCAATTAAGTAAAATAGTCCCAAAGTCAACTTCACATCGTGAAAATAACGATAAAATAATTTGGGGAGGAATCACGAAGATCTAATTGTTTCCGTGCTAGTGGCTGCTCGTGATCACTCCCTCAGGACCTCTGTCTCATCCTGTTTTCATCTTGCCCTCCAATTCCTAACAACTGAAATACTGCATCAAGGTTTTTCTGAACAACCAGCAATGAGCACAGCAATTACTCCAGCCAAATACAAGATTTTAAAAATTTATTTATAACCGTGAGGCTCATCAAAATATACAACTCCTTCAAAACCAGTTCATAAAAAATACTTGCTAAACCAACAATCCTTTTTACTTTCTGTCACAAACCTGGTAAAAATTTTTTTAAAAAAGTTTGAATATCTCCCCGAAAGGACATTCTGGATATCTTGAGGAAAGGAGTTCCAAAGTGAGGCACCACAACCAAAAAGGCCCTGCTCCTATTGACTGCCCATCCGATATCTGCCAATAAAGAATAGGACAGCACTGAAAAGCCTTATAGATAAAGTTGGTAGAGAAGGAGCTGTTCACTAAGATACTCAGACTCCATACAGAGTTCACCCACATTTCCTAGATCAAAGAAGCACACATCATCACTTGCAAAATGTGACATTGTGTGGGAGAAAACTGTTAATATAAAAAACACAGGCTTCTGTGACCATGAGTAGAATGCTTTGGTTTTGCAACAGATGATTAGGAGCCCTGATTGTGATGGTGTCTCATATTAATTATTTGATAGCAAAACTATTTACACCACACACAAACCCCTTTCTTGGGACTGTTGTTGACAGCCAACTTCCTATTACACAAAGATGTGTGTAATATCAGTCCAACACTGTTTTTCAAAGAACATCACCTCCATGGGATTTTAGAAGAGTCAGAAAGTATTACTTAGCCCTTCCCTTCCACTGTTCTCCATTCCAAATTGCCCCCCAAGCAGCTTTTCCTCTGATCACATTCCAAATGTAACCAAACCCACATTTCGAATTCTATAACCAGGATCCCATGAGGAACTTGTGGGAGATGGAAATTCCACATCCACTGGTCTTCACCTCCTGTGGCTTCTTTCTGCCCCTTCCCCACGGCCTTCTTCAACCAACCCACCTCCTCCATTCCCTCTTTTGTTCCCTGCTGCCTTCTCAGCCTGCTCTCTTCCAGCACTGCTGATGCCTCCCAGCAGTGACATATCTGTCACCCTCCCCACCACCTCCTCTCTTCATTGCCACAGGGTCTGCCCCTGCCTTACCCTTTGGTGGTGGAACCAGTTCTTCTTTCTCCTAACTGCTTCCCTGACTCACCTGACAGTGGTTCATCCCTGCCGCCTTTGCCTGTTTATGGGGTTTCTAAACAACCCTCAAAATTACAGCTGAGATCTCACAATTTAGTGTCATGTGATCTTGTTTTTTCTCTCCTGTAAGATAATTTTTTCAAACTTTCAAAAATCCACCTATGCTTCCCCTCCCCACATTTTTGCATTTTGGTGCAAACCTGGGCTGTCTCAGATTTATTGAGCTAGAAAATGGTAAGTGTGAAGTTAAGCATTCCACCTCCATGACTTCTCTGTCCAATCGCTCTGCTGGAAATGGTTTCTTCTGTTTAAATGGGGTTTTCTTACATGTAATGTCTAGTTTGACCCTAAGGCCATTGGCAGTTGAATGCAGATGGGCAAAGAACTTGATCCTTATAAGGTAAGGAGCTCAAGTAGCGCCCTTCTTCAAGAAGCCTGAAATGTTGACATAGGAATTTGTGTGACCATCTTATCTATATGATTGCTGATAAACAGAAGAATTCCATATGAGCTGCAGAAAGCATTTTGTTCTTATCTAAAAGCAAAGCAGATAGATGTTTTGGGGATAGCTGGACAGGAATGCTGGGGAACACGTTTCCTTAAAAAGTGCTGTTACTTACGCTTTTCACATTTCAGCAAACAAAGAAAGCCGTCACAGTGTACAAAAGCTATTGTTCCCCAGCATCTTGTCAATAACAATCTTAGCAGGGTAATGCATTTGAAGTATCAGACTTTATTCCTGCAAAGCCAGTGGGGTGAATTTCAAGGAGAGAGGCAGAGACGAACAGAGTCCCTTTGGCACTCAGGCCTTTATAGCACTCAGACCTGCTCTGGCCTATGAGAGTTCCAGTGCGTTTTCAGATCTGGCTGATCATCTTCCATCCCTTGGGCCAAAGCAGAGATGGCACACAGGTGGCTGTACCGGCTTCGGATCTTCCTATGTAGGAGGATCCATGGCAGGCTTATCCTCATGGTAGGACAGTTTTGCTATGTAAAAATTGCAAAGAGAAATTTATCTGAGGTGACTTCTCAGCCCCCGAAACAGTTGTTTATTTTATCTTGGATAAGATGTAAAGATAAAAGGGTCTGACATGCAAGGGAAATGTCTTTTAAAAGCACACTGCTGGTCTAGCTGTTTTTTTTTTTTTTGTAAAACTCTCTTAAAAAGAGAGAATTTTATTCTTTTTATAAGAAACAGGAAGGGTAGACAGATGGAGAAAGAAAAAGATGGAGTGAAATTTTTTCCTGTTAGTGAGGGTTAGTTTAGGTTAATAACCAATACCAATTTTGGCATCTATCATGGTTAGAAGATCTTCTTTTTAACTATTGCAAAGTCCAAAGTCACTCTGTTAATGCAGTTAGTAAAGTCCATTGGGGTTAGTAATTAAACAGCTCCTTCCAGATGTCACACGAACAGTCCTCAAAGTATCTTCTTTTTAAATCTCTTCCAGTTATGGATTGAGTCCATTTTAACTTTGAAGTCTTCCGTTCCATCACCACTTTCCCCTGGGCTGCTGTCTTCTTCACTTGTCCCAGTTTTGAATACTGCATCTTCCTCCCTGCTGGCGTGTCTCTTCAGAAGTTTCTGTATTTTGAAGATGAAATCCGTCTTCTTTCTTTTCTCTTTTTCCTTAAACTTCTGGCCTTCAAGCTTCCAGGGCTCCATAAACTCTTCAGATGAAATTAGATCTCCAGTTTGTCGCTTGCTATGCTCAACATCCCCTTCTACTGGCAGAATATTTTCTTTTATAAAAGCGGAATAGGCTTTGGGAGCCTTATCCACCTCTTCTTTTAACTTTATCGCTTCACTGCCAGTTAGGGGTGCCAAGACATTTGTCAAGGTAAATCCAAGATCTTCTTTCTCTTCTTCTTTAACGCCCTGGAAACCTAGAATCAGATTCGATTTCTGTTCGATCTCCATCATCTTTCTAGTTGTTTCCGATATCTGTTTCTGTCGACTGATGAGAACACTATCCATTTTGAACAGAGTTTCGTTGATTTTCTGCAATTGTTCCAGCAGGGGGCACAGCATGCTCTTGAGGGGGGGCTGTCTGGACCGGAAGTCCCTCCTCTCTTCTCTTCCGGTGTCTGCAGGACTTTTTCCATTATCGACATTTTGTTTTTTTGTTTACTTTTAAAAAGTTCGTGCCGCATCCCCCAGGAAGCTAAGATGATCGCAGTCTTCCATGCAACCCCAACGGTACTTTCACCAACACTTTTTTTTCTCTCAGCCCCCTTCGCGCTCCCTTTGTAAATCTTGCTTCTCAAAGGGGGTGGGAACTCCTCCCTCCTCCCAACGCTTATACGCATGCAGGGGGGCTCCGATTTACGCTTCAAAATAGATCTTCAACTCACGATTTGATGCTACTTCTTCTTTTTATGTTAAACCATAGCGCTGTCTTCACTCCTGGAAATCGGTGGCGCCGCTAAGTCCCATTACGGGCACGCCGCAGCGGGGCCGATTGGGGCGGGGAGAAAGCCTCAATTTCCCGGCTGTCTGCCGGCAAAGAGGCTACTCCCCAAGCGCCCCCGGTTCGGAGCCTTTGCCTAAGGCTCACTAGGGTCTTTCGCACATGCGAAGACCCCCCCTAACTGCGCGTGGGCTAACCGCCTCCGGGAGCGTCCCGAGAAGCGGCCGCCATTCGCGACGCCGAAACCGAAAAACCTGGTCTAGCTGTTTGTTACATGTGCTGGGACTAGCCTGATGAGGAAACGGAGGCTCTCACTTCTGGGAACAGCTTCCTCATTCATTTCAGAACCATTCTACAAACACACTGCTGCTCTGATTGTCTTCTGTTTAAATGGAGAGGGATCCCTTACTGCCTAGGACTCTGTGAGCATCATCATATTTATCCTATAACGGGTATTTCTGTACAGGTTATTTGCCCCAGGTTCCATGCAGTGTGGGAAGGAGGGAATCCTGCTTCCCCACAGCACTGTGGTGTATTTGCATACCTCCTGGGGTTTCCCTGGCTTTTCTCTGATCTTTCCAAAACCTGTGTTGCTATAACATTTTGGGAATGCTCCAGCAAAACCTGGGTGAATGCTGTATGGTCAGAAAAATTTGTTTTTCCCCTATGGCTGTAACTGCCATTTCCTCCCCTCCCCGGGGGGGGGGGGGGCTTTTATGCATTTTTAAAAGATCAGAAAATGAATACAGTTATCTCTCCTTATATATAATTGAGTTTTCCCTTCCTTGCTGGCCAATGGGGAGCGGAGAAAAATGCGCGTTGTCAGCCATTGGCCTGCCAGCTGCCGCTCAAGGCTGCTGGTGTGCCATTGGCTGGGAGGTGGGAGGCCAACGCTGCAAGCAAACGCCACTGCCAGGAGCTGAGGAAGGGAGGCTGTGATGCCAGCCGACGGTGCTGGGCAGGGAGCGAGGACAGGGCCAGCACCAGGGGGACGTCGCAGCCCTGGAGAAATGGAGTCTCAGCGAGGGGGACAGTGGAGGCCGGGGATGGCGGATGAGCTCCTTCCCCAAGGGCCGCCTGGTATGCCTGCCTCCACCACCTTCTTCGCGGGGGGGGGGCTGTCTAGTGTCCGTTGTCTTGGGTCCACAGCGGGCTTCCCTTCCTAGTATTAATATAAAGTTACAATGGCTTCTCTGAATTTCCATATTTCATGTTTTTTAAGTAAGTTTGTAGCCCCTTTTGTTGCTGCGATACACAGGGAAAGGCATAGTTCTGCAGCAAAAGGAGTTAGGGGCATTGTTACAATGCTGTATCACTGAAACTTATTTTATGTTATTTATTATCTGCCTTTCTCATTGAGACTCAAGATGGATTCAATTGCTGATTTAACAAAACCATAAAACCCCCTGGTGCTATGTCGGGTGAGGTAGGGTTGCCACATCTCCTGCTATAGACATTTTTTCGCCAAGCCATTTGACAACCCTAGTTAAACTATCTTTGTTTTTGTGGAACAAAACAGTCACTTCTCTGTTTTTTTGTTTTAAAAAAGAGGTGCTGGCACTCATATACAAGGCTGCATCAATTTCCACCAATTCCTTCTCAGGACTTGGAAGTGCCTCCACCCCCCAAAAGATGCTGGTACTCAATATTGGTGAGTACCACAACAAAAAAGCTCTAGAGCTGAATTAATAGTAAGTTATGCTCTGAAACAGAATATATTGCTAGGTTATATTTATTATTGTTAACTTTATTTAAAGTAGTTTTACATGTTTACTTTGTTTTCGAAATACGGAGTTATCAGAAGGAAACAGACACACAACATACACATACACACACATGCTTGCTGCTGAAAACCAAGACACAAAAAAAATGTTCCACTGGGCTTCTATAAGAAATAGCTGCAGAAGACAAGAACCAAACCAAAGCTAGAGGATGGATTAAGAAGAAAAGCATCAGCTCTGGGCCACTGGCTTTTTTGGCCAAGGCCATGGATGGGAATGTTGACTGATAAATTCAGGTGGGGCAAAGTCACAGGAGCCATGTCTGGAATCGATGTAGCAGCGTTGGGGAAAGATGGCAAATCAGGAACAGAGTCTGGGGGCTCTGGAACAGTCTGTATGGGTGTGGCCAGGATGGTCCCTGGTGCGTGCCATGTCCCACTCCAAGCTGTGTTCTGGTGGCGGTAGTGGTTCCGGGCAGCTGGCTTCCGTGGTGGCTGGTGCTGGCTTGGCTACCTCAGGCAGGAGACGGGATGAAGCCGGTCGATGTACCTATGCAGGACCTGTCCATTGTCCATGGAGACCTCGTACGACACTGGACTGGTGACCCTGATGACCCTTCTGGGAACCCACACAGGACCACTGTAGTAGTTCCACGCATAGACGGGGTCGCCTGGGAAGAACCCCCTGGGTGTTTCTTGGACCTCCGAAAATGGGTGGTTCTCTGGTGCTCAATCCAGGTGCAGCCGGTTTAACTGGGTTGTGAGGTGCCGGCCCATAAGGAGCTTAGCTGAGCTGTGGCCGGTGGCCGAGCTCAGAGTAGCTTGATGACCTAAGAGGAAAGTTGCCAACTGGTGCTCCCAGTTGCCCTGGATTAGCTACCTGAGGGAGTCTCCTACGGCAAGAGACAGGGGCAAAGCTGGTCAATGTGCCTGCACAGGATCTGTCCATCATCCATAGAGACCTCGTACAACACTGGACTGGTGACCCTGATGTCCCTAGTGGGAACCCACGCAGGACCGCTGGAGTAGTTCCAAGAATAGATGTGGTCACCTGGGAAGAATCCTCTGGGTGCTTCTTGAACCTCCAAAAACAGGTGGTTCTCTGGTGCTTGATCCAGGTGCAGCTGGTCTTACTGGGCTGCGATGCACCAGCCCAGTCCTTGTTTGTCCACACCTTCCTTTCCGCTTGTCCACTGGTGGCCAGGTGGAATGATGCAGACCAGATGTGGCAGATCAGGTAGTGGCCCAAGAATTCCTGAAACTCACCTGACGTAAAAGGAATCCCATTGTCCATCACGACTGTGTCGAGCAGGCCATGCGTGCCGAAAATCCAGGTGAGGGCCTGGATGGCTGACTGGGAGGAGATGGAGGTTACAGGAATAACCTCCAGCCATTTGGTGTAGGAATCCACCAATATGAAGAATATCTGGCCCTGGAAGGGGTCAGCAAAGTCCAGGTGCATCCGGGACCGTGGGGTGTGGGTGGACTCCCGCTGCTGTATGGGAGTTCAGGGGATCTCTGGTCGGGTCTCCTGGCAAGCCTGGCAGCACTTGACCCAGGTCTTGTTCTCTCCGTCACTCCCTGGTCACCACATGTAGCTGCGGGCGAGAGCTTTTGTCCGAAGGATCCCTGGATGTGTCTCATGTAGGGCCGATAAGACTCGCTGGTGAAGGGGGGCTGGTACCACAATGGCTTCCCCAGAGCAGGCATCCCTTGTGTGTGGAGAGCTCATCCCTGCAAGACAAGAAAGCTGTAAAATCCAGGCCCACTCGGCTGTTGGGCCAGCCCCTCCAAAACCCAGTCCAAAACGTGGGAGAGGATGCAGTCCTTGGCGGAGTGGTGGGAGACATCCACATCATGGATAGGCTGGTTGGGGAGTTCCTCAGCAAGGAGGATCTGGTGTGCAGAAGCTGGGTTGGGGTCAATGGAACGCAACAGCAGGCGGCTGAGGGCATCGGCGTGTCCCATCGCCTTCCCTGGGCAGTACTGAAGGTTGTGCTGGTAGCCGGCGAGGAAGATCAACCAGTGCAAGACCTGTGGTGACAGCATTTGTGGCATCTGGTGGTCTGGAGCGAAGAGGCCCAGCAGCGGCTTATGGTCTGTCATGATGGTGAAGGGCTGACTATACAGGAAGTCATGGAACTTCCTCACCCCCACCACAATCGCCAAACCCTCCTTGTCTATCTCTGCATAGTTGTGCTCGGCAGATGACAAACTGTGGGAGTAGTATGCCACTGGGATCTCTTGGCCATTGGGCAGCTTGTGGCCCAAGATGGCGCCAACTCTGTAAGGGGATGCGTCGCAGGTGAGGATGACCGGCAACTGTTCACTGATGTGGGCCAGGACCAAATTGGATACCAGAAGATCCTTGACCACCTGGAAAGCATCGGCTTGCTGTCGGCCCCAAACCCAGGGAGCTTTTTTGTCCAGGAGTTGGTGGAGGGGCTCCGTGACGGCTGCCTTCTGTGGCAGGAAGGCATGATAAAAGTTCAACAGGCCAAGGAATGCCTGGAGCTTGGCCTTGGATTTGGGCGCGGGGGCGTCGCTGATGGCCTTGACTTTGTTTTGCGCTGGGTGGATACCTCCACATCCATCGAAAATTCAAGGAAGTTGAGGTGGTGAACACCAAGGAGACACTTTTCCCATTTAACCTTCAACCCGCCGGACTGGAAACACTGAAGGATGGCACACAGATGGTCGATGAAGTCCTCCTCCGTGGGGGTGGCAATCAAAACATTGTCGAAAACTGGTGTAACTCTGGGGATCCCTTTAAGAATAGAGTCCAATAGGTTTTGGAAGATCCCAGGAGCCATGCTGACCCCAAACTGCAGCCGTCGAATCCGGAAAGCAGCCCAGTGTGTCACTATGGTTTGGGCCTTGGCCATGGCATTGTCTCCTGGCAACTGCTGGTGGGCCTGCACTAAGTCCAATTTCCCCAAAATTTCCAAGTAAACCAGCGTGGCCAGGACATGGCTGATGACCGGCACAGGGTAGGTGTGGTCCTGCAGCACCCTGCTAATAGTGCATGTGTAGTCTGTGCAAATATGGACATCCTCATTGGGTTTAATTGGAGTGACAATTAGGCTCTCCCAGAGCACATGGGAGACCGGCTCCAGAACCCCTTGGGCTGCCAAGCAATTTAACTCCTCCTCAGTCTTGGGTTTCAGTGTGAAAAGGACACAACAAGCCTTGAGCCTTATGGGCTGCACCTCTGGGTTGAGCAAGACTGAGACGAGGGGGCCGATGTAATGGCCAAGCGTTCCATCAAAGACGGATGGAAACTCATCGCACACCCACCTGAAATCCCTTAGTTCGTTGTGGTTCACCCCATTACCCTGAACCCCAAGGATGCAAACCATGCCAGCCCCAACAAACTCGTGTGCTGGCCCTTGACTACTAATAAGTCCAACAAACCATTGAATTGCCGGTACTTTACCTGGAACTTGCCCATCCCTTTCACAGCCACCACATTCTGTTGAAAGTTTCTGAGGACGATGCCAGCTGGTTTAAGGCAAGGCCCTCCCCCTGGGCACAGCCTCCTGAGAGTCTCTGCCAAAATGATAGACATGGAAGACCCCATGTCCAACTCCATCCTGCAAGGGACACCCTCAATTAGCACAGTCACCTTTAACTTTTTTGGGGTGTACTTGGGCAAATGTAGTACCTGCAGTGGCTGTACAGACATGGTGTGTAGCTCTTCGGGGTGCAAGGACTCCTGGTGAGTAGCCTGCCTCCTCTGGGTTCCCTTCAAGTGCAATGTGGCCAGCCTTCCTGCAACTCTGACACGTTGCATCCAGTGTTCCCTCTAAGCTGAGTTAGTGTGAGCTAGCTCACAGTTTTTTAGCCCCCAGCTCACACATTCTTGTCTTAGCTCAGGAAGGATGGCTCCAGAGCAAACTAATTTATGCAGTAGCCAAATCATTCACTCACAACTTTAATGCCAGAAGCTCACAAAGTAGAATTTTTGCTCACAAGACTCCACAGCTTAGAGGGAACATTGGTTGTGCCCCTGAAGCAGCAGAAACATTGTTTGTGGGGGTTGCCACAGTTGGAGCAGGACATCAGTGAGGCAGTCTCAGCAATGCGGCCTGGGCACAAACCTGATCAGGCAGATGGGCGAGTGTCTTGGCTAGCTGGATGGTGCGTCCACAGAACCTCCTTGTTGTCGGACACGTGGGAGGCTGAGGAAATGGCAGCCTGGTACACTGCAGGGGCATGACAGTCAGTCTTCTGGTTGCCAACCTCCCGGGACTTCTCAAATGCTGCAGCCTCGCAGATCACCTTTTGGAGGTTTGTGTCCTCCTGGCCGATGAGCTTGCGACAGAGCTTCTCATCCCAGAGCCCAAACACAAAATGGTCGAGGAGGGCCTCTTTGATGTTCTGGAAGTTGTATTGAAGAACCAATCGGTGCAGGTTGTGACATAGTCAGAGGCCGATTCGTTGGGGCTCTAGTTTCACTCAAAGAAATCGAGGTGGTGAGCCAGTCGGGTGGGCTGGGTGAGCAAAGTGGTTGGTGAGCGCCATGATGAGACCATCCAAAGCGGCGAGCTGCAATTTGGTCGGAGTGATAAGACCCTGAGCTAGCTCCAGGGTGGTAGTTCCACAAGAGCTGAGCAGCAGTGCCTTCTTGGTGGTGCCATTAATTCCCTGGAACTCCACGAAGTACTTCAGGCATTCCACCCAGGCCTCCCATTGCTCTGGGTGAGTGGGGTCGAACTCTGGAAGTACTCCTGGAGTGGCAGCCATGGTCTCGCATGGCACTGGAGCTCAGTGCGTGGTGTGGTGCAGATGGGTGCTATGCTCACTCAGCAGGATCCCACCTTCGTCACCAGTGTTAAATACTGGGTTCCATGGATGAGCAGACCCCAAGCCTAGTGATCAGCTCTGCTTTATTAGTGATTCAGCAAGAACAGGACAAAGACCCAGGGCAATGGCCCTGTTTAAATAGCATGCAAACACCACCCACTTCCCAAACAACTACCAATAAAGGGCTATTTTCAGAACCATTAATTCCTCACTGGTCACCTCCAGAGTCTTGGTGGGCTATTGTTCTAGAGCTCCAAGCTCAGCCAGTCTCTGGTAGAAACAGTCCTGGAATGTTCCAGGCAGTCCCAATACATAACAAGAACTTTCTTAACCATTACTTATGGGGATGGGGTGAGGGTTGTTGTCAAGAAGGCACATTTAGAGTCAAGATGACTTGAGTTTGGAAAAGAACAGCAGCATTGTAGGGTTAATCCAGACACTGTGGCTTTCCTGAGCAGTGACTCAACCAGACAGATCCCTTCAATTGCTCCCACTGTGGCAGAAGCACCATTTCTCAAATTTAAACCTCTAGCTTTAGTTGCTGGAAGACTATTTGTACCCATGGCAGTTAATAATACTGAATTCTGAATGCTTTGGTGGTGGAAGCATTACTAGTGCCAACTGCATATCACTGCAAAAATCTTCCATGCAATTTTGTGAACACATACACCATTTAGGCTTTTTAAACCATTGTAAGTTTCATCAAAGGCTTTGTGGTCCTTCCACCTAGGACTGGAGTACACTGCTCAGTATTTCTGAAAGTATATTTTAAAAATCTCTCCCTGGACTAACTCTCTAATGTCTTTTAATTCTGGTGCAATAGGAATAGTATTATTTCATTGGCCAAAGTACTACCAGTGAAAGCAATCTTTCCCCTCAAAAGGGGCTGTTAATATGAAAAGTTAGTTATTTAGCAAACAGTACAGTTGTCAACTTTCAGGTGGGAATATTCAAATACTAAAGCACCGTGTACAATAAATCGTATATTAAGATTGAAATAAACATGTAAATTATATAAACAATATTTGTATTGTGTCAGTTGTAAAGGTACAACACATTCATAAACTTAAATGATATGAACAAAACTAAACACATGCACAATATTTAAAGAAATTAACACTTCAAAGAGTTGTAAACAAATATCAGGTTCACAACATGAAGCTTGCAAGACTATGAGGAGCCGGTAAGAAGAATCCCATTTCTGTGCACCTTTGTCAGGTCTTAAAGCCTCAATTGTCTATGATGAACATAATAATACAATACAAATACTATTTATATAATTTACATGTTTATTTCAATCTTAACATACAATTTATTGTACGCACTGCTTCAGTATTTGAATACTGCCTTCTACTCCATGGTCCTTCTGTTGTAGTAACTTCCAGATGTGGCCTGGAGTTCTCCTGAAATTATGACTGATCTCTAGACTACAGAGATTGATTCCCCTGGACAAAATGGCAGCTTTGAATGGTGGACTGTATGGTATTGCACTGCTGTTGAATTCCCTCCCCAAATCCCAGCCTCCCCATGCCCCAGTCCCAAATCTCCAGGAATTTTCCAACCCAGAGTTGGCAGCCTAAGTATGCAGGTGGTTGCATATAGTTTCAGCTACCATATAGGAAGTGTTGTCGAAGGCTTTCACAGCCGGAGTTCATTAGTTGCTGCAGATTCTTCAGGTTGTATGGCCGTGGTCTTGGCATTGTAGGACCTGACGTTTCGCCAGTAGCTGTGACTGGCATCCTCAGAGGTATAACACAGGAATATGGAGTACTCTCTGTGTCAAGGTGAGCAGAAAAATGGTAGGCAAGTGATTTATTTCTACTCGGGAAGGTGGGGTAGGGCTGAGTCATTACCTTGTAGTAGTTCTCCAAGCTCCTCCATTAGCATGTTCATAGCCTGGAGAACTACTACAAGATTATGACTCAGCCCTTCCAGGGTAGAAATAAATTACTTGCCTACCATTTTTCTGCTCACCTTGACACAGAGAGTACTCCATATTCCTGTGTTATACCTCTGAGGATGCCAGTCACAGCTACTGCGAAACATCAGGTCCTACAATGCCAAGACCACGGCCACACAACCCGGGAAAACTACAGCAACATATAGTAAGTGTCCCTGAAATAAAATACAGTATGTTAATAAATAATTGTAACCTGATCTTTAAAAATGTATGGGTGGGTCTTACTATCTTGCCAACAGGCCTACAAGGCTAGAAGACCTATCTTAGGGCAAGGATCTAAGGATGCAGTGAATTAATTTGAAAACATTAATCTTATACTAGCTTGGTTCACAAGTTACAGTGAACACACGTACAATCCATGTACACCTGATTGTTTTTTCTATGTGAACTGAGTAATTCTCATGTGACAGTCAATGCACATACAGTTGAACATGTAATACAGGCCTCATTTATCCAGGTAATGGTCCTTTTTCATTTAAATAGTGTTATGTCTGCTGACCACCACTAGGTGACAGCGACCTTTACCAGAGCTTAGAGCTCAAGAGATAATAGGGACTAGGATCCTGAAACCTCAAGCAGACACCAATAGGAACCTTGGCAGGAAGTTTAAATACACCAATGGGACCTGGGGGTGGTCCAGGGGGACTGCATATAGTTGACCACCTGGCTGGTAGTTGTTGTTCTGTTGTGTACTAGTAAACCATGAGCTGATTATCACTCTGTTTCCTGATTCCTTAATGCATCGAACCCACTACACAAACAGCAAACACATATTGGCTGTTTGTTATGAACAGATGTATGCATGTACCGCAGGAAGTAAGTGCATTCACTTTAACATGTGAGCAGGGCAAGTGAGTCAAATGGCTGGTCTATCAAGGTTGGTATTGTCTATTTCAACTGGCAGTAACTCTGCAAGGTATTTTTTCTCATACTAGGAATTGAACCCGGAGCCTTCTGTACCCAAAGCAAATATTCTGTCACCAAGTCCTCTCCCTGTGTAAGCACAGCAAAGTCCTCCAGGTGGGGCAACCTTTTATTCAGTTTTCTTAATTCACACACATTAAGAAGGGTTTCTCAAAAGTGGTTAGGTTACACTACCCAGTTAATGTATGTACCTCATGCTGCTTACCAACCCCTTAAACATAACTGAGAAACACACAAAAGGGGAACACTTTATTAATTTAAGCGTTTACACTAGAGTTACAAAATCAAACCACCCGGTCCCTCATCATTTCGGCTGCCTGGCGAGGTGAATGCGGTGTGCACTTCAGGTTGTTTTAAAGGCTGGGGGCAGGGCATAATTCTGTCCTTACACCTTTCAGGACTATTCATATTCCACAACGAGTGACTCAACATAGATTTCAGAAGCTCGGGGCGAGCACAGGCCCGCCAAATGCAGAGCGGGCAGGCAGGCCGTGTGAGCATAGGCACCCCCCACACAAACACAATTCTCCATGGTGAGCCCGAGGAATCGTGGGAGCTGGATGTAGGGGCTGGAAGCGCGAGTGCTCGAGCGCGACACGGGCATTCCCGTCTCGCGCAGAGCCCTCCACCGCCGCCAACGACATCTCTTCCTGCGGCATGACGACACTTTCCCACGTAGCCTCAAGTATGCCCGTATAAGGCAGGCAGCCTTTGTCACCTTTCTTTCCCCCGCCCAGTCGATGAGCCGCCGGGGGCAACGCGGCCGTCTGCTGTAGGAAACGGTTAACTTTACCTTAGAAGGCTAAGAAAATCTCCCCCACCCAGTGCTGGGCTGAGGTCGCACATTTCTTCGCCTTGCAAAAAAGACGGGAAAGCCAAAGCCCTGACGCCTGCCAGGGAGCTGCCATTCCTGGAATGCCGCGCCACGCAGCTCTGTCTGCTGAAAAGGAAATAGGCTGGCTCGCCTTTTGCCGCCTGCGCTTACGCACGGCATAATTCGGGCGCTCTCTCGCCCAGCTGTAATGAGAATCCAGTTTGTGCATGCGCAACATACGGTTCCCTCAGGGTAAATGGAGCCAGCCAGCCAGCCAGGCTCCCCCCCTCGTACCTGGGGTTGGGGGAGATGGGCACAGCTCCCATTGTAGAAGAGGACAGCTTCCAGCAAACGGACTGGAACCGTTTTCAGGGCAGGCTTCGCGAAAGGAAAGCAACCAGTTTCTTATCAGTTGCTAAGGCCCAATTCGTTACCTGGCATATGAGAGAAAGTGAGCACAAGGTGCTGTAAGCTCACTTCTTGGTGGCACCTCATATTCCCGGGCTGAACTGAACTCACGGCAAGTCTGTGGCGTTGAGGATGCAGGCAACGGAACTCTGGGTGTCTGCGTAGCCTCTGTTTTCGAATAGTGTCTGGATCTGGCCAGATCATAATATCTGCTCTTTTGAGCTCGCTATGGCTTGGCAAAGAAATCTGTTTACTTTAGGGGGATTTCTTGGATTTGGAGAGTTTGGCATCCAGCAAGTGATTTGTCCTAGGTTTCTGACGCCCTGAGCTTGGCAGAAGTAGTCTTCAAAGGCTTCAAGACCTTCCTTCCATGGAATTAAGACGGTTTCCAACTCCATGTTTGGAGATTCCTGGAGATTTGGGGGTGGAACCTGGGGAGGATGGCGGGGTTTGTGGAGGGGAGGGACCTGAGCAGAGCACAACACCATCCAGTCCATCTTCTAATGTTGCCCTTTTCTCTAGGGGAACTGATCTTCCTAGTTTGGAAAGTTGTGATTTCTGGAGATCTCCAGGCCCCCACATGGAGGATGGCAACCCTAAATTAAATTTGCCTGATCCAAGTTTTTTAAGAATAAGGAGCACTAGTTTTGACATAGGGGACATTTACCTTGTGTTATGGAAATAAAAGAGGTGGAAACAAAGGTGACATGACATCTGTGAGGCTATGATACCCTGGAATATAAGCAAGCCCTCTAAAGTATAGGATGTGCTTAAAATAAATCTACCAACCTTACCTGGAAATGATGGAATACTTACACTGCTGGAGGTCCTGTGAAGAGCTGCTCTTGCAACTGTTGTGGCCTCAAGACAGTTTCTGTGTGGAGATAAACCCTGGAAGCATAATCCTGAACCTCTTCCCTGCATTATCAAAGATTTAGGAACAAGTACAACACTCTGCAGATCTCCCCAAAGTCAGCTATAGGCACTACTTAATTTTAAAGCCAGGAGATTACTGGACTAAAGCACATGTAGAAACCTTTGTGCCTGGAAATCATCCTAGTAGAAGTGTTGTTGTTGTTCAGTCGCACAGTCGAGTCCGACTCTTCGCGACCCCATGGACCAGATTACGCCAGGCCCTCCTGTCTTCCGCTGTCTGCTGAAGTTTGCTCAATTTCATGTTCATTGCATCAATGACACTGTCTAACCATCTCATCCTTTGCCATCCCCTTCTTCTTTGACCTTCAGTCTTTCCCAGCATCAGGGTCTTCTCCAGTGAATGCTCCCTTCTAATCTGGTGGCCAAAGTATTTGAGCTTCAGCTTCAGGACCTGGCCTTCCAGGGAACAATCAGGGTTGATTTCTTTTAGGATTGACTGATTTGATCTCCCTGCAGTCCAAGGGACTCTCAAGAGTCTTCTCCAGCACCATAGTTCAAAAGAATCTATTCTTCGGCGCTCGGCCTTCCTTATAGTCCAACTCTCGCAGCCATACATTACTATGGGGAATACCATTGCTTTGACCATGCAGACTTTTGTTGGCAGGGTGATGTCTCTGCTTTTTATCATGCTTTTTAGGTTTGCCATCGCTTTCCTCCCAAGGAGCGGACGTCTTTTAATTTCATGGCTGCAGTCACCATCTGCAGTGATCTGGGATCCTAGGAACATGAAGTCTGTCACTACTTCTACGACTTCCCCTTCTATTTGCCAAGGAGTGATGGGGCCAGATGCCATGATCTTAGTTTTTTTTATGTTGAGCTTCAAGCCCACTTTTGCGCTCTCCCCTGAGCAAGAGGCTCTTTAGGTCCTCTTCACTTTCTGCCATCAGAGTGGTATCGTCTGCAGTGTAGCAATATATATTGTCATGAGAGATGTACCGCACCAATACAAGGCTGCTGTACAGCAAAATTAAAGTATCAAGTAGTTTTCATAAGTCTGCTTGATATGCAGTGTTATAATTCTAGCAACAAATCATAGAGCTCATCTTCCACCTCACTGATTTATGGCCACTGAGTTCATCCAAAGACTCTGAAATATGCACATGCAAATTCTACTCTGTCCGTTTTAATGTAGAAGAAATAATTTACCATTCAGTTTTTACTCCAAGGCTGATACCCCTGTAAACCCATTGCAGCACTGAAGAAACACTCATTCTATCAAGAAGTGCTTGCACACAGAAGCTTATACCTTGAACAAGGTTTTATTGGTCTTAAAGATGCCACTGGACTCAAACTTCATTCTATCAGTTGTACTATTAATATCTAAAGTACTTTACAGTTCTCACTGATCTTTGCAAAATGTGTACATTAACAGCATTCCCATTTTAGAGCAGAAAACCTAAAGCCAAAAGAGAGGCAGAATTGGTGCAGTGTATTGGCTCGAGTATGAACATACCCATTCAAACCTTGTTGCAACCATGAACTCATGAACCATTGGCATTATTCTCTCAACCACTTAACTACAATACAGAGATAATAACTCTGGCATACTGTATAGGGTTGTTGAGGGGATTATTGAGATAAAGTATGTAAAAATGTTTGAATAATTTATATCACTGCTAAGAATACTAAGAGTACCTAGTTCTGTCAGGTCTGAATCCAATAGTATTTGCCAGTCCACATGGGCTTTCATTAAGACCAAATACTAAATATGTGTGAAAGTTGTTTTTATTTTATTTTTCTTTCTGGTTGAAAATCTACAGCGTTCTCCAAAAGATTCTTTCAGATGTTGCACTGCAAGTCCTTTCCTGAACATTCAGGAGAAACACACTGTTTTTATGACCGATAATCAATTTATTTCTGATTGTCTGATAAGTATTTACATGACTTCTGACACTGCTGTCACAAGTGTCAAAATGTAGTTACTTGCTGATAGTTCAACTTGAGAAAACACATTACAAATAGAATACATGTGAATACAAACTATAAGGAAATTGAAAGGATGCATATTTAATTACCATCCTGTAGGTTTTTACATGCAGCTGCATTAGCTTACTCTCTCCCACCCCAAAGGAAAACAAAACCCATTATCAATGACTTTGTTCTGCACAGCTCAAATCATGTCCACCAAGAAAATCAGGGATAGAAAACTGACTCCCTTAGGACTGAGAATTTCTTGCTCAGGGACAGGTATGCAAATACGGAGCAATTTGAATCTTATCTGGGTAAATGGCCAACCTGAAGTTTCTTTATCACTGATGTTTCCCATAACTAAGTGCAAATGAGAGCTTGGCTGAATGTGTTGGTTCTGCAGCTTTTTCTGCATCACGAAAAAGGCTGCAGTCATGTTTCTGTGAATTAACACACCCCTTTCCCTTCAACCAAGCAGGATTTAAGATGGATGGTCTTATCTAATAAGCTCTTTTTATATGAAGTCGTCTTGCCTACCACCCAGAACAAATCATCAGTTGTCGCGACTACCTTGAACTTCAGTTCTGTATCGAGCTAAGTGAACCAAAGATATATATGTGGCACAAATGTTCTGTCTTTCATCCAACAGTGAAAACTACTTTGTATACAAGTCCCGCTTTTTTACAGAGTGGGATCATCTGGGTCAGAGTTCCCCAGCCCTTTTTGAGCCTGCAGAGCACTTTTGGAATTCTTACACAGGGTGATGAGCACAGCCGCAAACTGGCTGCCACAGTAGGTGGAACGAGTCACAAAATGGCTGCTTCAGAAGGTGAAGCCAACCACATAATGTCAGAAAGCAGGATTATATATAACTCTAATAGTAATTATCCAGCATTTTAGGCAGAAGGTTGGTTTAACAGGATGCCTTTTAATCTACACAACCTACTTAACAGTGATTACAACACTGGCTGAGTCATCTGTTTGGCCCCTTTCACATATTTCTGCCATGCTGTCTACCTTTTACTTAATTTTTAAGGCTTTAATATATTTAATCAATTTTATGTTCTGTTCGTTCATTTGCATTTTTCAAAAGGAAGGAACAAATCTATTTAAACAAGTTGCAGAACTGCTCCTGGGATTGGGCAGATGTGGATTATGGTTTAACAATCACCAGCCAATCTTTGCTAGTTTCTGCTACAAATGGGCATGTTAATCACCTCTGGGTTCGGTGCTGGAAAGGAATAGATATATTTGATGAGGAGGAGTTGAATATGCTGTCATATAATATACAGTTGTATACAACACCTGAGAGACGTTAACTGGTCCAAGATCATCCTGTGAATGTCATAGCTGAGAAGAGATTTGAACCAAAGGTTCTCTGTCTGCTGTACCACCCTAGAGCAATACATGAAGCAGACATGGCACAGGAGGCAAATATGACATAGAGAAGTAAATAGATGAGGCACAATTGTGCCCATTCTTAAAGTAGGCCTGTATCTTCCTGCTCTCAGGCTCACTTTATAGCTTTCCTGTTGCTTCCTTTGCAGTGGCATTTTAAGCAGAGTTACAGCCTTCTAAGACTTTAACAGACTTAGAAAAGTGTAACTATGTTTAGGATCACACTGTTAGACAATAACCTCATAAGTAGTAGAACCACAAACAATCCTCAAAGGGGGTTACTGAAAACGAATATAGGCTTTGTTAGGTGAGATAATATCTTGCTTGTAATATTTATTTGTGGGTGGGGGGGCATTCCTTTAGGATTTTGTTTCAGCCATGTGCCTTTCTCTCTTTTGTCAGTTTTCACTGGCAGTCTCCCGGCTGTCTGCATGCTTGACATCTTTGACATCCTCCCTGGTTATTTGTACGTCTAACAGCTGCTGATGTAATGTCACTGAGACACATTTCATCACTGAAATAAACAATTTACACTGATGAAATGTAAAGCTTGAGACTGCTGCATGGTTGCAACTGCAAGTCAAAACTGGAAACCAGGCACCATTTGACATTCAGGTAATGTACCCTGCTCTTTAGACTGGACCTATTCCTAAAGAAAGAAACACAAAGCCAAAGAGTAACAGCAACAGTCACCCAACAACCTTATTTTGTTTTAGGGAGAAAGCTCTTCTAACCATTGCTTTCATAATTTATCTCTGACATGCCCTGAACTGAGTTTCAGGTGGATAGCAATGCTCGTCTACAGTAGAACAGCAATATTCAAGTCCAGTAGCACGTTAGAGACCAAGATTTCCAGGCCACAAGCTTTTGAGAGCCAAAGCTCCCTTCGACTCTCATGAAAGGAGCTTGGCTTCCTCACCTGTGACACCTCTATAGCTGGTGTGAGCAGGGCTGATCTAGTGAAGGGGTGGTCAAACTTGCTCAACGTAAGAGCCACATAGAATAAATGTCAGATGTTTGAGAGCTGCAAGACAGGAACAAATATTACACTCAAGTTTTTATTTTTAAAAATATGCAAATTTGCTTTTTATTAATATTAAATGAGACTCCCAAAAATAAAAACAAAAGGGGTAAAACAGATATTGATAATATTTGTTGGTTAATTACATTGATTTGTCAATGAGAGAAAAAGAGAGATGGAAAGAAAGAGGTGGAAAGAGAGAGAGAGAGAAACAAAGACAGCAAATAGATGGGAGGGAGGGAGGGAAAGAAGGAGAAAAAGTATCCCTCCCCTTTGCTTCCTCAGCTGCCCTGCTGGGAGCTGCACAATATGTATGAAAGCCACATGTGGCTCCTGAGCCACAGTTTGGCCACCCCTGATATAGTGGTTAGAAGCATTAAGTATGAGGATCACATCTCAGTTCAGCCATAAACTATCAGTGCGGCCTTAGGTAAGTCCTGCCTTTAAAGTTTAGCTTTGCTCCTGTATCATGTGTGAAAATAGTAATGGCCTATCTTTACAAAAGTGGTGTGAGGATTACTGGGGGGGGGGGAGAGTTTGTGAAGTTCTTTGACCACTTTAGAAAACTGCTATCTAACTGCTAAATTTTATCATATCCAGCCTCTTGTGCTGGATCCTGGACATTTTTTTCCATGCTGAATTCTAATGTATGTTCTGGCTCAATTCCAAGACTTTTTAACTAGGTGATTGCATCTGTCAGCTACTATAATACAGCTTCACTTGATTTCCTGTTGTTAAACTGTTGTGGCTGCCTAAAGTACCTCAAAACACCAATATATAACAAAGTTGAAAAATAATTGCATTTAAAGAGACTGCAGGTTGCTTTATCATAAAACAAACAGAGATCAGGGGCAGAAAACAACTTGAAATTTCCTATAGCCTTACAGTTAATCATCTCTGTAGCTCAGCGTCCAAGGAAAGGGTGGATGAGAGGCAATGTTGACAGAGGATCCATTTGCACATCTCATTCCAGAACCCTAACATTTTCAGATTTTGCTCAGCACTCCTGTATTCGGATCAAGGCAAGGGACGAACTCCAAGCTAGTCTGCTCTCTCACCTAATCCTGCCCCCACCCCCACCCCAGCTCCAAGCACTTTTTTGCAGACAGCAGAAATGTGGGAGCAGCATGGCTGCCATGTTCTTCATCTGTTTCCCTTTTGCATCTCAAGCTGCAGCTACCCTAGAGATCCTCACTACCTCTCATACTTTACCTGCACCTCACCTAACTGAAAGGCTTGCAGGATCCTTTGCCCCCTTGAACAGTCTGAGCCTTTTTCACTCCACTTCTCCAGCAGTGCTGCCTGCAGTCTACCTAGACAGGGAAGGAAAGTCCTTCACACTCTGCTGCTGCTGCTGCATTAGGTGCTGCAGATACAGGGGGAGGGATGAAACTCCTGACCAGACTGCTCAGGAAAACTTCTGATTGGGGCAATCAAAGCACTAGAGTAGAGCAAACCCTGCATCTATCCATCCAGCCCTCTCTCCACTCATGCTACGAACTGCTACTATGCTGCCCTCTGAATGAACAACCAACCAAAACACTTACCAGCAAAATTCGTGCAGCGCAGAAAGCAAGGGTGCCACTCAGCAGAAGGATAGGTTTAAATGCATTAAATACATAAATAAAAAGTTTGAATTATTGTGGTATGCATACAGTAGTGCAAAAGACTTGTACCTCATATAGAGAACTGAATTTTGCATGTATACTGTTCCAGAGGTGTACCTGTGTTGGTCTGTTGAAGTAAAAATAAGCAGGAATCTAGCATCGTCTTAGAGCCTCATAAACAACATTTTATCCCAACATAAGTTTTCATGGGCCAGAGCCTATTTCTTTAGATGCTTGTGAATGGATCTTTCCTATGAAGTTAATGTAGAAATCCACAGAAACTTATTCCGCAATAATATTTTGTTCATCTCCATTTGTCACTGGAGGCCTGTTTGTTTTTGCATATATACAAGAACAAGAATTCTTACATAAGTGGCAGCTTTAGTGGGAGACAGCCCTACTGATGTCAGGGAAGGGAGAAGAAGGCAAGAGAATTGCAAATGTTCAGGAAAGCCCCTCTGAAGTTAGTTATATATGAACATCTGAAAAATCCAAACACAAAAGCAGGTAACCTGTAAACCACAGCTTAGCAACCTGGAAAAGGATGGAAGAAATCGGTATGATAGACCAGGTCCTTAAATGTTTTACATCAAGCATAATGAAAATAATTGCTATAGAACAGTTTTCCCAAAGTGGTAGGAGCATTATTCTGTTCTCATGATCTGTGGTTCCAGGTCTCGGAAGGAGGAGGAGATTGGATTTATAGCCAACCCTCAGAGTGGCGTCTCAGAGCGGCTTATAATCTCCTTTCCCTTCCCCTCCCCACAACAGACACCCTGTGAGGTGGGTGGGGGTGAGAGAGCTCTCTCGAGAACTGCTTGTGAGAGAACAGCTCTGAGAGAACTTGTGACTGACCCAAGGTCATACCAGCAACTGCAGGTGGAGTACTGAGGAATCAAACCCAGTTCTCCCAGGTTAGAGTATCTGCTCCTAACCACTACAGCAAACTGGTTCTCAGTTAGGCAGACTGATGTTAATCATAGGACAATAGTTATCACTGTGTTTCAGGACAGCATTTTATCGAACAAATATAAACCCAGTGGCCCAAAGAGATGGATATCAGAGACAAAGGAAATGGCTAGGGATGAGTAGCCATTTCCAATGTTCCCTCTAAGCTGTGGAGGCTTGTGAGCAAAAATTCTGCTTTGTGAGCTAATGGCATTAAAGTTGTGAGCAAGTGATTTGGCTACTGCATAAATTAGTTTGTTCTGGAGTCATCCTTCCTGAGCTGAGACAAAAATTTGTGAGCCAGAGGCTAAAAAGCTGTGAGCTAGCTCACACTAAGTCAGCTTAGAGGGAACACTGGCCATTTCCCATTTTGTTATTGGCTCTGTTTAACTTGGAGACCCTCTACAATTAATTTGGGATGTGGTGCAAGCAGTTTGCAGTGCTTTTCAATTCACATCTCCCCCTCCCCCATACTTAACTGATGAGTATGCACATTGATAAAAACAACACAGAAAAATCTCAAAGAACCATTTGGCTGAGACTGTGAGCTAAAAATAATTTAAATCAATGAATAATAAATTTCTTTCACATTTGTCCTCCAGACAGTTGCACAGCAGGACATGATTCATCACATATACAAAAAAAACAACAACACAGCAACCCACTCACAGTGCAGTGCCATCCGAAGAAGAGTTACACCCTCGAGACCATGGGCTTCAATGGAGTTAGAAGGTATAACTCTGCTTAGGAGTGTACTTTCATTGAACTTATTCCAGGTGTGCCAAGGATTTATTTATTTACTGTATTTATAATTTGCCTTTCTCACTGGGACTCAGGGTGGATCTCACAGTATAGGTTGATGCAATCAATAAAATGTAATAGGGCTAGAATCAGTATTCCCTTTCCCTCCCTATTGAGCAGAGAAGTTCACATCGTGAGCAGACTTATAACAGCTGTGATCTTAAATGGGCAATGGGTGTGCAAGTAGGATTACAGAAATCTCAAACAAATCATAGAGTATTCGACATGATATGTTAAACAATAGTATTACATAAGTAGAAAACAATGTCATGAGAGCAGGGTAATACATACAGCAAACAGATAATACATGATATTTTCCCCCATCAAGTCACAGCTGATTTATGGCATCCCCATAGGATTTTCAAGGCAAGAGAAATTCAAAGGTGGTTTGTCACTGCCTGGCTCTGCATCGCAACCCTCATATTCCTTGGAGGTCTCTCCTCCAAATACTAGCCAAAACCAACCCTTGCTTAGCAGCCAAGATGTAATGAGGCCAGGCTAGTCTGGACTATCCAGGTTAGGGCCCATAATCCTGTTATAGTCATAGTATTATAGTTATAGTGTTATAGCCCATTGTCCTGTTCTCTTTATAAAAGCTCCATTCTAAACCATTCCCTTATAACACTGCAACACCCAAATCACTGAATAATGAATATTTCAGAATAAGAAGCTTTCCATGTTAATAATTTCAGTATACAGCACACCTGAACTTTAGTTTAAAACTGCTTCTAAATGAGTAATTGTTGAAATGCAGCTTCCCTGAGAGCAAGTCCACTAAATTTACATATTACAGGAACATGGGGGGGGGGGTGTTTAAAAGAAAATAAAACAAGAAACTTGAGCAGGTTTCCTAAAGTGGTGGCATAAAATATTCTAAATAAATATCACATGAAATAAAGCATGGCCCCATATTACATTACAATTTTTCAGGCCAAACACTAACAAATGTATCATACTCTATTTCCCATGCTCCTCTTTCCCTAAATTACCTAGAATAAATTGGGAGTGGGTTTAGCATTAACTGGCAATTTTCTGTGGAGAATATTGCCATGGAGAACAGACCTATCACCTGGTAAGAGCAATGATAATTAAGAGACCTTTCTTGTTCTGAGACAGCTATTTCTAAAGTACCAGATTTGGGGGTGGGGGTGGGACAGGCAAAGGAGGGAGGTTGCCTTCATGCTGGAGTACTCTGGTCTGCTCCAAGACAGTCTGTAATGTAAATAACCGTCTCAAGTGTTTCCAGTTGGTAACGTATTGACTTTTGAAAAGTACAGCTCATAAAAGAAAAGTATTATTTAAAAATATCCTTCAAATATTCTGTTTAAATATTTGTACTAATGGGGCTTCAGTGGTGGATTTTTTAATAAGCATTTTAACAAACTGAACATTTTGCTAAAAGTATTGTTACTAGTTCCATTTAAATCTCGCAGTGTGCACTTAAAAAAAAACAAAAAACCGGAGGCTGATTTTTGCAGATTTCCCAGGTTGAAATGTTTGTAGATACCACACTCAAATTTCCTGTCCCTGAAATTTAACGCACACAGAATTATGGTCTAAGTACTGCAAGTGAAGAGGGCGGGAAAATCTACATTGTTGCACGTTTGCCTTCAAGTTAATACTTAGTATAAGAAACCAGAAGAGAGAACATTCATACTCGATTTTATGGGAAAAGACTCCTCTCTACGATTCCTTGAAGACGTTACAGCATATGTTATCCCTCGCCAAGCTTTCTCTTGCTATTCTAAAGCACCCCCAACTACAAGGAGACGTCACGACGCCAATTCCATCAAGTCGATGCGATTCAGACGTCACATGTATAAAGGAAAGGGTGGGGGGCATTCTTAAATCAACCTATAGGAACAGCTGCGGGTTGCGATTGGCATTAGAGAGTCTCAATGGGAGCCTCGGTAGCCCTCTAAAATGAACTTTGGGCAACTCCAGTTAGCCAATGAGGTCACGCCGGAGGCAGGGCTGCTTTCTCATTACTCCCCCGTCCCCTCCTCCTTCGGTGTGTGCAAAGATTAGGTTGCTATCTCGCCGTGGAAGCTGCCTTCTCTTCTGTCGCTGTGCTTGAGTAGGGCGTCTTTCATTCGGGGAGGGGGAGCATCAAAAAAGCAAAACCAAAGGACGCAAACGCACATCTCGCAAAGATGGATCATTATGACTCTCAGCAAACCAATGACTACATGCAGCCAGAGGAAGACTGGGACAGGGATCTACTTTTGGATCCAGCCTGGGAAAAGCAGCAGAGAAAGGTAACCTGGATCTCACCTTCTTCCAACTCCAGGGTGGGAAGGTATTGCCGGAGGCTGCAGAAAACTCCCACTAGAGGAGGCGTTTAACAGCGTGGAGGACGGGGTGGGGGATGCATCTGGCCGGACTTCGTGGACTAGATTCGCGTGCGTGCTTGTGAATCGGCACATGGTCTCTTCACCTCGCTTTTGCCTGTGTTTGCCTATTGCACTCCACCCCGCCCGGGCTGTAGATCCCGGAGCCTTACAACTGCTGCGAGGGGTGCTGGTCGCCGTGCAGGTTTCCTGTAGGAAGCTCCGGATCCCTGCCTGCATCGCTCGCCCGTTGGTGTCTCGTGCAGTTTCAGAGCTTTCCATCTGTGTCAGGGGAGGGATGCGCGGTGGCAGCCTTAGACCAAATCCGGTCATGGAGATTTATTATCCCCCCCCCCCCGACAGGCAGTTAATGCCCCTCTCTAGCTGTGCCCCCTGTTTATTTGTTTATTTATTTAGAGTATTTCTACACTGCCTCTTCAGAATCCTCCTGGAGGCGGTTTACAATTAAAACCCACAGTACAAAAACAAGTCATTAGACATAAGCAGTATATAGTCCATAAAAAAGCAGAGTACCTAAAAAAACCCCGATAAAATAAAACCCTTAATTAAGAGCCTGAGTAAAAACATGTGCTTTATCCTGGCACCTAAAACAAGGTAAAGTAGGCACCAGGCCAACCCTGGAGAAGGGAAGACATTTCAGAGGAAAGGCGCCACCACAGAAAATGCCCCGTCTCTAGTTGCCATCGCCTCCCTTCTGAAGGCAGGGGCGCAGAGGGCTTCAGAGGCAGAGCTTAACTGGCAGGCTGGGTAGTGTGGGAGGAGGCGGTAATGTAATTACACAAAGTGCAATTTAAAATAATCGGGGAAGGCTGGTTAATATTGAAGCAGGTAACAATCTTTATTTAGGAATACATAGACTGTTCTGTGAGATGCTGGCTTGTTTGCAGCCTTGTAAGGGAAAAAACCCCTTTTAATTTGTGAAATGCAGGCATTAGGTTGTTCGAGAAGGGAGGAGAGGTGCTTGGGGGGGAGAGATATTGCTGAAATAATACAGTCTGTGAAGAAAATGTGGTGCGAGGTAAAGAACTGGAGCCGTTTGTGTTGCTCAATTCGGCAGCCCCGAAGTTGCTCTTCCTCCTCTCTACCACAACTACCACCACCGCCACCTCCTCCTCCTCCTGCTGCTGCTGCTCTAAAGCAACAGATGTTTTCGCTACCAGCTCCGAGAGACAGGCTGGCTCTGCTGCCCCCCTCGGCGTTTCGCAATGCAACTGACAAAAGCAACCTTCCTGGAGGGGCTGCTCTAATAGGGAAGTGGCTGCCGTTGGCACGCCCGGCTGCTGCCGCTGCCACCTTGCTTGTATTAAGGGCGGCCCCTCTCGCCCTGCGAGGCTGAAGCCAGGACGTGTCCAGAGGGCGGGGCGGCGGGGCGGCGGGGCAGGTAGCGTGCTTGCCTGCTACTAGGTGTCATTATCAACTGCTGCACTTTTCTAACATAAAGTTACCGACCACGGAAGTTGTATTGTGCGGCCGGGAACAGCAGAGCGTCTGTGGCGGCGGCGGCGGCGGCGGCGGGGGGGAGCAACGCAAGCCGGCCGCGGCGATCCGGCTCTTCGGCCAGTTCCATTATGACGTCCGCCAATTCTTTCCAGCAGTCTGAGAAAACAGAGCCCGTCGCGTCTTGCCCAGTCTCTCTTGGTCTCGCAAGAGGACCGATTGAACAGTTTTGCTTGAGTTTTATTAGGGGAAAGCCACGTTCTCTCTCCCGCCGCCAGCCCACAAATATCTCTTCCACAGCGGGATGGAGCTCACTTCAGTTTTGAATGGTGCGGTTTAAGGGCTGGGCTTGAACAAAACTCATGTCCAAAAATGGTAACATTCATCCCATTTTTAAATTTAAGAAGGCGGGGGTGGGACGTTCAGAGGCTTCTAGCTTCTTCACCCCCACCCACCCCTCCAGTAACCAAGGGCATCCTGTATTAGCTCACTCTGGAATCCTGAGCTCTTAAACATTTCCCCTTGGTCATTTTATCAGACAAGAAAGCAGAAGTGGGGTGGGTGAAACATTTGGCAAAGTTGCCTCCTAATGGGGTGGCATATGGAGGTCAAGGGAGGGAATGGCTTCTGTAAAATTAAGAGTTTGGTATCTGTCTTACCATTTAAGAGGACTTTGGGGAGTGGGGCTGACTGGGGGGTGAAAGGAATTGCTTCATCTCAATGTTCTCATGACCCAAGTCCCTCAGTTGAAGGAGGGAATTTTCTTTTGGAAGAACATACCAGTTCTGGTTGTTCCCTTTGCCTAGTTTTGAAAGGATGCCCTTTAAATGGTGAGTTTGTTGTCAGTGGAGGTGAAGTTAATTAAAGATCTCCTGTCAGTGGCCTGCACCCCAGCTTGGAAAGACTTCGTAGAGACAATAAGGGCAGGAGAAATAAGCCGTGAAAAACTTAAGGTACTTACTGGAGAGTGGCGTTTGTGGTGTGTGACATTGGCAAGAGAACAAAAAGGAAAAGGCTCATCATTTAATTCCCATCCCATGTGGTGAAAATGTTAAACTGCTGGCCATGGGATCTACTGGCAGCAGCTACTGAGAGATGCAGTTTTTCTTTTGAATTTACCTTTGATCCGGCTTAAAAAACATGTAAGCAGCTGGCACTTCATTCTCATCCATTCATTTTGGATATGCTGACTAATAAACTTTGCCTGTATAGTAAAATGAGAAGTTCTGTGGATCATGGCCTACAAGTAGAACAAAAGGATTTTCTTTCTAACTTGTTTTAAATGATTTATTTCACATTTTTTACCATTAATAACACTGTTAGCAGACTTTACATGAAACCAGTCTGTTTTAGAAGTGAATTCTAGAGCACTGAGGCCTCCATGGAAAAGACCCTCTCAAGTAAACCTCCCATGGTGAGTGAACCCTAAGCTCCATGTAGGGCTGCAGTTCTAGTGAATCCCATTGAACTCATGGATTGATTTTAAATCAATTCATACTAAATTCTTCAAGACCAGTTTAGAAAACTTACTGAAATTTCTATCTCACCTTTACCTTAATATTCATGGTGTATAACTGCATTTTCTTATCCTGTTCTTTCTCAGGGCAGCCTTATGAGGTGTGCCACTGTTCTAATTTTCTTTTACATATGGGGAACTGAAGGACTCATGAGGGCAACCTAGTGTGTCCGTGGCTGAGCTGGGATCTGAGTGACATACTTGGAAATCTGTATATCTAATTCTCAACAGGTCCCTCTGTGTGTGCATACTTATTTCTGCAGATGGGGGACACATTCTCCCCCAACAGGTTTTTCTACAGAATCAGGGGACTCCGTGGGTCTAGAGAAAAATCCAAAAAGTTTAAAAAACCTAGGGAAGGGTTGAATCCCCTCCAGTACCTTTTGAAATGGCGACTACAGGGATTGACTCCAGGCTGGGGGGAGGGGGAGGCAGGCAGAGGGGAGGAAACAAAAAGCAGGACTAGATCTGGGACTGGGGAGGATTCCTCCTGCAATATGAATGGCTAAATATCAGGGGAGCCAGGCCTAGGACTAGGATTGTGCACTCCAGGTTGGAAAATTCCTGGAGATTCTGTGGTGAAGTCTGAGGAGTGCAGAGCTTGGGGAGGGGAGAGGCCTCAGCTGGATATAATGCCACAGAGTCCACCCGTTTTTTCCAGGGGGACAGATCTCTGTTATCTGGAGTTCAGTTGTAATTCTGGGGAATCTCCAGGTCCCACTTGGAGGCTGGCAAACCTAGGCCTCACAGCACTCTCTGGGTGACTTTAGATCACCTGACATGCATGATTCAACTAGGCCTGACTGCTTGCTACTGTTCAACAGTAGCCATCCTATGAGTGATGAGTGTAGTATAATGGTCAGAGTAGGGTTTGTGAGACAAAGGTTTTTTTATTGTGGAAGACAAAGGTTCCATCTTATTGTGGAAGCTCACTGGGCAATTTTGGACCTGTCACATACTTTCAGCCTAACCTACCTTATAGGGTTGTTGTGCAGATGAAAAGGAGGCGAGAATAATGTAAACTGCTTTAGTCCCCACTGTGGAGAAAGACCATAGTTTTCCTCAGGAGAAGCTGCAGGGGGAAAGGAGATAGAAAGCTGAAGACAGATGGACAGATAAAGTTAGGTTGGTTGTTGGGTGGGAAGGAGATAGGAATGCCAACTCCAGGTTGGGAAGTTCCTGGATATTTGAGAGGTGGAACCTGGAGGTGGTGGGGATTGAGGCGGGTAGGCACTTCAGACAGATATAACACCATAGACTCTACCCTCCAAAGCCATAATTTTCTCCAGGGGAACTAGTGTTGTCAACCTTCAGGCAGGGCCGGAGCTGCCATAAGGTGGGGTTAGGCAATTGCCTTAGGGTGCCACCTGAAGCAGGGCACCATGCTGGCTTGCCGCCCCCTGCTCCACCCCCCCAGCCAAAAGGTGTGCCGGCATGCCGCAGCCTGTTTACGCGGCAGGGAGAGTTCTTGAGGACTTAAGCACATGCTCTTTTGTCGTGGGGGCGGGGGAGAGAAGAGGACGCCGCAGTCAATGAAGCAAGCAGTGCAGCTGCCAGGACCAGCACGCAGGGACTCAGCTGGGTTTCCCTACAGGGGGAGGGGCAGTAGGTGCCAAAAGGTGCTTTGCAGTTCCAGGGAAGAGCCACCCCCCCCCCGTGGCCTGTTTCCCTACACTCGAGGGTGGCATGTGCCAGACACACAAAGTCCAGTTCACATGCACTGCCATGACCTGTGAGTCTCCAAAAAGCAGCGGTGGCCATCGTTCAGGAGCCCCCCTCGTGCCTCCTCTGGCCAGGCCCCTGCCAGTGCAGCCCCTCCCCCGAAGCTCGCCATGGGATTTTTTTTTCCGCTGCCTCCCCGCCTCAGGAGGAGGAGGCACGCGAGCCAGCCAGCAAGGAAGGAACCGCTCTGGCAGCAGCAGCAGCCACCGTAGGAGCCGCTTGGTCCATGCCTGGAGGGCCCGCCCACCTGCTGCTGAGGCAGATCGCTTGGCGCGCGGGCAGGAGGAAGCTCGCCTGCAGCCTCATCCTCCTTGCCAAGTGTCTTTCAGTGTGAGCTAAACAGCCTCCCCACCCCCCTCCCTGCCCCCCGCCGCCATGCAATTGCTATCATGGGACTGGCTGCTCTGGCGACTGTTTGCATTAGGTATACTTACAGGGTCACCGTAAATTGACTGCGACTTGATGGCACTTTACACATACACCTCCCCCCCCAGGACCTGGGAAGACCACACTTGACAAGCTTGCTGCCTTACTGGTCATTCAGGAAGACCTCCATAGTTGCATAAAATCATGAGAACTCTGCATGCTGCCTCTTAAATCTTGCTTTCCCTTTGAGATGCTCAGAAACCTTTATCTGTTCATTCCATTTGTGTCCTGCCACATTGCTTTAAAAATGCTCCAAGGAAACTGACATAAAGTTAAAAAAAACCCATAACTTATTGATAAAAATTTACAAGTCTGTAAACTATAACATCCATAAAGACTATGAAACAATAAAACCTGCAAAGAGAAAATAAAATTCATAGGATGAACTAAAATAGCATTTGCCTCACTTAACCAATGCTTGCAAAAATTAAAAGGTCTTAACTGATTTCTGGAGCCAGCCTGGTGGCTTTCCTGGGGACAATTTTCAAAGAGAAGATGCTACTGCTCAGAAAAACCTGCTTCTCTTCTCCACCAATCTGGATTTCATGAAGGAGGCAACTAGCAGCAGGATTCCCTCCTGGCAAGGGAGAAGACCACATGTGCTGCTTCCACACAAGAGATATTTCCTGCTGTGAATGTAGAGGCATTTGCTTTAACTGTGTGTGAGTGTGAAGTGCCTTCAGGTTGCTCCCAACTTATGACAACCCTATGAATTAATATCCTCCAAAACATCTTATTGTTGACAGTCTTGCTAAGGTCTTGCAAACTGAGGAGGATGGCTTCCGTGATTGAGTCAATCGATCTCATGTTGAGTCTTCCTCTTTTCCTGCTCCCTCCAACTTATCCTAGCATTATTGTCTTTTTCAGTGACTCTGGAAAAGTCAGCATGATGTAGTGGTTAAGAGCTGTGGGTTCTAATCTGGAGAACCAGGTTTGATTCCCCACTCCTCCACATGAAACCTTACCTTGGACCAGTCAGAGTTCTCTCTGAACTCTCTCAGCCCCACCTATCTCACAAGTTGCCTGTTGTGGTGAGAGGAAGGGAAGGTGGTTGTAAGCCACTTTGAGACTCCTTAGGGCAGGTGGGGGGGAGGTTCCAGAAGGTAGCCTTGTTTAGTGTGCAAAAAACCCTGGCACTGGCCCTGCCTGGAGATCTCCTGGAATTACAACTGATCTCCAGATGACAAAGATCAGTTCCCCTGGAGAAAATAGCTGCTTTGAAGGGTAGAGTTTATGGTACTATACCCTGCTGAGGTCACTTCCAAGCTCAAACCTCATCCTCCCAAGGCTCCACCCCCAAATCTCCAGGAATTTCCCAACATGGAACTGGCAACCCTAAGAGGAACTGGTCTCTGTATTTGGGCAATCTGTTGTGATTCCTGGAGAACAGCTGCTGCCACTGCTGCTGGGGGGGGGGGAGGAAGTAGATGGGAGGCTGGGAGAGAGTGACAGGGGCAGAAACAGTGATGGGGTAGGGGCAGAAAGGAAGTGACAGGCATCGAGGGGAGAGCGAGAGTAAGAAAAGGGGTAGCAGGAAGAAGAAAGTGTGTGAGAGAAGTAGGGAAAGAGGGGAAGAAGCAGAGGTGAGGGGAGTGGGATAACTGCTCCTGCAAGTTTCTAGCTGGTCCCCACTTGTTTAATTTCTAATGCTGTCCATTGGACTTCACCTGCATTTGGACCAGTGGCCTGGAATGCTGTCTAGTGTTTTCCTATAAGCAAATAGAACTGTGGAGTATTGGCA